>CM061918.1:45791438-45965750 GCA_031002005.1 Vandiemenella viatica | reverse complement strand
ATTAACTTATTGATATCGTCTTGTAGGTGTGAGGGATCCCGATACGTGGAGTGGTAGGGTGAAGTAAATAATAATACAAGTGTCAGGTCTTGTTTCTTTTATTATTTTGTGTATGTAGGTCGGTGGTATAGTGTAACAGCCAGCCAACAATAACAATGTTAATAATTTAGCTACTTAATTATTAAGTATTTTGATAACATAAAATTAATTTTTTTAGTTCACTTCCAGTTTTGTAACTGTGTATCTGAAGGAATTCAAAACATGATTTTAGATTCTTCTATACTAATATTATAACTCTGTCGGTTACGTTTCAGGGCTAATCCAATTCCCTTGATGAAATTTGACAAAGAAATAGTATCTGCAGTTGGGAAGGACATAGGATATTTGTGTAAACAATATGTTCTGTCTTGGAATTTCTAACTGAACAGTGATAAGCAGACGCACAGCATGTGTAAGGGGGCTGGTGGTTCGTGGTTATGACGCTTGCTTTCAAAAGTTATTGTTCTGGTTGCGGATTCAAATACCAGTGGGATTAAAAAATTTTAAGAGTAGTTTTTGACGTTCCCGTTTTTCGGAATCCCACGTTAAGTGTAGGTCCAGGTACGAAGGAGGTGGAATGTGTGGCAAATCGAAACTCTGTACAGTAGGCAGCCGATCAATCCTTTAGGACACATCAATGCCATGCGCATTTAATTTTTTATCCTATGTCGTTCGCTCGGGCGTCGTTTCGCTTACCGACAGTTTGTGTATGATCTGTACTAACAACTTTAAAAATGCGAAAGTGACTCTGTCTTTCTATCTGTTTGTTACGTATTGACGACTAAACGGCTATATGAATATTGATGATTTTGACAAGGAAATACTTTGTATTATTTGCAATGAAGCAGGATACTTTTCGGGATAAATAACATTTTTTTTGTCATTATATTTTGAAACCTAACTGAATGGTGCCAAACAGACGGATAGCGTGTGTAAATCTATAATGTTATTTCGGTTACTGAGCCTGTGTTTCCTGGCAGTATGGTAGTGTATGATCTGCTCATAAATTTCGTATACAGCAAAACATATTATTAGTATAGACGTTAATTTTTGCTTCACCAGACTACTATTTTGTGTCCACCTAAACGTTTCTGGCATCAGTATATTTTGTCTTCTTTTTTGACATGCCTCGCAGACTTAAATCACAGCTAAGGCTTAGACGTAGACGAGACTGAGAACCAAAGTTATTAGAAACCAAGAATCTGATCAGAATGCTGAAGAAAGAAGGCTAGACTAAGTCGAAAGACGAGATACCCTCACCTAATCCCCCCCTCCCCCTACTTTTTTACCATACTTAAACATGTTGCAAGTTGATTCTCTTCATGAGACCTGTTCGATGGTAGAATGATATGGAGATGGTTTCTCTGTCATATCCTGACTCCGTGATTTTTGTACACCTTTCACGTTACGCACATGTTTCTATTTACAGTTCTAGCAATAAAACTCTAAGTCCACGCGTACGAAGTCGCGGATAAAAGCTAATTAAATTAAATCGGTATAATAAAAAAAGTTTCAGATGTTAATAACGTACACATTAAAATTCGGCCCATATAAGTTAGTGGTCCGTAGCATTACTTTTGATTAGAGTTGTAAAAGGTTGAGGAACGCTGTCATAAACCATCAACGTCAACATCGTTTCCGATTTACAGTACATTTTTCAAACCATCCCAGTCACACAGATTCTCTGTATGTTCCTTCCATCTTGTAGCTCTATCTTTTGAGATTAATAGCGGTTTCCAATCAGCACCTTTCATGTTTTTACACTTTTTATTCACTTTTATATTTGATCCACCAATAAGTTCCAGAAGGGCGCATTTGTTTTACCCACGACCATTTCCTTTTCTACTTCTTCGCACTTTTCTTCCAGCCACTTTTTCTTGCACTTTCTTACAGTTAATTTCCTTTCTAAAATATCTGTGCTACACTCTTCCTGTCTTATCCTGAGCATTTTTGTACCTTCTCCTCTGATCCGTCAATAACGTTTGTGCTTTTAGGTTTTTCTGCCAATTTCTTTCCTAAAGACCATTGTTTCTTTATTGTAATCCTCTTCTGTTCTATTCCCTTCAGCGTTATTTCGTAAGCCATCGTCTCCATTCCTTCCAAACGATCTGATGTGAGATTATTTCAGTTTGCTCACTTCAGGTCACTTTTGCCTGTGTTGCTTCTACATTCTCTTGAATTTAAGCCTTAACTTCGTAACTATCAGATTGTGGTCGGAGTCTATATGAACAACCAGTTAAGCATTACAGTCTAGAACTTAATGTCTGGATTTCTGTTGTAATGCAATGGACTGTCTCAAGAAATATTAATGTCATTAACATTTTAATTCAGGCATAAATGGACACCAGCCGGTGACTAAAAATGAGAGAGGATTTCCAAAAAACTCGCCACCGGACGTGCACTACTCAGCTGAAAAGACAACAAAAAGCTTTTAGAGTGTACCTTGATGAACATGACATAAAATACCTGGAAGCTGGATTTTCAACTGTAAGCAGATATGGTGTGGTATTTTCAACATAAGACGATATGGGAAGAAACAAATAAGGACAAGAGAACTATTGCAACACCAGCACATGTAGCAAAATTCAGAGGAACTGCACTTTTATCAGACGCCTTAAAACCACGAAAAAGGCAAAAAATAATTTAAGTAAACTACAGTCTTACTACTTTCTGTGGTATCATTTTTTTTTATGTGGCCTATGCGGAAGCAAGATTTAGTCACAGAAATACACAACTGGCGACTCACGTTCCCACCATCAAGTGAGAAGGAAGGAGCTAGCTGACCTAAAACACGCATTACGCCTCCAACTAAAACGATATCTACATGACCAGATGGATTATTACGTATCCGTCCTTCCGGCTGGGTAGACAACACATATTTGTGGCCGACAGCTCGATGCTGGAGATCGCGAAGAGTTTGGCTGATTATATTTTCTGTCTAGGAATTCCTTAAAGTAATCTGCTCCCATCTCCCACACTCTCCTTTCTTACATAAAAAATTAATTTCCACTCTAAAAAAAAATCGTTGCGCCACTTAAAGTAAAACTGAAATATTAGACAGTTTAAGTCTTACTGAGTAGCTTCTTTTAATAACAATGAATCAGCTATAAAATCACTCAAGAAATCAGGAGGAATAATAATGAATACCACAAAAACAATTCTTGTAAAAGTAGACCAAGTCTCGTGCTTGTGCAATGACAAAAAGTTATGAGATGTTATTCTGAATCAAGTCTAAATTTTACCGAGTAGATTCACTTAACTTTGTGAAATTGAATTCTTTCTCTCGATATTATAGACCGTTTATTTAGAATTAAAAAAAAAAAAAACTCTGGTGACTTGGCCATTATGAAAATCATGTTTTCATACTTTAAGGTACATAATATGACCTCAGACTGAATATTTTGCATTTCTTGTTATTTATTTAAAAATTGGTAGATTTAAAATATATATAAAGTTCGAAATATTTTTAAGACTGGCTAAAATGTCAGTATGCCAATTAAAATATTGTTAACTGTTAATTTTTATAATTTAACATTACAATTGTTTTATTAATTAAGTTAAGAGGCGTTTATTATTTAATTTGTTAACACTTTAAATAACTGTGTTTTAAAAATATGCGTTGAAAAACTGTAGGCGCCAATCCCACAAAAATCCCGCGGTACCGTATTGAAAAAACTTTGGGATTGAAATCCTTACTCCGATTGTGTTGTTTCTCCTCACGTTTCAAGATCAACATGCACTGCAGACACTTCTCTTCTAGTTGATGACAGCTGCTCATAACGTGTTCACAACAGAAAATTAAAAGACCCGCAAGGCGCCCTGTTCGAGCAATCTCGAATCATTCTCATGTTCTGTAAATTCAATGCTGTGTTACGTTAAAGTTCATTTTGATTTCAATTTAAATAAATAATCAGAGTTTATGTTTGTTGATTGAATTAATCTCTAAGTTCTGCTCTATCATTTCATATATTCATTTATCCAAGTAAATATTAATTATTTTTTGTACAAAATAAAATCTATCATTCAAGGTTTTCCTAGCGCAAAATATTTAAATTAAATTTCTAAAAATGTTATAAATTTAATAATTAGTTTATTTTTTCACTATTTAACCACGATAATATCTGGATGGTATCTTCCTTTGTTCCCTGAACATTTCCAGTTGTATATCTTGCGCGAATGAATCTTTGCTACTATAAGTTATATTCTAACTACCTGCTTTATCGCTCTTTTCTTTGTCCTACTTCTTACAGCCCTGTTTTCCTTCCCCCAATTCCCGCGCCAAGCACTCATGATTGGTAGATATTCCTAGCCTTCCCCTTGCAAGGGTCGCCGGTTCTAGTTCGGCCTCGGCGACGTGGTTTTAGTCAATCTTTGAGTTCGTCTTGCGTGTTAGCATTGTGTTGTTCTCACTATAGTGTCTTGAAATACAACAGTAATGCCCAATACAATAGTTAGTGCAAATAAACGAATTGGAGCTTGCTAAATGGTCGCAGATACCGAACGTCATATTAAAAATAATAGATTTTCCTCGCCTTGACATACTGAATTAACTCGCCTGTTTTTCAACTATATTGCTTGTTACAAGTCTTGCACCAGTAATTCCACCGAGATCTAATGAACTAATTATTCTATATATCCCAGACCAGAAATCCAGCACATCTTTTCACTTAGTCACAATAATCCTACCAAACATATAGCTTAAGTCGTTGCATTACCATATAAAAGTCCTCTAACATTTCACGCTCCGTTTCGTAGAATGTTTCTACTCATACTGTTGAATGCTCCCTGGGCAGTTACAATCCGGAGATTCGATTGTCATTCTATATGTAGTTTGAAATGATTACAGAGCCTTGGGACAACCTTCGGGCCTTTAATACTTCTGCACCATTATGCCTGAACCACACCCCCTGCTCTATCTTCTTTTTTTTTTTTAAATAAAAAGGAGGCATTTGGCAAACAGAAGGTAACTCCTTACACGGTTAATCATTCATTCACCAGTGCCTCATTCTTGCAAATAGAGTGCACCAGGTGAAGGAGAGGTTATTTAGTTTGAAGAGGGTACTATCTTCACTTCGACGCTTTACATTTCACTGAATTTTTACATTTCGTATTATTTCAAGAATTATTTCATTTGAAATTATTTACTGTTAATTGATTGGGAAATTAACTATCGACATGTGAACTACGTGGTTTGTTGGCTACTCTTCCGCAGTTGTTTCTTAAATGTTTATAAGTGAAACATCTTCTGTTAGTAATATTTTAAAATTATTTAATTTCACTGTCAGAATCTGTTAAATTATAGTCGGAAACAGCTATGTAGCTACTTCTCCAGTTACCGATTTGTTGCTGTGTTTCAACATTTCTTCTCACATTTTTCCACATTCACTAATTAACTGTTTTATTTAAATTGGTAGAACTGCTTGTACTTTTTTGGCTACACGTAACTATTACCATCTATACCGTTTACTTACATGTATGGAGGTACCAACTTAATGATGTGCTTATGTTATTATTAGGTTTAAGCTTCCCACCTTTTCTGTGTATTGTCATGGTCCACGATAGTTCCCGTTTCTAAATTAGGAGTGATAAAATAATCCACATTTGTTATTTAAATAATCTAAATCTGAAATACGATGTCCAATATAAGCATCTAAATGCCTAAAGGTGGCCGGGCAACGTGGCAGTAGTGAATTAAAAATGACAACAACGAGAAGGGCTTCATTGAGTCGTAAATTGTAATTTTATTCCATGTTTTGTCAGCCATAGCGGTTTAGAACATGTTTTTAACTAAATAATGATATTTACTTTAAAATGAAATTCTAAGGAGAACAAACTTTTATGAAAGTATTCTTGTAATTCATTTCCTTTTAAACCATCTCTTAAGGGTTCAGTTTCACGGAATGCACAATCAGAAGGCTTGGTCGTAACACTTAACCATTTGTAGTTCAGCATCTGAAGTCTGCGATGTTCGGAGATGACCCACGGTATATGAGACCTGTCTCACAAGTCGCTGCCATGAATCAGACCTCAGCAGAAAATCACCAGAGCAGCTAGGCACCGCGGCCCACACCAGAATCTATGTGGGTACCGTCGTCCTACAGTTGTATGAAATAGAATCTGTCACCCATGGCGTCGCGCGGCAGAATCTATGTCAGGAATGAATCTCATCGCTCTTTCATCTCCAAGGTAAACTGTGGCTTCACCCTTGCAGTCTCGAAGATCACATTCAACAGAAAATTCCCGGAATTTTAGTTATAGGCAGCACTTTAATTGGGCATGAGGTTGGCCACCTGATGTCACGTGATATCCCCGATATCTTATTCGCTCCGAGTGTATATCACAGTGGTTGACAATATTCGACAACCCTCGCGGGTGAGAGCGAATTCTGGTGGCGGGTTTTCACAGCAGGTCAGCGGCCTCTTGTTTACTGCACATTCCATGGTGACAGGAAAACCCTTTATCCCCGATATCCTGTCGCCATGGCTAATGATTCTACCGGTCAATGCCTCTCGGGATTACCACGATTCTCTTCAAACCTACACACCTCAATAATTGTTTAATATTCGTTGCATTAAGATATATTGAATGTTCACCAATGGCATTACAGTCCTCACATGGAATCTTGCGTACTTTAGAAAATTACTAAAAACTATCTAGGTGATTGCCCAAGATTTATGTAAATTAATCTAACATTATGATTTATATAATGCGCCTTAGAATATGGCGAAAACGTCACATTATACCATCTGAACTATATGACCATAGAAGATTAATCTCGTCTTTCTCATAGCTGTTGTTATGCTCTCCAGTTGTTGATATAGGTCCCTATTGTGTTGAGTCTGTATTTTTGCTCTTCTTTGACGGGACCCATGATTTTTCTTGGAATCATTCTTTCTTTTAGCTCCATTTTTCTAACCATGTTCAGCCACTATGATGGATGCATTACTGATGGTTGAGGTACAGTTTTAGTGCCTGAGTTTGAGGATAAGAGAGAAGAATTTAAATGCATACTTACAAATATGGTCTGTTGTCTCCAGTCTGGCGCATTTGCTATCCATGGCTAAGTCCTCGTTGATGTTCGGTGTTTTCCAAGATATTTGAAGGCATCGATTCTCCAATGCGATTAAGCTGGCTGCATTTCTCATGTTGGCGATGAACTCAGTATAGTTGATGGAAATCTTCAATTTAGCTGTTATGTGGTTGAGCGTGGATAGTTGGTGAACAGCTTCCTCCGCACTAGAAGCTTGGAGAGTGAGGTCATCTGCAAAGGCTGGTCAGTTGATTTGTAGTTGGTTCTTTCTGTAACCAGTTCTCAACCCAGAACAGTCTGTTAGTGTGGTCGTCAATTCACAAATGACAGACCTCATTGTATTAAAAATGACTGTATTAAAATATCACTCTGGTTTACTTGATAGTATCAGTGATTGTGGACCGTGAGTAATTTGCTACATGTGTCATGATTATTCTTTGACATATTGACCAGTGTTTTATTGGCTAAATTTGTGAATTTGCTAAGTACCGATTTCCTCAATGCTATAGTTTGCTGCATTTGGAAACTATTTTTAAATCATTAGTGGTTGTTTTATGTCGTTAATTATTTTCATGTCTGTCTGTATTGCAGTGGATTATTGGACGTGGTGTAATAAGTGTTCAGGAAATGTTTACTGATTTGTGTATTTCGTAGATCTGCAGTGCCCTTATATACAAATTTATCGTCCTCTGACCAGTAGCCTATATTTTACTTCACATTTTTGGAAAGATAATTGATTAATCCTTATTGCTGGAACATACCCATTTCAGAATTGACATTTATCATCATCCAGCCACTGGCTGGATCTGCTTCATGCACAAGCCTTTCTATTTCCTTCTTTCTTCCCACCACCTCTCTGTCACCACCTTGTTCCCCTCCTCTCCTTTCTTCCGTACACACTCCTCCACTCCTCTCAGCCATCCATCTCTTGGTCTTCCTCTGGGTCGTTTACAATGCATCTTAAATTCGTGGATTTTTCTTGGATTCTCTGAACCTCCAGTATCTTTACATGTACATACCATCTCAGTCTGGTCCTCTCTACCCTTTCCTGTAGGGGTTCCTCTTTTATGGTGCATCTAATCACTTTATTCCTTATCGTGTCAATTTTAGTAACCCCCATTACCTCTTGTAAACTTCATTTCGCTTGCTTGTACCCTGCGATGTCCCGTTACTTCATTGTCCATGTTTCAGCAGAATATGTCAAGATAGGCATATAGTATGTGTGGCAAATTACTCTCTTGCTTCTCTGTGGCACATCCTTATTCCATAACTTGAATCTGCTTTCCTTCTTTAGTTTTTCACCTGCCATCACAATTCCCTTGGCTATTCTATTCTTCTTTCTGGTTGTTACCATCTACTAACATTACTTTAAATTTCAGGCAATATTCCTCCCCACTGTCTGTCCATACATTCAACTGCCGCTCCCCTTCATCACCTCCCCAGATCATCAGATCGTCCGCAAAAGCCATCGCCTTCATATTTTCCTCTCCCATTCACTGCCACCTTCTGCATTATATCATCCATGATTACAATAAAGATTAGTGCTGAGAGGGCACTTCCTAGTTTTAGTACAATCCTTTTTTTCAGCCAATCTGTTCCTCCTTTCCCTATTTTAACATAGCTCACATTTTCTTGGTACAGTTCTGTTACTCTCCTTATGGTTTCTTTGGAACTCCTCTGTTCTACAAGGCCTTAAAAACCTTACTCCTATTTACACAATCACATGCTTTCTCAATATCGAGAAATACCAAGGATAGATCCTTTCCACACTCATAATTTTTTCCTGCAGCTGTCTCGTAGAAACTCTAAATAAATCTCTTTAAAGATTACTGGTTTCTCTTATTTGCCTTTCCACGACATATTTACATCATTTTGTTTCTTAATATAATAAAATTAGTAAAAAGTATACTAACCTTATAGTTGTGGAGCTCTTTGTAATGGTTTTACGGTAACAAACATTTTTTCAGCAACGTTTAGTTTTTCGCGAAAACCTGCTGTTGGATCGTTAATACTGTAAAATCAATACCGGTATGAGTGTACCTGAATGGGGAGTTTAGAATTACCCTTCATCAAATTAAAATTTCTGAAAACTTATTAATGAATTGAGAGGTCTCTCATGTAAGGGGTGGTTTGGTTACTCCCTGAGAACAACTTTACAACTTTATCGAGTGAGATGAATTAGGACTAGCTGGATGTGATGGCTGTAGACTGACTTTGTGCGACGGACAGAGCTGACGGGCGTAGAATAAGTTTTTAATTCAGCGCTTTTCATCTATGGCGTTTCACTGCTGACTTCCAACAACTTCTCCGGCAAGTTCCTTGATTTACTCTGCAGACAAACATCTTCTAGTAAGAGCCAAGATAAATGCATTGTTAGAACACGGAAAGTTGGAGGCTCCTCACCGGATCACCAAGAAGGGTCGTTTGCAGAGACGTGTTGAATGTGGCCTAATTGAGATATCGGGCAAAGAGCTGACATCCTATCTGCTTTACTATGAGTAATGCTGTATTGTACGAACGTACTGTCTAAGATTACAGGTAGCATGGAGAGAAGTATGCTGTGTCAGTACGGTTATAGTCTGTGGAGAACGCATACCTGGAGAAAGCTATCATACCATCTCCTTACAAGAGAAACATTGCGACCCATCTTTCTAGTTGTTGTATTTCACTGGAAATGAGTGATATTTAGTGTCCTGATCATCCCCGAGTATTTGTTTTCTCAGTTGAATTACATTTGTTGCACGGAGGTTAATAAATCACAAACACTGCTTATCATATTAAGTCTACATCTTCTTTTACTTTTAAAGCTATGTCTACCTTTTTGATAACGGCATTATGAAGTTGCACAAATATTTTTTTCTTCTAGTCATCTAGAGTCCATTACGCGATATTTTAACCATTCCAAGGGAATTTCTTTTCATATATTTATGCCGTTATTTGATAGGATTTTATTTAAATGGACACAGGAACATAACAGTGTAAGTTGAAAACAAATCATTAAATAAACACTGGTTCGTTTAACCAGCTTTGGAACATACATTCATTTTCCAACAGATGCAATGTAACAAAAATTTGAAACTGGCAGTAAATATTGTATTAAATTGTACACAGTGAGATAAACGATCTTTTCACGCATATATCAGTCTTCCTCTTAAAGTTATGTGCAGTTGATATGATGCTATGCATCAAGATTCTTTTATTTTTCTACGAAAATTTTTTTTGATGCGTTTCCGACTAGTTCCTGTTAGTAATGCAAAAAATTTTATTGCTTATTGCCCAATGATCGCAGCAATTTAGCATTTTACGCGACATAAATACCTCACGCAGCAGTTTTTATTTCTCTGTCTTCGCTTCATGAAGCTATTTTCAATGGCGCTGCAGCAATTACATCTACGAAAGATTGAAATAATAAAAAATGGTGTTAATGCGTTTCCTACTGTAAAAACGTTCATTTGAAACAAGTACATTACTTGCCACAAAACGCACTGATGTAAGATATCATGTACTTTTTTTTTTTTTGCTGCCGTCAGTCTTTCGACTGGTTTGATGAAATCCTCCATCCCTTCCTATCCTGTGCTAACCTCTTCATTTCTACATACCCCTTACAACCCACGTCCTCAATTATCTGCTTCATATATTCTAATCTCTATCTTCCTCTACAGTTCTTACCTTCGACTTTTTCCTCCACTAACAAATTAACCAATCCTGTATGTCTCAAAATATGACCTACCACCCTGTCTCTTCTTCCTGTAAGCTTCTTCCATAAACTTCTTTTCTCACCCATCATTTCCAAAACTCGTTCATCTCTTACTTTGTCTGTCCACTTAATTTTCAGCATTCTTCTGTAGCACCACATTTCGAATGCTACAAGTTTCTTTCTTTCCGGTATTCCTAAAGTCCATGTTTCGCTACCGTAAAGTGCTGTGCTCCACGCAAAGAGTTTAAAGAAGTTCTTTCTAATTCCTAGATCAATATTTGAAACTAAAAGGTTTCTCTTTTTCATGAAGGCTCTTTTTGCTAATGCTATTCCGCTTTTAACATCATTCCTGCTTCGTCCATCGGTTGTAATTTTGCTTCCCAAGTAACAGAACTCACTCACTTCTCCTATTGCATCCGATCCTATTTTATATTTAATCTGCTAGTATTGGTATCATTTCTGCTACATTTCATCACTCTTGTCTTACTTTGATTTATATTCAGTCCAAAATCTTCCTTCAGTATTTTGTTCATACCATTCAATAACTTCTCAATATCCTCAGCCCTCTCTGCTAACAAGACAATGTCATCAGCAAATCGTAGCATACTGATTTTTTCTTCCTGAAAACTTATGCTACATGGAAATTTTTCTTTGACTTTCTTCATTGCTTCCTCTACATACAAGTTGAATATTAACGGGGATAGACTACAACCTTGTCTCACACCCTTTTTAACTGATGCATGTCTCTCGTGATTCTCTACTTTTATTACAGTCACTTGATTCTTATATAGTTTATATTCTTCTATCTCCATACTTTAGACATGACTTCTTTAAAATTTTGAACATCTTGTCCCACCTAACATTATCAAAAGCTTTTGCTAAATCAACAAATGCCATAAAAGTATCTTTGTTTTTCTTGATCCGCCCTTCAAGTATTAATCTTAAAGACAGAATTGCTTCCCTGGTACCGCGATTTTTCCTGAACCCAAACTGATCTTCACCTACTATATCTTCTACTACCCTTTCCATCCTTCTGTATATTATTGTGGTCAGTAATTTTGAAGCATATGATGTTAGACTAATGGTGCGATAATTCTCACATTTGTCGGCTTGTACTTTCTTTGGAAGTGTGAAGATGATATTTTTATTAAAATCAGTTGGAATTTCTCCTGTTTCATACCTTTTTGATTTCAGCTTGAGGAATCTTTCGATTCCTTCGTCTCCTAGAGATTTAAGAAGTTCTGCAGGAATCTCATCAATTCCAACTGCCTTATTTGCTTTCAAGTCATTCAGAGCTTTATTAAATTCTGTCCTCAAAACTGGATCGCCTAAGTCATCAATGTCGACATCGCCTTCCTTTTCCATTACACTATTGTTCAAGTCGTCCCCAACATACAGTTTCTCAATGTATTCCTTCAATCGATTAGCTCTATCTTCTGAGCTTAAAAGAGGTTTCCCATCGACAGTTTTAATGTTCATACTTCTTTTCTTCATTTCTCCAAAATTCTGTTTGACCTTTCTATATGCAACATCTACTTTTCCTACGACCATTTCCTTTTCTACTTCTTCACACTTTTCTTGTAGCCATTTTTCTTTTGCTATTTTGCATTTCCTATTTATTTGAATTTTAATTGCCTGTTCTTCTGTCTTCCTGCATCATCCTGAGCATTTTTGTACCTTCTCCTCTGATCCATCATCTCCAAAATTTCTTCTGTGATTCAAGGTTTTCGGGCAGCTTGTTCCCTAAAGCCTAATGTTTCTTCGCCAGCTTTCATTATTCGGTCTGTAATGCATTCCATTCGTCCTCGGTTGAGCTCCTTTCACAGTTCCTTCTTAGACTTATGTCTACCATTTCTGCAAATTTTTCTCTTGTGCTAGATTGTTTCAGTTTATTCACTGTCAGTCTGTTCTGCTTATGCTTCTTCCTTATTCGCTTGAAATTCAGCCTGCACTTCATTACTAACAAATTATGGTCCGAGTCTATGTCTGCTCCTGGGTACGCTTTACAGTCTAGAACTTGATTCCTGAATCTCTGTTTGACCATGATATAATCTAGCTGATATCTGCCTATATCCCCAGGATGTTTCCAGGTGTATATTCTTCTTGCATGGTTCTTAAACAATGTGTTCACCACTACTAGCTTATATCTTTCACAAAATTCTAGCAACCTGTTCCTCGCTCATTTCTTTCTCCTTGACCAAAACATCCTACAGTATTACCCTCTTTTCCTTCTCCCACTATTGCATTCCAATCACCCATGATTATTAGATTTTCCTCCCCCTTCACATATTGGATTAATTCTTCAATTTCAATGAATATTTTTTCTATTTCTTCGGCATCTTCCTGTGAAGTTGGCATATATACTTGTACTAATGTGGTTGTGACGGGCTTAGTTTCTAACCTCATCAAAATAATCCTGTGACTAAATTGTTCATAATAACTCACCCGTTTCCCTACTTTCTTGTTCATTACAAATCCTACACCAGTGACTCCATTGACAGCTTGTGTGCTAATTATCCTGTGTTCCCCAGACCAGAAATCCTGTGCGTCCTTCCATTAAATCTCACTTATCCCAACAACATCTAACTTAAGTTGTTCCATCTCCCTTTTTAAGTTTTCTAACCTACCTGCCCTATTCAGAATTCTAACATTCCACGCTCCGACTCGTAGAATGTTTCTATCCATTCTGATGACTCCTCCCTGAGCAGTCCCCACCCGGAAATCCGATTGGGGGACTATTTTACCTCCGGAATATTTTCCCCACGAAGAAGCTATCATGATATATGTAATTTGGGAGGATTACATGTCCTCGGGATACCCTTTGGGTCTTTAATTCAGTGGTTTCCCGTTGCCTCCTGCATCCCCATGCCGTTGATCATTTCTCATTCATCCTGCCTTTAGGGGCCGTTTCCAACCCCAAGGGCAAAAGGGTGTCCTGAACCGCTCCCCGCTCTTCCGCCCTCCTTTTGGAGGCCGTTGGCAAGCAGTGGGTGACTCCTTATACCGGGAATCTTTCAGTCGCCAGAGCCTCATCCGTGCAAATAGGGTGCACCACGTGAAGGACAGGTTGACATTTGGTTGGAAAAGACTAGTATTATTAAATACTTCACATTATACAATTAGCTGTGCCAGATATGAAGGTCGTGTTAAGGGCCTTTGCAAATCCCAGCCGAGAGCAGGATTCGAACCGGGGAAGTTTCGAGCTCACGTCATATTATGTTTTAACCACTGAGCCACCAGTCCACTCTACTCTGATACATTTAATGTTAATCTTAGTTCAATTTGCCTGTAATAACAAAATCTATCATTTATATTTTAATTAATATTGTCATATAAAATACCGTAATGCTTCTATTACATCAGCACTGCAAAAGATCATATAAACATTTGTGTCACGTAATAAGTAAAAGCTAGTAGGAAACAACAGTAGAAAATTTATTATCCTTGTTCAAATTTATTTGTACGCATCCATGAAGTTGTAACCAAAAATATCGGATTATATGCGTGATAGTAAGATTAATAACAAGTTACTCGAATCTTTTTATCAGATCGTGGACGAGTTATGGAAAAGGTCTGTAAAACTTAGCAAAAAATCTGAATTGTTGTAAAATGAATCGTACATTTTCTGCATAAATGTGAGCTAAATTTAGTAAATTCAGTTCACTATATCCCGAGAAATATATTTACATAGAATCTCGATCCAGGAAATCGGTCGCTTTGCATCTGCAAAACAGAAAACGTATGTTTTCTGAATTCTGATACCGTGATCATTCGAAAAGAGCTGAGGAGCATATTCTCAGAAATATATATATTAAAAAAATCTGGTTTCTTATTCAGAAAATTCTTGGCAAAGTGCGCAAAATTTCACCGAACAGCGAACAGAAGCTATGGAAAGCAAAAGAGGCCAGTTCGTTGTCCTCTTACAAAAGACCGCCGTAGAATAAATTCCAATGAAGCTCACCCGCATTCCTTTTATTAAATTTTTTAATAAAGGTCGCAGTACATGAGGCAGGAATGCCATTACCGCGAGAGGAAATGAAGCCAGTTTATTAAAAAATGCGAGTTCTCGCCCGCGGCGACAACGCCCCAGGCGGAACATCCTCAACTTTTCTTAAGCAAACGTTTGTGAAACTACCATCTCGAATAAGAGAAGTTCGTTTAATCTGTTATTCGGAAAAGGCCATAAATCCACATTACAAAATTTTACACGAGAGCATATCAACTTAATAGCACAAAATCTGTAAATGAAGTTCTTTAGTTTGGGATTTATATTTTAAAAGTTCAATTAAAATTTTTTATTTAGTGGCAGAAAAATTAATTTTATGAATTGGAAATATGGCGTTTTCCAATTAAACGAAGACGTAAAACTCTATTAGTGTTTAATATTAGTTTATTCAGAATACGTGTTAAAATTGTACACATAAATGCAAGTGTTCTTGTTATGTATATATGACAAGAATACTACACAACTCGAATTATATCCTCATATTGCAGAAATTCAAAGTTTTAGAAATCTTCTTCTATAGGAGAGCAATTTTAATGCATATAGGAGGCTTGGAGGCTTGGAGGAATGGCTCCTTCACATCAAACGTGCAGTTGCACTAAGTGAACTTATTTCCTTAATAAAACCCATTTTCGAAAAATGTTGATTTATGACCTTTTACAAATAACCGACTCGATTATGACGAGATGTTAGAGAACTGCCGCATTTTTAACTGACAGATGTGTTTACTAATAATCACAATGTCATCACGTGCCTGACAAACGGAAAGCCAAAAGCAGTTTAACCTAAGCTGAAATTAGAGCCAGGAGCGTAGCTACTATGGGGCTAGGCGGTGCAGTACACTGGGGCCTCTACGCTCAGGGGCCCCCAAGCATACCTCTGGGAGGCCCCAAAGCGCGCCTGTGGGGGCCCCCAAGTGCAGTTCAGATGCCCACGAGCCTTCATGGCAAACTGGTAACCTTTTTTTTTTTCAGGGGGCCCTTACCAGCTACGCAAAGCAAAAAAAAGGGTCGCCCATCTGGCCTGAGGGCCCAAAATAATTTTTTTGCACCGGGGCCCTTGTTGACCTAGATACGCCACTGATTAGAGCAATTGTGATGGGTCACAACATAAATTTGACAGTAGACAAACTCTGTGTGAAAAATTATGATAAACTGCAAAGTTTACAATAATCTTCAGAAGTAGAGTACAATACAAACAAATTTAAATGAATACTTATGTCAGGCTCAAATACCAAAAGCGCTCATAGAGCGGAAAAAATGACCACAGCGCGTTCTGGTTTCTTGAAAATGGAAACAACACGTTGTGGCTTATGAGTATCTAACACTTTTTGTTCACGACGATTCAGTATAGGAAGCATTTGTTATTTATATATGATTCTTCTTACCCGTGGCGTTTCAAGGCTAAAGATAAAAAATAAAAAAGTGAGTCGTCATCTTTGGAGAATGAGATCTGGAACAGACGTGAATTTCACCTTTGGCCTTTATGATTTATCCACAATGCTTTGTGTTTGCTTTCTTAAGTGCCATAACGCATATAACGTATTGTGGCCGTTTTCAAGAATATATATATGTAAGCATCTCTATAGCCCCGTGGGTGTTATATCGTATGGTTGCCACGTTACTGGAATGTTCTAGTAAACGTAAATGGAAGCTGTGACGTAACAGTTTTTTCTGATAATTGATCAAGTTTTTGAAACTAGATCAATTATCACAGCATATTAGCTGGGTAGTGTAACATAACATTCGTCTGAGCCATACAGTATCTGTGGCCGGCGCCGTCAGTAAATGTGATGTCTTTGTATAGTAGTGAGTCTTTGATCTCCGTCAGGTCTGACGCGGGAACATTTTTCGGTCTAATAGTAGAAATTGTGAAAACTTCGGTGAAGTGGATGATGAAGACTTGTAATATGTGGAACTCACTGTGTTAAAGGGAATGCTGTGTTTTCAAGTGACTGTAGAGCGTTAAGATGACGATAGTGAATGTGGGAGTCTATTTTGTAAGTCAAACTCTCTTATCCCACGAATCTGTGGTTTTCGAAGAAGAAGTCCGATTCCTTGTTGATATATTGTTTGGTGGTGGTACTTTCCGTCCGTTAATGAACTAGAATAAAGTTTTTTTGGTAGATGTTCACTCTAAACTGTATGACTCTCTCATTTAATAATCCCGACGAAGAACAGTACCTAAACCTGACGACCGCGGCTCAAGTAACCTTTTATTTAATTAATAATTGTTTGTGTTCAATTAGTGACTTTTAATTAAAATCAATAATGAGCAGAGGGCTTTCAAAGTCCAGAATCTTCTGCAGCATTCATGAATGTACTGTACCATTATCCTGTTGTGTTTGGGCTGTATTTCAGTTCATAAGGGTACATATAAGCGGTGCTGTGTCGCATGCGTCAGTACACTTTTGGAAATCGATTGGAGCAGATCAAGAAAAAGTGATAGTGATAGAAACTAAAATAAATTTGAGTAGAAATTTTTTAGTGTATGAAATGGATGTGAATTGCTGAAGGTAGTAAACAATGCAGTAAGAGGAATTTTAGTGTGTTAAGCAATATTAACATTTAAAAGGATCTCGAAACTTAAAAGACGAGTATATCTTGCCTGTGGTGAATCAATAAGAAGGAAACAGGTAGAATAGCGAAGAAATGAAGAAATGAATCAGTTGAGGAACGAGAAGCACGTTTATCTTCATGATGGAAGAGAGTTAATAGATGGAGAGAAAAATTAACAGGTGAGCAACGAGAAGAAATTAAAGAAGAGGATCGAGTGAGACAATCAGTAAGCTGACATAGAAAAACTTCAACTTCTAAAGAAACAAGAATACGAAATGAACTAAGTATAGTTACAATGGGTGTAGATCGTGAAAGATTTTTTGGGGGATTTTGTTTGGTCAGAAACTTTCGCAAGCATGCACACAATAACTCTTCAAAGTTTCATCGTAATTGGATGAATGGCATAGGAACTCATAGAACACGAACATACAAACAAACAAACATTTTTATATGTATATAAGAACAGAAATTGTTCATTTCTCAAATCCGTGCATAAATAAAATAAAGTTCGTAATGATACAATTCCAAATCAAACAAATACATTCTCATAATAAGTACAGTGTTATTAGGCACCAAGTGTTCCCACGGTGTGTAGGAGATGTTTGCGGTGCGGCGTGTCATACAGACAGGTATGCGTGACTCAACAAAGCGGCCAGATTTACACGTCGGGTCGGTGACTAAACTTTCTACCTGACTTCCACATTCAGTGGATTTATAGCCTACCATAAGTAACTAAAGTTCACTTTCGATTTGGGCACGTTTCGGAAAAGATCCGTCTATTGCCGTTAGCTGGTGACAACGACCACACACACATGGCACCGTCACTGCCTTAGGTTACAGGCAGGTGGGGGGAGGGGGTGTGGTGTGGAGTATTTGTCCGTGGACATTGCCTCCAACGTCACAAAGGTGTTACAATTCTCTTAACTGTAGGTGTGTCTTCTTGTTAGGTGTCAGTTTGCTAGGAGACTGAGCGGTCTTCTATGCCTGTCGCCGTTGTTGTTGTAGCGTCCAAGCGAGTTGACCACCTGGTTGTTGCATTGACTGGTGTTTTTGTAAAATGTTTCCGCCAGCTGACGGAATGTGTCCTTCAATTTAGGTATGCCGGCGGCCTCGTAGAGTGCATCCGTGTGGAACCGGCACGGTAGGTGGAGGGCTCTCTTTAAGGCCCTATTTTGAATGACCAGGAGCTTTCTGATTTGCCTGTCATTGGACATGCATACTCCATGATGGGGCGTATGAGCGATGTGTATATCTTAACTCCAGTGGAAGGAGAAAGCTTGCTGTCCTTATTTAGAATACAGTAAAGACTGTGGAGCCTGGTGCTGGCTCTCCGACGGACTTCATTGATGTGTCTACCACTTCGCCTATATGGTACAGAAATGCCATGGTCCATCACGGCACTTTACCTGGGGGTGACTCTAGACAAGAGACTGAACTGGTGACAACGACCGAAGATGTACCTTAATGCCGTTCTTAGTAAAGAGGCGCTTTCGGAAAGTGGTGGGAGACGATCCAGCCAATAGAGAAGCTGCCAACAATGTATTAACGTTTTGGTGTTTTTTGTTTGACCTGTGAGCCTATCAGATGCTGTTACTTTGGCGGGAAGTGCTGTAATTCTGTTGAGCCTATCAGGGGCGGACCTTCTGGTGGTCAGCGCTGTGATTCGCCAAGTGTTCGACGACAGATCGCAGTGCGAGGCGTACAGAGTCTTCCTCGAAGCAGTAGACCGGATGAAGGGACACTTTAATTCTCGTACTGGTCTGGTGCGGCGGCAAGTAACATTCACCGAGACCAGACCACTGCACGACACGACGCGGCCTTCTTGTCTCGCTGAGTGAGAAAGCTGGACGACCCCCATGGCGCCTGACCTCAGCAGCGGCGCAACGGTAAAACTTCGTCTGCGACTGAAACTTATGCAATCTGTTCTATCCAGTAATCGACCCTGAGATATTGCTCTAACTGTTTAAAGACATTCGACCATGTGTAATTGTTTATCTTCTTATATCTATAAAACGAAAACCGGATATATTTGAAATACAAAAACTCGGAAACTACAGAGCAGATTTCGATGGGGTTTTCACCGTTTTAAAGCTTAGAATCTCAATTGAAGTGTTTGGAATGTCTTTTGCTCCAACGTAACATAACGCAGGTGTGGTAAATGAAAATCTTAACGTACATCCCGAAGCAAAAAATAAAAGAAATACGATACATACGTCATACATCGTAAAAAAAAATAATAGCCATGTTATCGCATGTAACGTTTACTTTATTAAATTTTGGTTTTTAGTCTTTAAACCCCATACATAGTTATATCGAATGCGAAGAGGAAACTACGTAAAGTGGAAAATATTTAAATTAATTTTAATAATACAATGAAAAAAAATCTTTCGATATCTTCTTTGTTTCTTGATATTACTATCTGAGGCCGCACTGCTACAATCTCTGCCGTTGTGAAATTTTAATGGGTGTGTTAAGTAATGTATATTTGACTGTTTTGAACATGAAATTGAGCTGTTTAAAACCTTTCGTGTAGAACCTTCCGAGAAATTTGTTGCTTTTGAAATTACTGTCTCTGGATGCGAATTAAATTCTCGCTGTTAATAGTAAAGTAATGCACGGCTTTGAACATGAAATTGAACTGTTTAAAACCTTTAGTGTTGACATAGTGTTACTTTTTTTGCAATTTATTGATGAGCGATTCTGTCTTTACTACATTTCCTGAAAAAAACATTGTTTCTATTGCTGCACGAATTGTTGTGGTTATTATGATAAACTTATGTTCCTGATATCATGGCTAAAAATATAATCAACCCCAACCCCATCTCTTTTCTGCTACACAGGGGGTTAGCCGTTTAAATACGTATAGAAGAATGGAGCGACTGACATGAAATTCACAAGTGCAAAACACTGGCAGTTCTATCATTATCGTGGCGCCAAAATCTGATGATAAATTCTGATAGAACTCAGCGAAAAAAATCTAAAATAAAGAATAACATTTCTTGATATCTCACTTGGTTTTCAAGATTTAACATGTCAAAAATCAGTTATAGTTCCTTGTGCTTTTGGTGACGTTTCTTCTGGTCCAGGCTGTATTTCAACCAAACAATAACCACTAGGAAGAAAATAAGACACCTATAGTGCTTTTGCACCTTGTAGATATAGTGGTTTGATGATGCAATATCTCGAGAACTAAGCGAGATATCGACCAAAAAATATTCTTTACTTTCAGTTTGACTCATCGAGTTACATAGGATTCCATCATCAAATTGCAGCTCCACGGTTATCGTAGAATCCCCAAAAAACTTACCTCTTTTATGAGCTTCAATATTCACTGTGTTTGTAAATCTATGTAGATCATACCGGGCAACGCCGGGAGCTCTGCTAGTATCTTAATAAAACAAACTTCATGTTTGCATAATTTCACAATGATCAAGTTTTAATAAATTGTCCACCCACTTTCCATTCATCCTATTAATTCCAATAAATATGTCATGTGGCTACTTAAAAATTCACCATTATTATGATATTCAAATTTGATAATTTTTTTATTGTTGTAACACTATGATCCAGAATTTACTTTCCCTAAAAGTAGACACCACAACATGCTTATTACAATATGACGTTCGACACCATTCCGATGCGTATTTTTCCTTCTTTATTTTTAATAACTGCTCACTATTTGCTCAGTTTCCTCTCTTCGGAGGGAGATAGCTCTCGCTGCTATAACCGAGTTGGGTCTACCTTTCCCTTTTATTTACCTGCTGTCCGCTGTTAGATTAATTAAAACTGATAGTCGACTCGCGTATAACCGGCGGCGGAGCTTAATTAAGACGGTGATCGGTGCAGAAACAAAGCGCCGACAAACATCGACCAATTTGCTGGAGAGGTAAGGCGCAATTTTTCTTTTGTTGACATACCATACTGCAGAAATATCAGAGCTATTCCAAAACCGCTAATATTTAGCATTTATTTACAGGGATCAGTCATAACAACTTTGTTGTTGGCGACGTTCCACAGTTGTTGCATAAATGTTTTAAACTTAACACTGTTTATTAACAACAAACATTAATAAAAAAAATTATTATCAACAAACATTGATAAAAAAAACAGTTCTTAATAGACGGCGTTTAATTTAAAACAGAGATCAGTCAAGTAATTAAAAGGGAAATCTAAATGCGGCAATCAAATTGAAAGCGAACTACTGTATTAACTTTCTGATAACACTGCGTTGTTAATATGTAAGGATAAGGAATATCGAGATATTACTGGATAGCAAGACCAAAACATTTGCAAAGAATTCTGGACTGTATACAAACCAAAACGAGAGAAACGAGTAAGAATATGGGAAAAAATGGCAGTGTTTATGAAACAATAAACATAAAAGTGAGGGAATTGCAGTGTTCGGAAAGGAAGATTACGTCTGTGGCTGAAGCAAGAATGTAGACCAACACCAGCAAAAATAGAGTGAAAAACAGAAATATTATTTCCTGCCTTTTAATTTTTTAACGTCAGTACAATGTAACGCATTCATTTTTCATAGAGACTGGGTCGGTGAGATGTGAAAAGTCGTCAACTTACTGATAAACAATTTCATAACAAAATAGAAAAATAAACCAGAAGATGGGGACAGTCAACTCCGTTTATACAAACTACTGGAAATTATTTTGCAGATTCATTAGAAATTAATTCTTCTGGAGAGGAGAATGAATTGTCAATTAAAAATTCTTTTAATTTTTTCCTGAATTTAATCTTATCATATGCTAGACATTTAAGATGTTTTGGTAGCTTATTGAAGATATATATCCCTCGATATCGGACCCCTTTTGAACAAATGACGACGACTTTCAATCCTTGTGAAAAATCACTTTTAGTTCTAGCGTCATAACTTTGTATTTTGCTATTTGTTTCAGAGTATAATTTGTGACGACAAAGGACATTAATGTGTATATATTTTCGGCAACTAGTGTTAAAATCCTTA
The DNA here is from genome assembly GCA_031002005.1 of Vandiemenella viatica. Classification (NCBI taxonomy): domain Eukaryota; kingdom Metazoa; phylum Arthropoda; class Insecta; order Orthoptera; family Morabidae; genus Vandiemenella; species Vandiemenella viatica. The sequence continues at coordinate 45,943,445 of CM061918.1, read as the reverse complement.
ATATCTTGAACAGTTCCCTGCATGAAGTTATAATGGTAACCTCACACGTAATTCTTGTTACTCGGTTTTGGGCTCTGAACACTTTATCTCTACGAATAGAATTGCTCCAGATTATTATTGCATATGACATTAAGGAGACAGAGATCACTTACTGTTGAAAATGTATGAATTGCAAATGTGGCTGCACCCAATCGCTTCAGTAACTCTGAAACTTGCACCCTCCGATTTAAATTATGATTAATATTCAAACCTCAAACCTAAAAATTTCACACTCTCTGCCTCTTGAATGGACTGGCCTGCTTATTGTATGTCAGTGTCTTGTTTTAATATGTGTGGTGTAATGAATTGCATATACTGAGTTTTATCAAAGTTTAAAAACAAGCCATTAGCTGTAAACTATTTATTAATAAGGTCAGAGATATAATTTGAAATATGTTCCGTAGAAAATTATGGAGTGTTTTTAATTTCTTTGTTTGTTCGTCTGTAAGTTGGATAAATCTTGAGTTTTAGATATAACTCATCTTAGATCATTTTTATATATTAAAAACAATAGTGGCCCCAATATAGAACCCTGAGGTACTCCACATCTGGTGAATCCCCACTCAGAAAGCAGTAAATCACAAAACGCAGCATTAAAATGTTGCAGTGACACTTTCTGTTCAGAATGTAAGAACTAATATATTCATTAACAATGCCATCTATATGACAACACTTCAACTTTTTTTTATAAGAATTTCATGGTCAACACTGTCAAAGGCCTTAGAAAAGTCATAAATACAATACAGCGAGAATCAAGTAATACTGATGCATTTTAAATGTTGAGTTAAGGAAGTCTGTTGAAAATTAAGTGAACAGATGAAGAACTAACTTAACGTGTTCTGGGAATGATTTGTGAGAAATGAAGTTGTTGAAAATGGTCATAGAAAGAAGCGACAGAATGGTGGGTCATATTTTAGGACATGTGGGACTAGCTATAATTTGTTAGACGAGGGAAGTTGCTATGTAAGAACTACAGAAGAAGACAAGTATCAGAATACATGAGTCAAATAACTGAAGATGTAGCTTGTAACGGATATGTAACAGTGTAATAGGAAGAGATGGATGATTGTAGCAAATCAGCCAAGTAATGCTGACCAAAAAAAGCTTTCTACTGGCAGATAATAGTAAGAGAAGGTCATGAACTAAAGATTAGAAGAGAAATATGGAGTATAATGAAACAGACACTCGTGCAAGAGAAATAATAGCAATATCATCCAGTCAGATATCGAAGTTGAAACAAATATAGGAAAATTCTTATATTTACAAAGAAATTAAACAGCAGAAGATAATAACTATTAAAAACAATCGCTTTCAGGAGAACAAAATTTAGAAAATCTAGAACTCGGAAATATTTTTTTAAACCGTGTTTTCTGTGAACTATTTCAGTTGTTTGCTCTTCTGTTTTCCGGGTCTGTCCAATAGAAAATGAATATCTGAAAATACCAAACGAATTTAGTGGCTAAAATTGTAGGGCTTTATTTTTTAAATAAAATAATATTTTACTTCTCAGCATCTGTAAAGATAATTCAATGGAAAGAATATATTTATGCGGACATTATAGGTTTCGCGGTAGAAGTATATAGAATGTTACATGCTGAATAAAGGGGAAACAACAAAATAACAAAAATGGAAAATTTACTGGAAACTGACAAACCTATTGGATCATCCGAATTCGGAATAAAAGCGCTGACAAACATTACAAACAACACGGAGAATAAATTTGTTCTGTTCCTCAAGCTTTAGGCTGCTACCCTTTACACATGATACTAGAGATCATCTAAATCATTGTATGTTATGATCTTGGCTTGACCTTCGCTCCTTTGTTCTTATTGTCTATAATACAGGGCAATTATATTCCGTGATGCATTAGTGTTTATGAGTATCTTCACTACCTAAATGTTTTCTACACTCCTTCCCATGTCATGATTGTGAACACTATTTTACTGACAATAATGGCACTTTGATGAACTTAATTATCCCTCATAGAATAGTTACTACATAAGCGTTTATTTATATAGGCACCATCCCCTACTGGTGTATTACAAAACTGGAACATTAAGAAACGTTCGATTTACTGTCTTGAAAAATGTTTTTCACTTGAATAAATGTAGTAGAATTATTAGAAATTTATCAAACGATTGCGCAGACTTCCGCGGTCATTGTACGAATTCCGAGGGTTGGAACTTAAATAGTGGCAACTATTTATTCACAACCGATACAAAAGCGTTACATGTTTGCACCCGTTACTGTCCTTCAAAGTAGTCACCATCGTTGTGTAGAACCCGCGATGTGGAAGGAGTAGTATACCGTTAGCAGAGCCTGTTCTATTGATGGTGCGAATGGAGCGTTCTACTGCCTGTCGAATCTCTGGAATAGTTCTGAAGCGAATGCCACGAAGTGGTTCCTTCATCTTCGGAATCAAATCAAAGTCACAAGGACTTAAGTCCGGGGAGTATGGTGGATGGTACAGTACTTCCCAGTCCCATCGACCGAACAGAGCAGCCACAGCTTGCGCTGTATGCGGCCGCGCATTCTCGTGCAAAATGATGGGTGGGTTGCGCAGAACGAGTTGCCGCTACTTTCGCAAAGCTGGTCGCAGGTGATGCTCCAAAAATGAACAGTAATACTGTGCATTGACGGTCTGCCGTGGAGGAACGTAATGGGTTAGGATAACACCATCACAGTCGTGCATGAGAATCACCATAACTTTCACCATACTGGGGCTTTGATACACTTTAGACTTTCGCGGCGGCCCATAATGACGCGATTCGTCTGCCACAGTTTGCCGACCTTCGTTGAAGGCTTTTACCGAACGTGCCACTGTTCTGTACGGCAATGCCGATTCCCCGCACGCCTCTTGAAGACCTTGATGACACTGTCGTACTGTACGACCTCTGGCACATTCAATCTTCATCCAACTCCGTTGTTCCTGTTTCGAAAACATAGCGACACTGTTACATTAGAGCACTCGCTCACAAGTGGCTGCGTTTCCCTCGATTGTGCGCACGCCGGGAACGTGGGACGGGCGAGTCCATTTACTCGAAGGTAAGACAGGTATGTCGACAACGTGTGCTATCAGCGACAATAGTAGATTCCACTGCATAGTGTCTCCACAGCAGTGTTGCCACTATTTAAGTTCCAACCCTCGTGTTTGGTTCTCCGGGTGGAGCTGCGTCGATTTATTAAATTCTAACGTTTCAGCCACCTTTCTGTGGCTTTCCTCAGATGACAGTTGCGTTAACTGGCCTTAATGGCTGAAAGCAAATTTTTGTGAATATTAGTACTGTACTATACCCACGCGGTCTTCAAACGGCTTGTTTCGAGATCATTCCCTATACTGTTATATGGGATCCTAACTCGGATCTTAGGCCAGCAAAATGCTTGGTTGAAACTGTGATAGGCATCTGGAAATGAAAGCTTACTAAATAGCGTCTACTTGAGAGGAAAATGGTGGCAGAGCATAGCGTCATGGCTTAAGTCGTCTGGCATGCTAAGGATTCCATCTTTCCTCCGACTTTGTTCAAGTCGTCTTCCCCAATGTTTAATCCGACATTCTCTTTGGCGGCAGATCGTCGGACTAATAATCGGTAATCATCCTCCGATAGGACCACAACATAGAAATGAAAATTAAAAAAAGATAAAAAAAATAATAATAAAATACGAAAATACCAATCGGCAGTCATTGGGTACTGCCAACAGAAGTAAAAACTTATAATTATGAATATCATACGCACAACACATCACCTTATAGCTACAGATATACTAAATAACAATAATTATGTGAGGTCGTAATGACGTGGTGACTGGGCTTCTATTGGCTGCGCATTCCGCCCCTGTCTTAGCCTCCTTAAAATACCCCAGTAGTGTTACCATGTACAGAGGAGCTACAGTTTAACGAGGAATCCGAACCATGGAAGCGTTCTGGCATACTTCACATTACACAGCAAGCTGTGCCAGAGGTGAATACTGGGATTAGAACCGCAGACATTTCGATCTCCAGTCAGACGCCTTAACCACTGAGCCATCAGACCACTATATAAATATACCCTTAACAATAGCTTGTCGGTAACGCGAACTCAAAGATTTTATACATCCAAAAATCTTCCAACGCACCTAAAGACTTTTTCACTTCAAAAACTAAAAATCTAAATTAGTCCACAACCTGAAAGTTGGTCGAATCTTCGAAGAAGATGTACGAAGCTATTTGTGTCAGAAACGTGAAGGCCAATTCGTTTCCTCGGGGGCCTACAGTTTAAAGTGGAATCAAAATCACGGATCGTCCCGGCGTAGCTCATAAAATCAAATACAAATCCCAAAAATTGCTACTGACCACGGGATTTGAACCCGTGACCGAAGAGAGAAACTTTAGAAATCAAGCGCCCTAACCACAGAGCTACCAGACCTTCTTGTTTTGAAGTATACCTGTGATAAGTATTATCAAAATAAGATAAAAATTGTGGGTTTATATAAACAACGTCGACAATGGTGAGGGGGGGGGGGGGGGGGAGAAGAGAGAGAGAGGGTTTAGAATCTTGTAAGTCAAACGTAAATAGTGTTTTTTTTTTTTTTTTAAATTTCTTCCATCAAAATCGGATAAAGCTGTATGTTGTATGAAGAACATTGAAAAAAGGCCAATCAAACATTCATTTTTATATATTAATACAAGTATAATATATATTTTCACTGCTGTCCAAACACAACACGTCATACTTATACCAGCAGATATACTGCTATTACAGCATGTTGGTGATGCGAATTCATACGATTTTAACCATCCAAAAATCGTCAAACGCGCATAACGTCATAGCATGTCTGTGACGGGAAGTCGCGAAGTCAAAGATTTACCCTCGTCCAAACATCACCTCACGCGCCTATAGTAGCATTCACTTCAAAAAAGTACAGAGTTTAAATGCTGCCCGTGTTTGCTTTTGTATTGTCAGCTTACCCCAGTCACACTTTTCTTCATCTAGCTTCTACTCTCATCCACATACATCGGCGTACGTAGTGCCTCTTTAAGATCCTTGCGCTCGAGTTCTCACGCTTTAACCCATCCAACTTTCCTGTGTTCGCGGAGAAAGTTATCAAAGTTGGTCTGGCAGGTGCCAATACCCTTCCTGCTGGTGTCTTGAACACTTACATGCGTTTTCAAACACTGTACTCTATAAAATTTGTTTATTTATGTCAATAAATATATCGAATATCACTCCCTGATCCCACCTGAGTAGATTTTATAATCAACTATATAATTTCTTAAGCTCACTCATTCACTCATCTCGATAGCTATTGGCTGGAGAACGGTGTCACGTGTCAGCCTTAACAGCGACCAGAGATACCATTAGTTGAAATACACGGTTATGTTCACAATTTAATAGCTAAGCAACTGCAACTAAATTAATTTCCATAATACATTCATTAAGTCTGCTTTTCGTAACGTTTCGTAGTTAAAAAAATACTGATAAATTTTGCGGCTGAAAAAACTTTGATCTGCATTTCAGTAACATGTTTCTAATGAAGGCAACTTAAAAAAATAACTTTTAATATTTTAAATTAACCATGAATGCCGATTATCATTCCGGCTTAGCACAAATTTCAATTTAATTAAAACTGTCACTAATGTTGTTGCTTGACAAAGTTTATGCATTACGGTTTATTTGCTTTTCAGGTATTTTACTGACCACTTTTGTAGATAGTCTTTATTCATGTTCACTGTACGTGAGTTGTTAGGTTATTTTTAATGGACATGAGACCAAATATGTTACCGAATCAACTATTCAGGCAATCCATTTCTTCCGAGTTGCTCAACTGTTTAATAATATAAAACGTGTCTTAAGTGCTATGGCCAATGATTACATTATGAGTGTTTTCCCACTATCAATAAAAAAAAAAACAATGAAGCAAACAAGATTTTTTTTAATTTTGCAGAGTGAACTTTAAGGGTCAAGTTTGTATTTAAGCAAGTTTGAATCTTTGACCTTTGAAACAATTATATGATTGCGCTATCGTCCTTGTTCGTGTTTAAAATACAGTGCTTCTGAGTTCTTCAGGCTCAGGAGATTTTCTTTATCCTAAAACACGGGTCATGTTTATATTTGGTCAAATCAGATCATCCTGTTATAATATTTCACCCTGAAAACTGGACTAGACCCGTGACGATAGGCTAAAAACGATCACGGTCGTTTAAATAAAATGAAAATTTTTGACACCAGTCACTGGCCCATATTAGTAAGTGTTGTATCTATCTGTACTAATATTATAAATGCGAAAGTAACTTTGTTACGTTTTCACGGCTACTTGATGAAATTTGACAAGCAAATACTACTTATTGTTAGAAAGAACAAAGGATACGGTTTGCGAAAACATACCTTATTCTGCCACGAAATTCTGAAATCTAACCGAACGGTTACAGACAGACGGATGGCGTGTATAAGCCTCTGTAATGTTTCATCAGTGATCTGTCTGGTGACTCAATGGTTAAGGCGTTAGTTTTCAGAAGTTAGTAGTGTGGTTGCTGGTTCAAATTATTAAGATTTGCTTCTTATTATATGAGCCACACCACGACGATCTGCAATGCCACCTTAAACTACTCTGAAGAGCCAATGAAACTGCTATAGGCATGCGTATGAAAACACAGAGGTATGTAAACACTCAGAGTACAGCGCTGCGGTCGGCAACGCCATATAAGACAACAGGTGTCTGACGCAGGCGTTAAATCGGTTACTGCTGCTACAATGGCAGGTTATAACGATTTACGTGAGTTTGAATGTGGTGATATAGTCGGCGCACGAGAGATGGGACACAGCATCTCCGAGGTAGCGATGAGATGGGATTTTCCCGTACAACGGGAATATCGGGAATTCCGGAAAAACATCAAATCTCTGACATCGCTGTGGCCGAGAAAAGATCCTGCAAGAACGGGACCAATGACGACTGAAGAGAATCGTTCAACGTGACAGAAGAGCAACCCTTCCGCAAATTGCTGCGGATTTCAATGCTGGGCCATCAACAAGTGTCAGCGTGCGAACCATTCAACAAAAATCATCGAAATTAGCTTTCGAAGCCATAAGGCCCACTTGTGTATCCTTGCTGAGTGCACGACACAAAGGTATACGCCTCACCGGGGCCGTCAACACCGACATTCGACTGTTGATGATTGGAAACATGTTGCCTGGTCTGACGAGTCTCGTTTCCAATTGTATCGAGCAGATGGACGTGTACGGGTATGGAGACAACTTCGTGAATTCATGGACCCTGCATGTCAGCTGGTGGAGGCTCTGTAATGGTGTGAAGCGTGTGCAGTTGGAGTGACATGGGACGCCTGATACGTCTAGATACGACTCTGACAGGTGACATGTACGTACGCATCCTGATTGATCACCTGCATCCATTCATGTCTAATGTGCATTCCGACGGACTTGGGCAATTCCAACAAGACAATGCGACACTTCACACGTCCAGAATTGCTACAGAGTGACTCCAGGAACACTATTATGAGTTTTTAAACACCTCCGCTGGCTCAAACTTCCCACACATGAACATTATTGAGCATATCTTGGGTGCCTTGTAACGTGCCGTTCAGAAGAGATCTCCACACCCTCGTACTCTTACGGATTTATGGACAGCCCTGCAGGATGCATGGTGTCAATTGCCTCCAGCACTACTTCAGACATTGGTCGAGTCCATGCCACGTCGTGTTGCGACACTTCTGCGTGCTCGCGGGGGCATTGCACTATATTAGGCAGGTGTGTCAGTTTCTTTGGGTCTTCAGTGTATGTCCAGGCATGACAGAGGCGAAATTTGTAGCGAGTTGAAACTCTGTCACGCAGGCAGCCGAACTTTCAAGATCTCCAAGCCAACAATGCCATAAACGTTTGGCTTATTAATGTTATATCAGTCGCTCAGGTTTTGTTTCTCTCGCAGTCAGTTTATGCATGATCTGTTCATAAACTTCATGTACAGACAAAAGCAATTTTAGCATCGATTAACGAAACTGTTGGACAAATAAATTAAAAAAAAAAAAACATTAAGTAGCAAGTGCAAGGCGAAATATTAGAATATCTATAGGTGAAAAGTATTGAGGACACTGCACAATTTATCACATATCTCACAGAATTTCTTAATTATTTGAGTGCCTTCTTATAATTTAAGATCAAGAGTTAGGATTCACATATTACTGATGTATAGTACACCCTCAATGCAATTTCAGATAGCAATGGAACACAATTGTGTCGCAACGTAATAAAACCTTGGATCATAACTGGAATGGCAAAAGTTGATGAACTGTTGATTCCTCGAATCCCAGTATGTAAGATTTACCATACCAATTTAAAAGACTAAAGATCCCACTAAATTTTGACTTTGCGATTATTTTCAATAAAGTCCAGGGACAGTCACTGAAAGTAGCAGACGTACACTTAGAAAAGACGTGATTTTCCCTTGGGCAGTTCTATGCAGCCAGCTCAAGGATTCCAACCTCCTAAGGTTATACGTACCTTAGCAAAGAAGAGAAAACAAATTACGTTTTGTAATGACATAAAATGTCGCAAGAAATTAATATAATCGAAACAACACTCTCCCGAAGTAGTTTCCCACAAACACCTCCTTCCCTAGTTTGTTACTATTTCTTAACATGTTGCAAACTAGTTATCTTTATGAGACAGGTTCCATGGTAGAATGGTAGCCTGATAGCTTCCCCGTAATATTATCCAGATTCCGTGTTTTTAGGACACATTTTACCTAAGTTACAGCTCTCCATAGCCAGCAGTAAAATTCTAAATCCACTCCTACGTAGTCGCAGCTACGTGTGTCTGAGAATTTGAAATGGCATCGTGCAAAAATTACGGCAGCATTCTGGATGGTGTAATCAAATTTTGAGAGCTTATGGTATAGCTTAAAATCTGCGAAAACAGCTTTTGACTTATATGTACCAGAGAATGGAAAAGAAATTATAATTATTCGAGACGGAACAAATATGCTCACAGATCACTTTGTATCTGAGATGAGCACTCCTTTCAAGAAATGCTGTAAAAAGATCAAACTAGACTACTACTCTTTGGATTCTGTTTTATCACTGACTTAAGTTATTTAGTTCCTTAGTTATCTGAAATGTAGTAAATTAAAATAAACAGAAAACGAGAAATTAACATAACAAGCGTAAGTAATATTTAGTTTGGCGTAAACATCTTTAAATCCTATTAGCATGTTGTTAATCAAGGCACTGAATACTCCCATAAGAGTACCAAATCGTTATTTTTAATATACTGTAAACACCTTTGTTCTTAATATATAAATTAAAACCTGATAGCATATTGCTGTTTTACACCATACCAGCATTTAAAATGAGATATTTTTAGGTGACTGTTACGGAAATTATATTTTTTATTGCTATCCAGTATGTAATCGCAAATAAAATTATGTTTAGTTATACAGTCCTTCGTGGATTTGGCTGATGCTAATATTTAATAATCATCAATATGGATATTTTTACGCAGTTTCAATGTTTTATATTTGATATATTATATTGCGTCAAAATAAAAGTAAAACGAAAAAAAAAAAGCTTTAGGACATTCGTATGAAAATCGGGTCTACGATATCAACTAGAAGAAAGGAAAGTTTTTAGATGACATTTACATTTTTGGCCTCTCCACTTTAATATTTAGTACTAAAGTAAAAACGGTAAAGCATTTCTACACACACACACACACACACACACACACACACACACACACACACACACACACACTAGGGCCCCCCACGCGCGCCAAACAGTGGGCAAATGCAAAATGGACTGGTTCTACCCATTACAACTTGTTTATCTGTGAAGATGTTTTAGCGTGGCCAAATACACAACACATTATTGCAATACGAAATTGAGACAATTACATTTCAAAATTTTCAACAGGCATGTTGAGTAAGGTCCCTGTGTGGTTCAAAACTTCCAAACGGTCAACTTTCTTAGTTAGCGTGTCTGGGGAAACACAAAAATATTCATTGAACTATGCGAGTCAGTTCCTTCTATAATGATCCAAAGGCTGATTTAAATTCTCGTTTACTGACACCTTTGAATATTCTATACCACCACATTATTAGTTCCTAAGTTTAAAGTTAATAAAATAACATCGCGAATGAACCTACCTGAATGAACCGTACTGAACAATGGACAGGAATCAACTGCTTGCTATACAAACAAGTTTCCAAAACAGCAGCGCCACTCCACAATTTCAAAATTATTGCATCACAAAACAAATGGAACAGACTAATTTAAGCTGTATTGGGACTGCATACCCAGATAATTGTATAGTCATTCATGATTAAATGTTATGGAAACACAGAAGGCAATCACATTGTAGCATTTTATGGAACTATCGAAAACTTTAACATTTTTGAATACACGCGCTCAGGGTGATTTTAAATTATCGTCGAAATTTATATATGAATCCAAGGAGTACAAATATCAATCAAACAACGGAAATTGGAAGAACATTACCAGAAATAATTTAAATTTGGTATCTGTAATTTCAACGACGTAATTTATCTTTCAAAATAATCATTTCTAAAATCACAACGGCCATATTAACGGAGCAACAGTAATGCATAATTTTTTTAAAGTAATGAAATAATTGACGAAAATAATTATAAAAAAAAAAGATATTCCAATAACGAAATGGTACACTGCACACTGATTTGAGCATAAAGATTGGTATCAGTTGATTTTAATTATTATTTGTATACACTCACTCCCTTAGGGGCGGTTGTAGGCCATTACATGAAGGAAGGAATATTACTTTCCTCCATGGGCCATCACTATATGAAATAGAGAATTACTGCATTATATGACTAGTACTGCGTATGTAACCTCATAATGCAAATAGTGGGGCTTCATACACAGCCGTTGAGGCAATGACACACTCACAAAAAAAATGAAATAAAAAAATTGATGTTATCTGGTAACATCGAGATACTGTTTATGGAAAACATAAAGATTACAACAACAAGAAAGCAGTAGGATGTCTTTAAGACAAAGGGAAGAAAATATTAACGTTAGAGAATAATTGAAAAATGCAATAGTGTCACGAGAACGTAGTATCATTTAAGTCTTTCAATTCCATATAGAAGGAAGATGCACTAGATTGGAAATGACGAGAGAATTTTTAAAGAAGGAAGCGATAAAAAGGTAGAGAATAATAGATTAGAAAGAAAAATATTCCATTTATTGGAAGATGAAGACGAAGATAAGTTATAAAAGAATAAATAAATAATATTATGCAATGAAGGAACTTCTTATGCTCCTAGGCTTCCTTTAATCTTAATAATATTATATATCAAAAAGTTTAGACGGATGGATGTTTCAGTGTTTGGATGTTTGGATTATATGCCTTAATCACGCTTTAATGCTCAATAGATTTAAATAACATTTGGCGCGGGGATAGTATATTGTCTGAGTCGTGACATAGGATAGTTTTTATCCAACAAAAACGAAAGGTTCCTTTGTAAATTGTATTATCGATTCGCACATTTCGCCAACAACAAACAGTTTCCTACTTCGTAGACGGTACTGCCACATTTGCTCTTTGTTTCCTACATAAATCACAAACACTGCATTTCAGTGATCACACGAATAATGCATAGTGGATTTTTAATGCTGACACAATGGGCTCGAGGCGTCGAAAGCCTCTTTTCCTCAAATCAAGAAAGTAGTTAACCATATATTCAACCCCAAAGGAGAAGTTTTTCTGCTGGCTGTACTTTGAACAATAATCAAAACTCCTGTACTAAAAATTACTTTCAAGCAGGTGAAGTCGCGGATAACTGCCAGTTGTTAAATTATTTCTTTTATATCGCTGCTCTACCTTCAGTTCTTGATTATTCTCGTTTATTAAAATTGCTTGCAGTTAAAAATGTGTGTGCAGTAACTGCGCTAATTGTAACCCTTAGCGTAATGTCCTGACGGACGTTTTACTTGATGAGGCAAGATGTTAGGTAAAACTGACCATAAACTCATGTCCACAATCTTGTTTTTTTTCTTCCGTGTTTATCTCAGTTTTATTAAAACCGTGGATGAATCAATACTTTTAGTGGTTATTTAACTATTTGTGGTGAAATTAAAAAGTAAAACTGATCTAGAAGATGGTTGCTAAAGAGGGGAAAAGGTTCTCTCGTGTGAAGTTCCTTCGGGGAATTGCGTCATGAACCTGAAGAGTGGAGTCATTATTTAGGAATGGATCATTAATAATCCCAAAAATGCAAAAACAAAACAGTGCTGTGAGAAGAAGAATTTCACTCCGTGAGAGATTGACTGTTATGCTAATAATTTTAGCAACAAGCTACGAAGATCTTGAGTTCACGACTGTAATGTCGAAACTCTCTCTTAGCTGCCTTATACCAGAAACCCGTCAAGCTATAAATGAAATTTTGAAACTATGAATTACGAAGAAGTAGCCCTGTTCTGGAAGAAACGAAACATGTAAAGGATGTATTCAAGATGAACCTTAATAACCAAGGATCGATAACATCATACGACATGCCAGTAATCTTTAAGGAGAATTTGATAAAATAAAATAATTTTGAAGAGAATAATTATATTTCTCTTTTGTATTTAGCACTACTACTGTCTAGCTATTAAATAAATCTACTTAATTTTTATAATTACCATTCTCTTATATTGCAGCAGTTTACAACTTACCTCAATTTCTGAATCATTTTCTATATTGTTGATTGTTTCTCTTGAGCTTTCTTCATAATTTAAGAACGAAAGAAGATCGAAAATCCACAGAGAAGGTTTGTAAATGTCATAGGCACTAACACGAGAACGTGCTGACTTCTTAACTTTTAGCAACCCTTTGCGAAATATTGAACGAAAAGAATTTATTTATTGGTATCCTAAATCTATTTCCTCACATTTATCAACCAAAGTATACGGTTGATTTTCTTGTCTCGGTTATTGTAGTCCTTTGACTTAACTTGCCATATACAAGGATAACTAGAATACAAGTCAATGAATTCCGTATACGAATCATGTGACTACTGTCGTAAATTCCACCGCGTGAAACGTTTTAGAAAATAAAAACAAAATAATAGATATTTTCGCTCCGCACAAGCTGAGAGATAATTCAAGTGTGAAGCGAAAATGTGTGTCAAGGCAGAAAACAATGCTTCAGCCAATTTGTTTTCTAGAGATCGTTCGTCTTCATTCAGTTAAGATGAAACTTCCGTTTTTCTGTACACACACAAGATTTTGTCTGATACGTTTTACCTGATCAAGTAAAACATCTGTTAAGGCGTTACATGTAGACCGGCCTAGAAGTTATTAGATCCAGTAACATCAATAAGTTCATTCAGAATGCAAGGTTAATTACTGGCACAATCAACAGTTCCTTATCTAATGACGTATGTTAAATTATTAAGTATTCAAGTAATATGTTTTATCGAAACCCATAAACTTGTAACCCCTAGAACACAAACGAAAAGTACTTTCATCAGTCAAAAGCTGAAGCCAAATCAAGTTTATTAAATTGTAATAAAATACCTTACTTATAGTATTCCAGTAATGAATTACAAAAATCAGTTTCACAGAAAATTTTGCTGCTGTTTTTATTATGAACTTCGTACCACATACAAAAAAAAATTTGTACCCATTTCTCCTGAATTCAATATAACAGACAAGTCGGAAATATCATGAAACACACACCCACTTCTAATTTCCCTATAAATATATGTGCAGTTATTTCGTTGTCCTCCAATTTGAACTTTCCATTGAGCCTACATTTGGAAATGCAGTACATATATCGAATTAAACATATATCACGGAATTGTCCATGTTATTACCCTGATAATGTGATATTCATATCGTTTGTAAGTTTAATTTACCTAATACATTAGCTTTTGCAATTTTCCGAAAATTAAGTTCATTGTGTGACCAAACAACGATATATTCAGTGTGGAGTATGATACGCTGGTTGTGTTGTGATGCCAACATTACAGAAACTGGTACCGTCAAGTTGAATATGGAGTTTAGTTTGGGGCACCACATAGCGCCGTGAGGAAGCGACGCTGCTGCCTAATTAGCAGGGCGGAGAGCAACATTGACGGAACACCTGTTACTAATACTTGCTCTGGAATACAACTTCAGCGTTGCGAACCATTCCAGTGCCCGGTCACTATAAACACGTGTGTGTACGCTTCAGTCAACTGAAACATTGCAGCGAATCAGGAAATTAAAAACAAATATAAACATTAAGTGAGTTGTAAGTATTAACTCACCAGTAAGCCTATTTATGTTAGGGTAACCTTTAGTGGAAAAAAAACATTGATTGATACTGCCTACAGTTGTGTACAAGTGTTTATTACACAGTTACATTACATGAGTAGCCTCGTAGTTCTTAATTTCCCACCTCGAATGTTGTTATCCCGTCTGCTTAGTTAGAGCGAACAACGTCCTCACAAAGGATGTTATTGCACTTAATTGCCTCCAATCGCCGGTCGTATGGGATCTGCATTGGACAAAAGAACTATGCAGTGGCAACAACTATGAGATTGCCGCCCCTTGGAACATTATTTTTCCTCTCCGATCGTCGTTGCTCAAATATAAAAAAGTTCACCGCGACATAAATTTCCACCCTTCAACCGCGATTTTGCCGCCCCCCTGTAGTTGCCGTTCGGGGCAAGCGCTTCGATTTGCCCTTCCCCCAAATCCGGCAGTGGACATATGGTAGAAATACTTCTAAATTAATCAGTACTGATCACGGTACAAATCATGACGAAATATTTTTTATTTCTACATATCTGCATTAATCACTAAGTCCACTTACACCATAAGCAATTACTATCATCCGAAGATTGCAGGTTTCGTTAGGCCAAAATTGAGATAAGTTTATTTCAACTACACAGTAACAAAGATTCTATTCTTTACCATCAATCCAGCGATACATTCAAAGAATAATAATAAAAAAAACTAGCTGGGCCCTTTAATTACTAATATGACAACCTCTTCCAGGTATAGGATCAAATGGGACACCATCGGTCGACCATTTGATCTCGATACCGTTCAAAAGGTTAGGGCGTCCTAGGCCTTTGCCTTGGATAATTCAAAACATACGTGTATACAATCTTCTAAGCTAGTTGTACAAGGCAATCAGTGGTGGTTGGAATTAACACTGACAGCTATTTGGTAATACATAACGATGTACATTTATAGTGATAAACAACCAAACACATACTTTTTTTATCTGCTTAACGTCTCTCTAACAGCGAGGTAAGACGGGAAAGGATGGGGGGCAAGGAATGGGAAGGAATTCGGCCATGGCCTTTTGAAGGAAGCATCCCGGCATTTGCCTGGAGTGATTTGGGAAACCATGGAAAACCCAAGTCTGGATGCCCGGACGGGGATTCGAACCACCATCCTCCCGAATGCGAAGCCAGAACGCTAGCCATTACACCACCACTCTCGGTCAAACACATACAGAAAATTCATAGGCATACTCAGTTAGTTTCCTACCCGAGCTTCCATTTAATATATACAAGGCCCAACTGGATACAGGTAAATGGCTCATCAAATTAAGATACTGACATAGTATTAAACGCGATTTAAAGAAAAAAAGGTTATATCTAACAGAAAATAGAAAATTATTTACATGTGCTTATTTACAGGTAATTACGACTTTGGAGGTTTTTTTAGCCAATCCCTTTTCGTTTACTGATTTTCGTTCCATCTATCCAAACGATCAAACCAATTCTTTTTCCACCCCTTCCAGACTAGTTACTCTCCTTACTAGCTACATTTTCTCGTTCACTCTTCGACTCATACTTCAATTTCTTTTCTCCTTTCAACTGATTCTTGGTCTTTTCTTCTTCTCTCCTAACGATGGTTTTCTCCATGACCAATCGTCCAAGTTTCTTGGAAATCACCCCTTCCACTTCAATCTCCATGATATCATGGTGATTCACGACTGAATATTCTGATCTGATGGTCTGTTCGACTGGTTCATTCACAAATTCACAGACTTGCTCATACTCTTCCAAGGTATACTGTTCTTCTTCTATCTTGCTATCATAATTTTCAACTTCTTCTGATTCTACCATCCCCTTCGTATCAATTGCTTCGCTGCACCGCAAAATGTTCACTTGAGGTAGTCCAATTTCGCTACTCACCGAGTTTTTTCCTTGTTCTTCATTCATTATTTGATTGATCGGTTTCTCTTGCCTTTCCATCTCTTCTGTAAATCGTTTAACTTTATTATCCAGGCTTAGTAATCTTTCACCTATTTTAGCCGTGATGCCAGCCTGTAAGGCATCTCCGCTTTCATGAACCTTACCTTTAATATTGTAATATTCGTTAGGCCAAAATTGAGATGATTTTATTTCAACTACACAGCAAAAAAATCACGGAACATTACCAGAACACATTAACAAAGATTCTATTCCTTACCATCAATCCAACGATACATTCAAAGATATAATAAGTAACCCAAAGAATAATAATTAAAACTACGTGGGCCTTTAATAAGTAATATGGCAATATGTACCAGTAAAAACCGCTACGCAGCCTTGGCGCGGTGGGTTCATGATTTGTGACTAGCTGGGAGTAAGTAGGTTCTACCACCAGCGTCCTTGGTACAGAACATCAGATTTACTGTAATTGGCGAAAGTTTTACAGTGAAAGTCCTAGTCACACTTATTGCTGTAGAATTCGAGCACTGCTAGAAGACTTAAGGGAAGAATATTGATCACTTGGTTCTGCCTACATGGCAAAACAACTCTTAGAACCCATTGTAATGCAGAGCATATTTACTTCAGTCGGGCTTTGCAGATTAAATGCCTCATGCAAGTTCCACAGCAATGAAATCCTCAACTGGACATGATTTGTGTTTAGCTAATAATGTGTCATACCTCCACCGAGGTTGATAAAGCCTTCAGTAGACCGACAAAGCAAAACTGTGTGTTCTAACTTGCATTATTCTTGCGCCAGCTCACGTATCTCAACGTTGAGTTTCATGACTAAGGTCAGTGTTGTACTCGTTTACCAGACTTAATTCCACAAGCGCTTTATTTCGCGTAGTCACCATCCAATTATAGAACCAAAGTAAAATTACCGAGTAGTCGTACACAGAGTCCAGAGCAGCTGTACAGACTGGTTTAGTCACGTTCACTCAGTACCTACTCTTCAACGAAGTCCTATAGCTGCCCGAGGACCGCCCTTATATAGCAGGTTGCGGTGACGTGGAAGTGGAAGGGAGTTTACCTCCTCCCTGGATGCGGTTGCGGTGGCGCTGTTCCATCTGCTAGTGACGCATTATGAGCGTTCTGACAACGCGGTTGTGCTTGAGCGATGTGATGTGGAGCAGGACATAGCAATAACCATCTGGTAATGACTTCTAAGATTCATGATATGCAAAGTCTAACTGGACAATTGATTGGAATTCCTGTCAAGTTTTAATAATTCATCTTCCTTTAAAATTGTAGCTTTATCATCTTGATTAGATCAACTATTTTCTTTAACGAAAAATAACATTAAATTTGTGTTTTCAATAAATGATCAATTATTTCAAGCCGAGCTTTTTACGATACACAAAATAAGTAGGCCATATATGTACTACCCAACATGCAAATTGTATATTCTTCTATGCTCCATTTCCTTTGTATTGATAGGCAAGTGATGGAGAGCTGGCTAAAAACATTCGGCTTAAGTACATGACGTGCAACTGCTTAAACATATTGCAGAAAATAACAAACCATAACAGTTACATTTGAAGAAAACCACGTTCAGCAAGTATTCGCTCATGTTGATATATGGTGAAAAATTGCACAAACCTGCGAAATCAAGTGCTGTGCACATTACTGCGGACATAAGAACATGTGTATCAATTAACACATATGTGACGCCATTTGCCATAGTACAAAATACAGCAAATAATAAGAACACAAACTTAGCAGCAATATTTATAAAATTGTAAATTTGGTCACTGTTCCACCGTATCCGTAATGTTAACGTAACACTCCGGCCTTCGTTGGCGAACTGACAACGGACAGCTATATAGCTATAAAATACGAGGAGCATTATTTAACGACAACTCTATTTCCAACAATTGCGAAGAAATTAATTCACAAATCACTGAAGGAAGAGTTTATATTTCATTTATATTGAAATATTAATTATTACTTGCTTTTTGTTTATTTATATTCAGTTGCTGTAGATGTTTTCTTATGCTCTGTATTGAAAGATATGGTAGTAAATTACACATTTCATCATTTGTAAGGTTATGAGCGTTATTTCAATACAATTGTATACAGTTAATCAACTGCGGTGAAATGAACTGGAAGAACATTGCATTCATCCAAATATTTTGACAGGTTTAGAAGCTAGTTCAAAAATAATCATAGAAACACAAGGTAGTTACTAAATAATAGGCATTTTCCGCAGTGCGTAAGGGGCACTTTAAAGACCATCGCGATACCTGTTTCGTACAACACAACACAGTGCAATTTGTTTAGAAAAATAAAGAAGTGAATGCGTATGGCATTTCTTGCTTGGAGACCTAAAGGGCGTTTTCGCATACCCTGCCAAAACCGGAGGCGGTGTGGAAGCCGGCGCCGGAAGCAATGTAATCAAATTACAGCCTTCTAACACAGTCCTGTCCGGAGTCCGGTACCGGCAAATGCAGCCGGTATTCAACTCGACAACAGAACCCTGGCCCTTTGATCTAATTCTTTCCGTGGGCCTCCTGGTGGCGGTGACGAAGAGATGTTTATATGATCTAATATCATTAACCAAAATTTTGCTCATAATGAATAAATACTCCCATGATCAGTGGCGCAACTACACCGTTGAGGCCCGTGGCAAAATCACCGTATCGAGCTCACCCCCAGTGCCAGATCTAGGAAGGGTGAAGGGGGTAACCGGGGCACCCAATTTATGGGCGGTTTTTAGCTCCCAGTCCAGCTGCCTCCAGCTGGGAGCCGAGGGCCCTCTCCTGCTGGGGTCCTGTGTAGAGTTGCCAGATGGCCGAGAAATCCGGGAATGTTCCGCAGTTTTGTGTCTGGTCCCGTGTACAGGAATTAAGCATTACTGTCCCGGAATTCCAGTATACCAGTTTTTATCTGAAACTTAAGATATCATGGTGGCCATGCCGCACCCGCAGCGGGAGATAGGGGAGCGCTCCACCTTACCGACGACCAGAGACAATATGTATATATAGACTGTTCAACTATGACGTAGTGATTTTCAACCAAAGTTGAATTTATAATCTTATTCTGTATATATATGTTATGAAGAATAGTTTTTACCAAAAATACAACTTCTTTTATTTAATTTGAATATTTGTTCATTCCCTAAATATACCACTAAAATACCTTTTTAACCCCATATATGTCCCGCAAATTACAATCCTGTATCACTAAAAAACCTTTTTAACCGCTGAAATGTCCCGGAAATTATAATCCTGTATCTGGCAGCCATAGTCCCATGGCATTTTGTCCGTCCTGCCACCATATTTTTACGCCACTGCGCATGATATTCTAACATTAAATGAGTTGCAGAGTAAACCATGTTTTTGTGATAAAACAGCTGACTGTTTCAAGGACAAAATAGAAACACTGAAGGCAGGGAAAGAATTAAATACTCAAGTGTACAGATTCTTTTCCAGGTGTCTAAAATTCAAGAAAAGATGTACGAAGTACTTGCATATAAAATGTTTTACTTCTAAGATATAACAATACAAAGATATAACGTTTGTTGAATGCTGCAGACATATTTCTTCCGACATAGCTAAAAATCTACTGCAGTCGGTCTGAAAAAGTGACAAAGGTCGGCACCGGCTCCGATTTTGCCGGCATGTGTGTGAATACACCAGAATGATTGTTCGGCTGCCAGGCGACAAACTTTCGAGCAACGAACGGTATAATGCAATTACAGCTCTAACCGCCTTCAAGAGACTGTATTTCACCCAACAACAGCATACGCCATGCTACATTGCGCTTTCACATCTAAGAATACGAATTTTATGAAAAAAAGAAAATTTTAATCGTTGTCATAATGAGCAATAAAAGACCCAAGTACCTGTTTCCCTCGACACAATTTCCAGGATTTTTATATAGGGTTTTACAGCGGGTTCATGACCAAGTCATCAATTCCGAGAAAGGATTATAGGTAAAAAACGGAAATGAACTCACCAGTGGACTTTCGAATCAACGAGGAGGCGATTTTCATAGAGTGTCTTTGGGAAACCACGGAAAATCTAAATACGGATAGCCCGGCCATAGGTCGAAGGCGTGCTGTCCTTCATTCAAGGACCTAACTTTTCCCCTTATCCTCCAGGCTCTGTCCCAACAATTAATTTTATTTACGTGAATCACTTTCAGGACATATGAAAATGGCTGTCACAAGAGAATATGAAGGAGCTCTGGTAAAGCAAGCGTACTTCTCGTTTTCAAGTTTTTCTGTTACTTCACTGACATGCCAAAAGTCATAGTACATTCTATTACCCTGTGGTTGTCCCCGTTGGCTAGGAAATTTCAGCAAGTCGTCGTGGCATGTACTCAACTAGTTGATCAAAGTCAACTGGCGGGATCTGTATGGATAGCAGTCGATCCTAGTCCAAGTATGATCAACTAGTTCGTGTAGGCCTACAGTGAGCTTTGTCACCAGATCATGTGCTGGAATTGTCGAGTGTGCACCTCAAACCACAATCTGGTTTCGGTGATAGGACGCGTCATGATCCTGGAACTTCTCATTGTTATCGGAGAAGGTAAAGTCGATAAAAAGGTTAAAAATTGTCATTGGACAACTGAACATACTAACTTCCTGCAGCTGTTGTACCAGAGGACCTTTTTTTTCGGTATAACTACATGATAGATTACAGAAAGATATGTACAAACTGGGTTAAGTGCAACTAACTGAATAATGGGATACTCTAAGAATAACTGGAATATTTCAATTAAAACCACTAGCACTATAACAACAATAAGCGATATTTGTGATTCAATATAATATTAAAGGTTGCAATAGCAGCTGTAACTGTTATAACTGTAAGCAAGACCAAATGTAATATTATAGAATTAATTAGACAGTAAGTCAAAGTGTAATGGAACTGTATGCCAAATTCCTTGCATGCAAATATTTTGTACAAATCGCCAAACACTATGTAATCATCAATGTAAAAATTAAAATGTAGGGCCTAATTTAGTTACTAAGATATTAGTCTGTATAAATGAAGGGTAAATAAAAAAAAATGTACCAGAGGATCCAATGCACGCCAGTTAAACACTATGTAGTCTATTATGGAACTACCACCAGCTTTCACAATGCCTTGCCGACCTGTTGCATCAACGGCCTTGTGGGCTAGTAGCTCGGTTAATTTTATATGTGATGTATCGGAAGTAATTTAACTTCTATCTTCTTCAGTCATCTAGGATCCATCGCACGTGTTCAAAAGTCCAGATGAGCCGCTAACACCGATTCTGTTCTGTCAGTGAAGGCACTGGAGTCGGTCTTCTGCTGCCATGTCCATCATGTCGCTGCACATACCACCCTGGCACGCCTCTAGTGCTTCCCGAAATGACTGTTGCAGTCAGTTCAAGTATTGTCGTTAAGCTGTTGATAGAAACACATCTGCTCACCCTTCTAAGTTCTCTATCATTCATCAGATGTGTTTGGCCACCTCGCTGTCTCGTGTTGCAGATAATAATCCATGAAGGATTCTCGCCACACTTTGGAATTAAATTTTACAGGCGCTTCTCAGCGTCGGTGTCCAACTATCATTCTGCGTTTGGTCTCGGATGATTCTCTTCAGGTATCCAGTTTCACGTTTATAACTGTTTCACAGGCTACTCAGAAACTCGATTGAGAGCAATGGAATTTTTTTTTTTAACTGCTTTACGTCTCACAACAGTGAGGTCTTTAGAGACGGGAAAGGATGGGGGCAACGAATGGGAAGGAATTCGGCCATGGCCTTTTTGAGGAAGCATCCCGGCATTTGCGTGGAGTGATTTGGGAAACCATGGAAAACTCAAATCTGGATGTCAAGACGGGGATTCGAACCGCCGTCCTCCCGAATGGAGGCCAGAACGCTAACCGTTACACCACCACTCTCGGTGAGAGCAATGGAAACCAACCACTTACTTATACCCGTTTGAGATGGTTTTGCACCCCTTTTTACTTTTTAATCCTGTTGTTCCACAATATTTGGCATGTCGGTTTATGTCACCAAAAGCCATCAGTCTTATAATCTTTGCTGTTTCGCTTCTTTGTGGAAAGTTTGAAGCACTATTAAGCAAAACCGGTAATCAGAATGACGTAAGCCAAACTCCTGTCGCGAGCCACAGAAGTTATGCAGACTTGCAGATTGCGTCATCAGTGGAAATTGAGGCCCGGGTCAAGTTTAATCTCTTTGGGCTGCTGAGGCCGGCCACTTGTAGTGTGCGTCGGCGGAGAAATTCCGAGACCAATTAGCTCTCTCTGACCCGTTCCTCCACCTGTTGCTACCGCAGCGCTCCTAGCGGCACAGAGACCAATTAACCACTCCAAATCTAATCTCCGTTTTACAAAGTCATCGGACCATTTAAACAACAACAACAACATCTTTGTCTGGTTTACATAGTAATAAAAAACGAATTAAAGTTGTCCCTTCATGTCTAGCAGTTATTTTACCACTTACGAGGAAATTACTTTTTTCCTTAGGGCTTTACACCTCGTTGATATCGAGATAATTAAAGTTGAGAAAGGACCGGAAGAAGGAAGGGGAAGAAATTTTTTCATGGTCTTATATAGATGGAATGATTTCTGTAAATATCTTTATGTAAATTAAACACCAAAATCTTGTCATACATATTGGACTGTTAATCTTTGATTTAATGGTGAACTTTTTACATTTATTCTAATGAACTCTACTTCAGAAACTGAACAAATAGTCAACGTTACAAAGTCAAGAAACAACATCAACAGAACCCAAAGGCCGGAGTGTTTATCTGTATTTAGAATGATCTTTGGTGTGTATCTCGTAAATGTAGTTGTTCATCTGCGATGTTATGTGATTTGTGGAGCCTATCTGTTTTCGATATGAACGAATTATAATTTCTTGCCCCGTTTCCGTAGATTTTAAGTTTCACCGTAATCTCTCAAACTGTAGAAACCCGATCAAAGTTAGTTCGGTAGTTTTTCCGTGATGCCTGGACAAAAGACAAAACAGATGCAGGCCGCTTACCTACTATATATAACTTCCTAAGCTCACTCACTAACCTAACTATTGACTGGAGAACGGTGTCACATGTCAGCCTTCAGCCGCAAATTAACAGCCACCAGAGATATCGTTAGAAGAAATTCGAGATTATCTCCATAATTTAATAGCCAAGCAACTGCTACTAAATTAATTGCCATAATACATTAATTAAATTTTCTTTTCGTAGCATTTCATAGTTTACAATTATTGATAAGCTTAACGGGTTAAATAAAACGTGGAACTGCTTTTCAGTAACATATTGTAAATGAAAGCAACATTTAAAAATAACTTAAATTACTCATGGTCTCTTCTATAACCAGGAATGTCAATTGTCATTGCGGCCTAGGCTAAATTTCAATTTAATTAAAACTTTCGCCATTGTAAAGCAGTCCTCTGATGAAAGCCACAGCACGATAGCAGAACGTTAGGTTTTAACAAATCGACGCGGCTCCACACGCAGAACCAAGATAATATATTTCGCTAATGGTGGTGTTTCAAGTTTATACATTACGATTTATTTACTTTTTACGTATTTTACTGACCACTTGTCGCGGTAGCTAATTTCTATATAGATGTTAGTATAGAGTTTAGTAATAATGAAGGCAGAGTACTTCCAAGCCAGCACGGTAGCAGGAAGGTTACACCGCTAGTACACGACACCGGAGCCAAGGCCGCTTGGCTGGCAGTTCTTACTGTGGGAACACTGTACAGCACAACCAGTACATGAGGCTAACACACTATGGGCACGTGATACACATGCGTGTTCGTAGTGACTGTCAGCCAATGAGAGGAAGGCTTTCCCCACCTTCCGGAATCGAGGGCGCCTCTTTGCGCGAACGATTCGCCCCAGTCCGCGATGTGATTTTTAGTGGTGAGAACCTGTTACGGTCTAATCAAGCCATTTGGGCATCTTTCCAATAATCCTCCCTCTGCTGGCTTGTAATGCATTCAGTCTCAACATCGGATCCTATGGTCCATCATTCTAATACCAGGAATGCTGATTTTATGTACCAGTCGATTGTAATTGTACCATACAACTGCTCTCGCCGAATAAATCAAGTAACCGCAATTCTTTACATTATTCAAGGAGTACCTACGTCCCAATTTTAGACCAGTTAAGTCTCTGTGCATGTATTTTATCCCAGCTAGGAACTTACAGATGCCGGCTGGAAACCGGAAGTACCTCAGTTGGCAGTAAGTAGACGCTGGAACGGACCCACAGTGGGTAAGTTCGACTCTCGCTCGGTCAACACGCGACACACTTTCATTTACTGTCTTTCTTCATGTTCGCTGTATGTGCGTTATTAGGTTGTTTAAAGTCAACATCAGACCAAATATGTTACCAAATTGAATATTTTGGTAGTTCATTTCTTATGAGTTGCTCAAATGTTTAATAATCTGGAATTTGTATTAAGTTTTCTGGTAGTTAGAGATACTATGGCCAAAGATTACATTATAAATGCCTAGCATTAAAAAAAAAAAAAAAAAAAAAAAAAAAAAAAAAAAAAAAAAAAAAGGTGATGCTTACGAAAGAAATAGAAATTCTTCAGACTTTGCAGAGTGAACTTTAAGGGTCAAATACAAGTGAAGTCTGAAATTCAGAAATTTCGAGTCTATGACCTATGAAACATGGGTGTGCCACAGGGTAGCGTATTGGGACCATTGCTATTCATTATTCTAATGAATAATTGTATTGATTGTTTACTATCTGAAATTAGATTGTTTGCAGATGACATAATGCTGTATAAAAGAATCAAAACGATAGAGGATTGTAAACAGATATTGCAATAGGTATGAAAAGTAGTGCATGGAAGGGAAAAGATGACCATGACCACAAGCTGGTACTCGATTTCAGGCACAAGGGTGTGGGAAGATTCTCTTTTTCAGGTAAGAGTGTTAAGGATTGGAATGAGTTACCAAGAGAATGATGAATAATTTACCGAAAACTTTGAAAGAATTTAAAGATAAAATTTGTAGAGGGCAAATGTAGTTGGGTGCAGGATAGGGGGAAGATGGGTGAGTAGGGAAATTGCCATCGGAGCCTGTGCTCCATTGCAATTATATTAAATTAAATTATACAGTATAGCGATCGGCCCTGTCCTTGTTTAAAGCTGCGTCTATTAATACGTCTGAGTTCTTCAATCTCAAGAGATCTTATTCACCACAAGGGTGAAACACAGGTCAAGTACACATTTAGTCAGATCAGGGCAGCCTGTTATAGTCTTTGACCCTTAAAACTAGAACTATTCTAGACCAATGACGATACGAAAAATACGGTAACGGGCTTACATTAGTAGATTTATAATAACACTAACATTTACCCGTTGCTTCGCACTCGCCAGTCTTGGCGTGTATTGAAATACTCTGAGCTTTTTCAGTTTAGTATCAAAAATTAACTTGGAGAAGCAAATAATATCGATTTCATTTAAAGATTTTCCTCTATTTTAGTTACTACCTTAGATTCAGTTTTCATACTACAGTTCGAAATTTTTTGTTATACTTATATTTTAACACAATATAATACAAGAAAAATAACAAATTAAAGCTATATTAAACATTATCGCTAACGGTCCAATAAGGACGTACCGGGAATCAGTTTTTCTCTTGGTGAGAAATGTGCGACATATTTTCCGAAGGATAGAAACTACCTATTAATGCAAAAACAAATGTACCTTAGACATAAAGACGACACGAAAGCCACCGTCTGCGATAGTTTAACAGTGTATTAAACGGCAATTTATAAAACTATCTTTGCCACCAACGATAGCATTTACAACGAATCTAAAATTGCTGGCCAGTTTCCGTATGCCATATATGTACAGTAAATTCTCATGCCGTAGGTAATATAATGTATTTTTTTTCTTATAACTTCTACGCTTCCACCCGAACTTCTAGCCATCTTTCATCATCGTAACTTAAAATCGAAATTTTTATATTGAAATACGGCCTGGGCCAGGAAAAAATATGTTACCATTGCTACAAGGAAATACAGGCTGGACATTCACTGTTTTCGTGATTACATTTCACCACTAACATTGCAATCATTAAAGAAGCTTATTAATTATTAACAATAATTGAATGCCTCATGCCTTTTGTTGTTCCAAGAATGTTCTTGTTCAGTCTGCATTTCGACCTAACCACAATCTATACAGATATTGCCGCTTCAAAATCAAGCGATGCAGATACACCTAAATGCATGAAATACATAGTTAAATACATTTTTTGTAATGACAGGATTTCAGGGTTCAAAGTACGCTCAGCATAAATTATAAGAATTAATTTCAAAATACAACTTCAGTTTAAACTGCAAGAGTACTAAAACACCGGAATAATACACTGGTGTATCGCCATGTAGAGTTTATTCTTGTGGTTAGGATGAAATGCGACCTGGAGCAGATTAAAAACGTCACCAAAGGCACAAAGAACTGTATATATCTGATTTTGACTTGCGATATCTCGAGAACTGCAGCTAAACGATATAACTGTTTATCACTATCAAACTGCAGCGATACGGTATAGTGAAAAGTTTGTACTATCTATATTAAGTACATAATTACTAAATATTATACTTCTATTACTCTTATTGAAGATTTAATACATTATGTAGTGGTTTGAGTAATGATTACCTTTTAATTATGCTTATCAAAATACATGAAGCCGGGAATATATGGCCAAAGACAAATAAAATATAAACAATCCAGAGATCAGTATATTCATCTGTGGTCAAACTCTTCAAATGCATAATTTTCACAGTTAATGAAGTATTAGAAATGATTATTACATCTAATTCAGGTATCCCATTCAATTACTGTATTCAAGAAAACCCAAAACTAAATATTCGAAGTCAAAATATTAAACAGAATTCTAAGTGAATTCTAATGTGAATTTTTATAGTTTTTTTGTGCAAGGAGTGAACATCTCAATTACAGTGTGATCCGAATCTCTTAATTTTATATTTAGAAATGTATTTAATTATTTCCTACACCCCTTAGTGCATGTAAGTCCAAAATGATGCTGTAGTTTTTGCGAGGCTCCCGTTCAAATAAAGAGACACACGCAGCTTGCTTACAGATTTATAATATTATAGATACCGATATATCAACTGAAAGTTATCCTACCTCACACTTACAGTTTTTTTTGCGTTTATGCTTTCGTACTACTTTTTATTTTATGTTCTTTTATTGTTCGAGGTACAATGTTTAGCAGCTGTCTCGATAGTTTCATCCATAATCTGATTCCCTTGTGATCTTTCTCACCACTTCATGCCTGAAATTAAGTTCTAGTTACGAGTCATGGTCGTTTCATTCAACCAAACGTGGCAGGTGAGCGGAACGCATTCTCCTCGTGCATTTTGGAGGACGCGGGTTCGAATCCAAACATTCCAGTCCATCAGTACTCAAAACGAAGTTACCAAATAACAGAAACAATCTATTAATCTGAACATGGAAATTTTCTAGTCTGAATGTGCCAAGTAGATTAGAGAATTAGAGGGGATGACTTATGTTGATGGGACTAGTGAGATTACATGGCGAGATGCGTACTATTTCGGGTATGGAGAATACATACTAATTACCGGTGGCGAAACGTGTTTAATCTTTGATAAGTTTGACGTTAACTTGTTAATAGTGTCAGGAATCTGTGTTAGGAACTGTGTGGGGATCGGGAGAATATTTTTTGATTTTTTTACTTATGTATTTATGCCTTCTAGATGTCGAGCTCATTAGAGGTGGGATGTGACTTGGGACAGGGAATGGGAAGGAATTCGGCCATGGCCTTTTGAAGGAAGCATTCCGGCAATCGCCTGGAGTGATTTGGGGAAACCATGGTAAACCCAAATCTGGATGCCCGGACGGGGATTTGAATGGGCGTCCTCCCGAATGCGAGGCCAAATTTTCTCTGGCAATGTGTACTAATGGTTCGCTGGTCGTTTATTTATTTATTTTTATATATAAAGGGTGAGATAAAGTAGATATTGGTAGTGTGTGAAAACTATTACATTAAGAGGAAGTGTTTATTGCTAACAGATGATGAATAAATTATATTATCTACTACGTAAAATCGCCAACGTAAGTAGATTGGGCCAATCTGATCTAATCTAATGGAATTTTAATTTTAATTAAAATTGAAATCAAGCTAATAAAGAAGGTACTTTTGTTTCATTGTGCATTTTTTTTAACTGTCTTACGTCTCTCAACAGCGAGGTCTTTAGAGACGGGAAAGGATGGGGGCAAGGAATGGGAAGGAATTCGGCCATGGCCTTTTTAAGGAAGCATCCCGGCATTTGCCTGGAGTGATTTTGGAAACCATGGAAAACCCAAATCTGGATGCCCGGACGGGGATTCGAACCACCGTCCTCCCGAATGCGAGGCCAGAACGCTAGCCGTTACACCACCACGCTCGGTCTTCGTGCATTGTCCGGACTTCGATACAAGAAATACTTTAATTATTTGTGCAGTGATATTCTATTTTGAGAATATCTACAGCTGGTTGCTGACGGACATAACACTGTATGGTGACCATGCTCAGGAGAGGCACAGGACCTAGCCTCAACACCCGTCAAACATGACAGGTTGATGGAGAGTTTGGGTAAGTCATTTGTTCCCAGTTGCTTAATTTTTATAAAATAACGCCACGTGCAATTTCTCCTGACTTACGCTGAAGTAGAAAGTTGCAGATGTCATCCCCAATTGGTATGAAATTACGCTTAATTTCTTGTGCCTTACGCTGAAGAAAAAGTTTTAGTTGTAATTCTGCATCAGGCGGCAATTCAACCTTACCACAAACTCCGCTAATATTGCCGCTAGAAAATGCAAGCTTAAATCACAAGCGAATTAACACATTCATTGTATCACATGTTAGTGACATCATAATATAAATCTTCAAGAGTTCTTACATTTTTTTAATGAATTATATCCTGAATACAACGTATGAACAGCTGATCTACGTTCATGCGGCTGAAACATGGAGTCACTGAAAGCAAAAAAAAATTAAAAAAAAATCTTAATAATTTTATGCCTTGTAATATTAGTTTTAATCGTGCAGGCCGCGGTCTATTTGTAACTACTTTCATTCAAAAGCAATGTGGCGCTCATGAAAAGAAAATAAACAAAAAACAGATGTCATTCTGGTCCAGGCTAAATTTCAATCTAACCAAAACATCCGTTAATATTGTCCGAAAATTAAAATATTTATGTTACGTATCTAAGAGTTAAATTTTTTTATTGATATTAGTATTATTAGTAATATTAATATATTAATATATATTAATATATTAATATATTAATTTAAATGCAATACATACATTTCTTTTAGTGTTTTGTCAATTTATTTTTTCCCGGATACATAAACTAAATAGAAATGTTATTAAATAAAGCTCGTAACTTTTACTAGTTAACAATATCTATGGCCGCTCTTAATCCAGCGGCGGAGGCCAGGTGAGTGACGTTACAGCATGATGGACATGATTAGCGTTTTATTAGTATGGATTAGATAACCTGTTAGTTGGCTTCCGTTGACAAGATAGTGATGCATATTGTAAATGATTTTGAGTAGGATATCTCTGGACATCAAACAAAATACTGTATCTATAAGGTTTCGATTTTATTATAAGCATTTTATAATATTAAGCGTTTTTTATATATAAAAAAATACAAAAAGCCGAAAGTCGCATACCGCTTGTTATCTCCGCAACAGGTGGCTTGACTTGATTGCTACAGGACAACATTTTTATGTGAGACTAGAGGTCCCATCCCCGACCACGACAAAGTAGTTTAGCCAATCGCAACCTTTTCACGCAAACTTCACGTGGCTTTCCAACCAATCAGAGCTACCGTAGCCTCCCCATTTACCAACATGGAGGTAAGATTTCAAAGATGTTTAGGAGAGTCATTTGAGTATCATGAAGCCAAATACACGCTAGAACAAAGCAGAAGATCGTAAGTGATTATTAACCTTATTGTATCTTTTTTTTGTTTTTTTTGTTTTACGTCTTGTCGACGTCGATGTCATTAGAGGCGAGAAATGACTTGCGGCTAGAAACAGGAGGAAATTCGGTAATGCCGTTTTGAAGGAACTGTACCAAAAATTGCCGAAAATGGTCTCGGGAAACCATGGAAAATCAAATTCTCGAATGCCGAACTAGGATTCAAATCCGCCTCGTCCCGAAAGCGAATCCGGGATGTTACCGATCACCAAGCACTTTTGCCTTTCCTCCATCTTATTTAGAACATGAATCCTTAAAATTCTACTCTAGGTCTCATTGCATATTTATCATTTATCTAGTGAAGACTTTTTTAGCACAACACTACTGTTCAAATATATTCTGATGCCGTTACATTTACGTTTCCTGTATCAATAAGTCTTACATCAAATATCATCCAATCTTTCCTAATGCTAATTCCTGACATCAGCTAGCTAGGTTTAGCAGCGAGACTTTTTCACAGGATTAAAGACATTTGCTAACACTAAGCGAATTTTAACCAGAGAAACCCAAAGTGTGTGTATTGTTCTTCGCTCGGCGTATATGACAGGCGTTAAAAAGGCGAAAAATGGGATAGCGTTATTTATAAATATCAGGTCAGTCGTTTTCGAAAATGGTCTAAAAAGTCGTTCGCGGATAACCGGTAATGATTAGACGGGCATAAATTCCGAGTTCCCGTCTGAATAACTTTCCATATATGGCGCCTGAACTTTCTCTCTGCTCTCATTGGCGGAAAACGAACGGCGCGTGCAAATATTACTGACCGGTGAAATGTGTTTAACATCCACCGCTGCTATATTAACCGCATGCCGCATTCCGATCACAAAATTTATTAATCAACTCGGCAAGAATTCGCGCTAGAATGCTGTCCGCATCCCACAACAAAACAAAAACAAAAAATTGTAAACAGCGGGCGCGGTGTTTTTTACTGTATCTGGTAACCGTTACATACAAATCAGTTAGGGGGCACGTGCGTAAAGAAATAAAAATACTCACTGAGTGAAATTCAATTTATTCCCATGTCAGCTACGTGATTCACATTTATTTGGAACAACAAACAATTCAGCAGTAGGATTTGTAAACGCATTGCAGCTCCAGGTCGTTAGGGGTTTTCACCTCTTTTTCACAGCCATAGTTGTGTCGTCAGTGTGTCAGCGACAGTTTAAAGGGTTACTTCATTAATCAATGGAGTTTAAAGCGAGGACGGAAATTATAACTCCATCGACTCGATAATTATTAAAACCTGCCACAAGAGTCTGCGACATATACTACCACAGTTTAAGCAGGTCGGATAGGAGTTTGACTTAAAATGACTTATGTTCATCTCCAACTGTTACCGTGATTACGTATTCCGAATTCGGCAATACGTGGTACCCCAGAATTACGAATGATATAAAAACTGTTCAGTTTAAAACGACTAGTATTCAAATTCTACTGAAAGGAGCACAACTGCGTACAAACAATTCTGCACAAAAAAAAAAAAAAAAAAAAAAAAAAAAAAAAAAAAAAAAAAAAACTTGAAATGTTTAAACATATTAGCAAACATGACTCGGAGAACGGACGCGATTGGTTGATTAACTGAACGGCGATCCAGTGCACGCAGAGAAGCTTTAAAGACCGAAGCCTGCACGTTTCTCGTATGAATTGATACAAAATAATGCCATTTCGTATGAAATACACTACCGCCCACAATTTAAAACCATTTCAATAACGATAAAAGTAAATTTCGAGTAGTTGTGAAACTTCATTGGCCTCTGAAAAGATCATATACAAAATTGTTAAAAAAAAACTGGTGTCTGACTGTTGTTACAAAATCAACACACACATAAATCTCTTGATTTTAAGAACTCGTTAAAGATCTAAGAAAGCTGAAAATAATAGAGGGCTAATAATCTCATGTAATCGTAATGATCTGATGAGATAGTTTCTTACCTCCTATCGTTTATGCACATTCCCTTTGGCATAAATGGAATAAGAGATGATAGAAATTCCTGCCTTCAATTATAGAACAATAAAATCGGTAGTACATCAAACCTTCGCTGTTCAATAACCTATGTTGGTGACTGCATTCCTCGTCGGTTGAAGATCTAATGATTGTTATTAAACGAACGAAAATAAAAATAATACCGGTATTTCTGTAGATTATTACACCATCTGCTTAAATCTTCTTAACGAAAAGGACAGTCGTAGACAAAACCAAATTATGATCTCAAACATCATATAATTTTCGCATGATGGTACTAAAATAAACATCCCCATTCAATGTCGCCCACAATCTGTATTTTACAAATGCACGTATTACATCATAATAATCCTCCATAATCTAGGTGACCCAGGAGTTTGTTCCACCATAGAGGTTAGTGTCGTGGGAAATTTAACTTCCTTCCCAAGTCATGGAAGTGTTATGTAGGTTTTAGTGTTGTGTGGATGACTTTAAAGTGTTTGTGTTCAGTACAGTATGTTTTATGCGTTTTGAATGAATGCAATATGAAGGAACGGCGGAGGTGGAACCTGGTTCCAGCCCATTCAAGCCTGCTCTTCCGAAACACACTAAAGGAGGGGGGGGGGTAGGGGAGGAGCTGCCAACTTTAATGCCTCCAATTATCGAACGAATCACCAACAACAGGTTTGTATGCCCTCATTCCATACGCGTTTGGGATTCGACCCATGACTTTTGAGCAATAACTGAGCACCACAGCCTCTCCTACACATTAGCCAAACGGGTTCCTTCTTATATTGAAAAATAAATGTT
This sequence comes from Vandiemenella viatica, assembly GCA_031002005.1. Classification (NCBI taxonomy): domain Eukaryota; kingdom Metazoa; phylum Arthropoda; class Insecta; order Orthoptera; family Morabidae; genus Vandiemenella; species Vandiemenella viatica. The sequence goes on along the minus strand of CM061918.1, from coordinate 45,910,471 downwards.
CAAAACGAAGACAGTTTCGCTTCTAACATGAAGATTCCATATAAACCATCGTCTTTTCTCTCTCTCTCTCCCTCTCTCTCTCTCTCTCTCTCTCTCTCTCTCTCTAATACTTCTTTGGTTGCCCTACACGTAGCAGTTTTCTCAATTTTACACAATCCCGTTTGATACACCATTATATTCACCTAGGCGGTGACTTAAAAGCAAGGTGGGTTAATATTTCAGGAGTGCTGCAAGATACAATGGACCATTACTGCGATGAATATTTCACGCTGTGCACTTGCCAAGTGGAGACACTAGCCAGAGCCTTGCTAACAGCCACAAATAAAATTACAAATTACCGTCTACCTACCAGATTATACTCCGAAAAAGTAAAAAAAAATATTAATAAAAAATCAGTTACTGGTAATTTCAGGTTAAAGTCCGTTCCAGGTCTTCCAGGATTTTATTTCATTTTATTTTAGCATGCAGTGACACTTCTTTAGTGTATTCAGTGATTTATTTAAATAATATGCATCTATTGTAAATATTTATCTCTACATATATTTGGTTGTATCTGTCTCTGTCAGCATCAGCCAACAATAAATATGGATGTGAATTTCACCGTTTGAAAGATTATGATCTAGATTTAAATCTGCAATTTGGTGAACGGGGCAAAAATGATAATTTCTTTGTAACCAGGGCAGGTATATGCCAGAGATTACACTATAAATAAGATAAACACTCCTTTCTTAACGTCAAATGATGCCCGCCAAAAATCACGCTATATCACAGATAAACACTCTTTGTATTCGGTTGAAACTGGGTTTTGACAACGAAACTTTGATTATATATTTATTCAGTTTTCTGAAATATAGTACGTTAGAATGAAAGTGGAAACTAAATCAAAGATTAATACTCCAATAAATTGTGATGTTTACTTTAATGTAAAGATTACAACGATACTACACTAAGAATCTCATATAGAATCCAAAACAAAGTTTATGCTTGATATCGATATTATAACTTGATCGCATTCATATAGAATACTTCCTCTTCGTATTCAAATGCCTCATTTTCACGTAGCTTTATGAACATTAGTTAATTCCTTAAATTTTCTAAATTAGATTACATTAAAATATAAACAAAACTAACTTAGAGCACAACCCGAAGATTGGTTGGGTATTCCCGAAGGAGGTACACTAAGCCTTCATTTCATAAGATGGACAGCCAGTTCCTTCCCTCTGTGACCTGCTGTTTAAAGTGGAATCCGATCCTCGCAACATTAAAGTATACAGAAAATTAAAATAAAACCTTCTAATAGCTGGAAGAACATCGGATATAAGAAAATAGCTATGATAAATGAAACTTTTTACACGGCATTTAGGTTCTTTCCCTTCTACTGGATACTAATTGATACAAAAAAAAAACTGACTCATTCATTTCTACAAACAGTACGGTTCGCACGGGCAAAATGGCAGGGAAATGCGAGTTGTATGCATGTTAGTTTTAAACCACTAGGACCACGTTAAGCCTTCGTTTGGCTCGAATTTACTTTTGATGTGTATACAAATAGGATTGTTGGCCGTAGAGGGAACCTACAGTTTAACGTGGAATCTGGACCACGTAAAGTACTAGCTGTTGCATATAATTTGTGCTACCCATATAGTTACGGAACTGAAAGATAAACAGTTAAATATAAATAAATAATTTAATGTATTCCAATTCACAAAAATGATCAGACCGAGCGTGGTGGGTGAGCGGTTAACGTTTTGGCCTCTCATTCGGGAGAACGCCGGTTCGAATCCACGTCCGGGAATCCAGATTTGGATTTTCCATGGTTTCCCCAAAATCACTCCAGGCGAATGCCGGGATGCTTCCTTCAAAAGGCCATGGCCGAATTCCTTCCCGTTCCTTGTCCCCAATCCCATCCCGCCTCTAATGACCTCGACGTCGACGAAGCGTAAAGCCATAAGAAAAAAAATCAGGAATGTTTTTCATTTAACTACTAAGCGTGGTGGATAAGCGGCAACGCAGTGGCCTCGTATTCAGGAGGATGCAAGTTTGAATCCCGCTTCAGCCATCAAGATTTCAATATTTCATGATTTCCCAAAATCACTCTAGGCGAATGACGTGATAGCTCACTCAAAAGACAGTTGCCGAATTCCTTCCGGTTCCTTGTCCCTCATCTCGTCCAGTCTCTAATGACCGCTAGGTCGAAGGGGTGTAAAGCCATAAGCAAAAGAAGTATTATTGTAATTTATACTGCATGCATAATTTTTTTTTTTATTCAATCGACGCATTCAGTTTCTTTTATAAACTCACCAGTGCAATATATACACACAACTCTCTATAACTGATAGATAATTATTAAAAACATTCTAAATCTGTAGTTTAACTTATTTTGGTAGAGAAATCAATCGCCACCTACTTAGACGCAGTGGTCTGCTTGGAGTGGTAGGCAAGGGGAAGGGGTGATGAGGGGAGGAGCGGGACAAGAATAACATGACCTTGAGCCGCCAGTTGAATGTGATGAGGGTATAAAGTCCTGTGTAACTGATATTTTGGTTAAGTATTGTATTGTTTTGAGGCGAAGATAAGGGACGATCACAGCATCCTAGGTGATTCCAGAAATCCGCAATGTAGACAAACGGTATGTAAGGTCCTAGGGGACATCCATAAATTACGTGCGGTGTTTTTCCGGATTTCCGGACCCCCCCCCCCCCTCTCTGGTGAGACTTCGTGAGATCTGGTCCGACTCCCAACCCCCTCTGGTAAGATCTAGTCAGAGAGGCCCTCTCCCCCTCTAGAAATTGCCCTCGCATCTTTTTGAGACCTTTTTTTTATGGCCTCACCCTTCCAAAGTCGGTTATACCCCCGCTTTACGACTAAATACCCCCCTAAATCGACTTTCGCGTCATTTGTAGACTTTTTCTTTTTTTAGTTCTACAGTCCATCAAAAATTTCCAAAACCTCACGTGAGATTTCCGTTGACCCCCGCCTCCCCCCCATGGTGAGATTTCGCCTGACCCTCTCCCCCCCCCCTATTTCACGTCACGCAATTTATGGACACCCCCTAAGGAATGAACCTATGTGTGTTGTACCTCCCCGATGAAGTATGGTTGCGATTAAATGCACTCTGGTGAAATGGAGAGTGACAACCTACTAACATTAATTAAGACACTTCAAGTAAGCTATTCCAAACTAAATCGTATGTGGTTTGTTGTTGTGTTTTTTTTTTGGCAAATCTGACTAAATCGCTACAGTGTGTACCCTTTTTTACTGAACTTGTAACAGTTATTTTTAATATCGTGATGTTGAGAAAGTATTTCAAATATTTCAGTAATATATCGGTCCCGAATTTTCAACAGATTTTTTTATTTATTTTTATTTTCTATTTCTGCATGGAAAACGCGAAACAGAAAAAAAGCTATGCAATGCTACAACAGGAATTTTTCCGGCAGTTAATTAATTGAACTGTTAATAAATTATACCAGTGCAACTGTTTTTTTCCAACGATTCATCGTTGAACGCGTTTGGCACCATCGAAAAGTCGGTGATTATTGAAATTTTATATAATTCTATCACTATCCAATGTGTTAATTCTTCTTACCCACTATTTACATAGCCGTCAATAAGTTTAGTAACTTGACGTTTCTGCTTTTCTCACAGAGCTTAGTCATCTGTCAAAATCGTAGTAATTTTATTGTATTGGTGTTTTTGGTCTATCTCCCTATGATAACTGCTTTATTTATTGGTTTCCGCCTTAACACAATGTTCTGTTATCGCATACGCGTTGTATCTTTATTTAAGACATCCTCGGAGTCCTACTTAAAGAACAATTAACTAAAAGTATTGAATTATTAATGATCCACAACATCCAGATATTAAAAAAGTTTTGAACATTGTTTTATAAACATGGCGAGCTGATTTTATCAAATAAGCTAATAATAAACACTGAAAAATTACGTGGTATACTCTTCGGTCAAAAAAGACTTTAGGTACCTCAGAACAGTAAAACTGTACGATGAACTACTTAAAAATATAGGAAACATAAAATTTCTGTGTATAGCAATACAAGATAATTTCAAATGAAATACAAACGCTGAAATCATTTTAAAAAAATTAAATACCATCTGTTATATGATGAGAATATTAATTTGTTGCATTCGAATGAAGCAATTAAGAATATTTATTTTGCATATGGCGATTCAGTATTAAGGTTAGGTATTATATTCTAGTATCAAATGCTTCAAACTGTAGAAAAAAAATATTAGTTTTATGAAAGACATACTGAGTAGAACCTCGTGTAACCTTTTATTCAGTAAGATGAACATTCTACCACCGTCCTGTTTAATTATACTAGAAACTATAATATTCATAAAAAAGATATGGATGCTTCTGAGTGTACACTATAAAAGAACAAAGATGTGCAAGCTCGAAATAATAGATGTACACTAGATTTACATATGTCACAAACAAATACTACCCACTGTCAGTAAGAAATTCATATTATAATAAGATTTTTTAATAATGTAATATACAACAAAAGATCATGTAGGTAAGAGAAATTATTAAAAATATTTCAGCACTGTATGTTGATGGGTATTTGGAAACCAAATATTAGTCTTAAATCACTATGCTTATCGTAAATATAGACTGCGAAAAGCGAATAAATAAGGCATTACTTCTATATTTGTAATTATGCTTTTGGCTGTATCAAACTTTAATATTGCTATCTTGTTGGTGCTGTCGTCATTGATTAAATAAAATGTGTGTGTGTGTGTGTGTGTGTGTGTGTGTGTGTGTGTGTGTGTGTGTGTGTACAGACTGTTTGACTTATCCTATATCATTTGCGATTTGTACTATATATATATATATATATATATATATATATATAAAGATGAATGTATGTATGTTTGTTTGTTTGTTTGTTTGTTGTTTGTTCTTCATACAATTCCACAGTATTCATCCGATCTCGATGAAACTTTTCGCACTTATCCTTTGAAACAAGGAGAAAAATACTGTATACATTTCGTTGAAAAATTATATGTATAAATAATACATGTTGTCTTATAATTTCGAAAAATTACTGAACGGCGATAGAACGACGCGTTGGCTGTGTAGGGCTCTGTAATGCCACTCCATATAGTGGACAGGTAGCTTAGTAGTTAAAGCGCTCGCTTACTGATGTTTGGATAGTGGTCTCCGATTAAAATACCGTGGAGGCAAAGATTTTTAAAAATTGTTTTTGATCGTAAGAGTCACGCCTGGACCGTCGGTTATTCGGATTGAATGTTATACTGTAGATATCACAAATTTAGGGGTGTAAAGCGAGGCAAATCGTAGGTAGTCTTGCAATGCTGTAGGTGTAAACTTTTATACATTATATTGATCCCTCAGGGGTTTTTCACAGTCAGTGTGTGTGTCATCTGCAATAATATTACTATAAATGCGGAAGTAAGTCTGTGACGTTTTGACGACTAAATGCCTATACTGATATTGATGGAATTTGACAAAAAAATCTGTAGGGAGGGCACAGTACATTTTTTTTCGGTATGATTAACAGTTGTAGTCACGAAATTTTGAGAACTTATGGAATGGTCACAGAGAGACGGATGTGTGTGTTTGTCTGTAATGTTACGTCGGTTGCTCAAGGTGTGCGAAATATGTTGGAAATTTAGACAGGTTCGATGGTAGAATAATATAGTGCTTGCTTCCCTGTCATATTATGCCGACTCGGTGTTGTTTGGGACCAATCCGTCGTTACCAACAACTTGTTATATTCAATTCTGGCAAAGAGATTCTCAATCCACGCGTACGAAGTCGCGGGTATCAGCTAGTATATGATACCAAGGGATCAATAAATACAAATACGTGTCCCTCGCTTCTGTCAATCGATGCGTACATAGGAATAGCGTTAGAATATGCTTTCGGATTAAACTATAAGTCCCGTTTAACCAGCAAGATTTCCTAGGTAGTTGCACGAAATGTGCTACAGTTGAAAATCTATCAGCATGTCTGCGAGGCCATACAGATTTATAAGTATCATGTACTAACAGATTAACCAACTGGAAATGTGCTAAACTGTCTTACAATATCTAACTAGCTTCTTAAAAACAAAAGCAGCGTTATCTACTAATTATTTCATATCCACAGGAACGCTAAATATTTCTTTTATGCCTTTCAAAAAGCATTCCATACACCTTGCTTTCCTCAAGGCAGAGATCTCCAAAGAAACTGCTTCCAAAACACTTTAATAAGTCACGAACAAATATATGATATAAATGGCTTCGTTATTCCATGAAGACAACCTTGCCTGTGCTAAACTAGTTTTAAATAGTCTTTGTTCGTCTATCGCTGTAATTTCACCTCCTGAATAAGAAAATTTAATTAATCCTTCTAATTCGTTTGTCTCACTTTTCTTATTGTTCTTGTCTTTAATTTTTCCGCACTGCACGCCGTTCCATTTATTTTTGATTAATTTTCTTCAAAAATTCTGTTTCAGTAGTTTTCTTGTGACAGCCAGTAATTTCCCTGTATCTCTGCAATTAATTTTTTGTAATTTTTTTATTTCTTTTAGTATGGCTTCATGCCTTGTCGACGTCGATGTCACTAGACGCGGGAAAGGACGAGGGGACAGGAACTGGAAGAAATTTAATGATAGAATTTTGAAGGAACTATTCCGGAATTCGTCTATAGTAATTTTTGGAAAAAACGGAAATCCAAAATCTGGATGGCTGGACGGGGATTTGAACCCACGTTCTCCCGAATGGGAGGCATGATCTTTACAGTTAGGTAGCTATATCGGAATGAATATCATCAACTGTGAGAAAATAAACTTAGATATCTAGTATAAACACAATTCTAAAAGTGTCTGAAAGTTTGTAGAATTTTTGTCGGTTTCCTACAAGTGTATGTACTCGTAGATTCCTAGCACAGTGACTGGGAATTCCGAGGAAATTATTTTATAAAAGGTCCTCAGTACCTTAAACCAAGAGATCACATTTTAACACTTTGCGACTACGGGAACCTACTCATTTACTCAGTTGGTTACAGTGCCTGACACGTGATTTGCTGATTCCAGTCATAGTGACAGAAGAAATTTTCATCAGAGTGTATACTACTCCAGAGAACGAGGGGTTTTCCGAGTGAAAACTTCTATAGGTGCAATTCGCGATGTTTCGTAGGGGGTGACGTCACGTGTCCCGCGTATGATATACGCGTTGGACGCTTTTCGCAAAATCTTCATACAAACACACAGTTTTTTTTTTCTATTTTTATGGGACCTTGCAAACATATACTCCAAAACAAGACGGTCTGGTAGCTCAGCGGCTAAGGCGATTACTTCAGAAAGCTCTCTCTGCGGTCGCGGGTTCAACTCCCACGGTGAGCAGCGATGTTTAGGAGTTTTATTTGATTGTATGTGCTATGCCGGGATGTTCCATGGTTCTGATTCCCCGTTAAAATGCAGGCCCCTGAAAAAACAATTAACCTTGTTGCCTCTGACTCAATTGCTTGGTACATCTCCTTCTGGAAGTTTCGACGACCCGTCAGGCTGTAAACTAAGTTAGATTTTTAGTTTTTGAAGTGAAAACGTCTTTAGGTGCGTTGGGCGATTTTTGGGTGGGTAAAATCTTGAGTTCACTTTACCGACATGCTAATGTTAACAGTATATTTATAGCGGTCTGGTGGCTCCGTGGTTAAGGGGTCTGACTGGCGAATGAAAGGTCCCAGATTCGAATATCTGTTTCGGCGGGGATTTTCATAGACCATTAACCCGACCTTTACCTCTGTTACAGCTTGCTGTGTAATGTGAAATAAGTCAGAACGCTTCCTTGGTTCGGATTCCACGTTCAACTGTAGATCCATTGTTTCTGGTAACACTACCCGGTTAGGTTAAGGTAACTAAGATAGGAGCGGAATGCGCAGCCAAGAAACCCTGTCACCAGGTCATTACGTCCAATAAAAATAATAAAACAAAAACCATTGATAGCATCCCTAGGAGTAGCATACACTCGCTGCTGAAAACAAAACATTCAGTCCAATTTTGCCTAAAAACTACGAATATTATATATAAAAATGTTGTTAGTATATATATATATATATATATACAGGGTGTTACAAAAAGGTACGGCCAAACTTTCAGGAAACATTCCTCACACACAAACAAAGAAAATATGTTATGTGGACATGTGTCCGGAAACGCTTACTTTCCATGATGGAGCTCATTTTAGTATCGTTAGTATGTACTGTACTGTACGGACCAATTCCATGGCCCCCACGCTCTCCTGACCTCAACCCTCTTGACTTCCATTGATGGGGACATTTGAAAGCCCTTGTCTACGCAACCCCGGTACCAAGTGTAGAGACTCTTCGAGCTCGTATTGTGGACGGCTGTGATACAATATGCCATTCTCCAGGGCTGCATCAGCGCATCAGGGATTCCATGCGACGGAGGGTGGATGCATGTATCCTCGCTAACGGAGGACATTTTGAACATTTCCTGTAACAAAGTGTTTGAAGTCACGCTGGTACGTTCTGTTGCTGTGTGTTTCCATTCCATGTTTAATGTGATTTGAAGAGAAGTAATAAAATGAGCTCTAACATGGAAAGTAAGCGTTTCCGGACACATGTCCACATAACATATTTTCTTTGTTTGTGTGTGAGGAATGTTTCCTGAAAGTTTGGCCGTACCTTTTTGTAACACCCTGTATATTGAATCCGAGATGATAGACATTGACTTCGTTCGACCAATCACCATGAAAGTTTGCACATATATGTATTTTTTCATAGAGAAAGTTTATAGCCAGAAAAATCCTAATCTCCCCCTTTTCAATACCTAATTTTTATAGAAAACCACATTTTTTTCATCCGATTTCGATGGTACTTTGCACTCGTACTTTAAAATAAAGAGAAAAATACTGCCGACATTTGGTTTGCAAAAACTCAGCCCCTATCCCCCTTTCCACACCCCTCAATTATTGTAAATGTTCTTTATACAAAGCAAATCAGTCCCGACTAGAACGGGCAACGCCGGGTACTCTGCTAGTGGATATAATCAGCATTTTTGCAGCAAATTCAGCAGGCTGGAGAAGCGCTGAAAATCGCACGATAAAACTGAAACATAGACAGCGAAATGAAACTAGGGATGCCGATCTGAGATCGATTAATCAAAGATTCGATCTTTTGGACAAAAAAATCGATTTATATTACTGAATCGATCCAGTGAATCGATATTTTGCCACTGAAAATCGAACGTGAGAAACGCTTTCTACATGTAATGCGCTTGCACATGACAGTCAAGGTTTAAATGAAGACTTGAAACACTATTTATGGCACAGTTGTGCATGTGGAGTATGATCCTATACTTCACGGGCAAGGAAAAAAAAATCAATTTATCATAACGTTTACTCAACAGCCAAGAAATATATCTGTATAGTTGGATCATCAGTACCTTGCGAGCGCCTTTTATTGCGCCTATTATTGCCGACTACATCACAAGTGATGAGCGGAACCGCTTGGATCCTAGCAGACAGTAATAATGCTGTTCCTGAAAACCTTGAACATTAAGCACTGGAAACTGTAAACTATATCATTTCTAAACTGTTTTATGTAACCAACAAATGAAATAAATGTCTCATGCTATCCCTGATACTTTGATTTAGTTGTAAAAAAAACTTTGATTATTAAAAATGATAAAAGATCGATTATTATGGTGTCCTTTTTGTTTTCCCATTGTTGGAATTATATTGAAAATACGAACACGACAACCAAATCTAAAGATGATCGATTTTTAGAAAATCGATCTTTTAGACCTCGACTTTTTTGTGAATCGATATATCAAATTTCGATTCGAATCGATTCAAGAATCGATCTTTTTCAGAAAGAATCGCCATACCTAAATGAAACGAGTGACGTAGTGGAAACCACAGAAAGTAGTTACACGTGTGTTTTCTTTTCTATATCTCTGATATTTTATAGATTGTAATATGTTTATGCTGAAAAATATAGTCAAAGATTTTCTTTATTGGCTTAAAATTCATAATTTTAGCATTAAACAATTTTTATATTTAATCAAGATTAAACAATGATACCCCCAGAGATTGTATACACTTAAATCAATCTGCAAAGTTATGAAAACCATTTCCAGAGATGGTTACTGAAAACTCGGTCTGTCAGAGATCCTATTTATTTCTTTGTTTTGTGACAGAAGTCCGTCCGGGGAAAGCAATTACTGGAGAAGCCAAAGAGGCTCAGCCGAGGAAATACTCCACTACTCTGCGGTAAGCCGTTGGGGTCAAGCGGTAAGCCTGAAGAAGTTAGTTCCACAAAAGGTTCAACCGAATACATTGAAAATATTTTTTGAAAAATTCTTTTAACTGAAGATGCTATAGCAATATCATAATTGTTCTTAAAGAAACAAAAAATTAATTTTTACTGAATAAAATGGACATTAGATTGTTTGATTTGATGTATGTACTTCGTGAAAGATAATATATTTGTTTCTGAGCAATTTTCGTAAAACGCAATCAGCAACTGGATGTAATAAAAGAGGTTGATTGAATGTCATTCAAAGACAGAATGCTTATGAAGAGAGAGATGGGAGGCTTGGAGCTGTAAAAGTCATCGTATTTTAGCGATGGGGATTAAGCAGATATTGCTGGAAGAATTAATTAGTGGTACTTAACCTTTAATTTAGCACATGGTTTTGGGCTTAAGGGGTTGGAAAATTTTTCTTTTGCAGGTAAGGATGTTAGAGACTGGAACACATTACTAAGAGATATGCAGAACAATTAACCACAAACGCCGAACGGATTTAAAGTACGAATTCGTAAAATGTAAATGTAAATGTGCAGAGAAATTAACATACAGAAGTGAGCTCCATTACAATTATTCAATAATAATAGCAATATAGTTAAGTTAGATAAAGTTTCAAAAATTTACTAGGAACTATGTGTGCATCTTCTCACTTTTTGACTTACCAAAAAATATTTTGCCAAAATTTAAGAACTTTATAACTTGATAAATTAGCTAACTTGAGGGATACTGAAGAGGAAAATATTGGTATAATATAAAAATCGTTCAAAACCCAGGCTTCACTTTCAAGTTATTGAAAAATGGAAGACAGTTTCGTAATGCCTAGAAGAGTTTTCGTGAAAAATAATTTTTCTACCTTTATACACAACTAACATCGATAATTAGGTACCTTTTAAAAGATTAAATTCTCCGCTTCTGATGAATTATTAATTGAAACTACAAATTGTTTTGTATGCTCATATTTCGAAGTTTTGGCCCAGTAATTTCAGCAAGAGTGGATAGCAGCTGTGAGCAGAGAGAAGTTCCTCAAGCGGCAGTACTTCCAGTCTGTGCCTATGGCTCCATATGCGCGTCTATGGCTCTTACTACTAGCCACAGCACAGGGCAGCTACTGACCGCCATTCTACCTGACGGCTTGATCGCCCTCGTTAATATTAAAATATGTGGGCCCGTGCAGAAATTCCCGACCTGTGTCTGGATCGATTTTTCTTTTCATCTACCATTATTATTCCTTCCACTAACTTATCAAATTAGAGAAGTAACAGCCAACTGACGGGCTATTAAACAGGATTTAATCTACCAAAACACCGACTAAGAATCAGAATTGCAATTTATATTGTCTATTCACTCTGGTGCGTAATACAAACTAGAGTCAAACCTATCACGGTTGCTGGATACCGGAACTAAGCATCAATGCAACAAGCTTTGGCATTACTGAATTAAACAACAACAGCAATTTCTCCATAGACACGGCTCCATAAGAAGCACAGTGAGCTTTTAACACAACAGTGTGTTCTAACTCATTCTGGCTCCGTTACTTTCTCCATTAACTCAAACTGATTCGTGAGTTTAAGTTTTATGTTTGACTGGATTTTGGATACCAGCGCCTAACTTTGCAGTTGACATTGTTTTGCATGATTAAGTGAAACGCTGAAGATGACTCCACTGCATTTCACCGATATTTAACGCTACCTAATACCATGCATTCCTACCTGCCTATATGCTCAAAGATGAAACTTACAATTACATCGACAATATGGCAACAAGCAAAGTAATTACATGCAAAGAAATAGTGAGAAAAAATAGTAATTGTGTAAATGTAGGAATAAACGTTTATTTACATCATCCCCCGGCTGCTTTGATGCTATCCTCCATCTCTTGAAATCTAGAACTAATTCCTTCCTCTGAACGCAGCCTTTACAACGTACGTTATGAATTAACCATTCGCATATTCAAATCTTTATTTTCCTCTATGATTACTTTTTGCAACTATTCCTGCACTAACAAATTAAACAATCAGGTATGCCTTAAAATGTGAACCACCTTCCTGTATCTTCTTTTTGTGAGACCCTTCCATAAACTTCTTGTGCCATCATTGTCAAAAAAAACTTTCATTCCATACTTTACGTTCCCATCCAAAATCATTAAAAAGAATTGCTTTCGTCTTTATTGCCATTTAGACAGCTTTACGTTTTATACAATAGATAGAGTGTCACAAAGCAGCCATGAATATGGACTTGGCATTAATATAAACAAGACTAAAGTAATGCTCATTGGTAAAAACAACTCCCAATGCGATATTATGATTAAGCAGAAGACCATTGAATGTGTGTCAAGGTATATGTATCCTGGCACCACAGTAAATAGCCAATGGGATCCATCTGATGAAGTAAAGTCACGTATTGGTAAAGTCAGGGATACTTTCAATAAAATGAATAATCTTTTTAAAAGCCGTAATTTATCAATTACCACGAAGATGAGACTCTTGCGCTGCTATGTGTTCTCTGTCCTCCTGTATGGCGTTCAAACGTGGACATTAACAGAAACTATCAGTAAAAGGTTAAAAGCTTTTGAAATGTGGCTGTACCGAATGTTGAGAATACCATGGACAGACCACACCACAAATGCTGAAGTGCTCCGTAAAGTGAAAAAATATATGAAAATATTGACCACCGTAAAAACACGGAAGCTACAGTACCTTGGCCACATCATGAGGAACAGTAGCCTTTATGGACTCCTGCAGTCTGTTCTCCACGGGGAAAATACCAGGAAAGAGAATTGATCGAAGGAGAACTTTCTGGCTAAAAAATCTGAGAATTTGGACCACCAAGACAACTACGGAGTTAATCCGAGCATCATCCAGCAGAGACAAGACAGCCAAGATGGTTGCCGACATCCAGTACCGATAGGGACCAGAAGATGAAGAACTTTTACTATTGTCTCTACTGGTGTCCATTAATTCTTCACGTCTATATCAGTTTTTTTACTAAACGTATATTATTTATAAAGTGTTTTTATTCACAATAGTATGGACAACACAAGGACATAAAATTTATTTCAAACCATACATGCCCGTGGTCGGACTTGAACCAGCGACCCCATAAGCTCGAGGCGAGCAGCTAGCCATTACGCTGCCTTCTGTAGCACCACATTTCAAATTTCTCGATTTTCCTTGTTTTCAGTGTCCCTAAAGTCAATGTCCGCTTTTGCGTACACACACAATTACCGAATCGCTGCATCCTTTTCGTACACCAGAACGTATATTCAAACCTGGTACCTGTGTCAAATTACGAAATTTTTTAATCTAAAGGATGGCTAAGTGAGAAGTAGGCGTACAGAACTAAATTAAAGCTTACCGGGATCTGGGACATGGATTTAATTGTTTTACAAGGTGTTGATACTTTGCCTCATTAGAGGATGAGTTATTTGAAAAAAATCTTCTTGTGATTTTAAAGTTTTAATATCGGTATTAGGATATAACACTATATTATTTCATCTCAGTTTGAGACAGTAGGACTATTTTCTTTCTTTGATGTACTCTATTTTTCAATAAAGTTTGCGAATGACATGTAAATATTGTAAATCTGTTGCATACTTCTTGAATAGTCCGAAAGCCTATTCTAACCTCAATTTTGACATCTGTTCATGGGTATATAAATATTCATTCTTCCTGTAAGATCTTACTGTAACAGCCCTCAAACCTAAAATTAAATGGAATTGTATTTTATGAAGCACTTACAGTAAGCTAGGGTTTGGTTGAATAGGTTTGTTTTGCAATTTCCTCTATATCAGTGTATATAGACTTTTTTTTATGAAAAGAAATTATTTAGAGGCCATATAATAAGTTTAAGAAGAGAATTATGTAAGATAATTGCTTAAATGTTCGTAATACCAAGTGTTAATGCAAATTACGATGCCTAAAGGACAATTTCCTACAGTTTAAAATGATTTCTGTGAATAATTTTGTGTTTAAGTGTCTTTAATGTCCATATCTGACCATTTTGTAATGAAGTTAAATGATTATGTATTAATTCTGATTGTTTTTAATATGTTTCAATTGTTTAAGTAATTGTTAATGTTTGAGAAATATCTGTCGGAAGCTTTTGAAGTGTTCTAGAAATTTCAGAGGAGTTTATATAAAGCGATCATCCAAGACAGAGTTAGTAGTTTTCCGGCAAAGTTTTTCACCGACTAAATTATCTGTGGAAGGAGTGTAGTATGCAATCTCTGGATTGTATATATGCACGTAAACCCTATCGTTCACGTCGAGTTTCTTTGAGAATAAAAACAAGTCTAAACTGAAATACATTGTGTACTACTTAATTATTGCAATTAAATTAACAAACAATCTTATAGTACGGCAAGGAAATCTTCGGAAATTTTTCATTACCCATACTGAGAATTTGCTCTATTTGAAAATGTGTACCGTATTATTGTACACCATAGTAAAGGAAATTACTAGTGCTGGAGTCCAAACAAATATAATTTCATTTTATTTAATTTAATTGCAATGTAGCACACGCTCCCTAAACACGTACATAATTAGAATAACTTCTGTAGTAACTGCACCCGCCAATGTGGCTGAATGCACTGAGGCGGCATGCGCTAGATCAGGCTAGTACAACGGAACCTGGCACGAGCCAGGCTGCCGCCTACCGGTCATCCTGATTGCAATCGTCTAGGCAAATGCTGAGACGTTTTTCAATCTCCGCCTCATAAACTGTACATTTCACAAACAAAAAATACAGTTATCCCACAGAACACTCAAAGCTACACCTTTTGCAGGTAGATAGCAATAGAGTTACCTCTAATTCAGTGGTTCCCAATTAGTGGTACGCATAGGCCTACTCCAAGGGGTACGCTGAGGTAATCACTAAGATAATTACTATTTCCGAATATATTTTTTGGACATTTGTTGATTTTTTGTGACATTATTGTATTACGAAAAATAGGTTTAATTTTTTATTTATCGTTTCAACTATAGGAGTACGCAAGGTGGAGCTACGTCTTGAAGTGGTACGCGGGAAAAAACTAATTGGGAATCACGGTTACAATCGAATAAATACGTCGGGCTGCATGACCGGTTAAACTTCAGGTAGGAACTCAGCTCCTCCCCTTCCCTCCCCTCTCCTACATCTTTGTTTGCCAAATCAGAGGTATGAAATGTAGTAATATGTCACTGAGATCCGTAAATCACATTTATTTAAACATCTAAACAAACGCATCTATTGTAGTTACGCTTCTTGTTGTCAAGGGCTCATTGAGAATCAAACTGAAAGTATTTTTTGGAATCCTATAAAAAGAATCTACCCGAGCCAGGGGTTTATTGATGTTTAGACCTCGTCAAATAGAGGAGTAAAATATATTCTTTATTTTTCTTTTCCACAGAAAAATTAGGATATGAGTGATCATGTAACTTATCGATTTTTTACCATTTTTGTTAGCGTGGATATCACCACCCACGGAATCAACTATTCCCTGTATTTTAACGACTAATACTCGAAATACATATAACATATATTATTTAAAACGCCCTAAATTCCGACAGCATTTCATTCTAATGTATCTAAGATTAATATGATTTTAACTGAACGATAACTTTAAAAGGTAGCGGGAACGTGGTACGGTGATGGAAAGCGCTAAAGCAAATTCTGCTACAGGACATTCACCTTCCTGCCAAGCAACTATAGTCTGACTTACCATATGCGAGATATATGTCTAACTTAGCATATAAAAAATAAAAAATATTAATTCTTTAAGTGTTTATTGTTTGTCACAAGCCATTACTTTCCTTCATACCTTACCGAAATTGACAAATGAGGTATCATCTTAAGGATTAAGGTATCTGCTTTAGTCGTATCATATTTCAAGAAAGTAATTTTTCCAAATTCGACCCTTAAAGGCCAAAAATGTTAATGTTTTAAAATGCGTTTTTTTTTTTCTACCATGAATTATTTTTCTCCCCGTTTTTCTAACCGAAATAAATAAATGAAGTATCATTTTAGAGATTAAGATCTCCGCTTTGGTGACATCATATATTAAGAAATGAATTTTTCGGAATTCGACCCTTAAAGGGCAAAAGAATCAATATTTCTACAACGCGCTTTTGTGTCACGAGCTATTTTATCCCTTGATATCTCACTGACATAGATAAATGAGTTATCATTTTAATGGTTAAAGACTCCACTGTGGTCACAACATATTTTAAGAAAGGATTTTTTCCGAGTTTGACTCTTAAAGTGTAAAAGTATCAGTTTTTTCCGTTACGTGTTTTTTTTTTTTTTTTCGTACAATTAGCTTCCTTCACACTTAAACTAAATCAATAAATGGGGTATCATTTAAAAGATTAATTTTTTTTAACTGCTTTACGTCTCTTTTTAACATCGAGGTCTTTAGAGACGGGAAAGGATGGGGGGCAAGGAATGGGAAGGAATTCGGCCATGGCCTTTTGAAGGAAGCATCCCGGCATTTGAATGGAGTGATTTGGGGAAACCATGGAAAACCCAAATCTGGATGCCCGGACGGGGATTCGAACCTCCGTCCTCCCGAATGCGAGGCGAGAACGCTAACCGTTACACCGCCCCGCTCGGTTTAAAAGATTAAGTTGTCTACTCAGGCAACATTATAAATTAAGAAAATTTTTTTCGGAATTTGACCCTTGAAGGACAAACGTAATAACTTTGAAAGTCGCGCGTGTGAGATAGTTCAGAGCCTAGCCGCTAGATAGCAGCGACGCATATCGCAGAGATATTTATGAACCTCTTCTCTGCCGTCGACTTTTGTAGGTACTGTACTTATTATACTAAACAAATAAACAATTGATAAAAATTAGGTGGATCCTTGTTCTATTACAAATTACTAAGCTTACTATTCATCGTCCTCGCAAAATTTCGCACGGGTCATCTAGTTAGAGTAAACTAACCTACTCCACAACCCGAAGGTTGGTTGGATCCTGCAGAAGGAGGCATACTAAGACACGTGTCAGATGTGCAATATTTGAAATATATATTCAGATTCGAATACAAAAACAATGCCTATTTTTACTTTGTATTGAAAATATAATGATATAAAAAGCATTTTGTATTTTATTTGAAATACTGTTTCAAACGTTTTTATCTGTTCGAAAAATACAAAATACTTTTCTTAGTTTTTCATACTTTTATTTGATTTTAACGTTGTACTTCATTTATTAATGAATTCTAACTAATGGTATCATTACCTATAGAAAGTCAAAAGATATGTATATTTGCTATGCCAATAAGAATGAAAATGACATGTATACCACTGCCATCACCAACTTGCGTTTTGTCATTGTTTAGTTTGTCGTTTAGTTCGCTTGGTTTGTGGATTTTATCAAAATGTAAGTAAAACATCAAAAAAAAGTTTTTATTTATTACTGTACACTACACAAACCACATTTCAGTTGATCTACATTAAAATTAGATTACTACTTTCTTTATTCGTCATTGTTATAAGAACTTAGGTTAATTGTTACCAAGTCGTTAGATTATAATTTGTGAAATTATTGATTTAAAAAAATTTTACTGTGGAAAAACAATACTAAAATATTCTTTGTCATGAACGACAGCAAAAATATTCCGTTTATATTCAAGCATTGTTTCAAAAATGTGGCAGGAAGTAAAACCAATGCATCTGCAGATAATAATAATTTCATGTAGTCGTAATGACCTAGACACAGGATTTCAATTGGTTGCGCATTCCGCCTTTGCCGTAACCGCCTTAACCTAACCAGGTGACCCTACCGGGTACGCTGGACCTATAATTTAACGTGAAATCCGAAGCTTTCTGGTGTACTCCACATTACACAGCAAGCTGGGCCAGAGGTGAAGATCGGGTTAAGCGCCTTTAAAAATTCCCGCCGAGACAGGGATTCGAACCAGGGACCTTTCGATCTCCAGTCAGACGCTTAACCACTGAGCCACGAGGTCGCTCTATCTGCAGATTAAAAGATATCTTCAAGAATTTTGACAGGAAGTGGTACTGCTACTGCAAAATGTATGAACCATGGAATAGTTAGTCAGTTGATTATATTTATTTGCTATTCTTGTATAGTAGTAGCAGTGCCAAAAGTTAATATGATCTGAGACACAGGTGCCAAAAAGTACCTATTTAGAAATATTTTTATTTGTTTATGTTTAATTCAGTTATGGTGGTACTATGAGAAATGAGATAATAAAGAACATTTTATGCATTTATTTTCAGAGAAAATATCATGCTGACATTTAATAGAAGTATGAGAAACTCAAATCTCAACATACAAGGGACAAGACGTGTGTAGTTGCAGGCACTTTATAAAAAAATGAAACATACCACACTTGCAACTATCTTCTGAATTCGATTAGGTTTGACAAAATATACTGTGGAAAATGATTGATTTAAGGCTCTGATTGTAGAAGTCCAGCAATTACCAAACGTATCAAAAAATATGTAAGTAAAAAAATTGCAGAAGAATTTATGGAACACAAAAAAAAATAGTTTTAAAAGCGGTTGACTTTGCATGCACTACGCCAGATATTAGATCTTCATCCAAGAGAAGCTATATGAGTGTAACGGTTCTTTTGATTGATTGTAACCAACTTGAAAGAAAAAGTAATACATTGTTTTGCTGGAGATTTAAAGGATTTCGTACATTTGATAATGCAGCTGAACTGATTATTGACATTCATTCTGATTTGAAATCATCAAATACTATTGACAATGAATCGAATGTGGTCAAAATCTTTCAAATCTATGGGAATCCTAATTTGGGAACATACACAGCATGTGATAGATAATCCAGCTAACATTGTAAATATTGATGTTTATGAGAAGGTTTTACTATAATACTGCGTGAGAGTTTCCCGAACCATCTAAAGATTTTGAGAGGAGTCTGAAATGCCTAATCATGACAGTTGTGCTATCAATAAATTGCATTTAATTGCGTCGTGAGATATAGGCAAGACGTCAAGACAACTCGTACAAGGAATTATATGATGTGGTAATGGCAAAATGTTAAGCAATTTAAAATTTGTATCCTATAAAAACATACGAAATGAAATTAGTCAACTGAAAAATGCCTAGTCTCTATGTCCAGCATGATGTAATTCCTAATAAAGCCCTGTTAGAGATATTTATGCAGTAAAGGAGACGCTCAATGGAACATTCAGAAAATCAGGTTTGGCAGCTTTTATTGATATTAAAATTCATTTTATTAATGGACAAAACATAATGGTTAAGAAGGAAGTTTTGAGGGGTACAAAGATACCTTCAATTATTGCTTACTGCAATAATTAATGAGAATGCAATGAATGCTAAGCAATTTACAAATTTATAATCCTGCATACTGTGGTATGTTGACAGATATAATTAAAGTAAGCCTTAAAAGGAGTTTTGAGAGATTCTACCAATTATAAGAACCTAACATAAAGGATCACAGATTAGCATCTCTATCTTTTCTCCAAACTCAAAGGGTTGCCGAAGGAAAACAGAGGATTCACAAAGGGTTCAAAGTAGACATAATCAAACGAGAAGAAAAAAAAAGAATTAATCTTATTATATGTATGTGGAGGGCTTAGTTTCTTCTGTAACCAGTGTACACACAAACACTGCCATAGACATAGAAATACTGCAATATTTAAAGGATAATGATAGTAGTTTAGAATGTCTAAATAACTATCCAACAGCAAAAAAAGTTGTTCCTAAAAAATAATACTTTTTTGCCGAATTCTGCTCCCTTAGAACGTAAAATGACAATGAGGTCTCGCAGACTGATCACGAATTATGTTTGCACAAATAATAAAACCCACGAAATAAGTAAATAAATACCTTAAATAATAAATGAATAAAAAGTATTTTTTTTAATAAAAATATTTTAAAAATACCTATTTTTTATTTAAACACTAACATTTCAAACCATTTTGTATTTTGAAATAAAAAATAAAGTGTTTGCATTTAAATGATTTTTAAAAACTGCTTTGTATATCTCTGACTCAGAGGTAGATAGCCAGTTCCTTTCCCCCAAAAAACTTATAGTTTATTTAATTTAATTTAATTGCAATAGAGCACAGGCTCCGATGGCAATTTCCCTACATCCCCTCCGAATCATGGAACGACCTTGTGTAGCTTATACAGTCAAATACAACTCTTAAAAATTCCTGTATCCACCGGGATTAGAACCCAGAACAGACACCGAATTTTTTAAAACTAGCTCCTTACCAACTGAGCCATCAGACGGCTCTCATTACGGCTCTAGTTTAAACGCTCCTCAAAAATGAAGCTTATCACCTCTGGTGCTTTTAGGAAAAGTTTCTAAGGAAAAACGAATATCAATATTTTTACTAAACGTTTTCGTGGTATGAGTAAATTCTTGAGGTATTTGGCTGGCACGTTTTTAAATAATTGCATTTGACTTTAAATGACTTAAATTTACTATGAAAAAGTTTATGAATAAAGAATAATTATTATTTATTTGATTTAAATGTTTTGCGATTTTCTACATTTCGTGCCAACTTTCTATGAGCTTCAATAAACGTCCTTGTTTCTTATCTTTTGTCAAAAAATTTCTTAGGTTATGTAGTGACCTGGTTTTAGTAACTGTTATAGAGAATACAGTATAAACATCGAAAGCTCTTGCATGAATTTCTGCATCTAATCGTCATAAATAAACAAAAAGTATCTGTAAGTCTAAACGAACATGACACTGTATTATTTTTAAATCTCTGCATCGAATTATAAATTTTTTATGTTTAACCATTGCATTTTTGTGCAATTACCTCCACGACAGACGATTGTCTTTTATACTTCCTTTTAGCAATTTAAGTGTAAATAAAACCAAATTCAATTATTTATTTGAAATTTACACTTCCTTTTGACGGTATAAGCGCAAATAAAGTCAGTGCAGTTTTTCATTTTAAATTTCCTGGTTAGCCAAGCAGCGCTGTTGTGGCGACCATTGTAACTAACAGTTCGGATACCATCGGACTCGCCGAAAATTTCCGAGTTATTGAGGAAATGTTCAGTCTCCGGGTTCAACATATTTTGTTAATGTGGATGGAACCCTAAATGTGCGAGGCTCGACTCGCACTTGCCTAGTTTTAATTTAAATTCCTCTGACACGCTGTAGCGAGTGATTGGTACTGGATTGTCGGTTTAATCTGTCCGCATCTATACTGTTATAAATGCTGGCTGCGTGTGTCTGTCAGTTTGCCCAAGTATCACGCATAAACTACATAACCAATTTGGATAGGGATTTGATAGTTTGAAAGCTGTGCAGAACCTCATTGCTCTACTTGACAGCGTAACAGACAGACATCGCCGACCAAATGGATACTACCTAGGAAAGACATACTACAACACAAACACTTCACTCTTTGGATTATGTTACTAATGACAAACAAGGAAGGCCACCAATTGTAAAATTCAAATTCAGTTCATACTGTGTGTAATAAAAGCATATGGCCAGAGATGTAATGAGGCACAGAACTTCTTCGCTGTTCTCGGAAAAATCAGCATTGAAATATTCTGTTGACTTCAAATACTGTAATTTCTACGGTAGATAAACGTACAGGGGCGCTTGATGCAGCCTCGTAAGCCCGCTGCTGGTAACTTTTTTTATTTATTCCATTCTGTATAGAGATAATTCCCGACAATCAGTGTCGACAGTTATGCATATATTAAGTTTTTTTAAATGCCTTTTGTTGTGGAAAAACCGACAGCATCTCGTTTCGACCCTCCAGTCCCTTGGTGCGGGAAAGAACATATGTCCTTCAACTCTAACGGTCGAATAACAATAAAATTGTATGTCATACCTGCCACAGCAAATATTTCTATTTTTAAATTTAACTTTGTTTGAGAACAGCTTAATAAATTTCGAAATCGTCGAATATTCCGTCACATGCGGCATTTAAAACACAATATAGGCACAATTCCACATTGCTCAGCAGGTCGTTGTTAGGGCGCTAATGACACCGGCGTCGAAGCGCCCTTAAACAAAAAAAACACACACACACACACAAAACACACACACACAAAACACACATACACAAAACACACACACACAAAAACACACATACACAACCATACACAAACCACACCCGTACACAAAAAACACACACACACCCGCACACACACCCGCACACACACCCGCACACACACCCGCACACACACCCGCACACACACCCGCGCACACAAAAAACACACACACACACCCGCACACACAAAAACACACAGGTACATACACAAAACTCACACACAAAAACTCACACACAAAAACACACACACACACAAAAACACACACACACAAAAAACACACACACACAAAAAGAACAGATACACACACTCCCGCACACACACACAAAAAACACACACAGAAAAAGAACAGATACACACACTCCCGGACACACACACGCACACACGCACACACCAACACAAACACCAACACCAACAAACACACAAGAAACACGCACGCACAAAAAAACATACACAAAAAACACACACATCCTCACACACAAAACACACACACAAAACACACACACACCAATATCAACACCAACACCAACACACACACCCAACACACACACACCCCAACACACACACACACCCCAACACCAACACCAACACCAACACACAAACAAACACACACACACACACACAACCCAACACCAACACACACCCCAACACCAACACACAACCCAACACCAACACACACACCCAACACACACCCCAACACCAACACCAACACCAACACCATCATCATCATCATAATGTAGGCACAATTGTTGAAACTGGTCACCGAGAATGATCTGTATACATTTTTGAATATCATATATATAAAAAAAAAAGTTGCCAGTAGCGAGATTCTATCCGGCGATGAGGAGCTTATGAGGCAAAGAGTTTGCTCACTGCGCCACGCGCCCTTTTAACAATATGTAACGGTGGAAGAATTTGAATACAACGAAAATTTCAAAGCCGATTTTCTCGACAGCAGCGAACTGCAGTAGCGTAGGTAGGTTAACAAGGGCCCCTGTGCAAAAAAAAAATATTTTGGTCCCTCTGGCCGGATGGGCGACCTTTCTTTCACATCTACCAAGCTTTAGGGGGCCCAAGCTGGGTCTGATCTTGGGCCCTCTAAACTTCACTTGGGGGCCCCCTGGTCTTGGTGGCCCTGGTGCACAGCACCGCCTTGCCCTCCGATAACTACGCCCCTGCGTCGAAGAAGAGCAATGCGCGTATAGCCATGAGCTTTTATAACACACAGTGTGAAGTGAATCTGAATTTTATAATTGGCGGCTTCCTTTGTAAGTAACTTTATCTATTTCTTCAGTACGTTCAGCACCTCAGGGTACACGGAAAACGTTAATCAAAGATTATCATTCCAATTTACGGTAACCGTTATAAAGATACTGCATTACAAACGTTTATGCTTTGCCAACACAAGAATTACAAAAGGCAAACACATTACTACACCAAAATCTGCACGGGCGAACAGCGGGAAAATACTAGTACACCGATAATTCACGATAGAGATTTCATAATTTCACTACCGTAGTCCTTGTTTAACTTCGTTGACTGCAATTTGCTCAGCGGTGACACAAATAGAAACACTTCAATTTGCTGAGGAAATGAGAAAGAGTTTGCGCGCTCGCTCTTCTCTGCCCTCAGATCGGGTTTATTTACGTAATATCTCTGGCAGATGCCTCAACTCAATCTCTGCCGATCACGCGATGACGTAGGCGCGTATTACGACCAGGCGGCAGCTGAGAGAAACAAAATTGAGACGCGCCGCGGGTTGGTGGTGATTAAGTTTGTACGACCTTCTGCGCTCTTCAGATGTTCCTCGAATCGACAAGTCGCAATTCGGAGACTTTCTTTTCTCTCTCTGTCTCTCTGCCTCTACGGCATTACTTCCTTACCAACGCTTTCGACCTCGCTACGCTATATTTACAGTATTTGTGGAAGGGATTTCTTTATTTGAGGAAAAGCTTTGGCCACTGCCTTTGTGGTCTTAATGTAGCCTCAACATTCTAAATTATTAGATTTTTTTGCATGAATGATCTGGGGTGTATTATTATTGCTACTGGTGTCAAAGCCCGTCAAAAATGATGGGTTGAACCTAGTGTTCTGGAACTTAAATAAATAGAAGTGTTATAATATAACGCTCAACGCCATTCATCGTAGCTTGAGTTTTATCAAAAAAGTTTCCGTTGTCATCCTTGTTCAAGTACGTTTTAACGGTACCACAAACTGCGCTAATTTTGCCGCTAGAAATTCAAATCTTCAATCACGTATGCATACATACTGTTATAACGAGTGTAGAAAGCTTAGTATAGTGAATATCGCTGATGAGCGAACGTCCATAAACCACGTAGCTCCATCTTGGCCTCCTGTGAAAACCCCCCCCCCTCCCTCCCCACGTAGTCCTACGTGGCTTTTGCCTCTATCCCTCCCCCCCCCCCCCCCCCAAGTAGCGCGTAGCTTTTTTCCTTTTGATTCCAGAAGACATTATGTCCTGTTTTCTCTTGTCAGACTATTGTTACTTACATACTGGAGATAATTAAATGAATGAAATAAATATTCACATGCTGTTGTTTTTTCTGTATCTCATTTTAACTGTGACAAATACAGGAGTTGGAGAGGGTGCAAAGAAGGGCTGCTAGATTTGTTTCTGGAAATTATCGCAGAATGCAATCAGTGACGGATATGATAAAGGAGCTGGAATGGGATTCATTGCAAGACAGGAGGAGGATGAGGAGGGTCATGGGAGTGTACAGGGCATATACTGGTGATGAGGCATGGAAAGATATTGCAATAGGTATGAAAAGTAGTGCATGGAAGGGAAAAGATGACCATGACCACAAGCTGGCACTCGATTTCAGGCACAAGGGTGTGGGAAGATTCTCTTTTTTAGGTAAGGGTGTCAGGGATTGGAATGAGTTACCAAGAGAAATGATGAATAATTTACCGAAAACTTTGAAGGAATTTAAAGATAAAATTTGTAGAGGGCAAATGTAGGTGGGTGCAGGATAGGGGGAAGATAGCTGTGTAGGGAAATTGCCACCGGAGCCTGTGCTCCATTGCAATTAAATTAAATTAAATTAAATGATATGAATAGAAGCTACTTGACCTGGCTCGGAATTCCCTCCCCCTTATACCGGGCCACGTAGTTTATGGACGCTCCCTGATGAATGTGTGAGATACTCTATGGCATTATAAGAGTGATTTGTGGAGTTGGTTTTTGGTTTATTTGTTTGGTTTTTTGTTTGAAAGTTGTAAAATAGAAGAAATAAAGCATTAAATGTTAAAGAATGGTAAAAACATTAACAATACTTTATGAAGCGTAATATTAGTTTAAATCTTGGTCTAGACCGCATGGATCACGATCAATGTGGAATTATTTTCATTCAATAAAGTGATGATTTCATATCATGGAGCACATAAAAGTAACTTAAATCATTTTGATTAAATAATTCTCTCAGCTGTAACGACAACTGATAATATTGGTGCTCGAAAATTAAATTTTCCGTCACACGCGCATTAATACATTCATTACAACGCGATATGAACGTAATTCCATATTTCTCACGCACCTATAATAGCGATATCTCCAGACAGAGAGTATAAGAAAACATCTAATCCACTGAACATAAATAAACAAAAGCAACTAATAATTAATATGTGCATTTAAACGCAATACCACATTTCTTTCAGCTTTCTGGCAGACTTTTCTTCGCAGTTGCTTAAGTAAAAGAAACAATACCAATAAAATAGCGCTCATGACCTCTGCTATGCATTAACATCTCTGGCCGTTGCTAACATGGAGGAAGGAAATATATGGAGGAGAAGTGACGTTAAATTGGTGAAGCAGGCTCGCGCATGTGCAGTGGCGGCAGCGGCGATATTGCGCTTCCAAACAATTGCGATGTTCCCAGTATATCCCGAAAACTAAGCAAGATATCGAAAAATTTTATTCTTTATTTTCGATTTGTCTCGTCGTGTTACATAAGAATCGATCATTAAATTTGACTTTTGCGAAATTTTTCTTCTCCATTTCAACCTCACTTTTGATACAGTATATCTCTAGAACTAGGTGAGATATCGAAAAATTTTATTCTTTATTTTTCATTTGCCTCGTCTTTTTAAATAAGAATCCATCATCAAATTTGACTTTGATCAATGTTTTCTTCTGAATTTCAACCAAAACCATTTCACATTTGGGACGGAATATCTCGAAAACTAAGCAGGATATCAAAAAATTTTATTCTTCATTTTTTATTTGTCATATCGAGTTACATAATAATCCATCACCAGATTGCGGCGTCACCTTTATCCTAGAGTCCCCTTGAGGTTTTTGTACATATTCCCCGTGTCTGTATGGAAGCGGCCATGCCCCCTCCACTCCGGCCATGCCCCCCACTCCTCCTCACCCTGCTTCACTTCAATGCGTGGTGAAGGTCTCTTGCGTCGTCTCCACATATTTCCTTCCTCCATGGTTGCTAATACTGCAACGAAGTCTGGGCTAGTTATGTCTGTGTTACGGATACAACTACATGATGACCAAGCTTAATAGAACAGATTGGCACCTTAAATTTGTGCCACAGTTGCCGTATAGTTGTTCCTAGGTGCTGTAAACTGGACTCAATATATCGTTTATCGTTTTTTTGTTCTGTGTTTTCATACACGTTTGTCGACGGCTTACTTATTTCTTCAATTATGTTTCGTGTTGAGTCTATTACTCTATAAATCACTCAACTATCCTGCATTTCGTATGATTCCCCGGGTGGTGTACTGCTGCTGTTTCCAAACATAGAAAAATACAGTCGTTCCAAAATTAATTCCTTCCAATGATTTTAAAAGCACGATGATTTGTGCGTACCACACAACTCCATACGTGAAATAGTCATTAAACCATTAAAACCTTAATTCAACAAAAACCTTGTTACATCATCTAAAATCTAGGCAGAAGATCAACAGTACAACCGCGGCTCAAAGTATACTCTCTTCCACAGTACATTGAAGATAAGCAAGACGCCGGATGATCGTCCTTTACTCTGCACAAGTGATATGACTATTGTTATTACTTTAAACTCATTTAATATAAAATTTAGTAATATAACGGGTTGGAAACCATTTAACTTCTTACTCTGATATAAATAGCTCATCAACACTGTAAACATTTATCGTTTACTGAACACCACGCGGTTATAATTTTATTGTTAAAATTCAATTGTAATGTATTATAATACGTTTAGCTTGTACCCCCATGTACACAATTTCCTTTATTATCATGATTGTACTGTTAAATCTCTGTCTTACAACTTTTTGAACTGCTAACTTTTAATGCACACAGACCACTGGAAAGCCACAATTTTACTGTTAAATTTATCTCTTGTTTGTATGTGTGAGTATGTACGTGTATATATACATATATATGAAACGAAAACCGAATAAATTTCAAGTAGAAAAACTCAGAAACTACTGGGCGAATTTCGATGAGGATTTCACCGTTTTAAAGTTTAGAATCTCAATTGAGTTGTATGGTATATCTAATGTTACATTAAAATTAAACGAAATTCTGACCGTATGGTGACAAATACCAAAGATGAAAAGACTAGATGTTGCATATTCCGCAATAAACACACAACTAGTATATCTGACCGTAACCTTTATGAAAGCAATAAAATCAGTTGAAAATAATAACTATTTTGTACACTAAACAAAACTTGAAATACTCTGTTCCTTTAATTCGGTATATTCGGCTTTGTAACGCCATAGATGGCCGTAATGAATGCGAGAAACTAATAACGAAAAAACAACAGAGATATTGTGCTGGCAGAGATTTTATTAAATCAAAATCTCCGCCAGCACAACTACAATGCCTCTGGCTATCGTCTTTGCCGTTCTGTTCGCAATAAAATGGCGCCGCAGTTTGTAATTGCTGAAACAAATCGAAAGTAAATAATATTTTTTTCATATCTTGCTTTTTTCTTAATACATGACATACAATTCCGAATACTTGATATTCAATGTCCAGGTACGGAAATAGATGGCGCGAATTGTATGGAAACTTGGTAAACATTTCTGATTGCGTGAATAAACATGGTGTATGGGTTAATCAACGCCAACTAGACCGGGAACTCTGCTAGTATGTATATAAATGATCAACACTTACCGTAACTAACTTTGACTTCATGGCCAACAGGCCATCAATAAAATAAAATTTATTAGCGTTATGTTAATTCATATTTGATTTACATCATTGGAACTGTATTTATACTTAATGAATTACTGTCGATAAAAAGGAAAGCTGAAATATCTAATCATTTTTTCTTTTTTCCATCAAACGTGGTGGATGAGCACTAACGCTCTTGGCTAGCATTCGGGGGGACGGCTCTTCGAATCCCCATCCGGGCATCCAGATTTGGTTTTTCCATGGTTTCCCCAAATCACTCCAGGCAAATGCAAATGCCGGAATACTTACTTCAAAAGGCAATGCCCTAATTCCTTACCGTTCTTTGTCCCCAGTCTTTTCTCGTCATATATGTGTATTAAATGTGTTGTACGTCTTCTATATTTCACTGTATTCAATGTCCAACTGTAATATTACTTGGATACAGAGGAATTCAATTGAGCTGTCCTCAAATTAGGCGTTATAAATATTCCTACAGCTAAATAGACAACAGAATCTGTATACTATGGATGTATTGTTGGTCGTTTAAATAAACTAAATGGTACGAGAAAGGTTGCATCGTAAAGTTCTCTTTCAGTCGTGTTCAAGATTTGCTTCATAAGTCTTGTTTTGGAGACGTTGTATTAGATTTAAATGCACTTCGCTACATCTGCAATCTATACAGTACATCATGTATTTTATAAATTCGGAGTTTTATTTTGGCTGTCAGGTTAACGCTTTATATTGGACCAAAATTTTGGGAAAATCCGAATCCTCTTCTTCTCATCCTGATTATGTGTTCCTTTCAAGTTAATTTACTGTCAAGCGTAACCCCTAGATAGCGATAATTTGCAGCTCGGGGGATGACTTGACTCCTTAATTTGCGATAAATTAATCTCCGGAATTTTCCATTTGAAATACAACGCTGCACATTTAGTGGCGTTTATTCACTTTGCACAATTTGTCTATGCCATCCAGCATCATCTGAACATAGTTTACTCTTTTGTGGAGTCAGCAATTTGTGAAGCGCAAATTAGCGGGACAACAAGTTTGTCACTAGTATAAACATCGAAGAGATTTGACTATAGTACCGAACCTTGAGATATTCCTGTGATTTTCTTCTTTTTCTACCGTCAATGGGCACGTGGAAACTCCGGACCCTAAAATAATCTTGCTATTACGGAGGGTCCATAAATCACGTAGCTCCAATTTGGCTTCCGCTGGACCCCCATTTCCCTCACCCCTCTGGTATCCCGTCCCGACATCGTCGCATGCCCGGTAGAGGGCATGGATGTCGACCTCATATAAGCGGCGCTGGCATCGGGCCAACCAGCGCCACCACATCATAGTTTTCTGCCGCGGCCAATCGGAGCCGACCCGCCGCACATATAAATAAAGCCTCGCAGCTCCACTCCTCAGTTCAGTGTTCACTGCGCTTTCGGTACTCTCTCTCTCTGTGAATCACGCCGGACTCTGACAGTGCTCGTTCTTGGCTACGTTTTGGTACTCTCTTCGGACTCTGTGAACCTCACGCCGGACTCTACCAGTGCGAGTTTTTTGATTACGTATCGGCCTGCTCCTGTGACTTGTTCGGGTTGTTCGTGACCGTCTCCTGTGAACCGCCTTCCCGCCGTGTGACGTACGGCCGCCGTAAAGACATAGCATCCCCCACGTAACATGACGTGGCTTTTTCCTCTATACCCCACCCCCTCCACATGGCACGTAGCATTTTTTCTATTGATTCAAGAAGTCATATTGTACTGTTTTCTCTTGTCAATCTATCGTAAAGTACAAACGTAGATAATTAAATGAAGGAAATAAATATTCACAGGCTGTTGGGTGTTCTACACCTTATTTTAACAATGACAAATAATAGGTATTAATAGCTACGTAGCCTGGCTCCGAACACCCTCCTCCCTTTTCTCCCCACGTACCCCAGCGTAAATTCCTACCCAGCCCACGCAGTTTATGGACGGCTACTTCTATTAACGTACCCATGTTGTTTCATTTTTTCTTTGAGCTTTACGCCTCAACCACGTAGAGGTCATTAGGTTCTGGGGAGAATAAGAACGGGGAACGAGAAGGAATTCGGCCATGGAACAATCCCAGCTTTGCCGTGGTGGGTGAACGGTAACGCTCGGCCTCGCATTTGCGAGGACGTGGGTTCGAATCATCTTTCGGCCACTCGGATTTAGGTTTTCCATAGTTTCCCCACATCATTCGAAATGGTTCGTTCAATAGGTTATGGCAGAATTCCTTCCCGTTCCTTGCCCCCAGTCCTTCCCCATCGTTAATAATTGCATCGTCGACGAGGTGTAAAATCCCAGTATTGCCTGCAGTGATTTCGGATATGCCGTTTGAAGACTTACTTGTCTGACAGAAGGTTTTTCTTAATAACATTTGGTATATACCGACGAGGAACGGCTGTCTACTAATTTATTTCAGTAAGGGGTTGAACAGCACCCTGGTTAATGTAAGAAAGAAAATTTTCAGATGTATTGTGCCAGTAAACCGCGAAGACTTCATTGGTTGGAACATACTGCTGATTTCCAGTTTTCCTCAGTAAGAAATTTAACCCAGGGTCGCGTATGGTATTACATCTGCTTAATGCCACGTCATATGGGCTGCTTACTTGTAGGGCGTTTGAAAGTCGACTTTAAAGTTGTTTTAGCCGCTGGAGATATTATTTTAATAGCATCTTTTGGAGATGCAAGAAGTGGTAGTCGAATCAGGTGCCCCTGCATAGGACATCTGAGAGGCAATGTGTCAGTTAATGCCATCGAAGGCGACATTTATCAATGTGGATGGCAACACATTTCATACTATACAGTGTTTAAATAATATTATCGTGTTTATAGGCAGATGACGTAAATGTAGAAAACGAACCATGCTTATTTATATTAGTGAACTTTATAGAACAACATATCACATTCATTATTTCTAAAAGATATTTTTTTATCAAAAGACACCTTTCTTCCTTCATAAATTGCCAAAATCGATACGTAAGGTATTATTCTAAGATTAAGTTCCCTGGTTTTACAACATCATTAATTAAGGGGCTCCGGTAGGATGGAAAATGATTAATTTTGTCATTTTTGTTTTTTTGCCGATTATCGATATTTAGAATGTCCTCTTTAATTTGATGTATGATACATGCATATCCCTAACCTAGAAATCCTTTATACAAAAAATGGCAACAACAGTGTCGAAGAAATGAAATGATCTGTTTGGGCTGTTTATTTCATGTTCCTTCAACTGATTCTGCTCCTAACCACGGACTCTGCCCCAAAGGTACTGATACATGGTGCAAGTACAACAAATCACAAGCTGCATGCCAAACATTTGTGCACAAGGATGGTTTACCATATGCTGTCATTGAGGAACTTAAGCCTATATTCAGGGATCTGTCTCATGTACAGCTACTGAAGAAGTGTTTACATGGTCGTACCCAAAATCCAAATGAGTGCCTCAACAGTGTTATTTGGTCGAAAATTCCAAAAACTGTTTTGTATCAATTAATGCTCTTCATTTTGGTGTTTATGACACTGTAATGACTTTTAACAATGGCAGCTTGTCAAGATGTGAGGCATTGAAGAAACTGAGTATTAGCGTTGGGCATCACACTATACGAGCTATGTAGAGGCTTGACCAGGAAAGGGTTAGGGGGTCAGAGAAAGCATTGACGGAAGTGGAAGAAAAAGTAGAGAGAAGAAGACTAAAGAGAAGACTGGAAGAAAGCTACCAGGACGATCCAGATCACCCTGTTATGGTTCTGGAATGCACTGAAACGTTGACAGAATTTTCCCGTAAGTTTACTTTTTGATAGTTTTAGTGTACCTTTTCTTGGAAACTACATGAACTTCCTGAAACGTTTATAGCCTTGAAAGTATGTTTCCGTGAGTATTTTAAGACAGGTATATAGTATAATACTTAATAGTTTGTAAATTATTGACTGGACAGCACCTCAAAAAGTACAAAAAATTGGAATATTTAAAAAAATAAAATAATAATAATCCTACCAAACCAATCGAAACTTTGGGAAATCTCTGTGTTAAAGTATTGGAAAACCATCATAGATTCACACTATTTTGTTTCAGATATGTATGACAATTAGTTGTTGAGAAAAGGTACAATGAAGTTCGCAAGAAATACATGGGAAAAATACACCCTACCGGAGCCCCTTAAGTTCGGATTTTTTTTTTTTAATTTAACCCGTAAATTGACAAAATTATGAACTATCAAGGTCACGGATAAGCGACAGTTCAGAGTTAAAGTACTAGGTAATACTAGCGTGGATAAGGGGTGTAATGAATTAATAAGTACTTAGTACAGTGTTATTAGGGATCAAGTGTTCCCAAGGTCTGCGTGAAATGCTGGCGGTGCGGCATGTCAAACAGACAGGTATACGTGAGGCAACAAAGCATCCGGATTTACATGTCAGGTGGGTGACTAAAACCTTTCTACCTGACTTTGGACATTCAGTGGATTTATAGCCACCATAAATGACTAAGGCTCGCTTTCTATTTGGGTACAAGACCCGCCAAATACCGTTAAGTGGAGCCGGCGACCGAAAATGTACCTTAATGCAGTTTCTTAGTAAAGAGGCGCTTCCTGAAAGGGGTGTGAGATGACCCAGCCAATAGAGGGGCTGCCAACAATTCATTAACGTTTTGGTGTGAGCCTATCACTTGCTGTTACTTTGGTGGGCAGTGCTATAATTCGCCAACGGCTGGATGCCAAATCACCGTGAGAGGGTACAGAATCTTGCTCGGAGCAGAAGAACGGAGGAAGGAACATTCTGGTGCGGATCCTTATCTGAGACAGCAACAAGTAATCTGCACTGCTCTGGGTGGCGGAAGAGGGCTCGCATCTTGACGGGGGAGGACAACAGCAGAAACCTGTGGTGCGATTCATGCATGGGACCTGACCTCGACAGCAGTGCAACGGTAAAATCGTCGTTCACAGCAGAACTTATACAATCGATTCTACCCTGTAAACGATCCTGAGATATTGCTCTAACTGTTGCTAGGTAGAAGAATTTTTAAAAGGTAGAAAACGGAAAGTTAGGGTAGGAAATGTAGTATCAAAAGAAGTGGAAGTAAAAATGGGTGTGCCACAGGGTAGCGTATTGGGACCATTGCTATTCATTATTCTAATGAATAATTGTGTTGATTGTTTACTATCTGAAATTAGATTGTTTGCAGATGACATAATGCTGTATAAAAGAATCAAAACGATAGAGGACTGTAAACAGTTGCAGGGTGATCTGGACAGGATATCTAATTGGGTTGGTAAACATGGAATGAAGATAAATGCAAAGAAGAGTCAGCTTATTAGATACACAAATAAAAAACAAAAGGTTAATTATGAATATAAGGAGGGGAAAGAATTGCTTGCTGAAGACTTGAAATGTAAATATCTTGGAATGACTTTTGATAACAAACTTAACTGGGCAGGACACATAGGACAGATGTTAGGAAAAGGTTTCAAAGTTCTGCACTTGTTGGAGAGAGTGATGAGGGGATGTACGAGAGAAGTCAAGGAATTGAGTTACAAAACTTTTGTCAGACCATTGCTCGAATATGGTAGTGTAGTATGGGACCCTCATTTTACGTATCAAAAACAGGAGTTTGAGAGGGTACAAAAAAAGGTTGCTAGATTTGTTTCTGGAAATTATCGCAGAATGCAATCAGTGACGGATATGATAAAGGAGATGGAATGGTATTCATTACAAGACAGGAGGAGGATGAGGAGGGTCATTCGAGTGTACAGGGCATATACTGGCGATGAGGCATGGAAAGATATTGCAATAGGTATGAAAAGTAGTTCATCAAAGGGAAAAGATGACCAAGACCACAATCTGGCACTCGATTTCAGGCACAAGGGTGTGGGAAGATTCTCTTTTTTAGGTAAGGGTGTCAGGGATTGGAATGAGTTACCAAGAGAAATGATGAATAATTTACCGAAAACTTTGAAAGAATTTAAAGATAAATTTTGTAGAGGGCAAATGTAGGTAGGTGCAGGATAGGGGGAAGATGGGTGTGTAGGGAAATTGCCACCGGAGCCTGTGCTCCATTGCAATTAAATTAAATTAAACATTAAAGACATTCAACGACGTGTAATTGTTTATATCTTAGTAAAACAAACTTCATGTTTGCATAATTTCAAAATGATCAAAGTTTTAATAAATTGTTCACCAACTTTTCAGTTCTAATATTAATTCCAATAATATTTCCTGTGGCTAGCTAAAAATTCATTATTATTTTGATATTCAAACTTGATAATTTTGTTATTGTTGGGATAGTATGACCCATAATTTACTTCACCTAAAAGCAGACGCCACAGGGGTGATCGCATTGCCTTTAGATAACAGCACAAAATATCATAGAAATATTGATAAACTGTGAGTGTTTTCTAGAGTAAAGAGCTTTCCAGATATTTTTGTTTCTGTTAGAGAAACTTTTCATCATTTCTAATTTTTGCGTAAGACGTTGTAAGTATTTTGCTTCGTCCCTGTTCCAGCTGACAAATAAGCAATGCTACAAATCAGTCGGCTCTTCTTTCATCCTGCCACACCCACCGGCGTAGCTATTCTTTGTGTATCATTCGCGAAATTTTCACACGAGCCCCCTAGTGAACTATAAATATAACTGCAAACTTCCAATGTTTAAGGTATACCATCCACTCGATAATTGGACTACTTAATTTGCAATTAGATGTGCAGGTATATTGACCGGTCGGTCATGTAACATCGTTAGTGATCATTATGGAATATGCGTAAAATAACTTATTTTTGCGTAAAATAATAGCTATGCGTAATTGATTCATTCGCTGTTAGCATTCACAGCGTAATAATCCCACCGACGTTGCGCAAAAGTGAGAGCCTAATTGCCGCGTCATTCGACAAATTAATTTGCAGTTACATGTGTCGATATTCGGTTTCAGCGGAGGTGTGGTTAACGGTATGACGTCACGTAGCCAGCAGCTTGTGTGGGTGGCCAACAAGTCCACACACGACAAATGCAATCACTTCTTGCACGTGGGTGGTCTATGACCTTTGATCCCAGATAAGATATAACTGCTGACCGCCATCACGAAAAAACGCCTACGAGTGCTCCTACAGTAATTGCTAGCCAACTTTTACTGTTCTTTTCCATCGTTCTGTCAGATTTACCAAAACGTCTAATATGGTAAAAGTACTTCGTGGTAACCATTGTAAAGGAAAACACCGTCTATTAGCAACTGGTTTTATTCATATATACTCAGACACGTTTCGTCCTTGTGGAATGGGCCACCGTCAGTGACTGTGGATGTATATACATGTTGGTTTTGAGAAAATTGCAATATTAATATACATAACTAACTAATAATAAACTACACTCTACTTACAAATTATGGTTGATTAAGTTACATGGTGGTAGGGAGCAACTCTAGCTGCACTTTTTGCCACCATAACTGTTGCTGTGGTTAAACATAACAATTGTTGCCCTTTTTTTGAAGGTAACTATATCACAGTGTCAAAATCTACTGAAATTTACACTTTGTTATTGACGTACAGCAAGAATCTTCTTGTTTACATGTATGTGCGGTGATGCCAACCTAATGTTTTGGCTTGCGTTACAACGTCTGTGTCTATGCATAGTTAAAATATGTCTCTATATATGTGCAATGCTGTCAGTGTTGTAATTTACTGTTATGTGTATTATTTTCCTGTGTCTTGGTTATTCTTTAATGGTTTGAACAGTGTCTCATTTGTTAAATGAGTGAATTCATTAAGTACAGTTTGTTTTGATACTATGCTTTTGTGAATGTGATAAGTTTCCTGTACTGTAAGTAGGTGTTTCTTGTGATTGTTTATTTTCAGTATTTTCATGTCTGTCTGTATCGTGGTGGGTTGATGGTTGTGATCTAATAAATGTTCTGCAAATGGTGAGTGATTTGTACATGTAATGGCTCTGTTCTGTTCTTTGTATCTTGTAATAAAGTTCTTGGTTGTCTGTCCTGTTTTACAACTCGACAACTATTATCGAGTACTTATATTTAACCTCAATACATATGTCTTCGTTAAAACATTAAGAACAATTTATTATTATAATTATTATTATTGTCCTTGAGGACAGTGTTTATACTCAAATTATTCATGATTGTTCAGCTGCTTTTTTTTTTCTTTATTTGTCTTCTTCCTTTACTATTCCCAAAACCTAGAAGAAATACTAGAACTGTGTTGCAGTGTCCAGTTTGGCCCACCTTGATATATTTCTTTTGTTATAATGTACTCATGTGAATTTGTATGCCCTCTAAAGTTTTTCTGATCTTTGCTTATTTGATGCCTTGTTAAATCATCCTATTTGTATGTTTTCCCCCTCCACTCTTTTTATGTTTCCAAATTTTGTGCGTACTGTTTATATGTTGTTGTTTTGTTTTTCCAGGTACTGTGTTTTTTCATTCGAAATTATATATACCCGCTTTGGTGGTGATTTGATGCAAATGTTACAGTGGTTCTTATACTTCCCGTCTGTAATTAACAAGAATTTATTAATATAATCGTACTCCTTCATTCCCTCAACTGGCTACTCGACGATCTTTGCCCCTTTCAGTTTAAATAGTATAATTAATTTATATAATCATAAATATATTATTTATGCGTTCACAAATACGATATTAACATTAATTTCTATAAATGAGTCATGCACCTCAAAAAGCCTGCAAGTTTGTTTTTGAGTGCTATTATGAAACTTAAGAATCTAATGTGTATTTGCATAGAAACAGTTATCGGAATTTAACTAGCCAAATGTTTGTCGTTCTATAAATAATTATGCATTTACTTGTATGTTGGGTATTTCTATCGCTAATTGTCGAAACGACTCAGCTCTCCATAAAAAATAAAAATAAAAACAAAATAAAACAAAATAAAAAATCTCAAATATCTGTATTATGTCTATTTCAGCTTGTTGCACTCTCCAGGAAAAAATCCAAATGCATGATGTAGGCACGCATACCATTGGATTCCGCAGCTAATATCAGTAAAGGTCCTCTTCAGATACAAATAAATAAGGGATACAAATAAATAAAGGTAACTAGGACTTTTCACAGTTTAAAATTTACGCGTACTTCATATTTGTTTTCTAATTTCTTCATTTCGTTTTCTATTATTTTTTGTCTTGTTACACAGTATCCTTAACACCAGTATTTCCACTCTGCTTATCATTGTTTTGAATTTGCTGTTTTATTTCCTTTCAGCAGTATAGTCCTTGACTGGTCTTAATGTTAGAGTTACGCATTTCTACTTTTTTATATTTATTGCTACGCTAGTTTCTTCGTACTGGTAAACCTATATGTGTTGTTATTCCTTTCATTTTAACAATTTGTACTTCCACTTTTTGTAATAGATTTTAATTACTTGTAACCTATTTATACGAGTTTTTCATAGCTATAGCATATTTAAGTATCTAGCACCAAATCGCAAATTTATATAAAGTTATCGTTTTTATTTTTTCTGTGGATATCTTCATTTTAAAAGACTATCGGTGAATCATTTAATGTCAGAATGTCCACAGTCATCGATTGTCTTGTGGCCATAATTCCAATTGCTTCTTTGGCTCTCTTCCTTCCAGATCGCTAGAAAAACATTTCTTCGCCTAGAAGTTTTTGTCAATAATTGGAGAACAAGCTTCACTTTTACGTCCTTCATTGCCGCAATTATCTTCTCATTAATTGTATAAAATTTAAATTGAATCAGTGCAGTGTTCTTGCAGGATATGTTTTCCGCATTTTCTTAGTTAATTAGTCGCTAATAGATAAGGCCAGTTCAACTGGGTTTTTTTTAGTATTTTTATTATTTGTGTATTGTCGCATGTGTTTCAGCACTCTTCAAGGCATTATCAGCGACGAATCTGAATTATATTTTTAGACTCAGCTTTACAAATTAATTAAATTATATTTTACGTAATTCTAAACATTCCCTAATTGCTTACCTCTGGTAACACTATTATAACCGTGGTGCTGCAATTTTATGATGCATTCTTATGTAACTTGAGGAGAATAATCTGAAGTTAAGAATAAAATGTTTCTGTATCGCTATTTCTTCTCAAAATATATTCTGTCAAACATTAGTTATAGTCACAATTCCTTGTGTCTTTGATAACATTTTGCTCAACTTAATCACCTCAAATTTGAAGCAGTATATCTCGAAAACTAAGCGAGGCATCGAATAATTTCGATTTTCTCGTCGAGAATCCATCGTCCAATTTGACTTTGGCAAAAAAAAGATTTGTCTCGTCGAGTTACATAATAATCCATCTTCAAATTGTGACGCCATGGTTATTGTAGAATCCCTTAACACCGAGCGGGGTGGTGTAACGATTAGCGTTCTCGCCTCGCATTCGGGAGGACGGCGGTTCGAATCCCCGTCCGGGCATCCAGATTTGGGTTTTCCATGGTTTCCCCAAATCACTCCAGGCAAATGCCTGGATGTTTCCTTCAAAAGGCCATGGCCGAATTCCTTCCCATTCCATGCCCCCATCCTTGCCCCCTATCCTTTCCCGTCTCTAAAGACCTCGATGTTATAAACAGACGTAAAGCAGTTCCAAAAAAAAAATCCCTTAACGCTTTCTATTCACATTGATTAGTTATTATTTTTAGCTACATATCGCTTCATATCACTTTTCTCTGAATTATAGCCACTTGTCGCAATTTTTGCAACTTAGTAATTGTAAACAATGCGTCTTCTCGCACATCAAATGTCTGCCGTAGCCACCTTTTTTTATGTTCCGGTTTGTGTTAACACTGCCAGTTTGAAAAGTGCGTGACTGAGTGACGTTTCTCTTATTCTGTTTTCGTGAGAGTGCGTGTTCCTCCACGCATAAAACTGAGTAATTGTTTCCGCTTTTGTTCAAACGTTATGTTATTTTGCACAATAGATTCCCAATTTAAAATGTTAAAGCACTCCATATTGTCCCCGGTTTTAGCAGGTACAGAATCAGCGTTTTTCTTTCTTCAATTTCTTTACCAGCCGGAGTGAAAAAAGTAAAGGAATTTGAAGAGAGGCTTCCTCGAATTTCCAGCCATCCAATTGCGCGTTTAATTTATGTCAATACATTACTCGAGTGGAGCTGCAGGTAATATTTTAGGCGATGCTCCTCCCCCCTTGTTTTCTTTTCCTTTATTCCAGCTTTACAAGGAGAGACTTGGAATTAAGATGATGGTGCTCAGAGACAATAGAGACGAAGCACAACGCACCCCTGAAAATATTCAGTCACCAATTTATCGTACGACGTTAGAGTTGCCATGTTTTGTATGAAGTGATGTGTTTATCTGAATCGAAAGTCCCCATATATGTTCTTATTCTTACCAAACTGTTCAGTG
Organism: Vandiemenella viatica; assembly: GCA_031002005.1. NCBI lineage: Eukaryota > Metazoa > Arthropoda > Insecta > Orthoptera > Morabidae > Vandiemenella > Vandiemenella viatica. The sequence goes on along the minus strand of CM061918.1, from coordinate 45,870,648 downwards.
ACAAATATTTATGTCACAAAGTTGAGTACTCTTAAAGGTTCTTTGCTCAGTGGCCCAGAAAATGAACAGAGAATAAGCATCTCAAGGCTTAAGAGAAGTCGGCCAGAGAACGAAGATAAATTTGAAATGAAAAACCTTTGTATGCAAGAGGAAAATAAAAGAAATACAACTGAGTCAGTCTAATAAGGGAAATATGTATTTTCTGTTATAAACTTTGAACAATCTTATGATAACCAATATCGACAAGTATAAGAATGAAGTGTGTTAATATCGTTGGGTGTGTAGCATAGTTGTATGTATTTTTTTTGTTTTTAATTTCAGTAAATAAATGAAAAATGGATGAACGTTATTGTGGTGTTTCGATGTGCCAAATTAAAATTTGAAGAATTGATTTCTGTCTTCAGTGATCAAAAGAAATCTTATATACACCCAGAACGTTACAGGTTTTAGTCAATTAATCTAATGTTTGTTAAACATGTCACTTAATAGGATTATCTTGATGCTTGTGGATCGTCTATTGCCTCTATCCGAAAAATAGGAACTTTTTTATCAGTCCCAAGCGGGAGGTGCTTATATCATATGGGTGAGTTGGAGCAATAAGTTTCAGCGCGGTAGTAGTCTCCTGAACTAACTCTTGGAGCGCTAGCGTCGGTGATAGATCTCTAAGCAGTTATACTTTCCACCGCCAGGTGGACGTTCGTTCTTCTTTCCGTTAATGTTAACTATGGTTTAAAATACATTGTCTAACAAACAGAGAATTAAAGGCTATATTGTTTTCTCATACAACTTGTGTTCTGCATGATTGAATTTATTTCTGCATGGATAGCGTTATTATGTTTCCACGTAAGTATCATATGCTTTAATATTTTGTCGCTCATATTAAATGTTATTAGGCTATTTTTATCATTATGAACAAAGAAGTCACGAATTTACATTCGTTTTTAGATTTCCATCCTGACTTGCTTGTGATATCGTTTCTGAAAATACGCGCAGCAAAGCGCTGTGAACGTGAACAAGAGGATTCTATGCGCTCTACATTGCAAGAGTTGGTGTTGTGTGAATTACAAAAAGGAACATCTTAAGGCATTTGCTGTCCCATTAAAAGTTACGTAAATATTGAATGTATATGTAATGCTTTTTATTACCACAGTTTAAGAATTTGCTAAAGTACACGAAACTAGTATAACGTTGTACATTTGATTGCCTACATTCTAGATTAAAGTGCTATAAATGTTTGGTTCCTCTTTCGCCTCGAAATGATGAGCAATTTCTCTTAATCCATTAATTTATTGCTGTGTGTAAATTCAGAAATAAGTTTCTACTTATATTGGTATCTAGTTCGAGTATTACGAAGTATAATACCGCAACGGTTGATCCTTTCCGTTGAACAGTTAAATTTTTTGTTCTTATAGTGTTTGTTAATTGGAATTTTGGAATAGTTCATGTAAAAGTTCAAAAAAGTAGGTCCGAAAAGAAATTTTTATTAAGATTTATTTGTTGCAAATGTTATAAGAATTAGTTACCAAAAACATATTTTTCAACACACCTATTTTCACATTCCCCCCCCCCCCTTTCTCTCTCTCTCTCTCTCTCAAATTATTTACACTTTCTATTGCCCTTGACATATTTAATTTTAAATCTTTTGCCCTTGGGGTTTAAAGAGGCCACAATTGTTCTTCGTAATTTATTCCACATTTCAGTTACTGATTGCGTTCTGTGGTAATTTAGTTTGAAATACATTTGTTTTAGGAATCTGAGTACAGTTTCAGATGTGTGCGTGAAAAGTTAACCTATATTCCGGAAGTAGTTACTTCTGGTAATATTGCTGTTTTATAAAAGATACTGACGCTTACTGTGCCATTTAATCTTGAGTAAAAATGAATAGGACTTTTTAACTCTGGTATTCGAACTCATTTGGAATGACGGAATGAATACATCGTTTTTACTTTGTATCTTTTCATTAACTTTATAAACATAGGACTTTAAATGTAACTTGTGTATGTATTTTAATGTATTTGGCTCTAAATATCCTGTACAATTCTTGTGATTCTGATTGTTTATTTTTATCATATTACTACTATAACTGTTTCTTTTTCAATTGAATTTAAAAGGAATAAAATTAACATTTTCCATTTCACTTTCCCTTCATTTTTTCCCGAATTCCCCTCCTGCATAGTAAAAAATAATCGAATAAATTGGTGATTACATAAATAAAAGAAACAAAGAGAATAGTAAATAAATAATATAAAGTGTATAAACGATTCAAAATCCCGCATTTATGTGACATCACAGCGTGATTCTCTGAACTAATTCTAGGAGCGCTAGCGTCGCGGCTAGCGTTTACATCGCCAATTTTATGCAGGTCGTGAACAGTCTCCATTACGTATACTGTCTGCGGTCCCATCCATGTTTTTTTAGCTTTTCTGTGAACGATTTACTTACAAAAGTGAGGAGCAAGAAGCAAGCTTAGCTTTACTAAGGAAGAGAATGAACCGATTGTGAAAAAAAACATAGCAGATGGACAACGAGAAGAAATTAGTAAGCGGATCGATTGAGACACTCAATAAGCAGACATGGAAAAACTGTCAAGAAAGCAAAATAACGAAATGAACTACGTAGAGTTACAATGAGTGAAGTTTATGAAAGACAACGATTGCTAGCACATGAACAAAACATTAGTGTATCAGAAATGTTATAAGTGTAAAATCCAATATATATATATATATATATATATATATATATATATGTGTGTGTGTGTGTGTGTGTGTGTGTGTGTGTGTGTGTGTGTCACCAAATAATCATGAGATAAATGTGGTTCATAAGCAAGTATTCTAATAAGTAAGTTAATTATGAAAAAAAGTGAAAACAATACTACATAAAAAGCAGAATTTTCTTTCGCTAAATTTAATACAACTGTATTGAGAATGTGATGTTTAAGCTTCATAATTTCTGTCTTCAGGTTTATGTTTTTAGTTAACATTTGATACGAGAACTCCGGCTATCAATATAATAAGATTGTAACCGGTAAAAAGAATGTACACATAAAAAAAATTTAAAATGTGTTTGGAGCACATTTAAAGACCTACAAAAAGCAGAATATTTTTAATGTTTGTGTGTCTGTATTTCTCTTTGTCTATCTAGATTATTAGGTTTCACACAGAAACTACGGGTCGGTTTTTCATGGGATCCTAGGAGTAAAATAGGCTATATTTGATTTCGATGTGACTTCACAGCGATAAAAAATTAAGATAAAGATATCAATTTTTCACTGAACGCCATTCCCGGAGAAGAAGTAGAATTATGATGCAGTTTCAAAAAGTGTACACCCTATAATCCCAGCAGTAGAATAAGGTATCTTTTTATTTCTATGTGACATCTGTAAGTTTCTTAACTGAAGTTCGCCTGTAGAACGACGAAGAAAGATTTGTTTAGTTTTAGTACTTTTCATGAATTTAATTACCAAGCATCCTCTCCATGTGAACTCCAAACATTTTCGCGTTATTCTCGTCACGGCCGAGGTTGAACTACTTCTCTCTGTCGCGTGGGTAGTCTACACCCCAGCACAGCTGACGCGAGTTAGTTCCACCAGCCTCTCTGTTATTTCAGACAGCTGAGGGTAAACGGCAAAGCAATATATTTTCCTTAAGTAAAATAATCTTACCCAGAACAAAGATGTAAAATTCAATGCGTTCCCGTATAGACCAAAAATGTGAGAAATTAAGATAAAAGTGTCTAAAAATAATATTACCATCTAAACATACGTGAGGTGTTTTTCCGGATTCTGAACGCACCCTCCTGGTGATATCTGTTCGGGCTACCCCCCTATAATGACGTGAGATCTAGAGGCCGTCTCCTCGCCTCCCCCCCTGCCCCCCCACTGTCCGACCTCGTAGTTTTTTTTAGACCTATTTTTATAGCTCCCCTATTCTTCAAGAAATTAAAAAGATGACGGGTAATTTTCGTCTACCCCCCCCCCTCCCTCGGTGAGAATTCGCCGGACCCGCCACCTATTTCATCTCACGTAATTAATGGATGCCCCGACTTCTCGCAGTCGAAATGTTTATCGTGATTTGAGTTTATTACTTTTTTTTTTTTACTTACTGCTTTACGTCTCGTTGACGTCGAGGTTATTAGAGTCAGGGTGGGACTAGGGGCAAGGAACGGGAAGGAATTTGGCCATGGCCTTTTGAAGGAAGCATTCGCCTGAAGTGATTTGGGGAAACCATGGAAAGCCCAAATCTGGATGCCCGGGTGGGGATTCGAACCGGCGTCCTCCCGAATGCGAGGCCAGAAGCGTTAACCACTCACCCACCACGTCTCGGTTTGAGTTTATTATTCAGAGGAACTAAGTTGCCTTTTGGTTTCCCGCTGGCCATGTGTTGACTGTGATATAATCATTTTAAGAGACAGGTCCACGCATTAAGTATCCACGACAACGAAATTGTGGGTAGAGGTAGATGCCACACCGGCGCAACGCCGCTGCCATTTCCTTCACGGCGTGTTCTTGAACGCTATGTCCCAACAAAAAAGCGTGTTTTCTTAAAATAAAAAATCTAAAAAATCGTAAAATTCAGTGCATATGCAGGTATAAAATAACCGAGTTGGCTAAATCTAAAATAAATTTTAAAAAACCTGTGACCCTCACGGGATGTCCGATAGATGTGAAACATAGAAATTGATGATTATTAATTTATAATTAAAGAAAAATAATAAACAAATATGGAGTAAAATAAATGAAATAATAGGGTTTCGTTAGTAAAATAAATATATTTTTACTATTCTTATTATTACAAGTACCTGGGTGGCCGATCTTCTCTCGGCATTTTTCGATTTCTGTCCAACATGCAAGATATTGAGTAAAGTTTGATTACAGTAAAGCGTTTTTCTTGATGGCTTCCTAGGGATTTTGCTGTGCACAGTTCATTCCTCTAGCCAAAGAGAAGCTTACTGTAACCTGAAACTCCTACGAGATGAAGTTAGAGCTGTTTCCGAGATACCAAATACAAGAAATACTCTTTTTCTGTAAAATTGTGTTACAAACTCGATAAGCAAACGTGATTTACATTTGAAATTTCATCCAAATCGCTAGATCCACTTCTGAGTTCGTCTGGTTTACTACCCCATAAATTGTTTTAAAGAAAAATACTACTATTACTAGCCCAAAAGCCCGTCAAAAATGACGTGTTTAACAGAGTGTTATGTTAACTAATTTCTCTGCAGTTGCTTAACTAAATAGAATTGTTATAAAATAAAGCTAATTGTACTTTAACGTCCCTTGTGCTGTAGCAAAAAGTTTCAGGTGTCAACTTGGTCCAGTTTGCATTTCAGCCCAACCACAATCTCCGTTAATATTTCCGCTAGAAAAGCAAAGCTTCAATTACACGCGAATTAATACATACCCTGTATCGCATGTCAGTGTCATCATGCATCGCGATATAAACTTGATCCCAAATCTTCACGGGTTCTTACACCTTTCTTTCTTAATACCTGTGATGAAGATCGATGATTTAACGGATGACACATCTTACATGCGACTGAAAACGAAGGATGTTAAAAATTAATCTTAACAACTTACACTATGCCACATAATGTTAGTTTTAATTGTAGTTTAGGCCACATAGATCGCGATCAAATGGGAACTTCTTTCATTCAAACTAAGTAATAATTTCAGTAAAAAAGCAACTGATAACTAATATGCCAATTTATACGAAATACATACTTTTCTTTCAGTGTTGTGACAATTCATTTCTTAGCAACTGCTTAACTAAATAGAATTGTTATACAATTAAAATGTAATGAAATTCCTCGTGCCTTGCGCTGTAGCAAAAGTTTTCCGTTTCCATCCGGATCCATGTTGCATTTCAACCTAACCACATATTACGCTAAACTTCAAGCCAGAAAAATAATACTTCAATGTCACACATATTAATACATATTAATACATGTACCATATCGCATTTTAGTGGCAATAATGCATCGCGATATAAATTTGATCAAAAATCTTCAAGGTTTTTTACACCTTTCTTTTTTGTAATCTGTGATTCAGACCGATATTACAACGTTTGAATGGCTGACACAGTTACATATTGCTGAAATAATAGCCTCACTAATATTTCTCAGTGAAAGCAAATAAAATTAAAATAAATCTTATAAATATACATTATGCCACGATATATTTGTTTTAATTCTAGAGTAGGCTGCACAGATCACGATCAATGTGCAACTATTTCCGTTCAAACGATTTAATAATTTCAGTAAAAGGACACAGATTAAATTAGTTTTTAAAAAAAAAATAAATTAATCATTCCCTTTGCTGAAACGTAAAATGTTAGATGTAATTCTGACCCATGCTAAGTAACAATCTAATCAAAACTTTCGCTAACATTTATTCTCGAAAATTAAAGCTTTTATCTTACATATCTAAGGACAAAGAATTTAAGAAATATATATCGAAAGAATAATAAGTAAATACAAGCATCTAATGATTGATATGTCAATTTAAACGCAATAAATACTTATATTTCAGTGTTCTGTCAGTTAATTTATTCGCGGATGCTTAGAAACATTATTAAATAACGTACATAACGTAAAACAAAGGCGTAAATCGTGACGTCATAGCGTGACGTCATGGCGGGATAGATGATATCACATACGACCAAAACTTGTCAAATACAAATCATAATGTTACTCAGGGATTAATTAAAAGTACAAAATTTGTGGTAACTCACTTAGAGGAGTACCACATCTATGATAAATTCATTTACTCCGATAAAACTATGCTCATACCTCGCTTTAACCCAACATTTTCTGATCAACCATGCCTTTCCAAATGATAAGAAAACAATTTCCAATAGAACTAACCTTCGTTGTAAACATCAATAAATCACAAGATCAGATGCTTCAATAAGCAGGATTGTATTTATCATAACCTGTTTCTTCGTATGGACTCCCGTACGTGGCTTTTTCACGAGTTTGTAGATTCAATCATGTTTATATTTGTATTAAAGACACATAAGGTCAAAAACTCAACGATGATCACATTATAACTGCTAATATTGTTTTCAAAGAAGTTTTGTAAAGATGGTTTTAAAAAGGACATCTGACAAAGTCAATATTTTTGAAATATCTGCTTTTTAAACGTTTTACAATTAAACATGTAGAATTTAATGATAACGACGTTTTAAAGAAAAATTGATTTTATTACTACTCTTCAAAATAAAATACCTTTCATTAATAAATACTTGCATTTACTTATCCCACATTATTATTTTGCCATTCGGTCACTGCCTACGATACTATTCGCACGGGTCAGCTAATGTACAAAAATTATTCTTTTAAATATATGAGTTCCTTGCTGTAAACTGAAAGAATTAACATTATTCGGCTTACTGGTAAGTGAAACATCTACGTGATAGCATCAGATCCGTTTCCGAGATACCAAATACAAGAATTGCTGATTTTTTTATAATCGCGTTTTTTAGGAAAGACACCTATTTCGATAAACTTAAAAAACAAAACGTTATCAAAATACGAAATTTCATCCAAATCCTCAGAGCCATTTCCAAGATCCAATATATATATATATATATCATTTAAAGATATAAGATATACATAGAATATAAATACAAGAGAAATAAATACTTTTGACAATATATTTTTTACACTGCAGTTACGGAATATTATTTGATGTATCTTCTGTGATTTCTGTAAAAGCAGCTGTTGAAGTTGTATTACAAGGTATTAAAGAAAGACAGAGAGAGAAGCGCCGAGTATATATCGCGAGTGTGTGTGCGTGGCGAATGAAGTTTATCCATATGTCTATGCACATACAAAGAAATGAGTTAAACCACGTCGATGCACCAACTATCCTGCATTTTATGTACGCATGCGCTGAAAATAAATAGCTTGTTGGCATCAGTGTGATGAACTAATAAAACAGAAAGGTAGATGATTTACTAATCTTTGATTTGAATCGGTAGATTGTGTTTCCTGAAGCAAACGTTGTGGAGTCGTGTTAGACATTTAACTGAAACCTGTACTTTGATCATCTTTAATTTCTCTTTTCTTGTTTCTTCTTGGCAGCTTGATCATCACTGTCACTAATATTTAGACTCAATAGTACTATCACTGATTCAAAACCTTTAAGCACTACAGACAATGTTGTTCTGAAAACAGTAGGGAGTAGAGAGCGGCAGCGGAGAGGGTGCATGACGTCATAAGAGTGCGTCATACCGTTTGCCGTCACGCATACGAGTCGGTCTTACACCCGATACGCCAATAGATGTTTCACATCAAAAACCGTCTGTAATTGTGTCATATGACTCTCGAAGCCGAACTAATTTTTGTTGGAAATATTTCGCAAGATTAGTGATGCTGGAGTAAACATGCGACGGGCAGTTTCGTTGACTAATATGAAACATTATCTGTGTTTTGGTCATGAGGCCCATAATCTGGTGACAGTGAACGGCATAAATACTGTAAAGCTCCAGAAATTGAAACGCTCATATATATATATAAAAAAAAAGTCGAGAACATCGTGAAGATAGTGGTATATCGCTTGCCGGAACTAGAAGCAAATGCCAAAAAGGTGGGAAAAAAGTTTTGTGATTCCCTTGATAATGTCGTTCAATCCCTTGAAGGTAATGAGAGCGATCCTATTTTAGAAAATGGTTTGTCAGAACTAATACAGACAGAAAGATTTGATGAAATAGTTGAAGAGAGCTCAACATCAGGATCATGAAATATTAAATATATTCATTCTATGGAAAGTACAACATCAACTCGTTGGCACAGCGTTCTAGAGATAGTGGGAAGTTTGCGACTGTGACCCAATAAACAGCATGTTGAGAATGATTGGGCGAGATCAGCTAAAGATTAATCAAAGTGAGTGGAATCTCTTAGAGGATGTAGTAAAATTTTTGACGAAGCTTCGAAAAGCACTTGAGGTTATGTTGCCTCAAAAGACATTCCCCATGAATGTTCTGAAACAATTGACATCTTAATTCTGTCTTAGATGACGAATCATTAATTATGTTTCAAGTTAAGCGCAACATTAACCAACGATAGCGATCGTAGCAGCATCACTTTTTGAATACCATTTTATGAGTCTGAAAGAAGTGGATATATATGCGGAATCAGTACAAAATACCAGGAATTACTGTATTACCCCATATACAAGGAAGTAATCACTGCCTTTGATGTGCCAGAAACAAAGCTCCACCAATGATACATCATTGCTGCACAAACTCTTGATGAAACATTGTGTTTATGGTTGTGCAGATGGTACTGATATCGATGATCCGATCTATTAACCTATATTTAGCTTCATCCGATCAATCAGAATCTAGAGATGGAAATCTTTTAAGTTATTTGAACAGGAATAAAAAAGTCTTTCCTCGGCTTTCTGCCCTTGTCAAGTATTTGCTTTGTGTGCCTGCACAAGCACACCGAGCAAAAAAAGTGTTTCACTTCTGAGAAAGGTCTATACTAAACTCAATTCGCGTAAATAACATTATCTTTATTTATGACAACTGCAAAGATTGGAAAAATATGTAAAATTTTGAATAAATAAGCGAAACCATATTTTTTGTTTCTTTTCAAGACTAAATATTATAAATATAATAAAACCTATATGATTACATAAAATAGTCACGCCGTCGGCTGAAAATGATCGGTGCGCGATCACGAGATTTTAGTAGGCGATGTCCAATTCTATTTGTGGCAACTGCTAGTGCAGTATGGTTATAATCAGGGTCAGATTAGTCGCGCGTTTAAACAGAAGGAATTTTGACAGAAACTTCATATTGACACCAAGGGCCTGGATTTTCTGCCGTTTGTGGGTGCCTTAAGTTCCAGAATATGTAGACTGTTGACACAACACGGAGTCAAGACAATTTTCAGACCACCCACAAAAATTAAAAACTTGGTAGGCAGCATTAAAGAAGACCTAGGTTTACGAATTCCTGGTGTATATTATATATCATGTGAATGTGAGCGTGAGCGTGGTAACGTCGTACAAACGCAGCGGTGTATTGCGCAGTGTTGAACACGCAAGAAATGTTTGTCTTGGACAAGAAGAGAAATCTGCGGTGGCCGAACGCAGTGTGCAAGAAGGTCATTCATCTGATTTTGAAAAAACTACAATTTTAGCTCGGGTCAAAGATTTTTGGGTCAGCGTTACTACAGAAGCTATAGAAATCAGAACAACTGATTCATTAGTTAACAGTAACAATGGTTATCAACTCAGTGCGGCCTGCAACCCGGCTATTAAAATGCTGAATCAGTTGCGCCTCGGTAACGAGCAGAAGAGTGAATGACGTCATCGCGCTGTGTTGGTTTTTGTCTTCCACCGTTTATCGAACCGTATATCGAAAGTGAGGTGGTTAGGGTGAGATCCGGGCTGGACCAGAAAAAAAATTCAGCAAAATCACTATAACTACAAGGAGGAAATGCACTATAGGTGTTTTATTTTGTTCCTAGTAGTTGTTGTTAGATTGAAATATGGCCTGGACCAGAAGTAACGTTACCAAAAGCGCAAGGAACTATACCTATAAGTTAAATTTAACATGCTATATCTCGAAAACTAAGCGAGATATCAAAAAATCTTATACTTTATTTTCGATTTGTTTCGTCGAGTTCTGCAAGAATTCATCATCATATTGCGGCGCCACGGTAATGATAGAACTGCCTAATTGCACGTTAAGCTGTAGGTCCCCTTTACCTGGTAAGATTACCGCGTTAGTTATTCACGACAGAAGGTGCAATGTGCGGCGAAGAGAAAACTATGTTACTTGGCGGCCGAAAAATCTTTCAAGTAAGTTCAAGGTTATAGAAAAATTCAGTAAAATGGTGGGGACCAGTAGAAAAGACCAGGAAATCATCCGAGATTGTTCTGCATTAATTTCAGGGAAGCTGTGAGAAGATTCGGTGGTTAGCAGCACTAGGGGTTACCGTTGACGTCATATAGCACAGGTTACGATTGTTAAAAAAGAATGTGTGTTTTGGTTCCGAGAGCTGAAAGGTCACCGAGTTGAACAGGTGACTCAGTCAAGGGCAAAGGTCACACTAAGCCGTCGCCTGGGAAACATAATACGCTAACCACTGCTTCTTTCTGCTTTAAAGCCTTACAACTACGTTAAAAAGTACTAAAAGATATAACTACGTGAAACCACCCTCAATACAGGTGTCATATGTTATTTGATGGCGTACAAGCTTTAACATTCCCGTGTTTTGTACTGTAGTTTAGGAAACATACCATTGAAATATATCAGACACACAAAATAGATACAACCATAGAAATTCTAAGGACATGTAAAACATACAGCTCAAAACCGAATGACCACAAACAATATGGGATCATGAGATTGATAGTCATCAATGAAAGGACAGAGGAGGTTGTAAGATATATAGTATGATGGTTAAAATGGATTCTTTCATTTCAATGCCTTTAAATTAAAAAGTTACAGTTTAAAAAAAAAAAATAAAAGAAAAGATTTTGTAGCAAAGTTAAAAATAAAATATAAATATAAAGATTTTGTTCAATATAGATAGGATGTCACATAATTCAGTATAACTTAATTTTTTTAAAAATCTTGAAATAAGAATAATATAATTCACCAGAAACTTAACTTTAATGTAAAAAAACATGTGATGGTAGATATGTTTTTTTTATTTTTATCGATAGCTATACGTAAAGTCATTATGAAAAGTAAGTAGACACTACCCCAGGACATAGTTATGAAATTATTGTATTGTCATCAGCTCTTAATACGTCTGCATAATTTCTAACAATTAGGGACGTCTGGGGGTGGGTGAAAATTGAATTGAAAGATTTCATTACATTAAGCGTATAAAAGTGCGTTAATCAGAAAATTGGAGGTTAATAGTTGTTAATAATAATAATATCGAGTTGTCTCATTTTTTACCGACTACTCAATGCGACGTTGTCGCAGCCGACTAACCTAACCCGGTAATCATACCAGGGCAGAGAGTGCCTTAAGTTCAACGTGGAATCCGAACCATGCAGCGTCGTAATATCTTTGCACTAACAAAGCAAAGCTATGCCAGAAGTGAAGGTCAGTTTTAAAATTCCAGCCGAAATCTGGATTCGAACCGGGGACCTCTGCATCTCAGTTAAGCGTATTAACGAAATGAGTCATAAAACAGTTCCAAGCTCTTAACGCTACTTCTTTTAGAAATAGTATTGCGCAGCTAAATGTTGGCATATCTGCAGCAAGAACGGATAGTTACAATAATATTTTTATGTCACTTACAACTCACCTAACTTCCTACTGTAAACAAACAGTGGAATCATTTTTGGTCTCAATAAAATATTCTGTAGGACAACTATTTTCACTATCACCTCCATTACCGCATTCCCTACTCTGTATGTTTGCTCGGAATGATCTAGGAAAATCATGAAAAACTCAGATTAGGATGGCAGGACGGTTTTTTGGAGACCTACTCCTGACAAATTCTAAGTTTTCTTTCTTCGAAAATGTTTCCTATTCCCTTCCCTAATCGCACATGGAAAAAATGATGATAGAAAAGAATCTGATCTGGCCCTTATTTCTCTTATCTAATTTTCTCGGTTATTCGTGGATATGAATGTTGGTGGTAATTAAATATCTTTGCGGGAACTGCACCACTTTCGGTACCTGCCAGAAACTGGTACTAACCTGTTGAAATTTACATCAGTCGCTTCGTCAACATGTCCTCTTCACGTTTTGCGATCATACATAGTGGAAAAGTTGCCAAGAATTTAATTTAAAATGCCGAAATATGACATGACGAACAGCCGTTACATGCCGCCAACGTTGAAAAAATCAGTTACAGTCTCTTAAAATGTTGATTTAATCCTTTGTTTAAATGTTTTCATGCCTTTTCTGCTCTACTCCTTTGTAAAAAAATCGCACAAAATTGACAAACACGCAATATTTATCCGAGTTGTAATACGGTCATGACCGCCATCTTACATAGCAACGAGCAACCAGAGATAATCGATTGCTTCCATTGTAAACAAATACGCCATTGCGTGTTGTATGTCGTATAGCCAAAATTTCGTAATTTTTTATCACTTGGTCCAGGCCGTATTTCAATCTAACCACGATTTCTATAACAAAACTAAACTGTTTAGGTTGAAATGATCCCTGTACCGATAATTTTTATGTTACTTTAGCAGTGCTGAAAGCATCTAGCAGTTGCTCAGCCTTTCATATTTCGGCATTTTAAATTAAATTTCTAGCGACTTTTACGAAATGTACGATCGCAAAACGTGAAGAGGACATGTTGACGAAACGACTGATGTAAATTTCAAAAGGTTAGTACCAGTTTCTGGCAGGTACCGAAAGTGGTGCAGTTCCCATCTTTGCTTATATCGACTGATAGATCTGTCCTGAACTTTATAATTAGCTTCTGATGCCTAGACTGTTCCAGAACTTCCCAACCCAACCTCTTCAATATCACACTTATGGTAAGCTTTCCCTGTGTACCGAGCCTGGTGATGTAACGGTTAGCGTTCTCGCCTCGGGAGGACACCGGTTCGAATCCCCGTCCGGGCATCCAGATTTGGGTTTTCCATCGTTTCCCAAATCACTCCAGGAAAATGCCGGGATGCTTCCTTCAAAGGCAATGGCCGCATTCCTTCCCATTCCTTGCCCCCCCCCATCCTTTCCCGTCTCTAAAGACCTCGCTGTTAAAAGACATTAAGCAGTTTAAAAAAAAAAAAAAAAAATCTAACTGTGTATACCTGTCCCGAATCCGGAGACTCTTCTCCAATGCATACATAAATCAGAATGATAGCCGAGGGGCCAGATCGCGAAATGCCCATTTCGTTTACTTAACAGTGAGTGCATTGAATTAGCAGAGAATGCTCAAAGCTAATTCGTCGTCCAGAAAAACCACCTCGACTGTTTTAAATAGCGGGCTGGTCTTTCGCGGGCCATTTTTTTTCGAAGCTTTCCATTTTCTTATTCCTTTCAACCGGATTCCTAATTAGGAGTAAAAGTTTTCGACCACCCGCGGCCCGCCTATTCATCGCTGTCGTACACACAGATGGACAAAGTTTATGAGAAGTTCACCCTTTCAAAACGGATTCTGCAGTGTTTTGAGTTGACGTACAGAGGAAAAGAAAAAAAAACAGAGCGAGAAAGAGAGATTAACCAGTAATCTGGTGCTTACTGCGAGTCCGCAAGAAAGAGCCAAAAAGCTTCAGTAAGCAGCGGATAAAAATTCAAGAACCCGCTTTTGAGTGGCGCAACTAATTACACAGGGATTAGCTTTTTAGTTGAGGGAAAACAAACACGTTCAACGACAAAATAATGTACATAGTAGTAGGGACTAGATATATGTATAAAATTACCGAATTGCGAGATTGGATATCGATATTTCCGGTCGCACTTACACGACATCTGCTCGGATATCAAGAGTACTAAATTTGTAAGAACGAAGGACTTTCCCGGCGTATGACTGCAATGTAGTCTTCACGGGTGTACCGCCGGATAGTGTTGTGGAAACACAATATTTCGACGGCTGGCTCTGCCGTCTTCTTCAGGTGATGAAGAAGACGGCAGAGCCAGCCGTCGAAATATTGTGTTTACACAACACTATCCGGCGGTACACCCGTGAAGACTACATTGCAGTACTAAATTTGTTTGTTTCACCAAGTGCTCCACCTCGACTATATAAATACAGCTCCTTACTCAGTTCAACTGAGTCTGCTGGATTGTTGTGGAACGTGATCCTGTTTGCGTCGAAATACCAGTTGAATGTAGGGGATTCAAAAGTCTTACTGTTGGACTGTCAATAAAAAATCCTGTATTATGTACCGGTGTTGGTTCTTATAAAAAATTGGCCACAATAAAGTATTGCTGTCATAGGAAGGCTGGAGTATACTCATACAAGTGTTGGATGAAGTGTCCGATTAATTTAGTAGTAATCAACAAAAGGGGGGGGGGTGAGGGTTCCACTCGGTGACCACACCAGGTCTTGCCACACGTTATTCCGCGATACAAGTCCTCCTGGCGGCGTCTTATGTGAACATAGATGAACCCTTCAAGACGCCGAGCCTGGTGTGACCAGCGTCTTAATCATAAAGAAATTTCGGCAGCATCAAGTTGCCAAGTTCTACAACTAGTTTGGAAACACGTTAGCTGATATAATGTTATACAACTATTATATGGCTCTGATATAAAAACAAATTGATACTCACATTCATAATGTTTATGTGAGTAAAGTAACATCCCAGTTCGTCACCGGATTATGCATTACTAAGTTTAGAAACCAATGCTTATTAAAAGTAGTGAGAACATAATGATTTTTAGAAGAGGGTAATTCAACTTTACTGTACACCTGGATATGATGTTTCCGGTACTATGGGTAAGTTATTATGAATAACAGGATAAATAAAAACACATTATATTGCATTTACTGATCTTTAATTATTTTACTCATCATTGGGAGTTAAAAATAACTTTTTGTCAGTGCAAATATAATTATTCATTTTTTTTTGGTCTTTTACAAAGTTTTATCAATAAATTATTTTGATTGATTTCTTGTAGAGTTGGTCACCTTAAATCTTCAGCGTGGTAGCAGACTAGATGCTGGATAATTTTCTGGAACCATTGAGTCTTCTCCAGCCTCATCGTGTATTTGATGGCACGATCCTGATTTGGAATTGCATGTACAATAGTACATAGTCTACTAATAATTACACCAGTAGCGTTTGAAGGTATACCACGATAATTTTTGGTCAATCTTTTCTTAAAGTCTAGACTCAAGTTCTCGGACGATAATGATATATTTTTTAGTACACATTGACATTGGTGAGTTTTCAGAGTTGAAACGCACACGCGTTACTTTCTTGGTTGTATTTCCTGTCTATTTGAAAACCCAGAGGCAAAACCCTATGTTTCTTCAACCATATTAGTATCTTTAATGCCATGTGTGTTTTTTGTTTGAAAAAAAACACTAATTAATCGAATATGTTCCAACTTCTGAAATAAAGTAAAGCGATATCCACTCTTAAATTCTTAAGCAAAACTAATTTCTGTCATCTACATGTACGTGCGGTACCTTCCATACGAGCTATTGATGACAAATTTGCTCTTTTGTGGATGAATGAATTGGAGTAATCTCTATTACGAATCACTAATCAGTTTTACATTTTTAAGTACTGGTTTTATGTCTAAAAAAAAAAGCATATTGATAGGTACACAGGCATCAAAGTAACCGTCTCGAAGATCACGTTTGATCCGTCCTGCGTTGAGCAACTACTCCAAGTTGTTAAGAATTCGCTTGAAATACACCTGCCCATTGTGCTTGGGGTGCTGACGTATCCGTCTCTATCTATTACAACTTAGTTGAAGACGACCATGGCAGCTTTGGGGCTAGAGTGCTAGCTCGACGTGCCGAAGGTCGCCGGTTCGAGTCCGGCCGAGGGCGTGGGTGTTAAGTGTTTAGTGGGCGTTTAGTGTTTAGTGTGTGCTAATGCGTGTCCGTCCTGTAGTGTCCACATTTAGAACAACGTACGAGAGAAACTGAAACACTGCTAGAGTCATGATCACATAATAGAGCTGGCTGTCTGGCTTATGTTTCCGAATGGAAAAAAAAAAAATGAAAAAAAAACGAAGTTAAGTTTGCATCGAGTTTCATTAAACAGAAGCGTGAACGCACCTCTTTTAAGGCTTAATTTTGTGGGTGATGCTCCATGCGACTTTAGCGTGGTCACAGCTTTCGGGAAACGCTGGTGTTTCTTCGCCGGTGCTGTGACCAATTTCCTTCCCGCTTGTTATTCATATTCGACTACCGGCTCTTAAGACGTGAGCGCAACACAGTAGTGAGAATTTACAATCGATAAACCTACTACCTGTTTCAATGTGTTGCAAAATGAGAAAAAAAAATGTACATTTTTCAGTGTGCAGATGAGCAAGAACTGAAACTTCTATGTATTTTTCTGTGTATTATCCCTGTGTAATAGTTTTTTTTTGTTATTGATGTTTCTGTCGCAGTCGAGTGGACGAACCATGCCAACTTTATTGCATTTGTACATTAAATTGGAATTTATTCCTTCTCGCAAATAAATGAAACTAATAGAAATAAACAAAAAACTAATAAAAAAAATACTGGTGCATGTCTCTCTGCGTAATAATGGCGATCCCTCGGGGTGTAAATGTACTGTCTGACGTCATCACGTGATTTTCAGTGAGTATTGAAACAATTTAAGCTTTAACATTTTTGATATACAGTAGTTTAGGTATACTCATGAGACACATGCATTAACACTTAAGGTAAGCGCACACTCGGGTGGGCGGCCGCTTAGCATCGCATCACGGAAATGCTCTGCATTTCTGATGCCCCATACTTCTGCTCGCAATACCTCTTCATAGCCCTTCCGTGCACTAACATGTGCATTGAGGGTCCCCATTACCATTTGATTGTTCGTGCCTATTGCCCCGGCTACACGCTCCGTCTTGTGTGGCGGCAATACGGTAGCGTGCAAACTCGAAAGGGCGGCTTGTGCAATCGTTCACTTGCTAAAGATTTGACTGCACGGTTTTTGGGTTTGCGTAGTTTTTTAACAGATGTCTCTGAAATGGGTGAGGTACGAATGCATTCAAAGGAATTTGTAATTCAGTATATAGAATTGTACAAATCGTTGCCAGCATTGTGGCAGATTAAATCAAAGGAATATTCTGACAAGAAAAAAAAAAAACGAAGCTGATCATTTAATGACTGAAAAATTAAAAGAGGTAACTTCATTGTAATTCAAATTAAACTTTTTTTGAACGAGTAAAGTACATGTAATTGATATTTATAACAAGGTTCACATTGTTACGTATTATTTACATTATCATGTGCGATATTTCCTTGAGAAGTTGTCGTCTGAAAGAAATGATCAAAGTTAAGAATTCTCTCAAGTCAGGTGTCGGTAGAGATAACATTTATTACCCATCCTTATGGTACTATGACTTGTTAGAAGTTTTAGATGACCAAGAAGCTGCTCGGACCCCAATATCTAATTTTCAACAAGTCCTGGAATCAGAGGTAAGTAATTATTGTGTTTGTGACAGGGTTTTAGCAGGGCCGGCGTTTCATGTTAGGCCCGGGTGGGTAGTCAGGAAATTGGGTGTAAGGACTTGCGTGAAAATGTTTTTTGGTCATCTTACCTACAATAATAATAATAACGGCGTTGATGGTTGTAAGTGATTTGAAATTTGTTGTTTTGATGTCGAGCTGATGTTTGAATGGTTGAGTATGAAAATTAATTTGATGTAACTGGGATAAAGTTCAAAATTTAATGATTCTGTGTTACCCGGATGTTTTTTGCAATGCGTAATGTAGAGTGTTTTAAAAGGTAAATTTACAGTGTAAATTTTCTTCTTCACTTAGGACAGAATAGCATAATTTTGGAAAGTTTTATGTTTCTTCGATCTGGTAAGGTTAAGACAAACAAAATGGAAAAGTTAGAGGGTTTAGCAGCCGGAAGTTCTAATGAAAATTTGCTCTCCAGGGTAGAAGATTCTGAGAAAATTTTGCCACCGGAAACGATCAGGTAGATAACTCTGTCATTAGCGGGCCGGATTAAGCGAAACGGTTGACGAAAGAATGCAAGTTATTTCCACAACAATTACTATCACAATTGATGGAATGATGAAAAATGGGAATGAAGAAATGAAAAGGGGGCATGAAGAAATGAAAAGGGAGCAGGAATCATTTCAAAAATCATTGGAAGAAGAAAATTGAAAATGTTCATAAATCAGTCCAAAATGAATTAAAATGTGTGCGGGAAGAAATAAATGTCAAATTTGACGAGTTTCAAAATGCTATACAGGGTGACCTCAAAATTTGTGAACAATAAAACAGCTGACTTTAAAGTCCAGATGCGATGGGTTTGATGAATTTAAAGAGAAGGCAGCCAAAGACATAGACAGAACCAGTGGGCAGTTAAATCAAATCCGCGAGGAGATCAAAATGAAAGAAAAAAGAAGGGAACTGGCAGAAACTGCAATTGCGGATCGGTGCCAGCAGATTGAAATGGGCTTACAGAATGTTGCAGAAACTTTTGAAATAGCTCGCGGAGAACGTGAAAATCTGATAAAATCTCATGACGAATTTAAGAGTTCCATCGCGGGAAAATTTAGTAAAGTAGAAGACGAACTGGTCAATATACGACAAGACGTCATGAATCAGATGCCAGCTGAATTTACCTCACAAAATCGGAGCAATGTGTACAGTTCTGTGGAACTTAATCTTCCAAAGTTCGGAATTAAAAGAAAAATTAATCCGAAGGAATTCCTAAGAGAAATCGAGAATTATTTTCGAATTAAAAATATTCCTGAATCTTTAAAGATGATGTTGATCATGCAGGCGTTAGATAATGATGAGAAATCCTGGCTTTCGTGTATCTAATTTATCGGATGTTCCTACAATGAGTTTAAAGAGAAATTTTTGGCCACTTACTGGGATTTAAATGCACAAGGAGAATTGATGCTAAGAATTTACAAAGGCCGTTTCAATCCAAAAGGTGAAGATTCAATGTATAGATATGCTTCTAGATTAACTATACTGTCAAGAGAACTAGACAATCCGCCTAAAGATGCAGAATTGATATTTGCTTGACTTCTCATTTCTCCCCACACATAAGATGTCAATGAATCCAGTGTTTCTGCATAGTATGGACCAATTCCTAAATACTTTAAAAAATATTGATTCAGCATACAAGCCTAGTGTGGACACTACTGAAAAAGGCAAAGATTCTCCTCAGAAGAATCATCCGAAGAATCAAAATTTTCGAAACCAGCAAGGAATGGTCGCAGTAACAATCAACAGGCAAGAAATCAAGGGCAAGGAAGCTGGAATAATGGACAAGAAAGGAAACATTTCTTCCAACCAAGGAATGAAAATTTCCAACCTAGAAAACAGGCGGGGGGAAATCAGGAATACGATCGTCAGGGAATAAATGCAGTCGTAGTAAGCAGAGAGAGTAACGAACCGCACGAGGTCCCTCAAGCAAAGAAATGTTGTATGGACAAATGAGACAGCATGAAATGCCATTGGTACCACAAAAGGCATGACTGTCGCCTTATCAGGAGGATACTTTGAAACCCAAACGGAGAGAGGTAGATAAAAATTTGGAATACTGGATATCGGGAGGACGGGAATTCGATATAGAAAGTAATAATAAATTGTATATTAGAGGGTACGCAAAATTGTTACGAAAATAATGATAAAATTTTGTAGAATATTTAATAGGGTAAATAAATGTAATGAAAATGATATTATGGTGCCTCACTTATGATAAACAAATTTTTCTGGACTTCCGATAAATCTGAATGGTAAGAGGTATTATGCTGTAGAATTAAATGGGAATTGGATTACAGAATTTCATTTTATGGGATGAAGGAATATGCTCCAAAGTCATTGATGGCAAGAGACGATAAATTTAATGGTATTTTTAAAATCACGTGGTCGGAAGAATTACGTTATGATATAAATTTTTTTGTGCAAGTGCTTAGTAAACCGAGATGAAATTATTAACATAGAGAATTGTAAGACGAAAGTAGTAGATTGTATTTAAAAATGAGGTGAAAACAAGCGTCAGAATACAGTATCCTGTAAATGGTCTATTTATGCCTTGATATCAATAGGGTCGCATTATGAAATATTAATATAAGCTAATGAGCTATAAAGTTGGGTGTTGACAGCATTTTGTCGTGGCAACAGGGGTAAGACCACAAAAATTTAAGACTGTGCACTTGTGTTCTAGAAAGGTGACGAGACAGGAATTTGTCGAGCCAAGTAGAAAATAAATTATCAGATGATGGCAAAGTAAATTTTACAGGGGTACCGTGTTTGTAACGTTTCGTAATCAAAGTAGTTATAGTAACAACTACACGAAATAGAAAGAACTAGGTCAAAATCTTCCACCAGATCGAATTTGCACACTTTCAAACGAAAATTTTCACGACCACCAATAATGATTAATATCATAACACATGAGAGTATAAGGCCTTAGAATCAAATTTCAGTTAAAGTTATTGGTATGGCAGACTATTGATTAATAAGGTATAGAGGTGATCGATATGTAAGTAAGATAAATTTTAATAAAATTGCATGTTCAAAAGAAGGGGGCACCTAGAATCAATCATTGTAGATGAAGAATATCATTCAAATAGCTAAGGTATGAATATGGAAAAAAAATAGTGTTTTCAAATAAAAAAAAAAAGAAAAAAGAAAGAAATCACGTAGATTAAAGGATAGTGGGTAAAGTTATGAGATTATTGGATTAAAAAAAAAAAAATTCAAGTCTCTAAAAACTACGTTGCCGCGTACTTCTAAATGTAATATGTATGCATGTTTCGAACGAATGTAGCATGTCCGAAGTGATCTCTGACATGTGGCATGGGAAGGGAGATTTTGCATATTTTGAGGTGTGTTGCCTGCGAATATAGATTAATTTAACTCATATTAGAAATAGTTGAATGTCTAGAAATGAAAGATTTTAACATAATCTGAATTTTAAATATGTATCTAGTATATAATTTAAGTTTAAGTGAAGCACTGGCATTAACAATAAAAAAATTTGGAGAATGTTAAAACGAGTTTACAGCCAAATAATTCAGTGAACAGACAAAGTGAAAACAAAATGTCTCAGGACAGAAAACAGCGGTTACGGTCAAGTGATAACACTAATATTCATTGGCCGTATAGTACCATTGCTCATCTGAACATTATGGGAAGTGAAAACACGTATTTGTGAACATTTTTAAATAGAGACAATTATAAGAAATTGTGAAAATGTAAATAACAACATAATTTTAAGTAATGTCATAGTAATGACGTACAATTTGTAAAATCTGTATTATTATAAGACATAATATAAATTTTAATTTTAGGTATAAGATGTTTAAAATATTTGGATGTGATTCATAGGGGAGCTAAAATTGTAAGAGAAAATCAAAATCTTTTGCGAAGTATTTTGATTTGTTTTAAGGGGGAAGTTAATGTAATGGTCCAAATTACATTTTCTGAAGATTTTCCCAAAGGGTCGAACGGGCAGGTTAGCCAAATGCTGTTGTTTGCGGCTTAGCGGCATCCTTTAGTGGCGGGAGAGGGTCGCTCTCTACCTGCGCGTAGGAATTTGCCGAGACCGGCTCAGAAAACTTTCATTCTGTTCTGGAGCACTAAACGTGTTACACGCAGTTTCTACTGACTGCCCAGTAGGAGTGTTAAAAGTTTTTCTGTTGCTTGTATGCACCATGAACCAAGCTAAAGAGCGGCTGATTGGTTAAGCTTGGTTTCTACCTGTGGTTAATAGTGATACTTACTGTATCAATTAGCCCACCTGTTTTGGCGAGGAGACACGAAGTGAGCTGTGGCCGCTTCCTGTATTCTACAAGAGACGGTAAATCACAACTGAATTATCACGAACAATGACGAATAGGGAAACCGTAACACGCCCTGAAAGATAATTTAATAATGCCAATGCAATCAGTGCTTTGGGGTTGCGTAATAGTTAGCCGGCTTAATCATATTTAATTTCATATGTATATAGAGGGGAGAATGATTTTATACCGCAGTATGAGTGATAAATTTGTAATTTTATATTAAGCGAAAATAATTTCTTGGAAGTGATCTTGAGATAACTATATGTGTATAATCATTTATTTTGTTTGTTTGACGTAACATCTTGTAGACTAATATGTAGATTAAATGCAGTGTGTTATCTAGTTAGAAATCTTTATTTCTGGATCCCGAACAATAAAAAAATTAATATTAGTAAGAATTTTAATTAGTAAAGTTAGATGACTATTACAATAATAATATCAATAATACAAATCGTAAAAGAGATTCATAGGGATAAAAACTATATGAATTTTAAAAATTTGTCATTCAATAAATTTTAATTGTATACAATTTTTTTTTCTTTAATTCACTATTTAGATTTAATTGCGCAGGCAAAAACTGCACTGCACTTTGCTTGTGTGGAAATGAACCGATTCAACAATTTTTCCAATCCTGGTTCGTCTGTGAGATTACCATATACTTGTAATATTGCGATGTTATTGAGTGTATCTTGCAAATATCGTCGATCTTGCGTAAGTCTTGAGTCGGCTTAAGACCAAAAAATTTAGTTCATTCGAACAAGACGCCCAGAAAGCGTGACGAGTAGTCGAACTAAGCGCACAAACTCTGGTATGAGTCCTCTAATTCATTTGTTCTTTTGTAAAAAATCCATAATCCCTCTCAAATTTTTTGCCTGCTTATCTTGCCATTTCATAAGTTACAAAATGCCTCTATCACTCAGCAATCATTCTTGGTCAAAATCATGTTCTAGAAAATTATAATTCTTCCAATATTTGTGAGCTAACCCAGAGTGAATCACTCTAGAATCGACTCTTTAAGACTTGATTACTTGATCATAAACTTCACTATAAGATTTACGGAAAAAATGGGAGATTTTTGTTTCTGCCCTGGTCGAGACGCTTGAGAATTTTAGGCTAATGTAGGATTTTTAATCTGTTGATTTCAAATTTAACACCTAACCGCACACTTTCCCGCCAAATTTCTTCGAATTTTGAATCTCGAGCACAGTAAAAACGCCGGTGATTGCTTCTATCTTCTTATGCGATTCAATTGACTCATACATTCGATTTCTCTAGATCTGCATTCAAATTTTCGACGTGATCAAAAAATTCTATCGTAAATTATTAAATATAAAATACACTCAAACAATTCCATGTCGGAGTAAAATCCAGAATCGTTAACAGTGACTACACTATCTACTTCTCTGGCTACAGAATGATAGTATAAAAATTGCATTAGATACTGATAACTTTCTCTTACTGTATTAAGAGATTTTATTCTGACTAACCATCTGTAAAAATTAATAAATATGTCTACAGATACAAAACCATAATTTAAAAAATAGATTAAACTTGTAATCTTTATGAATACCTTGTCGGAAAATAGGTTTGCAATGAGAAGGTAAATTATCTTTAGTTTCTTTCTCTATTCCGATTTGTCGTTTATGACATTGTCCAAGTCATTTCGTCGAGTCTTGCATGAAATTTATCAAATCTTTAACAGTTCCAATGAATTTTCTTGCTTTTTATAAGTCTTTAAATTCCATCTCGTAGTACAGATTGTAAGCACTACCTTGTGCAAATAAAACACGAGGCTCTTCTTTGCTTATTCATGACTGAAATCCTATTATTTTCCCAGAAACATTAGAAGTCCCATCTTAACACTGGCCTCTGAGTTTTTAGAGTGCCAATTTGTGTTTAACGAAAATGTCAATGATCGTATCAAATTAGGTTTCTGCCTTTGTGTTCGCAGTTAAAAACAATCCAGTAAAATATTCACTTGCAATGAAATCTTTCGAAATGATTCTAGGGCAAGATGCTCATCTTTATTTCTTGATTTCCAGACAATAGTGTAGTAGTCATCAAATCAAGAATTTCATTCTGACAGTCATGATGAAGCCATTTGTAACCATCTCTTTGCAACCACACCATCATCTCGAGCCTTTAAAAAATGCCATCAGATTTGAATTTTCATCGTTGTTGGCTCCTCTTACGGAAAGACCTAGTTTCGCCAGGGCCTTCAAGGAAACCAAATACTTTTCGACTGTTCTGTATGGTTATCGATCATCTCTTTTGAATGAACCGTTGATATCAATTGTACCACGTTGATATTATCAACGTTTTCAACGCTTCAGTGCAGCTGGTATGAAGAGAACTCGTGCCGTGAGAGTTTATCAGGCAAATATGTATTTTGTTGTGTAACCGGTAGTATGTCTCAAAATGAAACCAAAACGAAGTCCAATCTGAGATTTTTTGTAAAAAAATTTGAATCTTTGACATTTTCATGCAACTTCTGCTTCTGTTTCCGCTTCCCTAATCTAACTTCCGTTTCAGCTCTAGAATCCATTGCCAATATACTTGTGTATATAATGAGGAACAAAAATAATAATTTGCTTTTACTTACTCTCACGATTTTGACTGTCAGCTGACTAAACAAGACCTTCTCTTAAAGCTCCAGTGGACCTATGTCTAAGGACGATAGTAATTTATCCTACACGTTCTAGCATTTTTTACACTCAATTCATTTCTACTTTACAGCTTGACTGTGAATTTACCCATTTGAGCTTTTTTAACGATAATACACAGTTACACAAGGATTCATCTGAGGCTCCTTCGAAATAGCGGCTTTTACGCTTGACAGTTTTGGACGTAAGATATTTTAGCGTAGTATTCTTGCTTTCACACACGTCAATTGCTTGCCGTCAATGGGGCTCAGTAGGTGACAGCTGGGGTGGCGATCTCTGTTGAAGCATCAAAGGAATTTTGCGCTTCGCTCTTGGCGTTACTGTGGGTACACCGTCCATTTTACACACATTTTGAATTCTCTCATTTCTTTCCTCCATGCAAGCTCAGTAGCTCTCAAATTCCGGGTGGGTACAATACCCACCCGGAATTTCCCGGGTGGGTACTGCTACCCACCATACCCACATTATCCGCCGGCCCTGGGTTTTAGTGCTTTAATAGGAGATGCTACTGCCACAGAGATCATAATTCTTTATTTTCCTTGGTTTGTTTGAATTGAAAACCATGGATGATTTTATATTCACTTATGTACCTGTTGTTTGTTTATAAGCAAACAATAAAATAATAATTCCAGTAATAAAAACCTCTTTTGTTGGCCACATCGTCACAGACTCACAGCTGTCGACACATTAGGTTTGCACAAACTTACCTGTACAGTGTGGCCACTCTTCCGTGTTCCGTCTTTTTGTACAGTTTTTTACTGCGCAGTTTACCTGCATATGCAAGACGGAGCGTGTAGCCGGGGCATAAAGCTGTGTATCCACTACGCGCGGCAAAACCTCGAACACTGGGTCGCGCGGCGATACCTGGCTTTTTCCAGGAACATTCTGGCTTTTTCCAGGAACATTGGCGCGGTCGAACATGCCGCGCTGCGAGCCATTCTCTGTCGGTCTCTAGGCGCGCGGTTGGGACGGCAGTGTCTTTCTTTGAGTTGGCTCGCGCGGCACAGCGACAGTTTACTGCCATGAACAACGAAAAGTGTCGGTATCTAATACAGCTGTATGGTGCGAAAGAATTTTTGTGGAATAGTAAATGTGCAGATTACCACAACAAATAGCAGACACTCCTTGTTCATTTAGTTTATATAAATGAGGAGTTCCATAAGTTTCATTGCTAGAAAACAAATTACCACTGCCAACAACATTTTCTTAAATTTCATTTTAACTACTAGACTTATTATAATAGTGTGGAGATGTAATTTGGACAGTAAAGAGAAACATATAAAATTTTTATGTTCCTATCTTGAGTAAATTTCGAGAAAATGTTCCTTAAATTTCAAAAATCTAATTTATAGCAAAGGGCTTTCAACGTATGACAACTACATACACACACTATAAAATGTCGGGTATAAAAAAAGCAATAATTCTACTTCTAGGACTTTTATAACGCAAAATGAAGGTTTCTCTTGTAGAGGAAAGTTTAAAACAATTTTTGGAACAAAAAACCAAATTTCGATTATTTTTATTTTACCACCTTCGGTTCCGCTTAATAATTAACGTTATAAGTAGTAGTAGGTATATGAGTCTCCAGTTGCTAGAAATCTTAAAGTTACTGCTAGTCTCTCGTGTCGAAACTTAGTGTTCACTTTATTCACACTCGTCCATGGTCGCGAAAACTGACTGTGCCTGCATTGCTTGCCGCGCAACTCTGGCTGGATTGCGCTGCCGCGCGCGGCAGCCGCGCTTGTCAACAGAAACACACGAACATTGGCTCGCGCGGCGATTCCTGGAAAAAGCCAGGTATCGCCGCGCGACCCAGTGTTCGAGGGTTTGCCGCGCGTAGTGGATACACAGCTTAACTGTTGCTACAGACAGGACCGGCGTTAGGATTTTGGGGCCCAGGTAACCAGTTGGGGGTCCTTGGCGAATTCATCAATTAGGACCCTCCCTCAGACCAATTGTCGCGCGGGGGGCCCCTATTGCCCGTGATAGGGCCCCCCATCAGCAGGGCGGGCCCGGGTACATTTGACCCGCTTATCCCTCCCTAACGCCGGCCCTGGCTGCAGATTGTCTTCGAAAGTTTCCTTCTCCTGGTCACTGCTGCCTACTTGAGGGATAAACTCCATATACTTGTTTCACATTAACCGTTATGATCTTCTCATTTATTCTTACTACTTCTATGCTTAAACCTTGTCTCATCACAAGTGTCACTCCATTCCTTTTTCCCTCGCAGTTTCCAATTCAATACAGCTCGCATCCCTTCTGCAATTTCTTCGCACCCTGCCTTCTCCATTTTGTCTCTGTTTTTTTTATTATTATTATTTTTTTTTAATGGCATTTGGCAACGAAGGCCATACAGCCAGCTCAATGTAATTTTTGTAGTATTCAATGTATAAATCATCATCCAGTATATATTGTATTTTCCAATGTATGGACGCCACAAGACGGACAGGACATTAACACAGACACACAACACTTAAACATCCATGCCCGTGGCCGGATTCGAACCGGCGGCCTTCGGCACGCGGAGCTAGCACTCCAGCCCCTACGCTACCGAGGCCGGCATTTTGTCTCTGTTAGTCCCAGCACATCCAGTTTCCGTCTTTTCACCAAATCCGTATTTCCTCTGCCTTTCTAATGAGCGTTCTCACTTTTAAAATGACATTTAAATTTGACTTTCCTGAGAGTAACAGTTCTACCAGCCATGTTGTTAAGTATATTATTTCAATTAAGGCAAACTGATGTCATCAAATTTCTGATAGGTGGCGGTAAATAATAAAATTATAGATAATGAAGGTAGATGTTATGAAACTTTAGATATATATATATATATATATATATATATATATATATATATGTGTGTTACGAAAATTACGTTTCTGTTTAATTTTTCACTCCTCCCTTTGCACCAACCCGTGTTCCCAGTTTGCAGAGTGCTGGTCTACAGTCTGCAACGAGTTCCACTGTGACTCACAGGGCAGTGAGGTTAGAGTTTGCTATGAGTCAACAGAGTCCGTAGCGAGCAGTCCGACCGTCTACAGTCGGAAGCCAGAGGTCACAAGGTGCTGAGTGCAGAGTAAAAGTTATCGGCCTAATGTAGCCTACTCACCTTTAGTTCACATAACTGCACAGATTTTGACTCACTTATTTGATGAACCTTCACACCTTCAGTATAACTGCGCGGTTTTCTGTCTTAAATAACCGAGTCAAAATTTCTACCGATATCTGAAGATGTGTAGGTTACATTAGGTTTTTTATTCTTCAGTTATATCAGTTCTAGCGTTCAGTGCAGTCAATGCGAGTGCCAACTGATGGCAGAAAAAAGGAGACCTGCAGTTTATTGTGTAGTTAAAAATTTTGCATTGGGTTAGCTTTGTCAGAATTAGTAGGTAAACGAAGGAACAATAAATAAATAGAAGCTTTAAACGTATTGCAATCGTACAGGAACATTTAAACCAAAGAAATCACTCATACTACATATAATTTTCTATGTTCAAATATAAATTTTATCAAATTAACTGGAAGAGACTTGCTCAAGTTCAATCAACCTGGAAGGAATTACAACAAACTTACATAGTATTAAATTGTGTATAGATCATCTGGCTTAAAGAGGCTGCATCCTGGAACAAGGATTGATAAAGCTGTAAAAACAAATATTTTTTATTAAATATGTTTGATTTTAATTACGTGACATCTTGTTTGTAATTCTCGTGTTAGTTATCCAGTGTTAATAAATAAGTGACCTGTCCAGAAACTTTCGATCGCCACTGTATGTAATATAAAATAAATAGTAATGCTTAAAAACTAGATGACCTATGCAAAAATTTCGGAAGTTAGATAAGATGAATAGTGAGGTAGATGGTTTTTAGTAGGTTATTTGTAGCCATATCTATCTGGTTTCACCTGGTGTATGCTATCCTGCAGCCCTCTACTTTCACGTAAACCCGTGAAGCTGTCCATTCCCGGAAGCCGAGGTGTCACAGACCTCACTGCAATACAACTGAGCTGAACATAACACACGCAGCATATCAATATGTCCGTGATAGGTTGTGCTGCTATCTAGCGGTATCAAGACCAGGTTACCAACGCCAGCGAAGCCTAGCGGTTTGATTCTTGACCTTCTCATACGCGCAACCTTGATAGTTAATACTTTTGCCCTTGAAGGATCTAATTTCGAAAAATATTTTTCTTAAAATATGATCTTACCAAAACTGGACCCTTAATCTTTAACATGATACCTCATTTATAGTGTTTTGTTAAGTACCAAGGAAAAAGATGAATGGCTCATGGCAAAAAAAACTTTTTGGAAATAGGAAATAATGGTACTTTTGCCGTTTAAGGAATGAATTCCGGAAAGATCCTTTCTTAATAAATGTTTTTACCACAGAGGAGACCTTAATCTTTAAAATGATACCTCATTCATCGATTTCGGTTAGTTGTCAACGGGGAAAAATTACTCGAGACAGAAAAAAAAACACGTTTTAGAAATAATGATACTTTTTCCGTTAAAGTGTCAGTTTCCTTAAAATTCCTTTCTTCAAATACGTTATCAAAGAGGAGACCTTCATCTTTAAAGAGATACCTCATTTATCCATTTCGGTTATGCATGAAGGAAGATAAATGGCTTAAAACAAAGCCATCTTTTAGAAATAAAACTAGCCTGGTGGGTGAGCGTTTAGCGCCCTGTCTTCGCATTCGGGAGGACGGCGGTTCGAATCCCCGTCCGGGCATCCAGATTCTGGTTTTCCATGGTTTCCCCAAATCACTCCAGGTGAATGTCGGGATTGTTCCTGCAAAAGGCCATGGCCGATTTCATTCCCGCTTGTGACGTCATAGTCACCGTCCGCCGATCTGCAAGTAGTACCTGAATAGCGGACTAAGACACTATTTCAGTTAGTTGTGACCTGGGTGTGGTAACGGGCGGCTCGCGTCGAGAGGCGATTGTGCGTTTATCTAGCATCAAGAAGAGAGCTGAATGTGTTTAGCCGGGACAATAGGTGTGTTATGTGAAGTTTGAACAGTGCATAAGTGCATAAGAACTGTACTTGTGACATTAAACGTAACTTGGTGGGAAGCGGACTAGATTGTTAATTTCCTTTTTTCTTAAAGAACTCTGCAATTTACGGTTGATAAAGTTTCGATAAAGTTTCGATTAGCCTTTGTATTCAAAGTTTGGTGGTGGCCAACCAGTTCGATGTTCTAAGACCTAACAATAAACGTGTGATGGACTTATGTTTGTTTTAACACACTTTATGACTTTCTTTCACTAATTATTCACCCATCTCCTGCTTCGGGCTGGCTTGGCACATCACCTGGCGACCGGCGGCAATAACGAACTATTTAAAATAATTAACCTGTTTCTCGAACTGTGTATGAGTAATTTACAGTATTTTTATAAGTTTTATGCACTGAGTTCGAGTTGAGAGGACGTATTTCGCAAGATAATACAACAACGGACCTAAACCTGACAATGTTAAGAGTATTTTATTTGCAGACGACACTAACCTGACTGTCAGAAAAACACCAAACAGCAATCTAGAATTTAATGTAAATGGAGTACTTAGTGAAGTAGCATATTGGTTTAAGGCAAATTCATTAAAATTAAATTTTGATAAAACAAATGATATTAGGTTTAAAAACAAAAAATTATGCACAGTCAGATTTACAAGTAAGCTATAAAAATAACACAATAGTAGAAACAAAGAGTATAAAATTCCTTGTTATTAAAATAGATGAGAAACTCTGTTGGCATGAACATATCACTTCACTACTGAAGAAGTTAAGTAGTGCCACCTTTGCAATACGAACACTTTCTCTAACAGCAGATCTAGAATTAACGAAACAGGTGTACTCCTCATATTTTCATTCAGTGATGTCATATGGCATAATTTTTTGGGGAAACTGTTCACAAAGTAAAAAAGTTTTCATAGCACAGAAAAGAGCTATTCCTGCAGACAACTTTTTAAAAAAACTCAATATTCTTACAATGACTTCTCAGTATATATTTTCTCTCATGTGCTTTGTCAAAGATCATTTTAATCTGTTTATTTCTAATTCACAGGTACACAATTTCAATACAAGAAACAGAAATAATTTGCACAAAACACAAACATCTCTGTCATTAGTACAAAGAGGAGTTAATTATTCTGGGATTCATCTGTTTAATAAACTTCCCAAGAGTATAAAACAGTTTGCAGATAATAAAGATATATTTAAAGAAAAACTGAGAGATTATCTTATTGGCAACTCCTTCTATTGCATTCAAGAATTTGAACAAATTAATGAATTGTATTCAATATGACTTTTGCAAAATTCAGTTGTAAAAATTAATGTTTATTGTTACTCTCTTTATTTGTCTTTGGAAAGTATAGGCTAATTGTTTTTACTATGATTATGACTCATATTGTATGTATGTGTATTAACGATGATATGTTTCACATCCTCAGCAGGGATCCATGAAACAAGATTGATAAATAAATAAATAAATAAAGATCTTACACGCTCATTGTCCTCATTCCCATCCCGCCTCTATTGACCTCGACGTCGACGAGGTGTAAAGCCAACAGTAAAAAAAATAATAATAATAATAATATGTGTGCTAGAATAGTGTTACAATTCTACTTATCGAATCCTCATTAATTTAATTATGGACTGCAATTCTTGATTCATTAGTGTCCGGAATTTTTGGATCCACCAAAAAGACAAATTCGTTGAAATACCAGGGCTAGTAACCTAATCATCATCACCACCCGCTCCTAATCCCTTTGAACTTTTTCAGTTATTTCCGTAAAGCGAACTGGAGGTTGTTTATTTTCATCATCAGTATCACGAGTCTTGTCAGCCTCCAGTTTCAGTTGTTTTATTACAACATAGTACGCAGCTGTTTTTCGTTTACGAGTAGAACATGAAGCACATTCTACATCCCGAAGTTGTGGATGATTTTGTAGCCTTCAGTAACTGCCGAAAACTCATCATGGCAACAGGTTGAGATTAAAGTTACTGGATACGACAGGAATGTGTTAAAACGTGAGGTCAAACGTGATAAACTGCGCAGTTAAAGGGTGTAGGCCACTTAACCGGATAATTTATTTATGACGATCTGGTTTATGCTGGTATTGTAACTAAGCCGAATAAATTGTGATTTAACCAAGTTCATTACACTTCCTGTCTTACGGGGCGGTTATAATTTCGTAAGGACTATAACAACCGGTCTCAGAACGAATGGCTATTATTTGGACATTCAAGATACTAGCAATCAATCTTTTGAAGTGCAGATCCCTTAGGACATAATTTAATCCCTAATGAGAAAATAGGAGAGTTTTTAAGCCTATCTACGTTGGATGTGCTTTACATTTTTCGTTCTATTACAATGTTTGTCTCTAAAGTCTTAATACTTCTATGTTGACGAACTATAAATCCTTAATTAAAGAAAAAAATTGATGTTGGTACTTTTACTTGCTGTTAATATCGTTACTGATTTAGCAATCAACTGTAATTTTACTCGTAAACTACAGAATTTTCTTACTTTTTATACTTGCCAGATTTACGTGCTATGAAAGGTAACAACTACTTTTAGGTGTATCTACGTCATATTTCAATAATTTAAGTAGTAATTTAGATACATCAACTTGTAACTACAGAACAGATAACACCGGTTCGAATCCCCGTCCAGGCTTCCAGATTTCGGTTTTCCATTGTTTCCCGAAATCACTCCAGGCGAATGCCGGGATAATTCCTTCAATAGGCTGTGCTGAATTCCTTCCCGTGTCTTGTCCTCTGTCCTTTCCCGCCTCTAATGACCACTAAATTGGCAAGGCGTAAAGTTCTGAATGGGACTCATTGGAAGACAGCAGAAGGAAGAAGAGAATCATGGGAGCGTACAAGTCGTATATTGGTGACGAGGCATGGAAAGAAATTGGTGGAAGAATTAGGAGAGGTGCATGGAATCGAAAATATTACTATTACGAATAATTTATCAAAACTCTAAAAGAATTTAAAGTTGAAATTAGTAAAGGGAAAAAGAAGGTGGGAATAGTGTAAGGAACCAAGGCTGATACTGGGGCTGAAGTATAGCCTTAGTGCCTCAACTAACAGTTTGTGGTTGGCTCAAAGTTCTGTAGAAAATTTATAAAATAATTTTGGTTTGACCATGTAGCCGGATAACTCAACCTAAATGCTTGAGGTCACCACAATATTTGTTAAACCACAAATAAAGAAAAGGTTGCAAGATCACTACGAAATGATAAAAGTTCACTTTCCGAAAATTTCAAGTTTATTTAAAAGAAAATCACAAGTTCAAAATAGCATTTTACAGTTGAGCAGGCAAATCGAACACACTTTACCAAAGGTTGCAGGTTGTCGAGAGATATTTTAACCGACCGAAACCCTTTAGTAAATTTACCAGTTCTTAACAGTCATTAAAGTTGCTATATAACGCGACACCCCACATGTTCGAAAACTGTTCACTGACCAGCACAGCTAGTTACGACCCGCGACAAAACCGACGTAATGTTCCTTCACATACTTTTCCCTAAGTATAGGCCAGACGAAACCGAAAGTAAGAAAAGACAGACTACATTTTGCTAAGTTCCCATTTTACACATCACTGATAAAGTCATGTGCGGAGTTGCTCGATCACTTCCCGGCGTAAGAATGAGACAACGTGTGCTAACCGCACGAACTATTATAGCCCTGCACGCGCCTATGACCTTGGCAAATCTTTGTTTAGTTAATATCTTCAAAAGTATATGATAGTTTAATTTGAGATTTTTACAGGGACTTTCTATCATCCTGTTCTATCTATTTCAATTTAATTTACTATTCCAAAAGGTTTCTATAGTCTAAAACTAAATTCATCACGTGACCAATCTTGGCGGACTTTGCGGACTTTCCCGAAACTTCCACCCGACAATTAGCAATAATCCATTTCCAAAAACTTAATTACCGGACAAATGCTTAAACCTTTTTACCGAAACCACGATATGTATGAAATCATCTTAATTAGGGCTATCTATTGATGTAATTTTTAAATTAATATCTCATTTAATAAAAAAAGCTTATTTTTTTCTCTTAATTAAAATCGCTAATTAATCTTTGCTGAATTACTTAATTTTATTACCAAAATATCGGGGATAGTGCTGACTACCGCTGGTGATAAAAGATCGGTTGTAGCTTTATGCGATTTAAAGATATTGCAAATCTTAGAATTTCTACTTTTATGATCGCGTGTTTCAAAACTTGAACAAAGCGGAATATCTCTTAAACCAAACGTTTCCCGATATGATAAATACACTTTAAAATGATTTTTATAGCAAGTTGTTACAGAGAGCAAGATTACAGGGAAATTCCTTAAAGTTGAAAACTACACTTCGAATTTCTGTCCCGCCTAAGCAAAACTAGAATTAACCAAATTCTAAGGTGCTTACAATAGGAAAGAGAAAATGGGTGTTTAGTGTAAATTGACACAGGGGCAAGTACTCCATCGCAATTAAATTAAATTAATTAATTAAAGAACTATATTTCACTTTATTTTATATCCACACAATGTGATAAAAACTCTGGTAGTCTCAGTATTGTTTCAGTTAATATTTACGTTGGACCGAGCGTGGTGGGTGAGCGGTTAACGCATTCGGGAGGACGGCGGTTCGAATCCCCGTATGGACATCCATATTTGGGTTTTCCATGGTTTCCCCAAATCAACCCAGGCGAATGCAGAGATGCTTCCTTCAAAAGGCTATGGTCGAATTTCTTCCCGTTCCTTGTCCCTAGTCTCATCTTGCCTCTAATGACCTCGACGTCGACGAGGCGTAAAGCCAGAAGTAAAAAAATTACGTTTGTTACATTGTCGTTACGTTAAGTAAAGTGAAGTGAAAATGTTGCATTGCTTGCTTGAACCTGCAGTGCAGACTGATGACGCATGCGCACTTGACCCGAGAATGGTTGCATCTAGGATAGGGTTACCAGATTGCTGGAAATTCGGGAATGTTCTGGAATTATGTCTCTGGTTCTGTGTCGAGTAACTATTCGTTACTGTCCCGAAATACCCGTATACTAGTAATTTTCTCAAACTTAGACACCTCGGTGGCCAAGAGACCAATCCCAGCATGCCGCGCTCGGAACCGGAGGGAGAGTTCTCTCTCTCCACCTTACTAACGCACAGCGGACTCCACCTCCTTCACTCCTTTCATTCCCTTTACTCGTGACGTGCGTGTTTTATTTGGTTCACAGTGGACGTTTGCGATAAAATATTTTCGATATGGAACCATCGTCGTTACCATCAACTAGCAAAAAGAGATTTACTCGTTTCAGTGACAAGTGGCCAAATGACCCTGATTTTAAGGACTAGATTAAAAAAAATGAGTTTGCTGCAGTTTGTCGCCGTACGTCAACAGTAATTAACTTATTTTGTTTTAGATACGAGTCCGTTTAGTTGTAGAGTGGATGAAATAAATAATAATGAGCATATAAAATTACCTAGATATTTAAGTACGCTTATTGTTTTTTTACACATTATCGCAACAATGTTACCGTAATTTGTATTGCACTGTTGCAGGCTCACATCAATAATACTAAGCATAAAAGATAGTGTCACCCATGAAAACGTCGGAATCCATGGACAACTTTTTCATATAAAAAAAGTTACATAGGAAGAAATTTCGATCGTAAATGCTAAAGTAGCATCGATTTATAATAATGTAAAATATGGTTTGAGTTACAACAGTTTAGACTGCTTGGTAAAAAACATACACAAAATTATTACCGATAATCAAATACAGTAACTACAAAACTGACAAGTGGATGTATCAGGTATTTACGCGCAATTTTTAGGTACCTATTAGCTGTAAAAGTTGTTCTCCGATTTAAAAGAATCTCATTATTTTTCAGTAGGCTCAGATGCATCGAGCGTTGGTAATATAAAAACATTTCCATACTCCGTTCAATTTTTTGATAGCAAATAAGGTATATGACAAAAATTATTGGACTTTTATGAAGACTATGATGAAACATCGTTTGATATATATATAAATGCCATTAAAAAATTCGCTGAAGATACCGACCTCAGCATTAACCGGGTAATGTCTAGATTGCGATACCGCTGCAATCACTTAGTGCCTCGCGATGATGGCGAGAGTATGACGTCACTAACTTGCTGAATGTGACGTATACGTTGCGCGCGCAGCTTTAAATGTCACTAAAGGGGCCTCCATGGAAACTAGTCAATCGCTAATACATTTCATCTAGTGAAATCGTTAATTTTGCACCAGAAGTACAGGTCATTAGTAATGAGGTTCTGATGCAGCCTATACCACACTGAAACGTAACTATTGTACACCTTATTGCGGATACCTAATGTCTATGTAGCATCTACCACTGTTACTTTTGTTTGCGTCTCAATGCAGCCTGGACCATAGTGAAACGTAACCGTCGCACAAGATATTGCTGATACCCAATTTCCAAATCGCATCTCTGTTAGTATGGTCCAGGCAACCTAACCACAAACGGTTGTTGCCGAAATCTTTTTTTTATTAAAATATTTTATGTCGTATGAATGATTTTAATAGCTATTTCAGCCACGCTTGGAAATACAGAAGAACGCAATCAAATACAAATCAATGGAATTTTGGCTAATAATGTTAACATTACAGGAACCGATATTACGGAACGTTACCAATGGAAGATATCAATTATCAGTTTGAATGTTGTTGATATTTTAGTAATATCATTAATTGCGCAAGTAATAATTTTCTTTAACTTTTTCAATCTGTAATTTTATTATTATTATTATTACTATTGGATACGTTCTATGGCGTAACGTGTATTCACAAATCGATCGAAGCCTGAACACGCCACATTCTGCAATATAGTGACGTCACACTCTCTCCATCCGGAAGTGTTTACATCGCGAGGCGGTAAGTGGTTGCAGCGGTATCGCAATCTAGATATTACCCCATTAATCAACAGAACAGACAGTGCTTCCGTAAATTTGGCATACATAATTCTGTTTATCAGAAGTTAAAGGCGGAAAACAAGCATGTTTACAAAGCCAGTTGTTATTCTCACGTAATAAATGGTTGTGGAAAGTACCCATTGAAACGTCTTAATGTTGACGTGGAAACCTCTTTAACAGTGAAAAAACGAGGATGTAACACTGTATGTGCTTAGTGTGAATACTTTCCAAAAGATTTGCCCACTTTGGAGATTTAAGCTCTATCTGTACTTTGTTTCTTATATTTGAGATAAAGTTTCTAATGCCAGGCACAGCGTTACGTATTAACTTCCCTACCGCCTTTGGGTGAAGACGACCTAGATTTGTTTTGTGCTTCTCCTCATAATTTGGTTCATATTCTGCATACACAACAAATGGCCCGCAATCTGTTTCTCTATAGTAATGAGGCTGTCTTGGCAGTGTGTTACCATCACCGACATACGAAGCAGTCTTCACTTACCAAACCAGCTGGGTGTGCGGGGAACATTGTTTGCCTGCTGTAGGATGAAGCTGGCGTGTTTGATGGAGTTGCCAGCGGGATGTTTATCCCTCTCCCAGTGCTGTTGCGATGTCGTCTTCTCGGCGTGATCTTTTGATGCACTGTTTCTGATGCAGTGGATAACCATGAGCGCGCAGTCCTTTAATAGTGTTTCTAGGTCATCGCCAACTGCAGAACTGCGAAGTATTGTAAATCTCTGGCTGTGTGGCACCTTCACCATACTCGCCACCCTCCATGGTGGCGACATACACACACTCTCCTAAACAAACTTTTTAGATTGCCTGCTGACCGCTAATCACAGTTTAACAGTAAACACACTGCTCTAGCGCACGGGAATAGACACAAGGAAAACTCGGTGTCTAGCTCACTAAGCGGCGATGTTGCCTCATCGGCGATCAGGAAGCGACTGAGCAAGCTAGTTGGCCTGCAATTAAATATTATGTTTTGGGCAAAATGAGCAAATTGCAGCCACAAGGTACTATGGGAATTTATTTCTGAAGGTTGCGATAGTAATCACATAAGTAACGATGAAGAGTGTAAAACAGAAGGTCTGAATGACTGCTACAGTTTTTTCCTGATTAATATATTGCCTGAATTCACGAAAGTGATATAGTTATATGAAAATGATACCTTCACTATTTTGGATGTTGATCATGCAATGCGAAGTCTTTTTGACCAATTAAAGAGCAGGTTGTCGTTTTCAGAAACCCCACCGAAGACCAGGAGAATAAATTCAAAACACAGGCACACATTTTCCTGCAAAGAGCAATCAAATATTTGGAAGAGAGATATGATTTTGCGCTTGATAGAATTTACAAAAAGTTTGAAATTTTTTCCTTAAATTAGAGGAATTTAAATTGAGGTGGGAAATACTAACTGAATTTCCTGGGGTACTGAAAATATAAGAGGCAGTTAACATTGATTTCCTTTGTACAGAGTTCACATGTCTAAAAGCTGTTTTTGATGTCCTTCCAAAAGACTTGCCATGCGATAAAATCTGCGCTTATCTCCTTAGAACAAACGTTTCTAATGATTTTGTAAATCTAAAGAAAGTAATTGGTTTTGTTTTGTCAATTTCAACAAGCAACGCCTTTTACGAGAGAATTTTTAACGTGTAGAACAATTTATGGACTAAACAGCGAAAAAGAATATCCAAGGCTGCAAGCTCAGTCTTGCTCAGAAATTTTATCAGTTTTGCAAATCATTGACGCAGAAAAACTTGTGACCATGGCAGAAATCTAGTGATAATTTTTTAAAAAAAAGTAGTTGATTAAAATTCGTTTTGACTGATGTTGTTTTGATTTAGCCAAAGAGAGGTGTTCAATTTTTGTTTATTTGTTGATAATAGCGTATGTTGATCTTCCACAAAGTTTAATTATAAGCCGGAAAGACGTTCATTTTTTGTTTTAAGTTAGTATTTTTCGTTTTGATTGATAATAACCCGTGTTAGTTAACTACCAAAGAATAAATAAACCTAAAAGAGGTGATTAATTTTTATTTTAAGTTAAGTATTTTTTATTGATAATGCCTGATATTGACTTTCAACGAAAGTTTACTTAATAAATCTAAAAGATGTGCTATATATATGATAGGTAGCTTAGTTCTTGCTTAAAATATATTTTTTTATTAATTTTTATTTTGTTCACTCTTGAAACATACCACCAAAATACTTTTTACACCAGAAATGTTCCGGATCATTTAAATGCTGGCAACCCTTATAGTCCGTTCAGTTAACAGAGGCGTCTCAAGGCCACTCAGCTCTATCCCCACTCCGCTGCCCTTACCCCCACGTGTGGAGAGGAAAGAGTGGCCGTTAACTTATTTGCCACTCGGGTGCATGGATATAAAGATCTGCTAGGAGTGGTAGGCAACAGGAGTGGGTGGTCAGTTCAGGAAAGAGGCCAGTTCTACATGAAAAGGGAGTTTCTGCGGCACGGTTTAGCCAGGTAACCATGTTCCAAGGTGCATAAGAGAAATTTATGTTCAACTTGATCAAAAAAGGAAAATATATAGTTATTAAGTTCATTCGTGAACCAATTCACGTAGGTTTTGAGAAAAATGACTCAAACCGCTTTAATTAGGGATTTGTGTGGCAATACTTTGCTGTGCAACCCAGTCTCAATGTATATTTGTGTAACAATCAAATATATTATTTCTATAAGGTATTTTTTTGTCACAAGCCTATATCTTCCTTCATACTTAACCGAAATCAATGAATGAGGTGTCATTTTAAAGCTTATGGTCTCCACTTTGGTTAAATCGTATTTTAAGCAAGAAAGTTTTCGAAATTCGACCCTTAAAGGGCAAAAATGTAAATTTTTCTAAAATGTAAATTTTTCTAAAATGCTGTTTTCTGTGTTACGAGTCAGTTATCTCCCTGGATACCTATCTGAAACCGTTTTATGAAGTATCGTTTTAAAGATTAAGATCTCCGCTTTAGTGACGTCATATATTAAGCCAGAAAGTTTTCGGAATTCGACCCTTAAAGGGCAAAAGTATCAATATTTTTGCAATGCGTTTTTGGGTCACGAGCGATTTATCTCCCTTAATTTCTAACCTATATAGATAAATGAAGTATCATATTAAAGAATAAGGTCTCCGCCATCGTAACATTATATTTTAAGAAAGGAATTTTTCGTAATTCGATCCTTATAGGGCAAAAATGTCACTTTTTCTAAAATGCGTTTTTTGTATCTCAAGCCATTTATCTCCCTGGATATCTAACCAAAATCGATAAATGAGGTAGGATTATGAAGAGTAATGTCTCAGCTTTTCGACATCATATTTTAAGAAAGAATGTTTTTGGAATTCAACCCTTAAAGGAAAAAAGTATGAATTTTTCTATAACCGATTTTTGTGTCACGAGCGATTTATCTCCCTT
Organism: Vandiemenella viatica; assembly: GCA_031002005.1. Lineage (NCBI taxonomy): Eukaryota > Metazoa > Arthropoda > Insecta > Orthoptera > Morabidae > Vandiemenella > Vandiemenella viatica. The sequence continues at coordinate 45,830,237 of CM061918.1, read as the reverse complement.
GATATCTAACCGATATAGATAAATGAGGTATCATATTAAAGAATAAGGTCTCCGCCGTGGTAACATTATATTTCAAGAAAGGAATTTTTCGTAATTCGACCCATAAAAGGCAAAAAAGTCAATTTTTCTAAAATGCGTTTTTTGTGTCTCGAGTCACTTATCTCCCTTGATATCTATCCAAAATCGATAAATCACGTACGATTGTGAGGAATAATGTCTCAGCTTTGCTGACATCATATTTTAAGAAAGAAGTGTTTGGAATTCAACTATTAAAGGGAAAAAGTATAAATTGATCTACAACGTATTTTTGTGTCACGAGCCTTATATTTCCCTTTATATCTAATCGATATAGATAAATGACATATCGTATTAAAGACTAAGGTTTCCGCCGTGGTAACATTATATTCTAAGAAAGGAATTTTTCGTAATTCGACCCATAAAGCGCAAAAATGTTTCTAAAATACGTTTTTTGTGTTTCGAGCCATTTATCTCCCTGGATATCTAACTAAAATCGATAAATGAAGTAGGAGTATGATGAGTAATGACTGAACTTGGTGACATTATATTCATCCTCACTATTCATCGCATTTTATTCGCGAAATTTTCGCATGGGTCGTCTAGTTAAAATAGAATTTCGGTAAAATGACTTTACATGATGGAGTATAAATCACGCAGCCCGTCCTTAGACTAGTAGGAGTGGGGGTGGTGCGTAAGTCCTTATCGTCACATTGGCTACCAATGTCCTGGTTAACTCCCAAACCTCTTCGCAGTACATACGACACTGGAGATGGTGAACCGTTCGTCTGATGGGGAAGTTAATGTTAGCGGCTACCTCGGTGGGATATGTCTGGCGGGCAGGCATAGGGCATCTGTCACAGCGATTTACACAATCGGGAACAAAGATTTTCACATTTGTGGCCGTGTGCGCTATAGATTATTGTGGCGAAGTAACACAAGGTTCGTGTGGTCGTAATGACCTGGTGACAGGCTTTTCTGTGTCTGCGTATTCCGCTCCTGCCGTAGCCACCTTAACCTAACCCGGTAATCCTATCGAGTATAGGAGACCTACGGTTTAACGTTCAATACGAAGCACGGAAGCGTTTTGGCGTACTTCATACTACACAGCAAGCAGTGCCAAATGTGAAGGTCGGGTTAAGAGCCTTTGAAAATCGCCACCGACACTGGAATTCTAACCGGGACCTTGTGATCTTGCCTTAACCACTAAGCCACCAGGCCATTCTAACGAAGTAATACACTACTATTACGTCCTACACTACCCTCGTTTTGTTATATTTTATTTATTTCATTTAATTCAGATGAAGCTCTGGTGGCAATTTCCCTACACAGCTACTTCCTGTCATTTTCTTTTTTTGCATTAAAATTGAGTCCGATAACCTTCTACATTTACTAATGATTATTTTAAATTATTTCAGTGTTATCTGGGAAGTTTTTCAACATTTCCGTTGGTAATTTATTGCAATCTCTGACACCCATACCTACAAAAGAATTTTTTCCATTCTTTATGCCTAAATGAAGTGCCAGATTGTGGTCACGGTCATCTCTTCCCTTCCACGTGTAATTCCTAATTCTTCATAGATGCCTCATCATCAATATATGAAGCACTGTCAATACTCTCCTCCTGTCTTTCAGTGAATCGCATCCCTACTCCAGTTACCGATTGTGTTCTCCGCTAATTTCCACAAACAAATCCAAGTTCTCTGAATTTCCTCAAACTTCTGTATTTGGTGTGCATAATGAGGCTCCCGTACCACACCATCATATCCCAGCAATGGTCTGACCAAGGTTTTGTAACAAATCAGAATTCTTCCATGTTACATTTACTTATCAATCTTTCCTAAAACGAATGATTCTGAAATATCTCCCTAAAACCAGTCTAGTTGAGTTTACTATCAAATATTGTGCCAAGATATTTATACTTGATGTCTGCAACAAGTAATTTGCTTATCACAGCGCTAAAAGTATTCATTTAAGCAGTTATGTATTAAATGACCAACAAGAAGCTTTCGTTTATGGAATTAACTCGGGGTAAAATTGAAAAAAGTTAGATTTCTTAACAGCTGATCGAGGATATGTTATTGTTTGATATTAAGGTCTTTCGCTGCCAAAGGAAAATGTGTCAAACACTTCTTGCATGGTAAAAACTAGAACATTATAAAAATCCGAACTTGTGATGACTTCTAAGCAACAATTTGAAATTTTGCCATTCTACTAGCTTAGTAACATTATCATATAATAATTTTAACACAAATATAAATCTTTAGACTATATTTCCCATTTCTCTAAAATATATTAATGTCATTGCAGTAGATTGACGACAGATAACATACTGATCTTGTAATATTGCGTTTTTTTTTTTTTTAGTTTCATTTAAAATCCAGAGCTTGAATGATCTATTGGATGAAGGAATTATTAAAAGATAGAAACCAAAGATGTACAGCAGTATCAAATGAGGTGGAAGATGGGAGTGTCAAAGCGATGTACACTGGGACCATTGCTATTCGTTGTTCAAATGAGTGATTGTGTTGACGATTTACAATCAGAAATTGGGTTGTTTGCAGGTGAAGTGATGGTATGCAATCGGATGACAAACGGGATATGACTTTGAACAGCTGCAGGGTGACCTGGACAGAATAATTAGCTGGTAGATCAACATGCAACGTGCCGGGAAGAAACAGATTATTAGGTACACAGATAAAACAGCTCAATTTCGTTATGATTGTAGAGTGGGGAAAGAATCGCTTGTTAAATTCCTGATGTACATTTATCTTAGCATACCATTGATAATAAACTTAACTGGGCAAGTCAAAGTGCAGGAGGTAGGAAACGGTTTCACCAGTAAGTGAAGGAGATGAGGGTCAGATAATTGCTTCAATTTGGTGATATAGCATGGGACCAGGAGTTGGAGAAAGTGGAAAAAAGAGGAGCTAGATTTGTTTGTGGAATTTAGTGCAGGACGCAACCAATAACTGATATGATAAAGGATCTGCACTGAGAGCCTTTGGAAGACAGGAGGAAAGTGGGACTGTGCGAAGCGTATGTTGGTGATCAGAAGAATTAAAGGTTTTGCATGGAAGGGAAAAATTGTCCATGACCATAAGCTGGCACTGGATTTCATGCATAAGGGAGTGGGAGTACTCTTTTGTACGAAAAGGAGTCATCAGTTGGCATATATTACTAAGGTAAATACTGAATAATTACCAATAACTCTGAAAGAATTTAAAACTACATTGGAGAAATTACATTCACAGAATTTAAGATATAAATGAATAAGAAAACAAAAATTCTGTGTCTATGGAAATTGCCACCGCAGTTAAATAAAATGAAAATTTATAATTTGACCAAGATTTTGTTGTTCTGTCTCTCTGAAAGAGAGAATAGTTTTGTTCTTTTACATTAACTTGATAAGTTTTAGCTGTGGGTTGAAATACGCGGTTGCGAGTCTCGGACGTGTTTGCGTGGGCTGGAGAGCCGGTAATGTCCTCTGTCCCAAATCCCCGAGTCGTCGTCATGAAACATTCATGTATCGAGTCAGAAGCCGGCCTCGCCAAACGCTACCTTCAGAATACCTACGCTGTATACGTTATCCACGATCGTTTAAATACGCGAGGAAAACTGAAATTGAACACCGATCCAGTACAACAAAAAAAATCCATACGTAAATGCGATAAATTGTTATTTAATACCTAATTATCTTGACGTCGATCATCTCTATACTATTATAAATCTGTAATTGGGTTGCTTCTGTCTGTCTGTCCGTTTACTAAGGCATCATGTCAAAAGCATAGAACCAATTTGAAACTGGTTTTCATAGTTTAAAAGCTTATGCTCCAGCTTAAAATCTGCGATATATTTTATCACCATACATGACCAGGAAACGAAGCAATAAATGATAATTCGTTCGTACCGGCAACAGCTAGGCATCACAGATCACACTGCTTCTCAGATGAACACTCCTTTACGAAATACTCACCAAAGATCACACTGCTTCTCAGATGAACACTCCTTTACGAAATACTCACAAAAGATCACACTGCTTCTCAGATGAACACTCCTTTACGAAGTACTCACCACAGATCACACTGCTTCACAGATGAACACTCCTTTACGAAGTACTCACCACAGATCACACTGCTTACTACGCGCAGCAAGATCTGCCACAGCGAAGCAGAGGGAAAATTTTAAGTGTTGATAAAGTGGTATGTACAAACAGAACAAAGAAAACTGTCGAAAAAATGGCGGAGTATCACGCAAAAATTTTGATTTTTCTGAAGTATTTTCACGATATATTTATTATCTGCTCAAATAGATTCTCTATCAAGTTATACTCGTATATGTGATTTTTTTATCTAATTGATCACAAAATAATCAAATTCTTTAAAATTATACATTTAGTTTGTTAAAGTACGATAAATTTCATTAGTATGATTACTGTTTTCCTGTAATCTTTAGCAGACTATCTAGCACTGTAAATTAAGGAAAAATTACGGAAATAAAGGGGAGAACTAGATTTATTACGGTCTTTCCTAATGGTAGAGTAAAAAACTATGTACATTTTGGAAATTGATGGATTGCCTCGTAGACGTCGATGTGATAAGAGGCTTGAAATGACGAAGACAAGGAATGGGAAGGAGTTCGACCATGGTCTTCTTGAAGTAACCGTCCTGGTATTCGCCTGGAATGATTTGGGGAAACCACGGAAAACCCAAATCTGGATGACCGGATGGGGATTCGAACTCGCGTCCGCTCTAATGGAAAGCCAGAGCGTTGCCGCTCACCCACTACGGTCGGTCCCATGAAGATATCTAAAAATATAATTACTTCAAATCCTCCCCTCCAGAAATCCCGTATAACACTTTTCACCCCATAATCATATATTACTTCGAAAAAGGAGGGTTTTTTTTGTGACGAGTCATCTATGTCCCTTCATACTTAACCAAAATCGATAATGAGGTATCATTTTAAAGATTAAGTTCTCCGTTATTGTTAACATGATTAATTGAGAACGGATTTTTTCTAAATTTAATCCGTAAATGGCAACATTATTAACAATCAAGGTGACAGGTGTGCAATAGTTCAGAGTCTAGCTGCTAGGCTTCGCTGGCGTCTATAATGAGTGCTCGGATTACAGCTAGATAACAGCACCAGATATCACCGAGATATTTACAAATTGTGTGTGTTTTCTGGCGTTAGGAGCTTTCCGGATAATTTTGTTTCTGTTGGGGAAACATTTCACTATTTCTGATTGTTTCAAAAGATGTTGTGTACCTATTTCAGTTGACAAATAAACAAATGCTACAAGTGAGCCGGTTTTTCTATCATCCTACTACTAACTGCCAACCTTACTATTCACCGTATATCATTTGCAAAATTTTCTCAAGGGTGACCTAGGTTTTTTTTTAATAATTCACGTTATATTCTTGTTTGGGGTAGTAAAAACTAAAACACTATCATTTTAAATTTAAGTTAAGTGTCCAGACGTTATGATACCGTAACACAGCGGTTCCCATCCTATGGGTCGAGACCCACTAGTGGGTCGCGGCGTGTGTTTTGGTGGGTCGCGGAACAATCGAAGTTTTTATCACAAAAATATATCTTTTATTTCATCAACTCAAAAATATAACACAATATTTTAAAAGTGCAATAATCATGAAAGTTATTAGCTTAAATTAAAACTTTGTGAGAAAAAAAAGTTTTCGTAAACAGTCAGCCGGTATTATGCAATAACCTCGTTGTGAGATATAGCAGCGGCAGTAATCGCGCAATCGTTATGGCAACTCCTGAACAACCCCTCTCTGTCCCACTCTAGAGCGGAGATGCGCGTGCATACCAACTGCAATTTTACCCCTCTCATTGTCATTTTCTTGTTTATTCTTGAATTAAAACCATAGTATTTGATGAAAACTTTATCTGCTTTTTGAGAGTGAGTTATTGTGTGCGTTTTGTTTATATTTAGAGTAGATTTAATGTGATTAATCATGGAATTTCATCAGTCAACTTGATGAGGTGATGGTCTGTGCAGCCACCTCCCGGCCTATAATATGTTTGTTGTTTTATGTATGATCAATTCTTGTTTTTGTTGATAGTATTTCCTTTGTACAAAAATTTACATTTTCATAGGATAGGATAATCGTTAGCGTATCGAGGTCATACAATAGTTCTGATATTAGATACACTCTTATATTAGGTGGGTCGTGAAATTTTTTTTCTTAAAAGTGGGTTGTGTATCAATATAGGTTGGGAACCGCTGCCGTAGGAAATAGGCAAATTACTCATTCCTAAGGCATCAACGGCCGTCTTGGCTCATTATTAATAAATTTTCTGGGTATTTCATAAGCTGAGCTTTTGGCTGCCATCCTACAGCCTTTGACAGAGATACTGTTTATATTGACATAGCAACCAGCGCCATGCATCGCAGAGTAAAAGGTCGCTAACGTCGTTGATGTTGTTGGTATTCTTTAACATTTCTGCTGCCTCTTTCACACGTCGAGGCCACCACCGGTCTTCTCTCCACAGCAACCTCTTCGATGCTTGGTGCTCGTTGCTGTGTCAGTATAAACAGTATCTCTGACGAAGGTTCTAGGATGGCTGGCAGCCGAAAGCTCAGGTTATGAAATGAACAACGCAGCATACCCCTAAACTGTATTAATCAAGACAAATTACCGTCCGCACAGTGAATCCTTTGTTTCATTCAGGGTGTTCGTGGTGGGTGGTTAAACAGTGTTAGCAATTACGTGAATGCTAACGCTGCTAAAGCGACCGCAGCTCACGTAGGGAGCGACTGTAATTGACCTGTGAGCGGCCTGTTTGGCTCCCGTCTCAGTAGGCCCGGGTACTTGCCGCCCTGATTGCCCATTAGTCAGATTGGCCGCCCCTGTGAGCTGTTTTAATCAGTCGTTCCATCAACTCGACTGTTCCTCTGTGCCGAAATTCCTCAAGCGCCCACTTGTGGCAGCAATTGCGGAGATTGCCGCACGGACCGTACGCATGCGGGCGGCATACTCAGCTCGCCACTCGACGTCCGGGAGAAAAACATCGGCTCTTTTGCTTCCCCGGTTACCGGACCATAAATAAAATATTGCGTACCTTTAAAATCCCGCATGGAAATATTGGCAGTTCGCTATGTAGAAATCATCTGGGGCAGTTTATACTGGTTCTGTTTTTTTTTTATTTTTTGCTTGCGGCTTTGCACCTCGTCGACGTCGAGGTCATTAGAGGCATGATGGGACTGGCGACAAAGAACGGGAAAGATATTTTTTTTTTTTAACTTTCATTCCTCCCAGCTGAAGGCTGGGCGGCGGGCTGCTGGAGAATCACGTAGACTCTTTTCAGCCTAACTAATCTACGGGGAGGGAAGGAAGATGGAAGTCGGCCGTGGCCTTGTAGGGAACCATCCCAGCATTCGCCTGGAGTGACTGAGGGAAACCACGGGAAACCCCAGTCAGGATGGCCGAACGGGGTTTGACCCCCGTTGTCCCGAATGATAGGTAGGAGGGCGATTTCGCTCTCCTCGCATCTCGGTCACGGTGAGGAATTCGGCCGCGGCCTTTTGAAGGAAGCATCCCGGCCTTCGCCGGGATTGATTTTCGAAACCATGGAAAACCTTAATCTGGATGCCCGGACGGGGATTCGAGCCGCTGTCCTCCCGAATGCGATGCCAGAGCGTTAACCGCTTACCCACCACGCTCGGTCATTGGGTCAGTCTTCTATCTACGTGTTTTGCCGATTATAAGTACTGTTTAAAATGTTGTTAAAAAGTAAACACTTGTGGTATCATATCGCACCTGCATGATGGAAGAGTAATTTATTTTGTTTGAACGTTTGTAAGCGTAATTTTTATCTTATTATGCGCTTTATTCTCTGGTTGCATTATCTTTTCAACAATTACGTTCATCCGGCCACGGTAGCACTATATTACCGAGCTTGCTTCGCATTGCGGAGTTCGCCGGTTCGATTCCGGCCTAGGGCATGGGTTCTTTTAATCAGGTGTTATGTCCATCCTGTGTTGTGATCATCAATAACACTAGAAGAGATTAATACAATTAAGGAAAAATGAAAGAGAAACACATATACTGGCTGAATGGCTATGAGACCGGATGCCATAAAAAAAAAATAAAAAAAAAATTACATTCATATCAACTAGAAAGCGCAAAAAAAAAAATTTGTCTGGTGCCTGGAATATTTTAACAATTTCTTAGATACTTTTGGCTGATAAATTCAGAATAACTCCACTTTCTCTCCATCAGGTCTAGCTTTTTAACTGTACTCACCTCCATTTCACTGTACTACATTGTAACACAAAATTCCAACATTGCGCATGGGCTGATATTAGTGTGGTTTAGTGGATTAAACAAACCTGTTTCTTTAATACTTATTTTATTCATATAAGAAGCAAATCATACTAAGTGGTAAACTGCGTGACCCAAAGCGCAAAAATATATTCAGAATTTAAAATGGTGATTCGCACCTGCAATTGTTCACGGCGGTCAGATTGATCCAGTGTTTCGCAACCCAAAAAAACAAGGATATTACATATTTTTGTTTGCTAGCATAGAAGTCATGATATAAGAGTCTGGAATGGTTCATTTGGTGGTTTACTGCAGATGCTGCATGAAAATGATTTCGTCACTCCTAGAAAGGAAAAATTTGGGTTTCGCTGAGAATCCATGGTTGCAGTTAGCACAGCCGAAAATATGACCTGCCTTCATGACGCACACTTTATTTTTTGTGATCCAAAATTTTTCTATCAGATGTACACATTCCACGCATTCAAAAACGGAATGTACCTTAATTTAATTGCAATGGAGCACACGCTCCGGTGGCAATTTCCCTACACACCCATCCTCTCCCCTATCCTGCACCCACCTACATTTGCCCTCTACAAATTTTAACTTTAAATTCTTTCGACGTTTTAGGTAAGTTATTCATCATTTGCCTAGGCAAAAGTGAAAAAGTGCACACCGATAATTTGACTTTTTTAAAAGGTTTGTGTGAAGAAAGTGTGGTAGCTCTTAACCATCATTGTATCACTATAGACTTCGAACTTGCAATGGGCAACGCAGGCAGAACAGTTTTTCCTTTATGTTCGTTGAGGGAGCGCTCATTCCATTTAAGACAGTCGTGGTACCGAAAAATAAAAAGTAAAAAAATTGTGAAGAGTCGGCCGTGAACATTTGAGTAAGGATTTTAAGGTGGGAGAATGGTTCAAAGGGTCTACTGGAGATCGCGATTCCGCTACAACAACATTCAGTAATGACGTCATAATACTGCTGTAGTCAGTCGCAAGACGTATTATTTTTACAGTAATTCCGTTGTAATACAGCCTGGATCATTATTTTCAATCAGAAATTTCGTTGTAGTACAGCCTGGACCCGCAAGAAACCTTTAAATGTACTTCGGAAAATATTTCTAGCGGAGTCTTGCGTTTGACCACTGCCAGTTCCGGACGAAATCTCGATCTCCAGTAATCCGGGTTCAATTGGTTTTTAGGTTTATGTTATTTTGCACCGTGCGATGTTTCTGAAAGATTTTCGGGTAATATCAAGATGGGGATACCGCTGCGGCCTCGTGTAGTAAACACACAGATCACGTGGTATATATGACATCATTGTGACGTATGGTCCAGGAAGCATTACAGCATAAACTCAAATGATGATTGACGAAATCATATTTTATAAAATATGCGTTTCTGTCGTAATGCAGCCAGGACCAAAGTAAACGTAACCATAACACATGATATTGCAGATATCCAATTTCCAGAGTAGCTGTTACTGTGTTGGTACGTACAGACTGAATACGTCACAATCAATGTAATTGTCACAATATCATCACATATAACACGTGACCCGTGTGTTTACTACGCGAGGCCGCAGAGGTAGCCCCATCTTGATGTTGCACAGATTTTCTATGCTGGTAAATGAGACACCTCCAAACGTCCCTTAGTATGTGGAATTCACCAACTACGTATTACAATGTTGTTTACTGTTGTGTCCCCTTTCCTCCTGAAATGTGGGCTACATGTGGAGTGAAATTTTCCCGCACAACCAATGTCACAGAATCTTTCCATACACATTATAATTCACAATTTTATCACGTCCACCCGAGTGTTTGGCTGGTACTAGATGTACTGCAAGACATCCAGGTGGAAACAAGGTTAAAAATTAATCGCATAACGTAGTTACATTTTCGTCCAAGCATGTCAGTAACAAACCTGCGAATTAATTAAAAAATTCAAAGACCGTATGATTGACAACCTTACGTTCGTAAAATAAATGGGTATTTCGACCAGAGTTAGGGTCAACCTGAGGTAATATCAAGTCTGTATTTTATATGACGATGTTTTATCTGATCATGTTTTATTGACTGTTCGCGTGGTTCTCCCAAACTGAATATATTTTCAGGAAACCACAAAATTTTTATTTTACCTGCTTCGCAGATTGCGAAACACCGATGAATGGTTGTTCGTTGCTGATATCTCCGAGATTTTCCGGAAAGCGATCAAGAAGACTAAAAAGAAAATACATTTTCATATTCACGGAAATTGACACCATGTTACCAACAAGGTCTTTGTGGTTTTCACTTTTGTGTTTCACAAGGAAATTTTGTACTACTTCTACTAAGGCATGACAATCTAATGCTTCATTCTCGTGCATCGTTTTCGCGAAATTTGTGTCCATTATGAGCTTATGGATCATTGATCCATCAAAAATCCCTACTTTAAGATTTTCAAATTTCTTTTCTGGAAACACACTGCAGATATACTTGAAGCCCTCCCCATATTTGTACCAAGGATTTGACAAATTGTTTTGTCAGTCAGAGTTTGATGTGCAAAGGTGGGAACATGATTTTTTTCTTGCTCAACTAAAGGTTCTTCTGATATAATGGCAGCTCTACATAGAGCCATATCTATTCGAAGTGCCAGTCTAAGTTAAAATTTGTAGAGGGAAAATGTAGGTGGGAGCAGGAAAGGAGGAAGATGGGTGTGTAGGGAAATTGCCACCGGAGCGTGCCCTCCATTGCAATTTAATTAAATCTTATGACATAGTGATTAACACAGTCTCAACTATCCACCATGCAAAGGAAAAATGGGTATTTGCTATAACCCAATTGCTGTCTTAAGAGGAAATTCACCAATTGCAATGTTGGCGTCTGAAGATGTTATCATATATATTATTACTATAAGGTATTTTTTTGTCACAAGCCTGTATCTTCCTTCGTACTTAACCGAAATCAATGAATGAGGTGTCATTTTAAAGCTTATGGTTCCCACTTTAGGCACATCACGTTATAAGAAAGGAATGTTCGGAATTCGACCCTTAAAGGGCAAAAATGTCAATATTTCTAAAATGCTGTTTTCTGTGTTACAAGTCATTTATCTCCCTGGATATCGATCCGAAATCGTTTAATGAGGTATCATTTTAAAGATTAAGATTTCCGCTTTAGTGATGTCATATATTAAGACAGAAATTTTTCGGAATTCGACCCTTAAAGGGCAAAAGTATCAATATTTTTGTAATTCGTTATTGTGTCACGAGCGATTTATCTCCGTTAATATCTAACCGATATAGATAAATGAGGCATCATATTAAAGACTAAGGTCTCCGCCGTGGTAATACTATATTTTAAGAAAGGAATTTTTCGTAATTCGACCCTTAAAGGGCAAAAATGTTAATTTTTCTAAAGTGCGTTTTTTGTATCTCGAGCCATTTATCTCCCTGGATATCTAACCAAAATGGATAACTGAAGTAGGATTATAAGGAGTAATGTCTCAGCTTTGTGAAATCATATTTTAAGAAAGAATGTATTTGGAATTCAGCCCTTAAAGGGAAAAAGTATAAATTTTTCTAAAACGAATTTTTGTGTCACGAGTGATTTATCTCCCTTAATATCTAACCGATATTGATAAATGAGGTATCATATTAAAGAATAAGGTCTCCGCCATGGTAACATTATATTTTAAGAGAGGAATTTTTCGTAATTCGACCCTTAAAGGGCAAAAATGTTAATTTTTCTAAAATTCGTTTTTGTATCTCGAGCCATTTATCTCCCTGGATATCTAAGAGAAATCTATAAATGAAGTAGGATTATAAGGAGTAATGTCTCAGCTTTGTGAAATCATATTTTAAGAAAGAATGTATTTGGAATTCAACCATTAAAGGGAAAAAGTATAAATTTTTCAATAACGCATTTTTGTGTCACGAGCGATTTATCTCCCTTATTATCTAACCGATATAGATAAATGAGGTATCATATTAAATAATAAGGTCTCCGCCATGGTAACATTATATTTTAAGAAAGGAGTTTTTCGTAATTCGACCCTTAAAGGTCAAAAATGTTAATTTTTATAGAATTCATTTTTTGTGTCTTAAGCACTTTATCTCATTGGATATCTAACCAAAATTGAAAAATCAAGTAATATTATGAGGAGTAATGTCTCAGATTTGGTGACATCATATTTTAAGAAAGAATGTTTTTGGAATTCAACCCTTAAATGGAAAAAGTATAAATGCTTCTATAATGCATTTTTGTGTCACGTGCCATTTATCTCACTTGATATCCAACCGATATAGATAAATGAGGTATCATACTAAAGATTAAGGTCTCCGCCGTGGTAACATTATAATTTAAGATAGGGATGTTTTGAAATTCGACCCTTAAAGGGCAAAAATGACAATTTTTCTAAAATGTGTTTTTTGTGTCTCTAGCCATTTATCTCCCTGGATATACAACCAAAATCGATAAATGAATTAGGAGTATGAAGAGTAATGACTCAGCTTTGGTGACATCATATTCAACCTCACTTTTCACAGAATTTTTTTTTCGCGAAATTTTCGCATGGGTCGTCTAGTAACAAATTAAAATCAGAATAAGGTGAAAAATCAACACAATACATGCATAATTACTTTAAAACCATATGGACTGGGAGTGAGCTTCGTATTTTCGGATAGTGAGGGTTTAAACGCAGCATCTGTGGTAAATCATTGTAAAAAAAAATTGTTTAAAAAATATAAAAACCGCCTTCAAAAAAAAAAAACACACACTAATTTTTTTAAAATTACTTTATACCTTGCTTAGGAGAAAGTAAATCTAAATGGAGAATATTTTACATTACTGTTATTGAAATTTTTCCATTAATTAGTTATTTTTGGAGTCGGTGCCAGCTGTCACATCGCAAAGATCGAATTACTGAACTTAGTTTGGTGTTCGAGTTGAAACTAGGAGTAAGAACAAAAATTCCAGATATTTTACAGCATGTCGTGAGGCAGATAGTATTATTGCGAGAGACACCTTAGTATTTACTTATTTTTGGAGTCTAGCGCCAGAGATATGCCTTGATGACCAACATGGCCTAGCCACAGATTAAAATACTGTTAATTTGTTTCCCTAAGCTGTCTCTCGCAAATCTGCCTCACGACATGCTGTAAAATATTTGGAATTTTTGTTCGTACTCCCCGTTTCGACTCGAACACCAAATTAAGTTCAGTAATTCGATCTTTGCGATGTGACAGCTTGCACCGACTCCAAAAAATAACTAATTAATGTAAAAATTTCAATAACAGTAATGTAAAATATTCTGCATTTAGATTTACTTTCTCCTAAGCAAGGTATAAAGTTATTTTAAAAATTTTAGTGTGCTTTTTTTGAAGGCGGTTTAAAAAAATATATATATATATTTTATTGTCAATCGATTTTCTGATAATCTGTTAAGGGTACCAAAGAATTTCCGATGTCAGTTTCGATGTTTGAAAACTTTTCTGTTGTTTTGATTCATTTTAATGCGTCTTGCTCCGAGAATTTTAGTAATTTTTCTTTCGTCTTTTTTGATTTCTTCAAGTTCGTGTTTTCTGTTAAGTGTCAACATTTCGCTTGCATAGAAGACTGTTGGTTCCATTTGTATTATTGTATAACTTGTACTATTGCCATGTGCTATTCTTCACGTGCTTTAAATTTGCAACATAATTGCTAGTTGCTTCTTTTTTTACTCTTCCGGCTATGTTTTTTACGCCGGATTTTTGGCGCGAATGAGGTACAGCACACAAAACAGCATGTGAATATTGGTTTCCGTCACTTAATTATCTCCGTATGTAATTTACGATAGTCTGACAAGAGAAAACAGTTATTTATTTATCGTATGATTATTTACGAGGTACACAATAGGAAATGTACATATCACAAGCTTGTACAATTTCATATCTCGAGATCTAATGTTTTAATCCAGTCAACTGCATTGATCGACGCATCATGGATTTCCGCCATTGTTCCCTTGTAGACCCGAAGAGGACAGTCAGAAACGATGTGATTGATTGTCTGTAAGGTGGCACCACAGTCACAATTTGCAGAATCTACCCAGCCCCATTTGTATAATAAGTAGGCGCATCTGCCTTGTCCTGTTCGAATTCGATTGATGAATCTCCACTGCCACCTAGGGAGATCGAAACCTTGTAACCTTGCTGAGGGGTCCTCAAATAGATTTTTATTGGCTACTGATGACTGCTTCCATTGAGTTGTCCACAGCTTATTGGTGTTGAAAGAGGACTCTGTAAGGTTGAGCCTGCGCGCCATGGTAGTTTTCTTGATTTCAAGCGTTGGTGTTTTGCTTGAATCATGTCTTGATGTATAGGCAGCTGAGGGTTCTTCAGGATATTTTTCCAGATTTTTAAGAGAGCTTCTGATCTTCTTAGTGCTGGGGGTGAGATGTTGCATAGCACTGGAAGCCATATGGTGTTCGTACTGTGAATACATCCCGTAATTATCCTCATTGCCTGATTGAGTTGCACATCTATCTTCTTTGTATGGGCATTATTGATCCAGGATGGGCAGCAGTATTCAGCAACAGAGTATGACAGAGCTAAGGCTGTGGATCTTAGAATGTGAGCACTGGCTCCCCATGAAGTACAGTGCAAAATGTCTTCTGGAATCAATAGAGAAAAAAAAGCTACGTGGACGATAGAGGCAAAAGCCACGTCGGGCTACGTGTGAGGAAGGGTAGGGGTAGGGGGGGGGGGGGTTCACAGGAAGCCAAAATGGAGCTACATAGTTTATGGACGCTCCTTCAACGCACAGCCACAGGTATCGGTGGAGTCAAACGCGACTTCAAGCGCACGAAGCTTCAATTCCCCTAATCAAACAGTCTGCGAAGGACGTGCCTAACATGTCTCCGCTCCATAACGCGCACTTCCGATTGGCTGGCCCAACCGGCGGCGCGAAAATTTCCGGCGCCGACCAATCGGAAAAGTGGTGAGGGGGGCTTCCTGATTAACCGCGGGGAGACATGGTACAAGAGGAACACGTCGCAGCCTGTTATAATGGAAGCTTAACTCCGCTATACACTAGAGTTACTGAAGCATTTTAAAACATTTCCACGTCTGTTAATTATCATCTTATGTCTCGTATCTCCAAACTACTTCCCGTGATGCCTTTTCACGTCACCACGGACGATTTTAAAAATATGTGGCAAATACTGCCTGTTAATAAACATTTGTTTACAATTAATATTAAATTTAGAAACAGTTGTTTAATTTGATGGGGATTAATTAGAAATTTTATTATAAAAATCCCGGAACACATATCATCTATGCCAATATTAGCAATACGAAAATAATTCTCTCTGTCTGTATGTTTGTTACATTTTCAGAGCTAAGCGGCTACTCCGATCATGATGAAATTTGACAAGGAGATACTATTAGCCATTAGGAAGGACATAGGATACTTTTTCTTGTATAAATAATATATTTGGACAGGAATTTTGAAATGCTGATCTGTAATAGATAGACGCCTACCATGTGTAAGTCTCTTAACACAATTCCGCAGAGCGGACTGTGGCTTAGTGGTTAAGGTGCTTGGTTTCTGAAGTTCCGCGTGCGGTCCTGGGTTCAAATCCCAATAGGAGTTGTTTTTGACCGTACTAGTTACGCCTGGACGTTCCGTTGTTCAGATTCCACGTTAAACTATAGGTCCAGCCACGACAAGCGTAATGTATGCCAAATCGAAATATTATGTTGCGTAGACGGCCGAACAATCCTTCGTGAACCATCAATGGCACACCCGTTTAATTTTATATGCTATATCGGTCGCTCATGTATTTTTTCTCTCTCAGTCATTTTGTGTATGATCTTTATATATAAAGATATATTTCACTTTTCAGCCACCACTACCCAGCACAGATCACTTGTGTTTGTATGTGATACTAGCTTGGTGTTTCCTATCGTGCACAACGTTGGCCGAACGCTGATATCTGTGAGGATGTGGTAGGTATGGTGGTTAAAGGTGTTCGATGTAGGGCATTTTCATATTTCGACCATAGACTTGTGTGTCCCTATACTTCTCTTTCCTGTCACAACTACATTGCGGAGACAATTGGTGTTTGTGTATGGTGGTAGCATTGAGTCTCCCATTGTGCAGTATGGAGGTTGTATGGTAGCTATAGGTGAGTTGGAGATATGGTGGTTAAATGTGGTTGACCTGGGGCACTTTGGCAATTCAACCAAAGACGTATGCCAAAACTATTTAGCGCAGATCATTGATGTTTGTGTATTGTACTAGCATACATTCACAGATCGTGCGCAACGTTGGCCGAATTTCGGTAAATGTGGTGGTGTGAGAGATATGGTGGTTGAAAGTGGTCGATCAAGGATATTTTCGTATTTCGATCAAAGACGTAAGCGTCCGTATATTTCACTTTGCTGCCATAACTACATAGCGCAGATCACTGGTGTTTATATGTGTAGAATCATCAAGTCTCCCATCGTGCACTATACTGATTAGATGTCGTTAGCTATAGTGGTGTGGGAAATATGGTGGTTGATAGTGGTCGACCTGGAGCAGTTTCATATGTCAACCAAAGACGTATGTGTCCCTACGTTTGACTTTTTAGCGAAAACTATATAGCGCAGATCACTGGTGTTTGTGTGTAATAGTAGCATACATTCGCAGATCGTGCACAACGTTGGCCGAATTTCGGTAGCTGTGGGGGAGGTTTCGTATTTCGACAAAACACATGTGTGTTCGTATATATAACTCAACTGCATAGCGCAGACCACTTGAGTATCCCGTTGTATTCAATGGTGGTTAGATGTCCGTGGTTATGGTGGTTGAAAGTGGTCGACGTAGGGCGTTTTCCTATTTCTACCAAAAACGTGTGTGTCCCTATGTTTCAGCTTGCAGCCAGAACTACCAACTGAAGACCACTGGCGTTTGTGTGTGGTAGTAGCCTGGAGATTTTCACCGTGCACTATGGTGATTTCATGTCGGTAGTTGTGGGCTGTGGTAGATATGATGTTTGAAAGTGGTGAACCTGACATAAAAATAGACATACGTGGCCCTACATTTCACTCCACAGCCAAGACTACTTAGCGCAGTCGACTGGTGATTGTGTGTGACATTAGCATCAAGTCTCCCAAGGTACAACGTGGAGGTGTTATGTTGGTAGCTATGGGGGTGTGGGAGATATGGTGGTTGAAATTGGTCGACAGAGGGAGTTTTCATATTTCGACCGAAGACATGTGTATCCTTGATTTTACTTAGGAGCCATAAATACCCTGCGCAGATCACTGATGTTTGTGTGTGGTATTAGCCTCGAGTCTCCCATCGTGCATTATGGTGGTTGCATGTCGGTAGATGTCAATCCAAATTCTTTACAAACATGAACGAAGTCGTGGGCACCAGCTAGTAAAATTATAAATGCGAAAGTAACTCTGTCTCTTTCTGTTACGTTTTGACAATCAAACGGCTATACGGATATTGATTAAATTTGTCAAGGAAATACCGTGTTTCATTAGAAAGAACAAATGATACGTTTTTCTTGGTACGTTACATGTTTTGACATTAAGTTTTGTAAACTAAGTAAATGATACCAAATAGACATAGCGTGTAAAAGTTTGGTCGCTTACCTTGTATTTCTCTGGCAGTCTGTGAACAATACATATTATATAGTGTAGATGTTAATTTTTCGCTGCACCAGATTATTATTTTGTGTCTACCTAAAAGATTCTGGTACATTTTGTATTCTTTTTGACATGCCTCACAGATCACGAGTAGCTAAAGTTATTAGAAACTAAAAATCTAATTCACATGCTGAAAAAATAAGATATGACCAAGCTGAAAGACACCCCCCCCCCCTTTTTTTTAGTTTTCTGCTATTTTTAAACATGTTTCAAATTGATTCTCTTCGTAAGATATGTTCGATGGTGGAATGGTATTGCGATAGTTTCTCCGTCATATTGTCGTAATTCTGTGTTTTTTGGCACAACCATCTACTTAGAATTTTATTCCTAGAATTAAATATTGAAAGATGTAGTTAACATTATATTGATACGCTAGCATTTTACCGCTTCTTCGCCCACGCACTTTGGTGTGCGTAGTAAGCCGTCATTTGTCTTTCTTCCAGTAGCGCGAAGCATTATGATTCTAATGCACCATCTTCGTAACCTTAACAGTAAATTAAATAAACAATTTTATTACATTTATTGCTGCGTTAATTCTTGATGCAGTGGTTTGATTAACGTTTTCCGCCTATTGTAACGCACTACATTTCGGAAAAATTGAAGAAATAATTAACCAAAGTTACGTATTCAAAAAACAATATTAAAAAAATCTAAAGGGTAGGCTGTTTATCTGTTTTATGGCATGATCTTTGGTGTGTATCTAATAATTAGGCGTCCATTAATTGCGTGTAATGTTTTTTCCTAAATCTGGACCCCCCTCCCCTAACGTGAGATCAAGCTCTCAATTTTTGGAGTTTTTTTTTAACATGAGATTTCCGACAATTCCCCCCCCCCCCCGATGATATGTGGTGAGATTTCCCCTTGTCCCTCCCCTTTTCCTACTTGAGCCCACGTAATTAATGGACGCCTCTTAAAGAAGTGATGATCTGGGACGCAGTATCTGTGGCGCTTATCTGTTCCGGTACGAATGAATTATAATTTATAACTCCGTCCCTCTTTCAGGTATGTTCATAAGACATATTGCAAATCTTAAGGGATATTATAAGATTTCAAACTGTAAACACCTCGTTCAAAAGAGTTCCGTAGTTTTTGTGTTATGTCTGGACAACGGGACAGACATGACATTGATGTATATTTTCCTTACTTCTTTCCAGAGGTAAAGTAAAATTGATTCAGAGAAAGAGAATGCTCCATGTTTTTCGTTCTTTCCTACTGACATATTTTAATAGTCATATAATATCTCCAAGTGGAAAATCAAATAAAAAGTTCGTATTTCTAATATTTTACGTAAAAAAAAGGGAATTTTCATTAAGATATAGTATCGATTTTATAATTTAACGCTTTCTTTCTTTCCAGATGTTTTCAGAACTGTTCAAAATAGTCGTCGTTCATTCTAAGCTTTTCCGGTCATGTAAATATTTTCTACAAGATAAATGATGTCCACCTTCAGTCAGGGAAATTTAAAACATCTGCGACAAAAACGTCCTTCATGGATAAATTATACGAACGTAAAAATTTTATGACACAAACCACTAATAATTAAAAAAAAAATAATGTGCTTATACCACTCATATAAAATAAAACTTTATACGAAAAACAGAGTTGCATGCAGATACGAATCACTAAGCTTTAAGGCCGTCAATCCACAACTACCACTATATCAATTATGGGTAAAACGTCGAAATCTTGGAGATCGATTTGCTTGAGGATGCTTTGGAGGTGCACCTTAGCACTGTTCTAACAGTATTACCCTGGCACACTACCCTAAAATCGGTGTCAGCAACGGAAAGTGATTTTTACTGAGATAAATTTAACCATCAAAGACATAATTTATTTATTAATGGAAACCTAAGCTTATTACAGAAAAATTTAAGCTTCGTATCTTATTAAAGACGGTAAAATATGAAGTACAAACATATATCAAAGTGCTCTTCATAAAAATAAAATCGAAGTTTTTGTTGATAAATGTATTGACTCACACCGTGCAGGTTTGAAATATAAATAAACAATTTGTTCCGAGTTTTAATTCATGTATTTACACACCGAGGGACTTCATGCCACTCGTAAATTATAGAATTTAATCAAAGAAATTATTAAACTAATGATTCATTCTCAGCAATGTTTACTGACAAGTGACGTCACGTAATACGATATGTCAGTTACGGACGTTTTGGAGCCAAAATTTAAAATAACATAAAAAATGCAAAACATTTTTACATTTGCTTTTTCCAGAAATAATTTATTGTTTAGTACTAGCGTTGGTACAATACTGATTAGTTTTATAACTAGTTTTGTCTTTTGGGTTACAAGGACTAAAAAATGGATTGTTTCGTTTTTAAATCGAAAACAAGCGTAAACAGAATTATAGTTCTACCGAATTTATTCTCGTTCCTTGCTCAAAATCCTCTAACTACTCTAATCATCTCGACTTTGACGAGGTGCAAAGCCCTAAGCAGAAAGGGAAAAAAAAAAGGCAAAGAAAAAAGAAAAAAAAAGTTTTCCTCTGAATGTATGCTGCGAAGTTTCTCGTAGCAGTCTGTTTCCATTCTGGTTCATTCTGTTTCCATGTTGCATCCATTTTTCCCTATTTTGCTGCACACATTGGACTAAAGTGATTGTTTATGCGATACGTTTTATTCCTGCAGCGCGCGTCTTGTTACTGGGAACCTCATTTCCTCGGCAGCGAATCAGCGCTCATCTTGCTCTTTATTTTTGTCCGAGCTTCAGAACCGTAAGTAACAATCGTGTGTGTCGCGCCGTAATTGTGTGTACTGTGCTTCCTGAGTCTCTTTGGATTTCATTCAGCTTTCTGGATTAAACATACGAAATGGTCTACTGCAGTTCTTTACTTCGAAAATTGCAATTTTTCCTTCTGAATTTGCTAAATGTTGTCCGAGATATGTAAATGTATTAACATGTTTAAATTTTTTTACCAAAGACTACACTAATCTATCTATATATATTAAAATGAATATGTACATATATATTTGTTTGTTCTTTATACAAATACACAATTTTTATCATATTTCGATGAAACTTGGCACATTAACAGTTTAAAAAAGGAAAAAGGGGGGGGGGGGAGGAATACTATTTGGTTTACAAAAATCCATCACCCTTCTGAAGGAAAACTAACAAGTTCGGCGGTACAATTTTTAATAAATATCTGGAAAGTGGATGGTGCCAACGAGCGTAGTGGGTGAGCGGTAACGCTCTGGCCTCACATTTAGAAGGACGCGGCTTAGAATCCCCGTCCATCCATACAGATTAGGTTTTCCTTGGATTCTCCAAATCACTCCAGGCGGATACCGATAAAAAAAAGGGGGGCATTGGCCAAATTCCTTCCCGTTCCTTGTCCCCAGTCCCTTCCAGCCTATAATGAAGTCGACGTCGACTAGGCATAAAGCCATAAGCTAGAACAAAATAGATGTTGTCATTCTGAAAGATCTTAAAACTTCCTGTTTATTGATTTTAAACCGGTTGGACAATTAGAGACCCAGAAATTCTAACTTGAAACTTAAAAATTGTTTTGATCTCAGTCATAACTTTCTTTTTGGTTAACGATGGTAGGGGCTGAAATAAACAACTCAAAAATATGGTGAAAATTTTATGCCGAGCACTGGAAGAATTCATTAAATGAAAAAGTAAACTCGTAGAGAAACTCGCTATATTGTAATTGAAATTAATCTTAGGAAATCATTTGGTGATTGAGTGAAGTTACAGAGCAATATAATGACACTTAAGAACAAACATGGTGGGGGGAAATATTAAAATAGTAGATAAACTTGTGAATAACCTATAAGCCAACGGAAAATCATGGTGACAGAGGAAGTAAAGTGGGTTAAAATGTCATTGATCATAAGGTAACACTGTCGTAGCATCTGTTAATTCAACCATACATTTACATATACAGACGGTGTTTCAGTCAATAATTGTAGGATTACATAACTCCCCATAACAATGGTCAGTAGTGGCGTTTAATAAAATTAAGTTCCCAAATATTGAATTATTTTATGGGTATGAAAAAATTAATATTCTCATTCAATATAAGCCACAAACGTATACACAAGCGAAAAAAAATATATATATCGGTTGAGGTCGATGTATTCTTGTGTATTAAATTTAACTCACGGAAATGTTTGTTTTTAATTTAAAAATCAATAAATTTTAGAAAGAATTCGTTATTCGCGTGAAATTGTATTCATATATCTAAGACAATAAGGAATACGGTGACTCTTAGAAAATTTGCAAAAAAGCATTTTCATTTTTATTGTGCAATTATAAAATTCAATATTAGAAGATGCGTATGATTTTTCGGTGTTAACAATTGCATCCTGACATGTCAAATTTCTTGAAATTACTCATTTAGTTACCGCATGAAAACCATGAATTCCACAAATATCACTATAGTTTTCACGTAAACTTTGAGAGGCTACGTATCTCTGAAACTTTTTAAAGAGTGATTATTAGTTTCTGAAATAAGGGGTAATTCGATCTGTTCACGCTTTATTGCTAAAAGCTTAAACAAATCGCGGAATAAAAGTAAAATTCAAACATTCTGAGCATTGGCGCTTTGCCAACATTCATTTCATACTCATGCTCATAATTATTTTCACTCTTCCTTCATGATGTTTCTTTGTTCTAAGGCCGCTCGTCCACTGGAACCTAATTCGTCCGACCGACTGGTCGGCCGTATACGACCGAATATGACCAACTAATCCCGAGACAGGGCATTGTCAGGAGTCCACTGGACACAACCTACTCAGCCGTATAGGGACGAACGGATTCCATGGAAATGGGATTGGTCGGACGTATTCGGCCGAATGGCAAACACATGTTGCGTTCCTAATTTAAAAATAAGTCTTCGTTCTTTATTTTATATTTGATCTTAATTTGTATTTTTTTCAAACTCTACCATACACTGTGGTGTGTATGAAAATGAACCAATACGGCTTTAGAGCAGGTAGGTTGACCGAAGTTGCAATAAACAGAGCGGTAGAATTAGTTAAAAGCAGTTGTAAGAAATATGTTATAGAAATTTTTGTTGATATTTTGTGGCGCTTTTGATAATCTTTGGTGGACGATATTGTTCTGGCGCCTAAGAGAAATGAAGTGTCCAAGCAGTCGTTATAACACACTGAGGGACTATTGTAAAAATCGTTATGCCACACTGAGATGCCCACGAGGGAAGGCAGATAAACATTTGACTAAGGGATGCCCTCAGGGATCGGTCAGTGAACCGGTTTTTTGGGACATAGTTTTCGAAGAATTGATTAATCTACTGGAGGGGCTGGATGGCTTACTGGGACTGGTTGCCTATGCAGACGACTTGCTGTTGCTGATTGAGGGTCGGTCCAGACAAGATATATAGAATATATCTAAAGTGATGATTGAAAAACTCCAAGCATGGTGCTCAGAGGCAAAGCTTAGTCTCACGCCAAAGAAAACTCAGATGATGGTATTCAAGGGAAAACTGGAACGTAACCCTACTATCAAAATTAATAACATAAACATAAAGATAATATGGACAACCAAATATCTTGGCGTCACCCTGGATGAGTCTCTGAACTTTGCATCACATATTACTAAGTCATAAGAAAGGGCTGAGGCTGTGCTTAACAAATTTATCAGTATAGGCCAAAGGAGATTTCCCCTTTCTAACACTACGATAAGAAGATACCACGATGCTATCCTATCATCTCTGGTAGGGTACGCGTCCAGTGTCTGGGCGAACAGACTTCGACTGGTGAAACCTAGGGAGGACATCCTAAGAGTGCAGAGAAGTGTGTTGCTGCCATTGAGTGGAGGCTACAGTACTACCTCCACAAATGCCCTACCAATTTGCCATAGGTGTATGGCCGTTGGACCTCGAAATCAGAAGAAGAGGGGCCACATACTGGTTACGAAAAGGAAATCAGGCCAGGGTGCAGGAAATTGTTGGAACAGTTGCACAGAATGCGGCAGAAGTCAGCGCTGCCCTTCTCACTGAATGGAGCGGTGGGACAATAGTGCCACAGGCAGCAGATTATATGTACAGTGTGTTTCCGAACATACAAGAGCGGCTGCAACTTGAATACTTTCATCCCACACCAGGCCTTATACATTATCTCACGGGCACGGCCCATATAACAGCCTACTGTGTCAAAGAGGGCTGAAAGAAACGAGCTTATGTGAGTGTGGGGCAGAAGGAACCCCCGAACATGTAGTGTGGTCCTGTCCGATAGCAGAAGAAGTAAGGACGCCGGATATCAACATAATACGGAGTAGATCAACGCGAGACATTATTCTAGATGAGCGATCATGCATTATTCTCGATATATCTGGCGAACAAGGTATCTCAACAGCACCAAAAAAGATATCTGGACCGAGCGGCAGTCGGGCATGGGGACCGGCCTAGGGAAGTTGCACGGCCAAACATACGGGCATAGAAAATTATTTACGCTTAAGAGTAACAGTATTCTACAGAAACTTCCGGGAGCCGGAAGTTTTGTCCCGATGTGTCGGTCGATCCTGTCCTACTGGCTGGCAGACTATCCCGGGATGATGATGGTGGGTAGATTAGTGTTCATAGAGTAGTATAGGTTCAGAGTTAGATTAGTAAATTTTTGTAACATAAAAACAGATAAGGCCTTATAGGGGATAAGTGGATTATCATACCAGAGGTAATTATTGCAAAAACAAATCAAATTCATAACTACTAAATTAAGTAATACTACCATTGTTAAACCTGAACCGAGCCTACTACAGGCCTGAGTCAGAACGATGGCGTGGCAGAATGAGCAACCGTAAAGTGTTGCACTCAGAACCAGCTGTACAGGAGTTGACATACATAAAGGCAAATTTTTACAACCTAGAATTTTATCAAGAATTTGGAAGGAGGCACTATCGTTGACAGAAGCACTTCAAATCAGCCAAGAAGTGAGGGCCAAAGTGGCTCCTTGACCAGTTGGGGTGTCTATATCTAAAAAGCAGGAGTCTGTTTTAGCCCGCAGTCCAGATTTCAAGAGGATGAAATACGTAGGCCGTGTCCTCTAAGGTCTAAAGGAACAGGAATGTTGCCTTGGAATCCTAAGGAAATCGCTGATATGAAGTTCGCACCTCTGCCCACATGTGACGTAGAGCGTAGTTTTTTCGCATTCAAGATAATTTTAACGGAAGAGAGAGGAAGGTTTACTACTGAAAATCAGTCAAAATATTTCATTGTTCAGTGTCATATTAGAAGTTTTAAATGAGTTGTTTACCATACACAATAAAGACGAAATGTTATGAACATAATAGTGGTTTATTGCGCATGTTTTAATGTGATCGAGCAATGTCTTGTTAGAAGTTTTTAAGGAGTACTTGACATTGTACTATAAAGTCACAATGTTTTTAACACCATGGCAGTATATATTGCGTGTTTTAAATTTGATTTCCCTTAAAAACGTGCAAGTTCCTAAATCAGAATTTTAAAAACCTATAAAAGCCTAAAACGTGAGTTGAATAAACCTAAATTTGGTTTTTTAGAACCTAAAAATCCGGGACTTAGTAATGGCGTCCATGTAGGATCAACAATCTACATGTTTTAGAACTTGAAGCACCCACAAACGCAAGGAAGGCAAGGCCCTTGGTGTCAATACAATCTTTCTGCTTATCTTCCTTCTTCATAAATGCGCATCTTATCTGTCCCTGGTTGTAACCATTATTCAAGAAAGTTTTCTGGAGGCAGTCTAATTAACAAATCCTACATGCTATATGTACCAGGATGGTTAGGATGGCATTGCATTGCTCAGGATGGTGAAAGCTATTTGTGTTTAAATGTAAGTCGTGTAACAGAGTGTCCAAATGAACCATCAGTGCATTTTATACCAAACATATCAAGAAATGGCAGGCAACCATCCTCTCAATTCCATCTTGTGCAACTCAATACCTTTCTAACATCCCTGATGCATAGAGCATGAAGAGTGTGAAAAATAGCCTTGCGGGTGAATTGAAGAATCTTCGAAAAACTTTCTTGAATAATGGTTACAACCGAGAACAGATTAGTCTCGCGTTTAGGAAGATCTACAGAAAGATTGTATTGACACCAAGGGCCTTGCCTTCCTTACTTTCTAAAATAGGTAGATTGTGACCCACACCGATTCAAGATAATTTTCAGAACCCAGCAAAAATTAAAAACTTTGTTGGTAACATTAAGTATGATCTAGGATTATTGTGAACCACAGGTGTTTACTACATACTATGTGAACGTGGCCGTATTTATATCGGGCAAACTCTGTGTACTGCGCAGTGGTGTGTCAAGCAAGAAAGAAAGAAGTGTTCACCGGGACCAGGAAGAAAAATCAGCTGTAGCTGAACATGTCCAAGAGCATCATAAATTTAAATTTGAAAAAATAATAATATAGCCCGGAATTTTTTGGGACAGCATAATAACAGAAGTTGTTGAAATTAGAACAGCTGATTCTTTAGTCAACAGGGACACTGGATACCAGATTAGTGTGTCCTCGAACCAGTGATCGATATGATGAAGCAGCTACACACTGGTAAGGGGCAGAAGAGTGGATTATTTCATTGCGCCTAGTCTGTTTTGTCTTCTACTGTTCCTGCAGCACTGCTAAAAATTTACTTAGTTGGTTTAAAATGGACTCCCTCAAAACGCTTCACGAAAGTGACATTTATAAATGGTTGGAAGCATGAGAACATTTATTTATTTACAATGCCATGAAAAGCTTCATTTGTAGAGTTTTCCTCTGAAATCTAAACAAACAACACAGTAAGAACTATTTTATCAACATCACAACACTTTAGTCACATACGTGAAAGTAACAAAACGAACAAAAAGGTGTGTATCTGTACAGCAACATTATCCTTTCGTGGTGCAGGCTACATTTCAATCTAACCTACAATTTCAGATATTTCAATATAGATTTTAAAAAATGTACTGAATTCCAGAATACAATACTTACATAAATGTGATTTCTGACATTTCCAAAAACTACTTATTGTGTCCTGGCACACTGCTTCTGCATCAATTTCACAAGTGTTCAGCTGGATAAATTTTGATATGCACATTTAAAAATTCCTTAAATGTTTGTTGGGTGAAGTAGTATATCGAAGAATATTCTGCAATAAATGAAGATGCCAGAAGGGATTTTCTATTTTTCTTTTCCTGGCATGAGGAATGTCTACATCCTTCCCAGTATAACACTTGTATGCATCTTTACTTTCTACATAATTAATTAGATTTTCCTTAACATCTGTTATACTCTGATAGATATAAAATGTAGTCTTCACGGGAAATCTTGATCCGATGGAGACCGGACGGAAGCCTCTCACATAGTGTGTACCGAAAACCTACACATACGGACCGCTATTTGCACGCCGCAAGTTTCCACCACCCAGCACAGAAGACCACCGTGCTCCGCACTTTGGTGCATAGGGCTAGGAAAATCTCCGACGCGGATTCCCTTCCGTCCGAGCTTGAACATCTGCGCAATACTTTCAAGAGGAATGGTTATTCTGTAAGGGAAATAGAGCGGGCAATTAAAAAGAAAAACAAACGCCCGGTAGACCCAGATGTCCAGCCTGAGGCCCTGGCCTTCATTCCATACTCAGGCAACATTCCGGGAAAAATAGGTAGGATTTTGGCGCGACATGGAATCAAGAGCATATTTCGTCCTCCTGCCAAGATACGAGATTACCTCCGGCCCGTGAAGGATGACTTGGGATTGATGACTCCAGGGGTTTACAGCATAACATGTCAGTGTGGCAAAAATTATATTGGTCAGACGATCCGGACTATCAAGGCTCGGGTGGCCGAACATGAACGCAACATCCGCATGTTCCAGATAGATAAATCTGCAGTCGCCCAGCATGTTATGAAAATGGCCACGTAATGGACTTGGGCAATGTAAAGGTACTGGCCAAGTGCTCCTTCTACTGGGAGTCAGTCATCAAAGAAGCAATAGAAATACGGCTGGACAACAACACACGGTCAACAGGGACACAGGTCTTAGGCTCAGTGACGCGTGGAAGCCGGCTCTGTCCCTTCTGAAACATTCACCCTGCAATCAGAGAGTGGCGAGGCGCCGCCGGAGAATGTTTCCGGCTTGGTGGGGTTGGCTAGGACAGTTGCTCCGCCAGCCAATCAACAACGTGCGCAAGACGGCAGCTGCAGGAGGGAGCGAGGAATGGGAGAGGCCAGGCCTTATAAGGGCGCCCGGAGGCCAGACATCGCCAGTGCAGCGCGTTCTCCCTGCACAACATTCAACCTGAAGATGGCGGCAGAGTCAGTCACCGAAAGCTCGTTGTCGCATTTCAACAACATATGGCGGAAACCCGTGAAGACTACATTTCATCGATACGCCGTGAAAGCCTTCAATCTCACAACTGATAGATATATATTGAAGGAAATGCCTTACAACCTACTTGACTATCTGACAATCCCTTTACACATCTGATTGCCCTTTTTTGTGATCAACAAGCATCCTGTGTCACAGCACCATTTGTATTGTTGCTTACATCAAATATGAATGGAAATAAAGCTTAATACAAAGATAACCAGAATCCAATTAGAAGACCATGAGCAAGATGGATGGACCAAGTGAAGAAAGATGCAGAGGCTAAGGGAGTTGTTTGGAGACGAGTGCTGGAGAAAAATCTTGGAGTTGCTGCCAAACATGGAAGAGGAGGTGCTGGATGACCTGCAGAAGTGGAAATGTTTAATGATGATGACTCATAACATCTGCATTTCCCCAAAACATTTTTTTAAGTTATCTGAATAACTATATCATTCAGGATAGTATATCACAGAAATGTTTGGTATGATCATTCCATTTTTTGGTCTAGATAAATTCCCAATAATTTAATTGATTTACTGTTTTCCTCAGAAACTACATTATTTGGACAGATATAAATGTCTTCCGACTTATTACTATTTAACATCAGCTTGCTCACCTTAAACCATACCAAAGATTCCTCCAACATTTTTATCTCTGTTTTGGCATCTTATTCATATCTTCACTTGTTCACATCCATGTAATAGCATCCCCATAGATTTACAATTCAGATTGTCAGGAAGATATGATTAAATTATTGATAATTCCAGTTCCCAACTACATAATACTTCCATTTAGCTACCAGTATTTGGGGAGAGACAGTACCAAATGCCTTACTAAAGTCTAAAACTATGGCATTTGTAACAATCAGAATTTCAAAATTAGTTATTTCTGTTACAATAATATCCATTTAATATTGTCTGTATTAGCTATGGGATCTACTTGATTGTTACTTAAGATTTCTTTGAACAGAGCTGGGTTTTGCTCCCTAGATAAAATGGCATTAAGATAAGCAAAAAAGTAATTTAAAATGTTGAGTGCAAAGGGTGTAATCTACTTTTTCGCTTTTCTATCTGTTTCAATGTTTTGAACTGTCCAAACAGCTTTAAACTTCTTTTATAAATTCCTGGTAAAGTTCTCATTAGTTCTTATTTTTGCTAATTTAATTTCTCTCATATTTATTTGTTCTCTCTTTTTACACCTGAGTTTCCAAGCTTTGCTGTCTTACAGAAGAGTATCATTAATTTATTCGTGTATTAAAGCTGATTGATATCTTTTATATTGTTTATTTCTTGTATCATCTTACTTCTTTTGGGACATACTATACATGTACAAGACCCTAAGTGCAGTATATTGTAGTTTCAAGTTATAAACTGCTTTGCAAACTAATTCAAGCCATCCTGATTGATGATTACCTGATTACTGGAATAACACAATAATCACTGGAAAAGCACCAAGAATATCAAACAATGATTTTTTATAGGGTTCAGTTTATGCCCTTATCACGCACAATAGCAAAACCCAACAAAGTTACAGGCTTTTACATTTGCAACAGATCAGCATGTATGGTGCTCAGCATCTACTCTGAAGGAAATGGGATCAACTAAACTTCACACACCCTAAGTACCTAGAAGTCAACTCTGATAGGACACTTCCCAATAGTGACATCAAACAAAAACAACTGCCAAACTCAAAGTAGAAACACTGTCCTATTCAAACTGTACATAATAAGTTTCAACTTTCTGTCAATGTCAGCAGTCTACCTGATATATTCAGAAGCAGAATACAGTTCTCAGTGCTCATAGGAGTCATGTGGGTTTTAAAACTATACTAACAGCCCAATTCTAACATTACCAAATCTCAGTTATCACTAAGTTATTCTCTTTCACAAATCCTCTGACACTAGCATGCACCCCCACTAATTTTACATACTTAACTATATCTTTAACCCAGCAAACCATCACACAGTCGTTTCCTGCAGCATTAAATCTACCTTCTCCCAAAATAAGCATCTTCCAACTATTCACTTTGGTTCTTTATGGATTTAAGCCTCATCGATGTGGTGAGGTCATTAGGGATTGGAAAGGGCTGGGCCAAGGAAAAGCAAGGAATTTAGTTAAAGCCTGTTTTTGAGGAACCACATGTGTGATTTTTGGAAATCATGTAAAACTGAAATCTGGATGGATGGACGGGGATTCGAATATGCGTCGCTCACTTGGTCTGTTGATTACAGATTAGCTCAATATTAAGAGCAGCATATAAACGTCAAGTTTTAAGAATATATTAACTGGAAGGAAATTATCAAAGGAAGTGGTGAATGATCAAGCTATTAAATTAAGGTAAATGTTTGTGCAATGCAATAGTAGTTATTTAGGAATATTGTTGGCACAACTGATAATAGATTAACAGGGAAATAAAATAATTGTTTAAAAAAAACTGCCTTAAAAACACACTAAAAAATTGTAAAATAACATTATACCTTGCTTAGAAGAATATAAATCTAAGTCACCAATATTTTACATTACTATTATTGAAATGTTAACATTAATCAGTTACTTTTGGAGTCTGTGCCAGCCAAAGCAAGATAAACAAAAAATGAAAACAATAATACATAAAGTAATCATGTTACTACTTACCTTTGATTAATGCTAGAAACATGTTTCAACAATACTTAAACATACAGATATGCTTAGATTATACTAAATGCAAAGCATTTACCACATGACGCAGGCTACGAACCGACAATGTGGCACTAGAGATATGCCTCGATGACCAACGAGGCTGAACCACAGATTACTGTGTAATTTGTTCTCCTGCAATGCAATTTAGTGATATTATAGTTTGCTTTGTATTTTAAATATGCAGCAGTTCTTCTCATTTTGCGAACTTCCTGGTAGCTCAGTGATTAAAGTGCAAAAAATTCTGGCTCAATATACCCTAACAATTCCAGAACAGTGTGGATTGGATGTTTTGATAAGGAATGTCAGTTAACATTTTGGGGCCAGCCTGTGTTTCTACCTAATCACAACATCTGTTAAAGTTGCTAATTGGTAACACAAACATGTACCCTTAAGGCATCAATGCATACTACATACATAAATCTGTATGTGGAATATATCTGTTCCAGCATCATGCAGAAAACATATATTTTTAATAGGTTTTCATAACATGACTCTGACGTCCATGTTGAGACATTAGGACATTTATTTTATGAATATTCTGGCATAACTTAAAACACTGAACTGATTTTGACTGGATTTAAAACTGGGGGTTTCTATAAAGGAAATTAAAGGGATGGGGTAAAGGGGAAGAGGCTTTTGTTTACCAAATGTTGAGAGATTTTTCAGTTTGATTTATAGGATATGTGTGCAAATTTCCACTGATGTCAAATAAAAACTATAGGCGCTACGCAAAACAATTAAGGGGTTGAAGAGAGGAAGAATAGTTTTTTAAAAAAATAATGTGGACAGTATTTTTCTTTTTCTCTTTGTTTAAAACATATATGGGCAACCCCCGGCCCCCGGGCCGGATCCGGCCCTCCACCAGCTTCAATCCGGCCCGCGGAGATTCAGAAATTTCAAAAAGCTTCAAACTCAAATCTCTCATTAATTTTCATTTATTTTTTCTATCTGTTTTTGTTAATTTTCTTTTTGTTTGTTTGATTATGCTATTGTAATTCTAATAAATAAAAAAATGTGTGAATTTTTTATCGGCTTTTTATTTACTACTACTTACTTATTTCTTACCTACGGCTCGCGATTTCTTACCTACGCAGCCTGATTAACTCCAGAAATTATGCCCTCAGCTAAGCAAAGGTTGCCCATACCTGTTTTAAAATATAAATGTCCAAAGTTCCTTCAAAATTGGATACAAGCTATAGCCTTGTGTGACGAACATTTGCAAAAATTAAATGGTGTAAAGCGATGAGCGAGTGGATTTTGTAAACAGAATGTAGACTTTATGTTTCTCTTTGATTTTAAGTGTTCCATTGAAATCTGAAGAAAAAACTGAGTTTCTACAAAGAACAGTGGAAATTAAGAGGTGTAGGGTAGAAGTGGAGAGGGGTTGGGCTTTTGAAAAACAACTATAAAGAGAATTGTTCTGTGTGTTTTATAGTATATGTGTGCAAAGTTCCTTCAGAAGCAGATAGAAACTGTAGCTTTGTATAAAGAACATGACAAAAATTGGAGGGGATGGAAAGAAAGAGAGGGATTTGGTTTCTGTATACCAAATGTAGACGGAATATTTTTGTTGCTTAAAGTATGCATGTGTATACTTCCTCCAAAATCTGATAGAAACTGTAACTTTGTACAAAGAGCATTAACGATAATTGAGAGAGTGGAAAGGGGAAGAAGTATTGGGTTTTTGTAAAACTATGTGGAAATTTTCTTTTTCTCTTTGTTTTAAAGTGTGTGTGTGTGTGTGTGTGTGTGTGTGTGTGTGTGTGTGTGCGCCAAGTGCATCAAAACTGGATAAAAACTTTGTATTGTATACAATACATTCATTTTCCATTGATCCCAATATAAGAGACTGGCTCTGAGGGATGTGGAAAGTTGTCAATTTACAGATATTTATTTATTATTTTTATTATCAATCTTGTTCCATGGATCCCTGCTGAGGAAGTACCTCTGGGATGTGAAACATGTCATTGTTGATACATATACACATAATATGAGTCATATCATAGTATATATATATATACATATTTTACAAATACAAGAAATAATAATAAACATACATTTTTGCAACTGAGTTTTGCAAACGTCATAATGAGTACAATTAATTATTTTCTTCAAATTCTTGAATGGAGTAGAAGGAGTTGCCAATAAGATAATCTCTAAGTTTTTGTTTGAATACATCTTTATTATCTGAAAGCTGTTTTATACGATTAGGTAGTTTATTAAACAGATGTATCCCAGAATAATTAACTCCTCTTTGTACTAATGACAGAGATGTTTGTGTTTTATGCAAGTTATTTCTGTTTCTTGTATTGAAACTGTGTACCTGTGAATTAGGTGTAAACAGGTTAAAATTTTCTATGACAAAGCTCATGAGAGAATATATATACTGAGAATACATTGTAAGAATATTGAGTTTCTTAAAGAGTTGTCTGCAAGAAGTTCTTGGTTTTACCCTACACAGAAACCTAATAGCTCTTTTCTGTGCTATGAAAACTTTTTTACTTTGTGAAGAGTTTCCCCAAAAAATTATGCCATATGACATTACTGAATGAAAATATGAGGAGTACACCTGTTTCATTAATTCTAGATCTGCTGTTAGAGAAAGTGTTCGTATTGCGAAGGTGGCACTACTTAACTTTGCCAGTAGTGTAGTGATATGATCATGCCAACAGAGTTTCTGATCTATTTTAATACCAAGAAATTTTATACTCTCTGTTTCTAAGATTGTGTTGTTTTTATAGTTTATACATATATCTGGCTGTGCATAGTTTTTTGTTTTAAACCTAATATAATGTGTTTTTTCAAAATTTAATTTTAATGAATTTGCCTTAAACCAATTTGCTACTACTCTAAGTACTTCATTTACATTAAATTCTATAGTACTGTTTGGTGTTTTACGCACAGTCAGGTTAGTGTCATCTGCAAATAAAACACTCTTAACTTTGTCGGATAAATTTCCAGGAAGGTCATTGATGTATAACAGAAAGAGGAGGGGACCTAAGACAGAGCCTTGTGGAATTCCATGTTTTATTTTCTCCCAGTCTGATGAAGCATCTTTACTTATTTTAGAATCAAAAATTGAAACTTTTTGCATTCGGCTTTCAATGTATGATTTAAACCATTTACCTGCGGTCCCAAAAATACCATAGTATTCCATTTTTTTCAAAAGTAATTCATGATTTACACAGTCAAATGCTTTTGCAAGATCACAAAATATTCCTACAGGATTCATTTTATTATTCAGTTCCTCAAATGTGTTATTTAAAAATGAATATATAGCCATTTCTATGGATGATCCTTTTTTGAACCCAAATTGTGAATTAGTTAGGATATTATAGTGTGTAACATGTTTTATTACTCTACTATACATGACTTTTTCAAAAACCTTTGAGAATGTTGAAAGTAATGAAATGGGACGATAGTTGTCTACACATGTTACTTCTCCTTTTTTAAATAATGGTTTTACAACAGCATATTTTAGTCTATCGGGAAAAACACCTTGTATTAAGGATTCATTACAAATGTGAGCAAGTACATGACTGATACAGTCTGAACATCTTTTCAGTAATTTACTTGAAATATTGTCATAGCTGGAAGAATTTTTAGGTTTTAATTGTTTAATGAGTTTATTTATTTCTGAGACTGTTACTGGTGGCAATT
The DNA here is from genome assembly GCA_031002005.1 of Vandiemenella viatica. Taxonomy (NCBI): domain Eukaryota; kingdom Metazoa; phylum Arthropoda; class Insecta; order Orthoptera; family Morabidae; genus Vandiemenella; species Vandiemenella viatica. The sequence continues at coordinate 45,795,623 of CM061918.1, read as the reverse complement.
TCATCTCCACAAAGCTATTTGGGAAAGCAGTCTCAAGAAGCCTTAGAGCACTATGTGGGGATTGCTTTTCTATGCCTAATTTATCTACTACTGACGTAAAATGTTTGTTAAATATTTCACAAACTTCCCCTACTTCGCTATACACATATCCATTTTGTTCTATTTTTATGTCTTTAGAGTGATTTACAGTTTTTCCTGTTTCAGTCTTTATTATATTCCATATTGTTCTCATTTTATTGTCTGAATTTTCTATTTTCGCCGATATGTACCTGTTCTTGGCCTTCCTTATTACATTTCTTAGTATTTTAGAATAAAGTTTATAGTGAACTTTCAGCGCATAGTTATCTGATTCTCTCATTTTTAAATAAAGGTCCCTCTTTGTTTTACTAGAGATTCTAATACCCTTTGTTATCCATCCCATGCCCAGTTCATTGTTTGGAGTGTTGAGAATTTTCCTTTTTTTAAAACTACCTTCAAAAAGTGTTAGAAATATATTCAGAAAGGAATCAAATTTCGCATTAACACCCTGCGCATTATATACTTCTAACCAGTTTTCATTGTTTAAGGTATCTATAATCAGTTGCATAACAAAATAATAAGTACACCAGTAGATGTACAGTTATAGCATACAGGGTACATTAAACAATTCCATAACAAAATAATACATGCACCAAAAGGTGTACAGTCATACCATACAGGGTACATTAAACAATTCCATAACAAAATAATACATACACTAGAAGGTGTAGTCACAGCATACACGGTACTGAAAACAATTGCATAACAAAATAAATACATACACCAGGAGATGTACAGTCATAGCATACACAGTAAATTAATTATGTAATCTACATTTACATAAGTTACTGGCAGTTATTTTTTAGATACCTTAGAAATAAATTCTTTGACAGAGTAGAAGGAAAATTCTTTCAATTTTTTCCTGAATTTATTCTTATCATCTGCTAGACATTTGATATGTGTTGGGAGTTTATTGAAGATATGTATCCCTGACTATTGCACCACTTTTTGAACAAACAACAATGACATATAATCCTTGTTAAGATCATTTTTACTTCTAGTGCCATAATTGTGTATTTTACTATTTGTTTCAAACCAAGTATAATATGTGACTACAAAGGACATTAATGTGTATATATACTCAGACGCTAATGTCAAAATCCCTAACTTCTTGAACAGCTCTCTACATGAAGTTCTATTGCTAACCCCACACATACGGTTTTGGGCCCTGAACACTTTGTCTCTATGGGTAGAATTGCCCCAGAATATTATTCCATATGACAATAAGGAGTGAAAATAAGCAAAATAAACTAGCTGCCTCACAAGGAGATCACCTGTAGCTGAAATTGTACGACTTGCAAACGTGGCTGCACCCAATCGCTTTAGTAGGTCAGAAACATGTACTTTCCAATTTAAATTATGATCAATATACAAACCTAGAAATTACACTCTCTACCTCTCGAATTGACTGGCCTGCAAATTTTATGTCTATATCTGGTGTTAATCTGGGTGATGTACTGAATTGCATATACTAAGTTTTATCAAAGTTTAAAACAAGCCATTAGCTGTAAACCATTTATTAATCAGTTCAACGACATAATTTGAAATATATTCTGTAGATAAATCTGGAGTGTTTTTAATTCCTATGTTTGTGTCATCTGCAAATTGGACAAATTTTTAGTGTTTAGATGAAACACAGGGTAGATCATTTATATATATTAAAAACAATAGTTGCCCCAATATAGAACCCTGAGGTACTCCACATCTGATTAATTTCCACTCAGAAAACAGTGGACCCCTTAACCCCGCTGTAACATCCCAGTAATTGTGGCAACCTTGCAGGCCAACTATTGCATTCCTCTATGTGTGCAAATCTGCTGTGATGCACATATGCTGGTTGTAGTGGTTTTTAGTGTTGTACACGAAAGATGAAAGAAGGAAGACGGTGAAACTGATTGCCGGCACTTCGAGTCCGACACAAAGGAGCAATGGCACGCTCATCGTACCTTAGCGACGGACAAAATATGCTCCCACTCCAAATACAATGCAAAGAGATTTCAAGTCCAACCCTAATTTCTATAACTTTCGATCTATAGAAAACTTTTACACTAGAATTTACAATCAGATTCAAGTCATTTCAAATTTCATACAATCGCCTCCTACCGAAAACTTAAAAGAAGTATAGGCAAGAGCGCAATCACTGGACTCATAAAGGAACTGTCGTTTTGGTCTGAAAACTGTTACACACGTTCCTTGGGTGATATTATTTAATATATGTTGCTCTTAGAGCTGTAAAACCTATACATACCTTACAAACTTAACTCAAAAGTGACGTTACGTTATACGGCGTGTGACTGGGAGGTATACTATAACGACGTAAAACAATCATGCAGATGTTCTTGGAACGATATTATTTAAGAATATGTTGCTGTCACAGCCATTAAAGGGATTACTGGAGATCGCGATTCCACCACGAGTTGTCATCATAATACTGCAATGGTCAAACGCACGATTCCACTATAAATTCTTCCCAAAGTGCATTTAATTATTTCATGATGGTCCAGGCTGTATTACAACCTAATTTGTGCTTGAAAAAATGGTCCAGGCTGTATTACAAACGGAATTACTGCTTGAGAATAATACGTCTTGCGACTGACTACAGCAGTATTCCAACGATATTACTGTATGTTGTAGGGGAATCGCGATCTCCAGTAGACCCCCATTAAAAATGTATTCATGGAAAAATTTGCACACGCATACAAAAAAAGTCACAATTTTCAATCGTAAGCAAACGATAGACGCCATAATTACGTACACACATGCGTCATCCAACGATAATAGATATTGCATTGTCAATCATATGTTAGGTCTGGGATGTTAATTTTCTACGGCATTGGCCTTTGGCATTTATGAAAGTAGGTTGCGATGATATTAACGTAAGTTGTGTTTACGATGAAAGAGCGGCAGTATTCGTGTTTTAACATAGGGTTGAAGGAATTTAATATTTATAAATGTTTGTAATCTGAGGTTGAAATGCAGCCTGTACCAGAATGGCACAGTTTTGTTTCTAAACAAAACTCTGTTGAATTTGTTAAAGATTTAATTTTTCTTTATTTTCAAGCAGCATTGAAATTTATTTAAAAATTTTGAGCTACCATGGTTTTCGAGCAGAATTATTAGCAGCGCTTGTGGATAGGTTTCAATGCAGCCTGGACCATAATGTTCATAGAAGCTGCCCGTTGTAGCTTAATGAATTTTTTTTTTTTTTTTTTTAAAATTGAGCTACCGTGATTTTGAGCAGAATTATTAGCGCCGCCTGAACAGATGTGAAGCAGGAACGTTTGCGTTATCATTATACATCGCCGTATGCCTTTTCCCAGTCGCGCGCGGCTTAACGGTATGGCACTTTTCGAGTCAATTTTTGAGAACTGATATATTTTACAGCTCCAAGAGCAACATATATTAAATAATATCACCCAACTAACGTGTTCAACAGTTTTCAGACTAAACTAGTATTTTTTGACGAGTCCCAGTGTTTGGGCTATTACCGAAGTATATTTCAACAAAATTTCTTATCTTAACCTATCATTAATTTTGAATGCACCAAAGAAATCGTAAACAGTTTAACCTAGCTACAGCAGTTTATTCCAGTATCAAGTGCAGATTGCAAAAGAGAAATAATAGTACCAGCACAATAAAAGTAGAACTCTAAAACTCATACTCACATTTATAAGTATAACGTCACTAATCTTCAATCCTAGAACTGAAAACTGATCTTTCAAACCGTCCTTCGTAACCATCCTAGCCACGAATGTTAGAAATACAAGCAGAGACAGAGTACAGGTCAAGCAAAAAAAACCGCGAAAATGATATGCCAAAGTGTTTCATATCTGTGATGTTTTAAGCATGGAGGAAGGAATTATATGAGGAGAAGTGACGTTAAATCGGTGAAGCAAGCACTAAACTCTCCCGCATGGTGGCAGCACCGGCAACGACCATATGGCTCTTCCCAACAATTAAGGTGTTCACATTGTGGTAGATGCAGTGATTATTTCATTTAGTATTGTGTATGTGTTTAAAAATGCCAGCTTGTTGTTGCGTACGGTTTGCACAAATAGGCCAGACAGGAAAGAACCTGGAATATCATTTCATAAGTAAGTTGAATTG
>CM061918.1:45720948-45790438 GCA_031002005.1 Vandiemenella viatica | reverse complement strand
ACATTAAGAAGTAATGTCTCATCTGGCACCAGCGTTGGGCGCCATTATGTGGTAGGTGCCTTGGTGGGCAAACCACATTACAATTATTTCTCATACCTTTATGATGAATAATTGTGGATTTTTAATTTTAATTTATGTGAAGGAGTGGAAATTTATTAATTTTGCAAGAATCTCGACGTTAGTTGGAATTCAGGAAAATTGTCACAATATGACATTTATTTTCTTATCACTGGCGATTACAAGTCCGAGCGAATTTACCGTTAACATTAACACAAATTGGCAAAATCATAAAAGCAACGCTCAGAGTTACAATTAGCCGTCATGGGCAAGCAAACAATTGTATATTTACTTTTAAATATCTCAGAATCAAAATGCAAGAAATAATGACAACTGGAAACAATGAAAAATACAAGTTATGACTACCTCAGACAAAGGCATCATAATACTGTGACTTTACAGTTAAAAAGAAAATCATGGGCGCCAGAATGAACAATATATCATTCGAAAATAACTAGTTCTGGCAAATTATGCCGCTAGCTCAGGGGTTTTTACAATTACAAAGTGAGAACATGGACCTATCCTCTCAAAGTCGCTTACGGGTTCTGTTTCACGGAATGCACAATCACATGGCTTGGTCGTAATCAATTACCATTGTAGTTCTGCGTCTGATGTCTGTGATGAGTGTAGCGGACCCACGATATGTGAGATTATCTCACAAGTCCGGCTATAGGCATCTCTGGTCTGGCAATGCGCATCATCGCATTACCGGCTGTGTTGCGGTGATAACCTTGCTCCAGCAAGGCAAGCTGCGGTTAGCGAAAGAAGTCAACTTTCCAAGTCAACCTCAGACTGGTGCGATCGAAGTTCAGAATCAGCATCTCAGCTCCTCGCTCTTCGGTCCACGAGGAAACTTCTCGCTCCGCCCATTTGTAGTCTCGAAGCTCACATACAACAAAAATTCCCAGGATTTTGAGTTATACGCTCATTTTGATTGGACCTTCAGGTCGGCACCTAATGTCACGTGATATCCTCGATATGTGATTTGGCCAAAGAATCCAACAGAGGTCGGACATATTCGGCTAAGTTCGCCGGGCGAGAGAACATTCGGGTTTCGGACGGCAGGCTTTTCCCGCTCGGTGAGTGACGTCGTGGACCGCCCATCCCCAGGGAGCAGGGTGTGTGGTCTGGCAAATCCCAAATCCGCGACTTTGTGTCGCCAAGGCTCGGGAACACCAAGATTAGCTTCAAGCCTACATAGCTCAATAATTCTTGAATATTCGCTTTGCTACGATACACTGTATAAGTTCACCATTTCATTACAGTCCTCACTTGGAATCTTGCGTACTTTATAAAATTACAACAAAAATCTATTCACGTGGTCGCCCAAGATTTATGTAAATTACTCTTATATTATTACATATATAATAAAAATGCACCTTGTAACGTGGCGACAGCGCGGCTCGTTACAATCTATAATTTTATTATTATTATTATTATTATTATTATTATTATTGGATACATTCTATGGCCTAACATGTATTCACAAATCAATCGAACCCTGAACACGTCACATTCTGCAATGTAGTGACGTCATACTGTCTCCATCCGGACGTGTTTACATCGCGAGGCGGTAAGTGGTTACAGCGGTATCGCAATCTAGATATTACCCCATTAATCAACAGAACAGACAGTGCTTCCGTAAATTTGGCATACATAATTCTGTTTATCAGAAGATAAAGGCGGAAAACAAGCATGTTTACAAAGGCAGTTGTTATTCTCACGTAATAAATGGTTGTGGAAAGTACCCATTGAAACGTCTTAATGTTGACGTGGAAACCTCTTTAACAGTGAAAAAACGAGGATGTAACACTGTATGTGCTTAGTGTGAAAACTTGCCAAAAGATTTGCCCAGCTCTATCTGTACTTTGTTTCTTATATTTGAGATAAAGTTTCTAATGCCAGGCACAGCGTCACGTATTAACTTCCCTACCGCCTTTGGGTGAAGACGACCTAGATCTGTTTTGTGATTCTCCTCATAACTTGGTTCATATTCTGCATACACAACAAATGGCTCGCAATCTGTTTCTCTATAGGAATGTGGTTGTCACGGCACTGTGTTACCATCACCGACATACGAAGATCTTCACTTACCAAACCAGCTGAGCGTACGGGGAACATTGTCTGCCTGCTGTAGGATGAAGCTGGCGTGTTTGAAGGAGTTGGCAGCGGGATGTTTACCTCCCCTCCCAGTGCTATTGCGTTGTCGTCTTCCCGGCGTGATCTTTTGTTGCACAGTTTCTGGTGCAGTGGAGAACCATGAACGCAGTTCATTAGTAGTGTTTCCAGCTCATCGCCAACTGCAGAACTGCGAAGTATTGTCGATCTCTGGCTGTGTGGCACCTTCACCATACTCACCACCCTCCATGGTGGCGACATACACACACTCTCCTAAACAAACTTTTTAGATTGACTGCTGACCGCTAATCACAGTTTAACAGTAAACACAATTGATAATCACACTGCTCTAGCGCACGGGAATAGACACAAGGAAAACTCGGTGTCTAGCTCACTAAGCGGCGATGTTACCTCCTCGGCGATCAGGAAGCGACTGAGCAAGCTAGTTGGCCTGCAATTAAATGTTATGTTTTGGGAAAATGACCAAATTACAGCCACTAGGTACTATGGGAATTTATTTCTGAATGTTGCGATAGTAATAACATAATTAATGATGAAGAGTGTAAAAAAGAAGGTCTGAATGACTGCTACAGTTTCTTCCTGCTTAATACAGGGTGTTGCAAAAAGGACTTTGCAACTTTGAAAATTTATATAAATTTTATGAGACAAGGTACAGAGCTGGTTTTAGTGTTGTTTTAAAGGAAAACACTTCAAGCTTTGACTCGCGTAGTCCGCTAGTGGCTAATCGTGCCGCATAAGCGCTAGCGGCAGTTACGTTAAAGATGGCTGCCTTCACTGGACCCGAGCGTGCTAGCTGTGTGTTTTGGTTTGAAGAATCGAAGTCTGCGACAACATTTCAGCGTAATTTTCGTACCAAGTACGCTAAAGATCCTCCTAGTAGGCCTACAATTTATGAGTGCCATAGATGTTTTGTAGAAACAGGGTGCTCAGTAAAACATAAAAAATCCTCAGGTCGTCCAAGCACATCTGACGAGGTCGTTGAGCAAGTGAGAAAAAGTTTTGTCAACAGCCCTACGAAATCGACCCGGCGTGCATCTCGTGAGCTACAAGTCCCACATACGAAGGTTTGGCGTGTGTTGAGAAAACGTTTGCATTTGAAACCATACCGATATTCGTTTTTACAAGCAATTAAAGACACTGATAAGATTGCACGTAGGAACTTCTGTGTGGATATGTTAAATCGAGTGGATGATGATGAACATTTCTTGGACAACATAACCTTTTCTGACGAGTCAACTTTTCACTGAAGTGTCAAGGTTAACACACATAACTGTAAGATTTGGGGCAGTGAAAATCCACATGAAACATTGCAACATGTTCGTGATAGCCCTAAAGTGGACGTTTTTTTGTGCGTTGAGCAAGAGGAAAATGTACGGCCCCTTTTTTTCCCAAGAGAGAACCATCAACGGGATAGTGTACCTTGATATGTTGCAACAATTTTTGATACAACAGATCGATGAGGATGACCGAGATCGAAATGTTAAGATGGCGCACCACCACACTATCTGACTGACGTCAGGATTTTCTCAATGACCGCTTTCCAGGTCAATGGATTGGCCGTGATGCGCCAATTGCATGGCCCCCCCCGTTCCCCAGACCAGACACCGCTAGATTTTTTCTTCTGGGGTTTCATAAAAGATATGGTGTACGTACCTCCTTTGCCGGCCACTCTACCTGAACTTAGAGCAAGAATTTACGCTGCTGCTGAGCAAGTTACACCTGAAATGCTAGTGCGAGTCTGGGAAGAAATCGACTACGATGGGATGTCTGCAGAACAACCAACGGAAGCCACATAGAACATCTTTAGTTTAAGGTAAAAAAACTTGAAGTGTTTTTCTTTAAAACAAAACCAGAAACCAGCTCTGTACCTTGTTTCATAAAATTTATATGAATTTTCAAAGTTGTAAAGTCCTTTTTGAAACACCCTCTATATTGCCCGAATTCACGAAAATGATATAGCTATATGAAAATGATACCTTCACTATTTTGGACGTTGATCATGCAATGCGAAGTCTTTTTGACCAATTAAAAAGCAGGTTGTCGTTTTCAGAAACCCCACCGAAGACCAGAAGAATAAATTCAAAACACAGGCACACATTTTCCTGCAAAGAGCAATCAAATATTTGGAAGAGAGATATGATTTTGCACTTGATGGAATTTACAAAAAGTTTGAAATTTTTTCCTTAGATCAGAGGAATTGAAATTGACGTTGAAAATACTATCTGGATTTTCTGGGATACTGAAAATTGAAGATGCAGTTAACATTGATTGCCTTTGTACAGAGTTCACATGTCTGAAAGCTGTTTTCGATGTCCTTCCAAAAGACTTGCCATACGATAAAATCTGCGCTTATCTCCTTAGAACAAACGTTTCTAATGATTTTTTAAATCTAAGGAAAAAAATTGTGTTATTTTTTTTTTTTTTTTTTTTTTTTTTTTTGTTATTTCCAACAAGCAACGCCTTTTACGAGAGAATATTTAGTCTGTTGAACAATTTATGGACTAAACAGCGAAACAGAATGTCCATGGATTTGACCAAGGCTGCAAATTGAAAGAGCCTTGCTCAGAAATTTTATCAGTTTTGCAAAGCATTAACGCAAAACCTGTAAAAATGGCAAATATCTAGTGACAATTTAAAAAAAAAAAAAAAAAAAGTGGTTTTGACTGATGTTGAGTTGATTTAGCCAAAGTGAGGCGTTCAATTTTTGTTTATTTGTTGATAATACCTGTTGCTGATCTTCTGCCAAAGTTTAATTAATAAGCCTAAAAGACGTTCATTTTTTGTTTTAAGTTCAACATTTTTCGTTTTGATTGATAATACCAGATGTTGGTTTTCTACCTAAGAATAAATAAGCCCGAAAGAGGTGATTAATTTTTGTTTTAAGTTCAGTATTTTTTTTTTATTGGTAATACATGATATTTATTTCAACCAAAGTTTACTTAATAAACCATATACATGTTAGGTAGCTTAGTTTATGCCTAAAATACATTTTTTATTAATTTTTATTTTTGTTCACTCTACAAACATACCACAAAAATACATTTTACACTAGAAATGTTCCAGATCATTTAAATGCTGGCAACCCCTATAGTCTGTTCAGTTAGAAGAGGTGGCTCAAGGTCAGTCGGCTCTATCCCCACTCCACTGCCCTTACCCCTACATATGGAGAGGAAAGAGTGCCCGCTAAAATATTTGCCTCCCGAGTGTATGGACATAGAGATCTGCTTGAAGTGGTAGGCAATGGGAGCGGGTGGTCAGTTTAGGAATGGGGCAAATGAAATATTACATTGAGACGCCAGTTGAGCTTGAACAGGGAGTATTTGCGACAGGGTTTAGCCAACCATGTTCCAAGGTGCATAAGAGAAATTTATGTTCAACTTGATCAAAAAAAAGGAAAATATATAATTATTAAGTTATTTCGTGAACCAATTCACGTATGTTTTGAGAAAAATGACTCAAAAAGATTTAATTAATGATATGTGTGGCAAGATTTTACTGCACAACCCAGTCTCAATGTATATGTGTGTAACTAATCTTCAATTAAAATCGAATTTCGGTAAAATGACTTAACATGAGAAAGTATAAATCACACAGACCGACCTTAGACTAGTAGGAGCCGGGAGGTGCACAATTCCTTATCATCAGACTGGCTACCAAAGTTCTGGTTAACTCCCAAACCTCTTCGCAGTTCATACGGCACTGGTGACAATTTCTCTACACAGCTGCTTCCTACTATTTTCTTTTTTTATGTTAAAATTGAGTTCAATAAGCTTCTCCCTTTAATAATCTTTGTCTCAGTGTTATCTGGTAAGTTTTTCAGATTTCCGTATCTACCACAGAAATTTTCCCATTATTTTATTCGTATATCAAGTGTCAGATTGTGGTCACGGTCAACTCTTCCCTTCTACCTGTAATTCCTAATTATTCTGTGATTATTCATCGAGTCCTTTCATCAATATATGAAGCACTATCCTTATTCTCCTCTTGTCTTTCAGTGAATCGCATCCCTGCCCCTGTACCATAAGAGTTGCCGATAATTTTCTGCGCTAATTTCCACAAACAAATCCAACCCCTACGAATTTCCTCAAACTCCTGTACTTGGTGTGCATAATGAGGCTCCCGTACCACATCATCATATTCCAGCAATGGTCTGACCAAGGTCTTATAACAAATCCGATTTCTTCCCTGTTACATTCCCTTATCAACATTTCCTAAAACGAATGGTTATGAAATATTTCCCTAGCACCTGTCCAATTGAGTTTTCTAGCAAATATTGTGCCAAGATATTTATACTTGATGTCTGCAACAATTAATTTGCTTCTCACAGCGCTAAAAGTATTAATTTAAGCAGTTATATATTAAATGACCAACAAGAAGCTTTCGTTTATGGAATTAACTCGGGGTAAAATTGAGAAAAGTTAGATTTCTTAACAGCTAATCGAGGATATGTTATTGTTTGATAATAAGGTCTTTCGCTGCCAAAGTAAAATGTGTCAAACACTTCTTGCATGGTAAAAACTAGAACATTATAAAAATCCGAACTTACTGATCTTTTTGTGATGACTTCTAAGCAACAATTTGAAATTTTGCCATTCTACTAGCTTAGTAACATTATCATATAATAATTTTAACACAAACATAAATGTTTAGACTATATTTCCATTTCTCTAAAATATATTAATGTCACTGCAGTAGATTTGACGACAGAGAGCATACTGAACTTGTAATATTGCGTTTTTTGGGTTTCATTTAAAATCCAGAGGCTTGAATGACTTATTGGATGAAGGAATTATTAAAAGATAGAAATCAAAGATCTAAAGCAGTATCAAATGAGGAGGGAGTGTCAAAGCGTAGTACACTGGGATCATTGCTATTCGTTGTTCAAATGAGTGATTGTGTTGACGATTTACAATCAGAAATTGGGTTGTTTGCAGGTGAAGTGATGGTACACAATCGGATGACAAACGGGAGATGACTTTGAACAGCTGCAAGGTGACCTGGACAGAATAATTAGCTGGGTAGATCAACATGCAATGTGCCGGGAAGAATACGAGTATTAGGTACACAGATGAAACAGCTCAATTTTGTTATGATTGTAGAGTGGGGAAAAAAATCTTGTTAAAGACCTGATGTGCATATATCTTGGCATACCATTGATAATAAACTCAACTGGGAAAGTCAAAGTGCAGGAGGTAGGAAACGGTTTCAGAATCCTTCACTTACTGGAGAAGGTGATGAGGGGATATACCAGAGTGAGGGAATAATTTCTTCGATTTGGTGGTATAGCATGAGACCCAAATTTTTTGTGTCAAATACGGGAGTTGGAGAAAGTGGAAAGAAGAGGAGCTAGATTTGTTTGTGGAATTTAGTGCAGGACGCAACCAGTAACTGATATGATAAAGGATCTGCATTCAGCGCCATTGGAAGACAGGAGTGTGGGACTGTGCGAAGCGTATGTTGGTGATCAGAAGAATTAAAGGTTTTGCATGGAAGGGAAAAATTGTCCATGACCATAAGCTGACACTAGATTTCATGCATAAGGGAATGGGAGTACTCTTTTGTACGAAAAGGAGTCATCAGTTGGCATAAATTACTAAGGTAAATACTGAATAATTACCAAAATCTCTGAAAGAATTTAAAACTAAATTGGAGAAATTACATTCACAGAATTTAAGACATACATGAATAAGAAAACCAAAACTCTGTGTCTATGGAAATTGCCACCGCAGTTAAATAAAATGAATATTTATAATTTGACCAAGATTTTGTTGTTCTGTCTCCCTGAAAGAGAGAATAGTTTTGTTCTTTGACATTAACTTGATAAGTTTTAGCTGTGGGTTGAAATACGCGGTTGCGAGTCTCGGACGTGTTTGCGTGGGCTGGAGAGCCGGTAATGTCCTCTGTCCCAAATCCCCGAGTCGTCGTCATGAAACATTCATGTATCGAGTCAGAAGCCGGCCTCGCCCAACGCTACCTTCAGAATACCTACGCTGTATACGTTACCCACGATCGTTTAAATACGCGAGGAAAACTGAAATTGAACACCGATCCAGTACAACAAAAAAAATCCATACGTAAATGCGATAAATTGTTATTTAATACCTAATTATCTTGACGTCGATCATCTCTATACTATTATAAATCTGTAATTGGGTTGCTTCTGTCTGTCTGTCCGTTTATTAAGCATCATGCCAAAAGCATAGAACCAATTTGAAACGGATTTTCATAGTTTAAAAGCTTATGCTCCAGCTTAAAATCTGCGATATATTTTATCACCATATATGACCAGGAAACGAAACAATAAATGATAATTCGTTCGTACCGGCAACAGCTAGGCATCACAGATCACACTGCTTCTCAGATGAACACTCCTTTACGAAATACTCACCATAAGATCACACTGCTTCTCAGATGAACACTCCTTTACGAAGTACTCACCACAGATCACACTGCTTCACAGATGAACACTCCTTTACGAAGTACTCACCAAAGATCACACTGCTTCACAGATGAACACTCCTTTACGAAGTACTCACCACAGATCACACTGCTTACTACGCGCAGCAAGATCTGCCACAGCGAAGCAGAGGGAAAGTTTTAAGTGTTGATAAAGTGGTATGTACAAACAGAACAAAGAAAACTGTCGAAAAAATGGGGGAGTATCACGCAAAAATTTTGATTTTTCTGAAGTATTTTCACGATATATTTATTATCTGCTCAAATAGATTCTCTATCAAGTTATACTCGTATATGTGATTTTTTTTTATCTAATTGATCACAAAATAATCAAATTCTTTAAAATTATACATTTAGTTTGTTATAAGTACGATACATTTCATTAGTATGATTACTGTTTTCCTGTAATCTTCAGCTATCTAGCACTGTAAATTAAGGAAAAATTACGGAAATAAAGGGGAGAACTAGATTTATTACGGCCTTTCCTAATGGTAGAGTAAAAAACTATGTACATTTTGGAAATTGATGGATTGCCTCGTAGACGTCGATGTGATAAGAGGCTTGAAATGACGAAGACAAGGAATGGGAAGGAGTTCGACCATGGTCTTCTTGAAGTAACCGTCCTGGTATTCGCCTGGAATGATTTGGGGAAACCACGGAAAACCCAAATCTGGATGACCAGATGGGGATTCGAACTCGCGTCCTCTCTAATCGAAAGCCAGAGCGTTGCCGCTCACCCACTACGGTCGGTCCCATGAAGATATCTAAAAATATAATTACTTCAAATCCTCCCGTCCAGAAATCAGGTGTAACTCTTTTCACCCCCTAATCATACGTATATCTTAGTTCCAAAAAGGAGTTTTTTGTGACGAGTCATCTATGTCCCTTCATACTTAACCAAAATCGATAATGAGGTATCATTTTAAAGATTAAGTTTTCCGCTTTTGTTAACATGATTAACTAAGAACGGAATTTTTCTAAATTTAATCCGTAAATGGCAAAATTATTAACAATCAAGGTGACAGGTGTGCGATAGTTCAGAGTCTAGCTGCTAGGCTTCGCTGGCGTCTATAATGAGTGATCAGATTACACCTAGATAGCATCACCAGATATTACCGAGATATTTACAAATTGTGTGTGTTTTCTAGCGTAAGGAGCTTTCCGGATAATTTTATTTCTGTTAGGAAAACATTTCACCATTGCTGATTGTTTCAAAAGACGTTGTAAGTAATTTGCTATATAGTACCTATTTCAGTTGACAAATAAACAAATGCTACAAGTGAGCCGGTTTTTCCATCATCCTACTACTAACTGCCAACCTTACGTTTCATCGTATATCATTTGCAAAATTTTCTCAAGGGTCACCTAGGGTTCTTTTTTTCAGATTTTACGTTATATTCGTGTTTGGGGTAGTAAAAACTGAAACACTGTGTCATTTTAAATTTTAAATTAAGTGTCGAGAAGTTATGACACTTTAACAGATAGACAAATTACTGATTCCTAAGGCTTCGGCGGCCGTCTTGACTCATTATTAATAGATTTTCGGGGTATGCCGCGTTGTTTATTTCATAATCCGAACTTTCGGCTGCCATCCTACAGCCTTCATCAGAGATACTGTTTATATTGACATAGCAACCAGCGCCATGCATCGCAGAGTAACAGGCCGCTAACTTCGTTGATGTTGTTGGTATTCCTTAAAATTTCTGCTGCCTCTTTCACTCGTCGATGCCGCCACTGGTCTTCTCTCCACAGCAGCCTCTTCGATGCTTGGTGCTCGTTGCTATGTCAGCACTCAGCAGCATAAACAGTATATCTGACGAAGGTTCTAGGATGACTGGCAGCCGAAAGATCAGATTATGAAATAAACGCGGTATACCCCGAAAATGTATTAACCAAGGCAAATTACCGTCCGCACAGTGAATCCTTTGTTTCATGCAGGGTGTTCGTGGTGGGTGGTTAAACAGTGTTAGCAATTACGTGAATGCTAACGCTGCTAAAGCGACCGCAGCTCACGTAGGGAGCGACTGTAATTGACCTGTGAGCGGCCTGTTTGGCTCCCGTCTCAGTAGGCCCGGGTACTTGCCGCCCTGATTGCCCATTAGTCAGATTGGCCGCCCCTGCGAGCTGTTTTAATCAGTCGTTCCATCAACTCGACTGTTCCTCTGTGCCGAAATTCCTCAAGCGCCCACTTGTGGCATCAATTGCGGAGATTGCCGCACGGACCGTACGCATGCGGGCGGCATACTCAGCTCGCCACTCGACGTCCGGGAGAAAACATCGGCTCTTTTGCTTCCCCGGTTACCGGACCATAAATAAAATATTGCGTACCTTTAAAATCCCGCATGGAAATATTGGCAGTTCGCTATGTAGAAATCATCTGGGGCAGTTTATACTGGTTCTGTTTTTTTTATTTTTTGCTTGCGGCTTTGCACCTCGTCGACGTCGAGGTCATTAGAGGCATGATGGGACTGGCGACAAAGAACGGGAAAGATATTTTTTTTTTACTTTCATTCCTCCCAGCTGAAGGCTGGGCGGCGGGCTGCTGGAGAATCACGTAGACTCTTTTCAGCCTAACTAATCTACGGGGAGGGAAGGAGGATGGAAGTCGGCCGTGGCCTTGTAGGGAACCATCCCAGTATTCGCCTGGAGTGACTAAGGGAAACCACGGGAAACCCCAGTCAGGATGGTCGAACGGGGTTTAATCCCCGTCGTCCCGAATGATAGGTAGGAGGGCGATTTCGCTCTCCTCGCATCTCGGTCACGGGGAGGAATTCGGCCGCGGCCTTTTGAAAGAAGCATCCCGGCCTTCGCTGGGATTGATTTGCGAAACCATGGAAAACCTTAATCTGGATGCCCGGACGGGGATTCGAGCCGCTGTCCTCCCGAATGCGATGCCAGAGCGTTAACCGCTTACCCACCACGCTCGGTCATTGGGTCAGTCTTCTATCTACGTGTTTTGCCGATTATAAGTACTGTTTAAAATGTTGTTAAAAAGTAAACACTTGTGGTATCATATCGCACCTGCATGATGGAAGAGTAATTTATTTTGTTTGAATGTTTGTAAGCGTAATTTTTATCTTATTATGCGCTTTATTCTCTGGTTGCATTATCTTTTCAACAATTACGTTCATCCGGCCACGGTAGCACTATATTACCGAGCTTGCTTCGCATTGCGGAGTTCGCCGGTTCGATTCCGGCCTAGGGCATGGGTTCTTTTAATCAGGTGTTATGTCCATCCTGTGTTGTGATCATCAATAACACTAGAAGAGATTAATACAATTAAGGAAAAATGAAAGAGAAACACATATACTGGCTGAATGGCTATGAGACCGGATGCCATAAAAAAAATTACATTCATATCAACTAGAAAGCGCAAAAAAAATTTTGGCTGGTGCCTGGAATATTTTAACAATTTCTTAGATACTTTTGGCTGATAAATTCAGAATAACTCCACTTTCTCTCCATCAGGTCTAGCTTTTTAACTGTACTCACCTCCATTTCACTGTACTACAATGTAACACAAAATTCCAACATTGCGCATGGGCTGATATTAGTGTGGTTTAGTGGATTAAACAAACCTGTTTCTTTAACACTTATTTTATTCATAAAAGAAGCAAATCATACTAAGTGGTAAACTGCGTGATTCGCACCTGCTATTGTTCACGGCGGTCAGATTGATCCAGTGTTTCGCAACCCAAAAAAACAAGGTGATTCAAAACCCGGAGAAGTTAAACACAGGATCATAGTTCTGTCCACCTGTCTACTCTTAATCACATTATCAGTTTTCACCGTGTCGTCTCTAATAGTACATGTGTCGAGCAGACGATCAACGGCGATACGCGTGTAAAGGATCATTTTTTAAAACAAAAGACCTACGTTACTGATAACGTATTGTAGATGTGTGCAAGTCGTACAAAGGAACGGTGTAACGTATTGGTGCCATGAGTGAAAATATCTGGATCCCACAATCATGCTGTGCTAAGTTATCGTGAAATTGAACTTTTAAAGATGTGAAAAGCCAGATATTTTCTGTGTTTGTTTGTGTGTCTGAAGTAGGATTGTACCATTCTACAATTTTAGGTCAGGACTACTGTAAAACGAAAGGCTCTTGACGACATTTCTGCGCGACCATACAAGATAATTAGAAAAGCCTTGCTGAACTAGACCACGTAGATCATGATGTCACAAAAAACCTTCGGGACAATATTTATAGACATAAAGTGAGGAAATACGGAACAACGCCTAAATCCCAAGAACAAACCTTATCGGTAAGTACTTGATATTACATATTTTTGTTTGCTAGTATAGAAGTCATGATATAAGAGTCTGGAATGGTTCATTTGGTGGTTTACTGCAGATGATGCATGAAAATGATTTCGTCACTCCCAGAAAGGAAAAATTTGTGTTTCGCTGAGAATCCATGGTTGCAGTTAGCACAGTCGAAAATATGACCTGCCTTCATGACGCACACTTTGTTTTTTGTGATGGGACTTTTAATTATGATCCAAAATTTTTCTATCAGATGTACACATTCCACGCATTCAAAAACGGAATGTACCTTAATTTAATTGCAATGGAGCACAGGCTCCGGTGGCAATTTCCCTACACACCCATCCTATCCCCTATCCTGCACCCACCTACATTTGCCCTCTACAAATTTTAACTTTAAATTCTTTCGACGTTTTAGGTAAGTTATTCATCATTTGCCTAGGCAAAAGTGAAAAAGTGCACACCGATATGTTGATTTTTTTAAAAGGTTTGTGTGAAGAAAGTGTGGTAGCTCTTAACCATCATTGTATCACCATAGACTTCGAACTTGCAATGGGCAACGCAGGCAGAACAGTTTTTCCTTTATGTTCGTTGAGGGAGCGCTCATTCCATTTGAGACAGTCGTGGTACCGAAAAATAAAAAGTAAAAAAAATTGTGAAGAGTCGGCCGTGAACATTTGAGTAAGGATTTTAAAGTGGGAGAATGGTTCAAAGGGTCTACTGGAGATCGCGATTCCGCTACAACAACATTCAGTAATGACGTCATAATACTGCTGTAGTCAGTCGCAAGACCTATTACTTTTACAGTAATTCCGTTGTAATACAGCCTGGATCATTATTTTCAATCAGAAATTTCGTTGTAGTACAGCCTGGACCCGCAAGAAACCTTTAAATGTACTTCGGAAAATATTTCTAGCGGAGTCTTGCGTTTGACCACTGCCAGTTCCGGACGAAATCTCGATCTCCAGTAATCCGGGTTCAATTGGTTTTTAGGTTTATGTTATTTTGCACCGTGCGATGTTTCTGAAAGATTTTCGGGTAATATCAAGATGGGGATACCGCTGCGGCCTCGTGTAGTAAACACACAGATCACGTGGTATATATGACATCATTGTGACGTATGGTCCAGGAAGCATTACAACATAAACTCAAATGATGATTGACGAAATCATATTTTATAAAATATGCGTTTCTGTCGTAATGCAGCCAGGACCAAAGTAAACGTAACCATAACACATGATATTGCAGATATCCAATTTCCAGAGTAGCTGTTACTGTGTTGGTACGTGCAGACTGAATACGTCACAATCAATGTAATTGTCACAATATCATCACATATAACACGTGACCCGTGTGTTTACTACGCGAGGCCGCAGAGGTAGCCCCATCTTGATGTTGCACAGATTTTCTATGCTGGTAAATGAGACACCTCCAAACGTCCCTTAGTATGTGGAATTCACCAACTACGTATTACAATGTTGTTTACTGTTGTGTCCCCTTTCCTCCTGAAATGTGGGCTACATGTGGAGTGAAATTTTCCCGCACAACCAATGTTCCTGAATCTTTCCATACACATTATAATTCACAATTTTATCACGTCCACCCGAGTGTTTGGCTGGTACTAGATGTACTGCAAGACATCCAGGTGGAAAAAAGGTTAAAAATTAATGGCACAACGTAGACTAGTTACATTTTCGCCCAAGCATGTCAGTAACAAACCTGCCAATTAATTAAAAAAATTCAAAGACCGTATGATTGACAACCTTACGTTCGTAAAATAAATGGGAATTTCGACCAAAGTTAGGGTCACCCTGAGATAATATCAAGTCTGTTTTTTTATATGACGATGTTTATATAATGATGTTTTATTGACTGTTCGCGTGGTTCTCCCAAACTGATTAAATTTTCGGGAAACCACAAAAATTTTATTTTACCTGCTTCGCAGATTACGAAACACCGATTGATGGTGTCATTCACGTTGTTCGTTGCTGATATCTCCGAGATTTTCAGGAAAGCGATCAAGAAGACTAAAAAGAAAATACATTTTGACTCTCATATTCACGTCAATATCATGGAAATTAACACCATGTTACCAACATGGTCTTGGTAGTTTTCACTTTTGTGTTTCACAAGGAAATTTTGTACTACTTCTGCTAAGGCATAACAAGCTAATGCTTCATTCTCGTGCATCGTTTTCGTGTAATTTGTGTCCATTATGAGTTATGGATCATTGATCCATCAAAAATCCCTGCTTTAATATTTTCAAATTTCTTTTCTGGAAACACACTGCAGATATACTTGAAGCCCTCCCCATGTTTGTACCAAGGCTTTGACAAACTGTTTTGTCAGTCAGAGTTTGATGTGCAAAGGTGGAAACATGATTTTTTTTCTTGCTCAACTAAAGATTCTTCTGATATAATGGCAGCTCTACATAGAGCCATGTCTATTCGAAGGGCCGTCTAAGTTAAAATTTGTAGAGGGCAAATGTAGGTGGGAGTAGGAAAGGAAGAAGATGGGTGTGTAGGGAAATTGCCACCGGAGCGTGCGCTCCATTGCAATTTAATTAAATCTTATAACATAGTGATTAACACAGTCTCAACTATCCACCATGCAAAGGAAGAATGGGTATTTGGTTTAACCCAATTGCTGTCTTAAGAGGAAATTCACCAATTGTGCAATGTTGGCGTCTGAAGATGTTATAACAAATTAAAATCAGAATAAGGTGAAAAATCAACGCAATACATGTACATGCATGTGCATACATGCATAATTACTTTAAAACCATATGGACTGGGAGTGAGCTTCGTATTTTCGGATAGTGAGGGTTTAAACGCAGCATCTGTGGTAAATCATTGTAAAAAAAAATTGTTTAAAAAAATATAAAAACCGCCTTCAAAAAAAAAGCACACTAATTTTTTTAAAATTACTTTATACCTTGCTTAGGAGAAAGTAAATCTAAATGGAGAATATTTTACATTACTGTTATTGAAATTTTTCCATTAATTAGTTATTTTTGGAGTCGGTGCCAGCTGTCACATCGCAAAGATCGAATTACTGAACTTAGTTTGGTGTTCGAGTTGAAACTGGGAGTAAGAACAAAAATTCCAGATATTTTACAGCATGTCGTGAGGCAGATAGTATTATTGCGAGAGACACCTTAGTATTTACTTATTTTTGGAGTCTAGCGCCAGAGATATGCCTTGATGACCAACATGGCCTAGCCACAGATTAAAATACTGTTAATTTGTTTCCCTAAGCTGTCTCTCGCAAATCTGCCTCACGACATGCTGTAAAATATTTGGAATTTTTGTTCGTACTCCCCGTTTCGACTCGAACACCAAATTAAGTTCAGTAATTCGATCTTTGCGATGTGACAGCTTGCACCGACTCCAAAAATAACTAATTAATGTAAAAATTTCAATAACAGTAATGTAAAATATTCTGCATTTAGATTTACTTTCTCCTAAGCAAGGTATAAAGTTATTTTAAAAATTTTAGTGTGCTTTTTTTGAAGGCGGTTTAAAAAAAAAAATATTTTATTGTCAATCGATTTTCTGATAATCTGTTAAGGGTATCAAAGAATTTCCGATGTCAGTTTCGATGTTTGAAAACTTTTCTGTTGTTTTGATTCATTTTAATGCGTCTTGCTCCGACAATTTTAGTAATTTTTCTTTCGTCTTTTTTGATTTCTTCAAGTTCGTGTTTTCTGTTAAGTGTCAACATTTCGCTTGCATAGAAGACTGTTGGTTCCATTTGTATTATTGTATAACTTGTACTATTGCCATGTGCTATTCTTCACGTGCTTTAAATTTGCAACATAATTGCTAGTTGCTTCTTTTTTTACTCTTCCGGCTATGTTTTTTACGCCGGATTTTTGGCGCGAATGAGGTACAGCACACAAAACAGCATGTGAATATTGGTTTCCGTCACTTAATTATCTCCGTATGTAATTTACGATAGTCTGACAAGAGAAAACAGTTATTTACTTATCGTATGATTATTTACGAGGTACACAATAGGAAATGTACATATCACAAGCTTGTACAATTTCATATCTCGAGATCTAATGTTTTAATCCAGTCAACTGCATTGATCGACGCATCATGGATTTCCGCCATTGTTCCCTTGTAGAACCGAAGAGGACAGTCAGAAACGATGTGATTGATTGTCTGTAAGGTGGCTCCACAGTCACAATTTGCAGAATCTACCCAGCCCCATTTGTATAATAAGTAGGCGCATCTGCCTTGTCCTGTTCGAATTCGATTGATGAATCTCCACTGCCACCTAGGGAGATCGAAACCTTGTAACCTTACTGAGGGGTCCTCAAATAGATTTTTATTGGCTACTGATGACTGCTTCCATTGAGTTGTCCACAGCTTATTGGTGTTGAAAGAGGACTCTGTAAGGTTGAGCCTGCGCGCCATGGTAGTTTTCTTGATTTCAAGCGTTGGTGTTTTGCTTGAATCATGTCTTGATGTATAGGCAGCTGAGGGTTCTTCAGGATATTTTTCCAGATTTTTAAGAGAGCTTCTGATCTTCTTAGTGCTAGGGGTGAGATGTTGCATAGCACTGGAAGCCATATGGTGTTCGTACTGTGAATACATCCCGTAATTATCCTCATTGCCTGATTGAGTTGCACATCTATCTTCTTTGTATGGGCATTATTGATCCAGGATGGGCAGCAGTATTCAGCAACAGAGTATGACAGAGCTAAGGCTGTGGATCTTAGAATGTGAGCACTGGCTCCCCATGAAGTACAGTGCAAAATGTCTTCTGGAATCAATAGAGAAAAAAAAGCTACGTGGACGATAGAGGCAAAAGCCACGTCGGGCTACGTGTGAGGAAGGGTAGGGGTAGGGGGGGGGGGGGTTCACAGGAAGCCAAAATGGAGCTACATAGTTTATGGGCGCTCCTTCAACGCACAGCCACAGGTATCGGTGGAGTCAAACGCGACTTCAAGCGCACGAAGCTTCAATTCCCCTAATCAAACAGTCTGCGAAGGACGTGCCTAACATGTCTCCGCTCCATAACGCGCACTTCCGATTGGCTGGCCCAACCGGCGGCGCGAAAATTTCCGGCGCCGACCAATCGGAAAAGTGGTGAGGGAGGCTTCCTGATTAACCGCGGGGAGACATGGTACAAGAGGAACACGTCGCAGCCTGTTATAATGGAAGCTTAACTCCGCTATACACTAGAGTTACTGAAGCATTTTAAAACATTTCCACGTCTGTTAATTATCATCTTATGTCTCGTATCTCCAAACTACTTCCCGTGATGCCTTTTCACGTCACCACGGACGATTTTAAAAATATGTGGCAAATACTGCCTGTTAATAAACATTTGTTTACAATTAATATTAAATTTAGAAACAGTTGTTTAATTTGATGGGGATTAATTAGAAATTTTATAATAAAAATCCCGGAACACATATCATTTATCATCTATGCTAATATTAGCAATACGAAAATAATTCTCTCTGTCTGTATGTTTGCTACATTTTCAGAGCTAAGCGGCTACTCCGATCATGATGAAATTTGACAAGGAGATACTATTAGCCATTAGGAAGGACATAGGATACTTTTTCTTGTATAAATAATATATTTGGACAGGAATTTTGAAATGCTGATCTGTAATAGATAGACGCCTACCATGTGTAAGTCTCTTAACACAATTCCGCAGAGCGGACTGTGGCTTAGTGGTTAAGGTGCTTGGTTTCTGAAGTTCCACGTGCGGTCCTGGGTTCAAATCCCAATAGGAGTTGTTTTTGACCGTACTAGTTACGCCTGGACGTTCCGTTGTTCAGATTCCACGTTAAACTATAGGTCCAGCCACGACAAGCGTAATGTTTGCCAAATCGAAATATTATGTTGCGTAGACGGCCGAACAATCCTTCGTGAGCCATCAATGGCACACCCGTTTAATTTTTTATGCTATATCGGTCGCTCATGTATTTTTTCTCTCTCAGTCATTTTGTGTATGATCTTTATATATAAAGATATATTTCACTTTTCAGCCACCACTACCCAGCACAGATCACTTGTGTTTGTATGTGATACTAGCTTGGTGTTTCCTATCGTGCACAACGTTGGCCGAACGCTGATATCTGTGAGGATGTGGTAGGTATGGTGGTTAAAGGTGTTCGATGTAGGGCATTTTCATATTTCGACCATAGACTTGTGTGTCCTTATACTTCTCTTTCCTGTCACAACTACATTGCGGAGACAATTGGTGTTTGTGTATGGTGGTAGCATTGAGTCTCCCATTGTGCAGTATGGAGGTTGTATGGTAGCTATAGGTGAGTTGGAGATATGGTGGTTAAATGTGGTTGACCTGGGGCACTTTGGCAATTCAACCAAAGACGTATGCCAAAACTATTTAGCGCAGATCAGTGATGTTTGTGTATTGTACTAGCATACATTCACAGATCGTGCGCAACGTTGGCCGAATTTCGGTAAATGTGGTGGTGTGAAAGATATGGTGGTTGAAAGTGGTCGATCAAGGATATTTTCGTATTTCGATCAAAGACGTAAGCGTCCGTATATTTCACTTTGCTGCCATAACTACATAGCGCAGATCACTGGTGTTTATATGTGTAGAATCATCAAGTCTCCCATCGTGCACTATACTGATTAGATGTCGTTAGCTATAGTGGTGTGGGAAATATGGTGGTTGATAGTGGTCGACCTGGAGCAGTTTCATATGTCAACCAAAGACGTATGTGTCCCTACGTTTGACTTTTTAGCGAAAACTATATAGCGCAGATCACTGGTGTTTGTGTGTAATAGTAGCATACATTCGCAGATCGTGCACAACGTTGGCCGAATTTCGGTAGCTGTGGGGGAGGTTTCGTATTTCGACAAAACACATGTGTGTTCGTATATATAACTCAACTGCATAGCGCAGACCACTTGAGTATCCCGTTGTATTCAATGGTGGTTAGATGTCCGTGGTTATGGTGGTTGAAAGTGGTCGACGTAGGGCGTTTTCCTATTTCTACCAAAAACGTGTGTGTCCCTATGTTTCAGCTTGCAGCCAGAACTACCAACTGAAGACCACTGGCGTTTGTGTGTTAGTAGCCTGGAGATTTTCACCGTGCACTATGGTGATTTCATGTCGGTAGTTGTGGGCTGTGGTAGATATGATGTTTGAAAGTGGTGAACCTGACATAAAAATAGACATACGTGGCCCTACATTTCACTCCACAGCCAAGACTACTTAGCGCAGTCGACTGGTGATTGTGTGTGACATTAGCATCAAGTCTCCCAAGGTACAACGTGGAGGTGTTATGTTGGTAGCTATGGGGGTGTGGGAGATATGGTGGTTGAAATTGGTCGACAGAGGGAGTTTTCATATTTCGACCGAAGACATGTGTATCCTTGATTTTACTTAGGAGCCATAAATACCCTGCGCAGATCACTGATGTTTGTGTGTGGTATTAGCCTTGAGTCTCCCATCGTGCATTATGGTGGTTGCATGTCGATAGCTGTCAATCCAAATTCTTTACAAACACGAACGAAGTCGTGGGCACCAGCTAGTAAAATTATAAATGCGAAAGTAACTCTGTTTCTTTCTGTTACGTTTTGACGACTAAACGGCTATACGGATATTGATTAAATTTGTCAAGGAAATACCGTGTTTCATTAGAAAGGACAAAGGATACGTTTTTCTGGATACGTTACATGTTTTGACATTAAGTTTTGGAAACTAAGTAAATGATGCCAAATAGACATAGCGTGTAAAAGTTTGGTCGCTTACCTTGTATTTCTCTGGCAGTCTGTTAGAGTATGATCTGTTAATAAATTTCATTTACGAACAATACATATTATATAGCGTAGATGTTAATTTTTCGCTGCACCAGATTATTATTTTGTGTCTACCTAAAAGATTCTGGCACATTTTGTATTCTTTTTGACATGCCTCACAGATCACGAGTAGCTAAAGCTATTAGAAACTAAAAATCTAATTGACATGCAGAAAAAATAAGATATGACCAAGCTGAAAGACACCCCCTTTTTTTAGTTTTCTGCTATTTTTAAACATGTTGCAAATTGATTCTCTTCGTAAGATATGTTCGATGGTGGAATGGTATTGCGATAGTTTCTCCGTCATATTGTCGTAATTCTGTGTTTTTTGGCACAACCATCTACTTAGAATTTTATTCCTAGAATTAAATATTGAAAGATGTAGTTAACATTATATTGATACGCTAGCATTTTACCGCTTCTTCGCCCACGCAAACTTTGGTGTGCGTAGTAAGGCGTCATTTGTCATACTTCCAGTAGCGGGAAGCATTAATGATTTTAATGCACTATCTTTGTAACCTTAACAGTAAATTAAATAAACATTTTATTACACTTATTACTGTGTTAATTCTTGTTGCAGTGGTTTGATTAACGTTTTCCGCCTATAGTAATGCACTACATTTCGGAAAATTGAAGAAATAATTAACCAAAGTTGCGTAGCCTATTCAAGAAACAACATTTAAAAAAATCTAAAGGGTAGACTGTTTATCTGTTTTGTTGCATGATCTTTGGTGTGTATCTAATAAGTAGGCGTCCATTAATTTCGTGTAATATTTTTTCCAAAATATAGACCCCCCCCCTTTGCTCCAAGTGAAAATTGGTGAGATCCGGTAGGACCCCCTCCCCCTTCCCCTCCCCCTCCCCTCCCCCTCCCCTCCCCCTTCCCCCCCTTCCCCTAACGTGGGATCGACCTCGTAATTTGGTGAGATTTCGCCTTACCCCCCTCCCCTACTTGAGCCCACGTAATTAATGGACGCCTCCAAAAGGAGTGTTGATCTGGGACGCAGTATCTGTGGCGCTTATCTGTTCCGGTACGAATGAATTATAATTTCTAGCTCCGTTCCTCGTTCCTCAGTGATAAGACATACAGCAGATTTTAAGGGATACGATAAGCTTTCAAATTGTAAACACCCCGTCCAAAAGGGTTCAGTAGTTTTTGTGTTATGCCTGGACAACGGGACAGACGTGACATTCATGTATATTTTCCTTACTTGTTTTCAGAGGTAAAGTAAAATTGCTTCAGAAAAAGAGAATGAACCACGTTTTTCGTTCTTTCCTACTGACATATTTCAATAGTGATACAATATCTCCAAGTGGAAAATCAAATAAAAACTTCATATTATTAATATTTTACGTTAAATTTTCACTAAGAGATAATATCGGTTTTATAATTTAACGTTTAATTTCTTTTCAGATGTTTTCAGAACTTTCAAAAATATTCGTCGTTCACTCTAAACTTTTCCGGTCGTGTAAATATTTTCTACAATATAAATTATGTCCGTCTTCAGTCAGGGAAATTGAAAACACCTGCGAAAAAACGTCCTTCATGGATAAATTATAAGAACGTAAAAATTTTATGACACAAACCACTAATAATTAAAAAAATAATGTGCTTATACCGCTCATATAAAATGAAACTTTTTACGGAAAACAGAGTTGCATGCAGATTCTAATCACTAAGCTTTAAGGCCATCAATCCACAACTACCATTATATCAGTCAGGGGTAAAACGCCGAAATCTCGGAGATCGATTTGCTTGAGAATGCTTTGGAGGTGCACCTTAGCACTGTTCTAACAGTATTACCCTGGCACATTACCCTAAAATCTGAGAATTCGGTGTCAACAACTCAAAGTGATTTTTACTGAGATAAACTTAACCATTAAAGTCATAATTCATTTATTAATGGAAACCTAAGCTTATTACAGAAAAAGTTAAGCTTCGTATCTTATTAAACATGGTAAAATATGAAGTACAAACATATATATCAAAGTGCTCTTCATAAAATCGAAGTTTTTGTTGATAAATGTATTGACTCACACCGCGCAGGTTTGGAACATAAATAAACAATTGTTCCGAGTTTTAATCCATGTATTTACACACCGAGAGACTTCATGTCACTCGTAAATTATAGAATTTAATCAAAGAAATTATTAAACTAATGATTCATTCTCAGCAATGTTTACTGACAAGTGACGTCACGTAATACGATATGTCAGTTACGGGCGTTTTGGAGCCAAAATTTAAAATAACATAAAAAAATGCAAAACATTTTTACATTTGCTTTTTCCAGAAATAATTTATTGTTTAGTATTAGCGTTGGTACAATACTGATTAGTTTTATAAATAGTTTTGTCTTTTGGGTTACAAGGCCTAAAAAATGGATTGTTTCGTTTTTAAATCGAAAACAAGCGTAAACAGAATTATAGTTCTTCCGAATTCATTCTCGTTCCTTGCTCAAAATCCTCTAACTACTCTAATCATCTCGACTTTGACGAGGTGTAAAGCCCTAAGCAGAAAGGAAAAAAAAAGCAAAGAAAAAAGTAAAAAAAAAAAGTTTTCCTCGGAATGTATACTGCGAAGTTTCTCGTAGCAGTCTGTTTCCATTCTGGTTCATTCTGGTTCATTCTGTTTCCATTTTGCATCCATTTTTCCCTATTTTGCTGCACACATTGGACTAAAGTGATTGTTTATGCGATACGTTTTATTCCTGCAGCGCGCGTCTTGTTACTGAGAACCTCATTTCCTCGGCAGCGAATCAGCGCTCATCTTGCTTTTATTTTTGTCCGCGCTTCAGAACCGTAAGTAACAATTGTGTGTGTCTCGCCGTAATTGTGTGTACTGTGCTTCCTGAGTCTCTTTGGATTTCATTCAGCTTTCCGGATTAAATATACTAAATGGTCTACTGCAGTTCTTTACTTTGAAAATTGTAATTTTTCCTTCTGAATTTGCTAAATTTTGTCCGAGATATGTAAATGTATTAACATGTTTAACATTTTTTACCAAAGACTACACTAATCTATCTATATATATTAAAATGAATATGTACATATATATTTGTTTGTTCTTTATACAAATACACAATTTTTATTATATTTCGATGAAACTTGGCACATTAACAGTTTAAAAAAGGAAAAAGGGGGAGGGGGAGGAATACTATTTGGTTTACAAAAATCCATCACCTCTCTCCAATCAGCCTTCTGAAGGAAAACTAACAAGTTCGGCGGTACAATTTTTAATAAATATCTGGAAAGTGGATGGTGCCAACGAGCGTAGTGGGTGAGCGGTAACGTTCTGACCTCGAATTTAGAAGGACGCGGCTTCGAATCCCCGTCGATCCATACAGATTAGGTTTTCCTTAGATTCTCCAAATCACTCCAGGCGAATACCGATAAAAAAAAAGGGGGGCATTGGCCGAATTCCTTCCCGTTCCTTATCCCCAGTCCCTTCCAGCCTATAATGAAGTCGACGTCGACTAGGCATAAAGCCATAAGCTAGAACAAAATAGATGTTGTCAATCTGAAAGATCTTAAAACTTTCTGTTTATTGATTTTAAACCGGTTGGACAATTAGAGACCCAGAAATTCTAACTTGAAACTTAAAAATTGTTTTGATCTCAGTCATAACTTTCTTTTTGGTTAACGATGGTAGGGGCTGAAATAAACAACTCAAAAATATGGTGAAAATTTTATGCCGAGCACTGGAAGAATTCATTAAATGAAAAAGTAAACTCGTAGAGAAACCCGCTATATTGTAATTGAAATTAATTTTAGGAAATCATTTGGTGATTGAGTGAAGTTACAGAGCAATATAATGACACTTAAGAACAAACGTGGTGGGGGGAAATATTAAAATAGTAGATAAACTTGTGAGTAACCTAAAAGCCAACGGAAAATCATGGTGACAGAGGAAGTAAAGTGGGTTAAAATGTCATTGGTCATAAGGTAACACTGTCGTAGCATCTGTTAATTCAACGATACGTTTACATATACAGACGGTGTTTCAGTCAATAATTGTAGGATTACATAACTCCCCATAACAATGGTCAGTAGTGGCGTTTAATAAAATTAAGTTCCCAAATATTGAATTATTTTATGGGTATGAAAAAATTAATATTCTCATTCAATATAAGCCACAAACCTATACATTATACACACAAGCGAAAAAACAAAACAAAAAAACCATCGAGGTCGATGCATTCTTGTGTATTACATTAAACTCACGGAAATTTTTGTTGTTAGTTTAAAAATCATCATTTTTAGAAAGAATTCCTCATTCGTATGAAATTGTATTCATATATCTAAGACAAAGAAGTTGAAAAGAATATGGTGACTCTTAGAAAACTTTCAAAAAAGTATTTTAATTTTTGTTGTGTGATCATGAAATACTCTATTGGAAGATGCGTATGATTTTTTGTGTCAACAATTATCTACTGACATGTCAAATTTCTTGAAATTGCTCATTTAGTTACCGCATGAAAACCATGAATCCCACAAAGATCGTTGTAGTTTTAAGAGGCTACATATCACTGAAACTTTTGACAGAGTGATTTCTGAAATAAAATGGGAATTTGATCTGTTCAAACTATTGCAAAAAACTTGAAAAATAGTGGAATTAAAGTAAAATCCGAACATTTTGAGCATTTGAGCTTTGCCAACATTCATTTCATACTCATGAAAATTATGTAAAGAAAAACTCTCTTTCAGCCCCCCACTAAGCCCTCATAATCATTTTCACTCTTCCTTCACGATGCTTCCTTGTTCTACGTTATAAGGTTAAGGCCGGTCGTACACAGGAACCTAATTCGTCCGACCGACTGGTCGGCCGTATACGACCGAATGTGACCGACTAACCCCGAAACAGGTAAAGGCATTGACACAAGCGTCCATTGGACACCACCTAGTCAGCCATATACGGCCGAGTGACGAACGGATCCAATTGAAATGTAATTGGCCGGACGTATTCGGCCGAATGGCAAACACATGTTGCGCTTCTAATAAATAAAGTCTTCGTTGTTTATTTCTTATCTTTTATTTGATCTTGATTTGTATTTTTTTCAAACTCTATCATACACTGTGGTGGTACACAGCCACTATAAATATTTTAATAAAATTGTACGGAAAGACAATTATTTCAAGTGCATCTACGTAGTTATAATAATTATTTTATTAAATATTTGTGCAGAAAAGACAATTATTTGAATTTCGTACTAGACTATCTTTATAACTATTTTGAGATATCACCCTTGTCAGTAATGCATTTAGGCCCAGGCTATACAATATAGGCTGCATCCTATGAGCCTGCATCACAAAAACAAAATTTGCTTGTTTCTTATATTCCTTCTTTTTGTGTCTTGTTTATTCTTGTATGATTATTTATTTTCAAAAATGAAATATTGATTATTGCAAATTTGGCTGCATGGATATAACTATCAACTTCGCATTATTTTTCTTCTATAATTGTTCAGAGCGACGGTAGTAAACTGTATTGAATACATTAATGATTTTCAATTGTTTTAATCTTCATCTCAACAATTCTGTATTCGATATTGTAAAATATTCTACAATTTAATAATAAATTTTAAATGTTTATTTTAGATGTTTGGTTATAAAATTGTTATAAAATGCAACCTTAAATTTCAAAATATTTGCAAGGGAAGGCGCGCATCACAGGTTCAGCCCCAGGGTCTACACATCCTAAATACGGCCCAGACCCTCATAATATTTCGCCAGCGCAAGGTAAAAACCTGTTTCCACGAAATGTGAAGCACTATATATTTTATAAAAAAACTACCCGTTCACTTGGTGTTGAAGGAACAGTGACAGATTTACAATGTGTCGGGATGTAATTCGGCTGTTGTGGACGAGGTTATTCTTTAAATTATGCTGAACAGCAATCCAAAATATATACATCTATTAAGTTTCTCTTCCATCGTGTCGGTACCATGTAATATGATACTTTTTTATTTAATATTTACATAGGAAGTATAATTTGTTTTCTACGTGGTTCTTAGGACCGAACAATACCATCACAAATAATAATAATAACAAGACCGCATAAATAGTGCAAAACAAAATTTTGGGTGAGAAGATCTACGGCTAAGTTTTTATAGCACAGAAAAGAGCCCTAATGATTCTGTGTATGGCACAACAAAAAACTTTAGGCAGTCTAATGTCTAAAAAGCTCAATATTATTACAAAGGGGAGTTCCACAGGATAGTTTTTAGGGACAATTGCTATTCGTTATTCTAATGACTGTGTTGATCGTTTATTGTCAGAAGTTAGGTTGTTATCAGATGACGTAATGCTGTATAACAAGATCAAAACAGCAGAAGATTGTGAACAGTTGCAGAATGATCTGCAAAGAATCGTCAGCTTATCACCAGATAAAAAAAAAACTAAATGTCGATTATGATTGTAAAGTGGGGAAAAAATTGATTGTTGAAGACTTGAAATGCAAATATTTTGGCATAACGTTTGGTAACAAATTCAACACGACATGAAATATTGGACAGCTAGAAGGAAAAGGTTTCAAAATCCTTCACTTGGAGAGAATAATGAGGGGATGTACCAGAGAAGTAAGGGAAATGGGTTATAAAACTTTGGTCAGACCATTGCTTGAATATGGCGGTGTTGTGTGCAATCCACATTTTGAATATCAAATACGGGATACTAGATTTGCTTCTGGAAATTACCACAGAACAAAGTCAGTAACTGATATGAAAAATGACCTGGGATGGGATTGAAAGACGGGAGGAGGGTAAAGAGAATCATGGGAGTGTGTACAAGACGTATATTGGTGATGAAATGTGGGGTGATATTGATGGAAGAATTGAGAGAGTTGCATGGAAGGGAAAAGATGCCCATGACCACACGCCGGTACTCGATTTCAGGAACAACATTTTCTTTCTTAGGCAAACGGTGGTTGATTGGAATAAATTACTAAAGGAGATGATGAATAATTTACCGAAAACTCTGAAAGAATTTAAAATTGAAATTTGTAGAGGGCAAAAGTATGCGGGTCCAGAGAGGGGGAAAATGGATGTGTAGGGAAATAGCGCGCACTCCATCGCTGTTAAACTAAATTAATTAATGGTTTTTTCAAAACGCAATTGTAAAAATTAATGTTTGTTTTTTGTTTTATTTTATTTTTATATTTTTTTCTTCTAAGACATAACTTTTTGACTATGATTATTATTCTTGTGTATATATATATTAACCATACCATGTTTCACATCCTCGTCAGAGATAGACGTAATAAGAGTAATAAATAACATAATGCCTAATCTGACGAGCCACTATCTTAAAACGTTGTTAACAGCACGTCATATATGAACAGCTTATACCAAACGGAGACGTGAGGAGTTGTGATGAAGCCAACATCTCCAGGTTTGCTAACTGCTCCATCAGTAAATGGGCCTCTCGAGTACAGTCAGGTGCGTAATAATTTGGTATACACAGCGGAGTGCTTGCGATATTCGCAGTTAATTAATGCAAGCGCTCGGCATGCTGATTAAATCACAACTCCGGCATTGCCTCCGACAAGGGATGTAAAACACAAAACACACCCCACGGTCGAGACACAAAGTCGCTTTCAACAACTCATTGGCCCAATATTTTGATTTTTTTTTTTCTATAATTAAATGTCGCTCTCGATATTTCGTAAACATTTCAATTTTTGCTGTTAGATTCCTATTTTTCGTATTATTGGTACTGTTAAATTCAATTACGGGAAAAAGCTCATAAACTGTTCTTTATCTGTAATATTATTCAGTAAATCTGTAGCGGGCTACTTCGGTCTCTTTGTCCAGGCATCACCCAAAATCTTCACAACAAATTTTGATGGGATTTTTGCAGTTTGAAAGATTATGGTCTAGCTTAAAATGTGCGGTATATCTTGTGACTCTAAGCGACGGGAGAAATGAACACTATCCACCAAAGATCACGCTACAATGCACATAAACACACCACTCTTTCGTTTCTGGTTTTTTTGTGTTTGTTTGTTTTGTGTTTTGTTTTTCGAGCACATAACTTTGGTTATTTATTTCTTCAGTTTTATTAAATACAGTACGTTAGAACACATCGAAAAAATTAGCCAAACCGCTACATGAAAAATTCATTCTCCAACAAGCGTAACGAAATTCTGGAAATTAATTTAGCGATAAATATTACAAAGATTTTACATTACAATACTACATTTTGCTTTGCTACCCCAAGGTCTGCGGGGGCGTAGAAGTGGGAAAATTGTTAGCTTGTATTGTAGCTTATATCTTTAAGTAAGTATAAAAAATTATTTATGTTGAAATTAATTGCTTATACAATGAGAATGTACTTATGACTATATGCCAAAAATCCATAAATAAATAAAAAATCCAAATTAAAATTGCTATTAAAAATGTTTCTAGATAGCTCTAATCTTTGAAGTCAAATTTTCAATCAAATTCGTAGACTGCCCTTCTTTCAAACAATACTATCATTGGGTATATTAAAAATGCAAGAAATTTCAACTACATCGAGTTCCAAATTAAATTTTGAATTTTGCGCTTTATAAAACAAACAATGCAATAGCTGAAAATGTGGCCTTTCGCGTGGAAACAAGGCATATTATTAAATTTCTAAGGAAGCGAAAACAGAAATCCTCAGTAATCTGTGAGATAGTTAAAAGACATTTTGGAAGGGAAATATATTCAGACATATGAATGCATTAAATAGAAGATTCAAAGGCGGCTGAAAATATGTGACACCTCCTTAGGGCAGGTACTTAAATATTAAAATCAGCAGAAAACAACTGATTCTCTTTTCAGAGTACCGTAATCAAAATGGAATAAACAAAAACTGTTATTATTTTTTTATATCCGAATCGTAATTCCACCGCCTTTGCATCGATTGTTATTAAATTCCATAAAAAAATATATTTTATTGATCGCAAAATAAATCTGTGGTGATATCGGTGAGTAGGTATTCAAAAACAATGTCAGAATTTTTATTTATTCAGTTCTGTGTTTAGCGAAAAATGAGCTCCCAGGATTGTTAAAAATATGTATACTTCCTATAATTTTCTAATCACGTAGTTAAAATTTTGAAAAAGTTCAAGATGACTTTCAATAAAAAAAAAATTAAATTTAAACAAATTTTTACTATATTTTATAATTATTCTGTTAACAAAAACCAGACTAGTTATTCCGCATCATTTGTGATGAAATTTCAGAGAGAGTATTATTTTTATTGACAGAGAAACAGAGCCATAGAGAATTAATTTAAAAAAATGTGAATTACTTCTACACATAACAGACAGCGGAAATGTTTTCGCAGTTGCCCCAACGAGTGTGGTATTGTTGAGCAGATATTAAAAAATGTAGTCGATGTTGTTTTGGAAGAGGTTTGTTTAGTGGTGTAGTATTTCACGAACTGCAGTATGTGACACTAAAGTAGTTACACCAATCTACGGAAACGTATGGTATCAGTGTCCAACACCCACTTGGCAATTTATTTATTTTTTTTTATTTATTTTTTTACTTTTTTTATAGGAAAGGTTTTTAACCCCTTCAACGTCGAGATTATTAGAGGCAGAAAGTCAAGAAATGGGAAGGAATTTGGCCATGGCCTTTTCGAGGAACCGTCTGCATTCTTCTGCAGTGACGTAGGCGAACCAAAGAAAATAGATACCCAGATGAGCGTCTGGAATAGAGACTGCTTCCTTCGATATGCCAGGCCCAAATGTTGCCGATCAAACATAAAACTCTGTTTGACAGTACGAAACGCATGGCCGCTATTATATAAAATTCCACAGTAGGGGGTAATGCAAAAACAAAAGTGAAACCATTGATATTAATAGAAAAATGTCCACCAATATGGTGCAAGCTGTATGAACAAAATGAGAATGAACTAGTGTGTAGAGCGCCGAAATCACTGCTTCTGATGAACATGTTTCACGTACAGAACTGTTATACCCTCATTAATAGCTTTTCGAGTTATGACGCATTGTTTATTTAATTACCTAAGCTTTCGGCTGGTATCCTGCAGCCTTCCCCAGAGATACTGTTCATGTTGAGTTGGCAACAGTCGCCAAGCATCGCAGAGTAAAATGCCGCTATCTTAGTTGATGTTGTTCGCATTCCTTAAAATTTCTGCTGCCTCTTTCACCTGTAGCTGCCAACATATTTACGGAAGCATTCGAAACGAAGGTGCTTAACAACGCACGCCTAAAACCTACAAAGTGGATCAGGTACGTTGATGACGCCTTTGTCATCTGGCCTCACGGTAAAGGGAACTTGCAGGAGTTCTTACACCACCTGAATAGTTCCCATCCAAGAATCCAATTCATCATGGATGTAGAAGAAAATTGACAACTTCCATTCCTCGATGTCCTGGTTCATAAGCGAGGCGATGGACGTTTGGGTCAACGGTGTACCGCAAGGCGGCCCACACCAATAGGTATCTGCACGCCATGTCGCACCATCACCCGGCTACTAAGTGAGGCGTATTAACATCACTGAACTTAAGAGCGAGGACAGTATGCGACTCGGAAAGTCTGAAAAAAGAAATGGAGACTATTACAAAAATATTCCGAGCCTACGCCTATAGTGAATCAGACATCAGAAGGGTGTTCAGACCTAAAAAAAAACATGGAAGACGTGAACTTATCCCATGATACAAATGTGCCAAGAAAATTCGCCTGTCTCCCATACCTACATGGGATCACTGACCCGATTGGGAAACTTTTAAAGTGGGTGGAGGTGCGAATCGTGTATAAGGCTCACTGCAAACTTGGCCAGTCATTATCCAGGGTAAAAGACAGATTACACCCACACCAGCTTACGGGTGTTTACGAAATCCCCTGCAGCTGTGGCAGTGTATACATCGGAGAGACGGGTCGCACAGTGGCGGAGAGACTTAAAGAACATATCCGTCACTACAAATATAACAACAGCGACAAATCCGCCGTAGTTAGCCATGCCATTAACACCGGGAATGAAATAAAATTTCGAGATACGAGACTGCTGAGGAGAGAAGATCAGTGGTGGCCTCGACGTGTGAAAGAGACAGCAGAAATCTTAAGGAATTCCAACAACATCAACGAAGATAGCGGCCTTTTAGTCTGCGATGCTTGGCGACTATTGCTACTATGTCAACATAAATATAAGCAGTATCTCTGGAGAAGGCTGTAGGATACCAGCTGAAAGCTCAAGTAATTCAATAAACAACGCGGCATAACCCGAAAAGCTATTAATCATGAACAAAGATGGCCGTGGAAGTCTTATGAATCGTTTGTTATACCCTGTTCACCATCAACTGGCGGCTCAAGGTGAAGTTCCCTTGCTCTGGTGCTCAGATCACCTGTCCCTTACCTCTCCGAGTAGACTGCTGTGTTTACGCAGGCGAGAGACAAATTTGACAGCGGGCACTCTTTCCCCTTCGCATGTAGGGGTAAGGGCAGAGGAGTGGGGATAGAGCAGAGTGACCTTGAGTCGTCTCTCTTAAATGAACGGGCTATAAAATACATGTTATATGCACTGACTCACTTTCACTTCACTCATAAAATTTTCATTTCTGGTATCCTGCCTGACCATTCCTCTGTCATATTCCACGGGTTTCATATTTTCTGACGGTAAACAGAGTGGGTAGTATTAGAGATAGTGCGTGCTGTAGCCTTTCGCGTGAATTTTTTTAGTTGCATGTGAGGCGCGTAGAAATAAAGGACTTACTTAAACATATACATTTATTTCCCTATAACTATAACGGAACTAGTTTAATGCGCGAATTGAATTACGTGCGGTACACAGACACCTTGTTGAATACTGGGTAATCTACATCTACATATACATCTATACTCTGCAATTCACAATTACTGTGGGTGGCAGAGGGTTCTAAGCACCAATCCTATTTTAGAGTATTCCAATCCCGAACAGAACGAGGAAAGAAAGAATACATAAATGTATCAGTACGGCATCTTATCTCTCGAATCTTATCCCTTCTGTCATTGCGACCTAAATAGATTGGCGGAAGAAGTATTTCGTTGCACTCGTAAATTAGAGATTTTCGCATATTCTCCAAAAAATTTAAACGAAAACGACGTCGTCTGTCCGCCAAACAATCCCAGCCTAACCCACCTATCAGCTCTGTGACACTTACATAAGGACTGTAACTAGCGGTCACGAATCGAGCGGCTCTCCTCTGTACTTTCTCTAACGTGTCAATCAATCCCTTGCGATACGGATCCCAAATTGCACAACAGTATTCCAAATGCGGACGCACTAGTGTTTTGTACGCTATTTCCTTTGTATGAGCATTGCAGCTTCTCAAAATACGACCTATAAAACGTAGTTTAGAATTAGCTTTGCCTACGACGGAATTTATATGCAAGTCCCATTTCATGTTGCTTTGTACTGTTACGCCTAGATACTTCAGGGAATCGACCGTGTCAACAACTGAATTGTTAACTTTGTACTCGTGAGCAAACGGTGTCTTTTTATTACTTATTTGCATTGCCTTGCACTTTTTACAGTTAAGTGTAAGCTGCCATTTAGGGCACCATTCCGAAATAACATCCAGATCGCGCTGTATTTCTAAGCAATCGTCAGAGCACCCCACTTCCCTATAAATAAGTGCGTCATCAGCAAAAAATCGCATCCTGCAATTAACGTTGTCACCGAGATCGTTTATAAAAATTAAGAAAAGAAGTGGTCCTATTACACTTCCTTGAGGAACGCCCGAAGTAACATCTAGCTTTGAAGACGCTTCCCCGTCAACAACGGTTTACAAATTAGTGCGTATATCTAGTAAGGCTAAATCGATGATACTTCCACTAAGCATTGTTAGTATCCATTGTTTGCGTAGCCGTACCAGTAACGCGACTAGACTCGCTCTCAGCTTTTGGTGCTCTCCTGACCAAATCCGGAGGCGTCCATTAATTATGTGACGTATTTTTCGGAATTCCAGACCCCCTCCCCCTCTGGTGAGATCTGCTGGGATCTCCCCCCCCCCCCACCTAAGATGATGTGAGATTTTGAGATTTTAAGCTCTCCTCCTTCCGAAAGCGGTTATACCCTCAAAAGAGGCGATATCTGCGTCGTTTCTAGACCTCATATCCCCCCGCCTAAAGTCGACTTCCGCGTCGTTTTTGGCTCACGTGAGACTTCCGTCAACCCCCCCCCCCCTTTGACGAGATTTCGCCAGACCTCTCCCCCCCCATTTGATCTCACACGTAATTAATGAACGTCCCCTTAGTCTCGAATAATTCTTGAAAGAGTGAGCTCAGTGGGCCAACATACACAATACTCCGAAGTACTCTGCGTTTTATTGTTATTCTTCGTTAGATATTACAGGGGAAAAAAGCATCCAGATCTTGTTTGTGAATAATTCCGGGACAAATTGTGAAAAAATTCACGTGCAAAAACTAGCGTGCGGGTTTTTCCCCCTTTTTTCTCGCGTAGCGCAGCAGTTAACGACGGAACGAATGCATGAAATTGGATGTAATAAGCAACCAAACATTTCTTCTGTTATCCCCCGACAAATGGAACTACGGAAAATTTGTTCGGATTTTATATGTTCAAAACCAAAAAATATTTTTAAGAAAATTTGTATCGTCAATTCAGGCATACGCCATTTTGTGAAATGTCTTTGAAAATTACCCATATTATAAGGATTCAGATTTTTTTTACTAATTTCAGTCAATCCATGTGGAAAAATTTCCTGTACTAGATTAAACCCGGTTTTGTTCGATGCCATCTTTGTCGTTGGTAATGTCATTTGGGACAAGCGAAAAAAATTCTTCCTAACTGAGAACAATTTAATACATCGTTCAAATCACAGTTATATTACAAGTGTTTACTATTTTTTTAATCCCTTGTATAACGTTCGAAACTCGGTTAACCCCTTAAAATGTCTTGTTTCTGTGAGACTACTTCTTAAACTACATTCATTATTCATCATTTTCAAAATACTTTCATATCGTACTTTATCTGTCCAATCAATTTTCAACATGCTAGCACCACATTTAAATACTTTAGTTTTACTTCTGTCTGCTATTCCTGAAGTCCAAGCTCCACTTTTACAAAGTACTGTGCTCCATACTAAGATTAAGAAACTTCTTTCTGACCTTATGAATGTTTGAAACTAAAAGGCTTATTTACTACACTTAATAACAGATGTCTCCTACATTTCTTACAACCTTCCAATCTGTTTCGTGTTTACTATGTAGTAAAGGTTACCTATTCTGCTACAGTTCACCACTTTCGTCCTGGCGTAGTTTATATTTAGTCCAAAGTCTCTTCCAAACAGAACAGTGTGATGAGCAAATAACAGCGTGATACTTCTTTTTCGTTAAACTTGGCTGCCACAATAAGATTTTCATTTCAATTAATTCAGCGCTCTCTTTAGATATAAACTAGCTATAATATGTCTATAGTATACAATAGACAAAACAAAAACGAATATTACCTCACCAAGAAATTTGAAGCGGTCCGCTCGCGGAAGCTTCATATTTTACAAGCAAGCGTTTGTCGATGTGAGCAGGAGAGACTATTTCGCAGTGCAACCATCGAGGAACCCTTTGAGTGCAGGTGTTTGGAGATGGGAAAGGAGATAAGCTGACCACATCCTTCAGTGGGGACAGTCCACCCCGTGCCAGCGGTGCGAGAAGTATAGAGCGTGTATGCATGGAAGGATACACTATTATTTGATAATAAGTTCAGACAAGTTTTGTTTTTCTTGTTTCACGCTAAAACCCTCGTTTTGATGAGAAAATTGCAGCTGGCCAGGGAGACGCCGTTCGAAAGGATAATCATCGAATGTGTTCCAAAGCAAGTGTTCGTCCAGTGTAATCACAGTGCGACGATTGAAGTTTGTTTTGTGTGTGTTGTGCACAGAAATTCCAGAATAACGGACAGCGCTGACTACAATATAGACATGAACTAGATGGTATTTACACAATTTTTATTTTCCGCCAGAACAAACCGAGTCAAAGTGTGGCGCATTGTACCAGAAAGCGAAAACCTGTAGAGAATTGTGCTCTCTGATTTTATTTTGAGTTAGTCGGACTTTGTTCATGATCTGTCATTTCGTTGTTTATTTAATCAATTTTTATTATATAGATTTAATTCTTGGTTTACGTGTCAGTCAATTCGAATCATCTTTTCTTATATTGATAACAATAAATGCAATTGTCAGTAGATAAAATTAATATAATTTTCCTTGTAATAAAACACATAATTACATTTCTAAATGTTTATTGAAAATTCTGTAAGGACTCCTTCCATGGGCCCAGGCAAAATTGAACAAGGTATTTTATATATACAAAATAGAGAGTAATAATAACTGGTGGCAATCTTTACTCCCGGGTACACTACAAATTGGCTGATGTATTTTTAACTGTATCTTGCGTCACTGCGGCGCTTTGATCCGTATCGATTAAAGTCTCGACCAGGCTGTACGAACCTGAATGACTTGAGGTCTCACGTTTCGACTGCGATGGCGATTCCATCGCACCTCATACTTTTCATTTCGTACCTGCTCCCCGAGTGTCGACGCTTCGGGTGTCGATTCCAATATAACTCCACCTCCAAACATCCGAGAACACTTGTGGATCCTCTTCTCCGCCACAATCCTGCAATTTTCTAACGGGCATTAGGGAGCGTTCATAAACTACGTGGCTTGGACTAAGGAGGGAGGGGGTTGCCTGGAAAGCTACGAGGTATGGGGGATTTCCGAGCACCAAGCCACATAGCTTTTCATTCATATTATCTGTCACAGTGAAAATAAGATCAGAACATACAACAGAATGTGAATATTTATTTCCGTCATTTAATTATCGCCGTATGTAATTTACTATAGTCTGACAAGAGAAAACGGTACAAAATATCTTCTGGAATCAATAGGAAAAGGTAAAATAGCTACGTGACACGCGGGGGGAGGGGGAGGAGGGGGCGCACACAGATGGTTAAAATAATTCATTACGCATTACAAAGCTTTTCTAAAAATGTATTCCAGAATCAATATGGAAAAATACATAGACTTAGAGACCAAACAAGGTAAATTTAGTATTTGTAGGGATACTGTGATATTACTCTTTGGCAACTGCTCCCTATTAATTAATTGATTATTTGCAGATTACTCCCCAGGTAACAGCTGCACAGAGATGAAAACTTAGGTCGCACCATCATAGAAGTTAATTCGATAACTTCTTCCTTTTATTAAATACTACCATTTGCCCACTGCCTCACGTGTACCCTTTTTATTTTCTAGTGCCAAATATCTAATTGATCATGCAATTAAAAACGTTTTCATATTTTTTTATTTTATTTTTTAAAAAAAAAAACTCAATCTATGCCGTCGATCCATTCAGATTATGTAACCTTCACGGCGTTAGTGAGAAAAACCACAGAAATTATGCTTTGTTAGTCTCCTGTGCATTGAATCATATTTGACACCGTTATCCTTTCATTCCTCGCGTGCCAAGAAATGCTATTTATATCATGTATACGAAATGAAAGATGATTTCATACTTTAAAAACTCTGTGCTTAGGGATAATGCACCTTGGACCGTTACGTATAAAATATAATTTCACGCTAAATGACTGTGTGGCTAGGTTGTAATTCGGACCATGTATTTAATTTGGTGCAATTCGTCCAGGGCTGACACCATCGCAAAACAATGGTTTCGTTAATTTTGCTCTAATGGTCCGGTGCAGATACTACTTCTCACATCACGGTAACAGAAAGGTAATTTGCGTTTATATTGTCTACATCTATATATATACTCTGCAATTCACAAAATTGTGGGTGGCAGAGGGTGCTCAGCACCAAAGCTAATCTCTTTGCTGTGCATTCCAATACCTAATGGTACGAGGGAAAAAAGAATTCATATAAGAATCAGTCCGGCACCTTATTTCTCTAATTTTATCTTTCCTGTCCTTCCGACTCAAATAGGTTGGTGGAAGAAGTATTTCACTACACTCAAAAGTGAAAGTGGGAGTACGCATGTTTACCAATAAGTTTAAACGAAACGTGTGTCGTCTATCTACCAGAGACTCCCTACCTAATCTACTAATCAGTTCTGTGACGCTTTCATAAGGACTGTAGCAAGCGGTAAAGAATCGAGCAGCTCTTCTCAGTACTTTCTCTATACTTTCGATCAACCCCTTACGAAACGGGTCCCAAATGGCACAACAATAATCCAAATGTGGACGCACAAGAGATTTGTACGCTATCTCCTTTGTTTGTTCATTACAATTTTTCAAGATTCCACCTATGAATCGCAGCCTAGAATTTGCTCTACCTACTAACGAATTAATGTGTATGTCCCATTTCATGTTCCTGTGTACTGTTACTCCCAAATATTTAATAGATTCGACCATATCAATAACTGTATTGTTTAACTCGTATTTCTGAACAATTGGATTCTTTTTGTTAGTTATGCTCATTGTCTTGCACTTTTTACAATTTAGAGTAAGTTGCCACTCAGCGCACCAAGCCAAAATAACATCCAGATCGCGCTGAATTTCTAAGCAATCGGACAAATTTCTTAATTCCCTATAAAAAACCGCATCATCAGCAAACAATCTAAAAAGGCTTTTCACTTTGTCTCCGAGATCGTAATATTGTAATGCAGCCCGGGCTACAGTAAGAGTAACACATAGGCCATCAAAGTATGACATCAGAAATATTATGGCCTATATTTTACATTACACAAGCAGCATTTCAACTCACACGTAAACAAACTCAAAGATATTGGGTCCAATCGCGAACGGCCATTATCCACGAACAGGACAGAGTCCTGCTACATGGTGCCT
Source organism: Vandiemenella viatica (assembly GCA_031002005.1). Taxonomy (NCBI): domain Eukaryota; kingdom Metazoa; phylum Arthropoda; class Insecta; order Orthoptera; family Morabidae; genus Vandiemenella; species Vandiemenella viatica. Next base: position 45,751,929 of record CM061918.1, on the reverse strand, counting down.
ATGAATGTTACTACAGCTAACTAAACGTAAGTTCATACAAAATAAGAATATTTTTCTCGGCGTAATGCCTGCTTTCCATTGCTACCAAAATAAAGTTGTAATTCGTGAATACGTATTGTGCTTACACGTATCAACATTATGCCCAAAGATGTTTAACTCAAATTAAATCCATAATTTAGTTACGCTTTCTGAAGTAAGGAAGGCCGGGCAAAGTGATGTTTTAAGGTAACTAATAATATACCTAAAGGCATCAAAATCAGGGGTTACAAAGCTCAACTATCGTAGTACATACCAAAATTTTTAGTTAACATTGCATTAGTACCACAAAAAAAACAAAACAATCTTTCAAAAAGGGGCCACTTGGAGTCAAAATCAGAAATGAGTGATTAAAAACGCTCTAAATTTGTAAACCAGAGTACTTTATTTTTTTAAAGTCGTATAACTTGTAAATAATAGAAATTATAACGGGAAAGAGGCACTTTAATTGCAATTTTCGCAAACGAAGGAATAGCTGTTTCATTCAACTCAGTCAAAGATATCGTGAGCCCAAAAGTAACACATTTGGCGCCGGATCCATCGTTCTTGTTTTATTTTTTTTAACTGCTTAACGTCTCTTAACAGCGAGGTCTTTAGAGACGGATCGTTCTTGTGATCTTGAGGCAGGACACATAGGACAGGTGGTAGGAAAAGTTTTCAAAGTTCTGCACTTGTTGGAGATAGTGATGAGGGGATGTACGAGAGAAGTCAAGGAATTGGGTTACAAAACTTTGGTCAGACCATTGCTCCAATATGGTAGTGTAGTATGGGACCCTCATTTTACCTATCAAATACAGGAGTTGGAGAGGGTGCAAAGAAGGGCTGCTAGATTTGTTTCTGGAAATTATCGCAGAATGCAATCAGTGACGGATATGATAAAGGAGCTGGAAAGGGATTCATTGCAAGACAGGAGGAGGATGAGGAGGGTCATGGGAGTGTACAGGGCATATACTGGTGATGAGGCATGGAAAGATATTGCAATAGGTATGAAAAGTAGTGCATGGAAGGGCAAAGATGACCATGACCACAAGCTGGCACTCGATTTCAGGCACAAGGGTGTGGGAAGATTCTCTTTTTTAGGTAAGGGTGTAAGTAGTGGGGGAATGCGGATTCTAGCCCGATAAGCTCTTTGGACAACCGTAAAGAGACTCCATCCGCGTGACGTCACATTTTTAAGTTCTTTGCATGGTGGGCGGCCAAGGTCGTATGACGTCACACGTTAGTTCTTTGGGCGCTCACGAGATGGCAGTGTTACCACATTGACGGAATGACGACAACATATTTCAAAAAATGAATAGATATAACTGTTATTTAGTATTTATTCTAGCTGTTATTTCACTTATCTCCAACAAATGTTACTCTGAAATCAGCGATATTATTTACGATTGTGTCCTATGTGATGTAGATATTCCAGCTGCACAAATGTTGCAATGTAGCATATACACACATATGGCAGCACCGGGCGTGCTTGTGCATACGTTAGTTCTTTGACCGGCCGCACAGATGGCAGCATCTCCTGGGGGCGCTGGACCATTAGTTCATTTGGTGGCCGCTAGATGGCAACCGACGCTGGACCGTTAGTTCTTTGACCGGCTACTAGCTGGCGTGGCATGCATCATTTTGGTCTCGGTACGCCGTTGTGAAACCTACAAATATTTGTCACTGTTCTGACCTGCTCTGTTTGCTCTCCATTAGCCGTTGCGAAATGTTTCAACACACCTACAGAAATTCGTACGCGCTCTGTTAGACGTTGCGACAGGTGTGAACTTGCTCATCCGAGACATCGCGCGTTCGCCTTGCATCACTGTCACCAGATGGCAGCACCTAGAGGCTATAGTCACCGCTAGATGGCCTGGCATGCTTCATATGCGTGAAATATTTCGAAATCCCCGTTTTCGTTCTGGAATGTAGGCCTGCGTGAACACGCTCTGTTTGCTCTCCATTAAGCATTGCGAAATGTGTGCCGTGCTGGCTGGGGTTCCGTTAAGCAAGCACTTGTTTGCGCTGCGAAACATCTTGGCTACTATCGACACACAGTAAAATAATTTTCTTCGGTTCTGTGTAGTGATTTCGTGAAATATACTTAATCGCAAATCATTGCGATTTTTTAATAAAAAATAAAAAGTCCACATTAACGGATATTACGTAAACCGACATCGGTAGTGTTTGGGCTAGAGTGCCGAAGGTCGCCGGTTCGAGTCCGGCCACGGGTATGGGTTTTGAGATATTATTGAAAAAGCAGTTCCAACTCGTCAATTTCAAAACGAAAATCAAAATTTTAGTTTACACACCTAGAGAGTATGGCGCCAGCTTGACTTGAATACAAAATAAATTGAAAAGCATACATTTTTCCTTTTAACGATCGATATGGGAAAAAAACCGTCATAAACTCAGCAAATTGGAAAGATATAAATTTTACGTGTACCTGTTTTCATGAAATTATTTAGCGTTCTGGCCTTGCATTCGGGAGGACACCGGTTCGAATCCCCTGTCCGAGCATCCACATTTTTGGGTTTTCCATGGTTTCCCCCAGGCAAATGTGCTGATGTGAACAGTTTTGTACCTAGCACACATGATACTGGATGGTAGTGAGGTCTGTAGTGTGAAATAAACGAGATGATGTTGATGTGAAGAGTATGGTGCCTGGAATGTAATGAAACACAGACACTTTTAAGAACTCAAAGAGGCATTGAATGGGTTTACTGATGTATGTAAGTATGACCTCGATGAATTGAGAGCCGCTAAAATAAAGCAAAGTTGTCGATTTGGAAACCAGTTTCTTTCCCTACAGACATTTCTGAAGTGAATACATGATGTCAAACCAATCAGCATGTAATTTTTTCAAGTCTATTTCTCAAACCTACCATACGTTATTCCTTTCAAAATTCGTAGCCTCAAAAACCCATCAATGGGTGAAATCCTTTCATTGAAACCGACAGATATTCACCGACGAAGGTAGGAAAAACCATAAAATTCCGTTCATCGAAGCAGGCAGACATTAAAAATTAATTCACCGACGAAGAGACGGGAAATAAACTCACTTTTTCACATCATGTTGGATTCGTTATGAACAATATAATATAGCTCACGAGTGTCACCTACATTCCGTGTATTTTAAAGGATGTATTAAATTATGTGTAATGAAACACAGACACTTTTTAAACTCAGAGAGGCATTGAAGGGGTTTAATGATGTATGTAAGTATAACCTCGATGGGGTTGAATCTAAAGCAAAGTTGTCGATTGGAAAACCAGTTTCTTTCCCTACAGACATTTCTGAAGTGATTACATGATGTCAAACCAATCAACAAGTAATTATTTCAAGCCTATTTCTCAACCCTGTCTTTGGACAAGAGGCCACTTGAAAATATTTATGACAAAGCCTTTCCCACACCTAAGCTAGAAAAAATCAAAGTTTCCAGTTTGACCATGGTAAAACTCAAGGAATGGAAGCATCAGTACGATACCTTATTTCTCTAACTTATCTCTGCTGCCATTGGTATAAAATATCTCATCGCACTCGTAATTGTTGCCATCAAGGTCAAACCTTTGTCGTCTGTCTATCCAGACCAATCTATGTATCAATTCTGTTATGCCTTCGTAAGCAATCACAAATTGAGTGTCCTTAGCTGCACTTTGTCTAAAATTCCAATCAATCCCTTGTGACACATCAGTGATTGACACCTTTAAATGTATTTTACAGCACAGCGCTTATGTTCCAGGAATGAAATACCGTCTGTTAATCTTACTAATTTCACCCCTACCGAATCGAAGTACGCTAGTCCTATGTAATAAAAATCGAGTCACGCTAAGCACAGAACATGTCTGAGACCATCGCCTGTGACCAAGGTGGAGATATAGAAAATTTACCCACTTCCTTATGGAAGAAATCCAGTGCAGCTTCTACTGATATTCTATTCCTAATTCTTTCACCAAGATCCACCCCTAGCCTCATCGCCAACGTACCCACAGCACTTCCTCACACCACCTTCTGTTTTCCAATGATTCCCAATCCAACCCCTGATCAGTTACAGACAGGGTTACCTTCTGTTCATGCGTTAAAGTAAACCAAAAATTCAAAATTCGCAAAGTCTTCTGCTAATCAGTAGCCAGGTACCAAAATGTTCATTTAAGGTGGTTCTACTGCAGTTTTCCAGGAAAATTCTCCCCTTTTCCAGGAAATTATTTTTCAATAAAGCAGGACCCAGGAGAGTTCTCCATTCGGTTTAAAATGTTCCCATCTAACGCCAACCTTCGGATTCAGGACCAAGTCTGACATTTGTTTGTAATTGCATGCTTTGTTCAAATAACCACGATAAAGTTACCATAATGCTCTTAGCTAACTGATAGTTTCTTGGTCATCAAACAGACATCATAACCCACATTTTCATAGAAGATCCCCACACATCGACAAGTATCCAAAACGTCACCATAGGTTCTATTACGCCTAAGATAGTGCTCACACCTGAACTGTCGTAAATTGTTAGGTCAAAGTGGGTGTTTAGATATTTTTTCCATTCACGCCTCATCACCTAAAGTCTAGTGCGAGATTGTGGTCATGGTCAACTTAGGCTCCATACACCACTCAGAATTATTCCACCAATATCCATTCTAACAGCATTATACGCCACCTACAGCCCCTCAACACTCTTCCTATCTTCCAATGACCTCAATACTACACCACACAAGCAATGGTCTGACTGTGGGTTTGTACCCAAGTCCTTCGCTTCTCTGGTACATCACCCCTCTCTGTTAAATGATTTTTATGTAGTGAGAATCAAAATTCACATGCCAACACAAACTGCAGTAAACTGTGAAGAGCACAATCGAAATGGGAGATTGCCTAAGCCCTGAAACAATGGTTAGAAGCACACGTTGATGGTGAGCATAATTCTATAACCATATATTTTAGACTCAAATCCACATAGGAATGACACACGCACACACTTGTATATGCATACAGCGAGGTCAACAGAACTAACAGCAAGCATCATGAAAACGATGAAGTGGGGCAGAATTGTCGTTACAACTGATTAACTGGACAGAACTATCGTTACAAAAATCATCAGACAGACGAGCTAAAGTCAGGTACCACCATACTTATGCTTACATCCACAAAGACAGACGCAGATACACATGTCCAAGTCTACAGAGAGTTCAGTACAACTACCGGCAACAATCATGGAAATGAAAAAGTGGTGTAGTACTCTCTTGCCTCATGACTGGCTGAAAAACAGAACTCTCCTTACATATCATCAGCCTGGCGAGAAAGAGGGTGTGCAAAAGATGGCATGTTTATACCATAAATAGTGTTCATCACGCCCCAGTTGATTACATTTACCATCAACACGTCTCTCCCACACCGCAACCCTTTCTACCATTCAGTAAAAAAGTGACGCAGGTACCATGAGTTGCAATAGACACTTGACTATCAGATCTCACCCACAAATCCATACATCTCAATACACTAGCACAAACAAACATAAGTGGAGGGACAGCAAAATCATTCGTCCAGACAGACGTGTTTATAGAAGGTGTCACCATATTTACGCATACAGACACAGAGAGAGACGCACAAACACTCACATTTCCATGCCTTCAGCGAGCTAGACACAACAACCAGCCCCAATCATGGCGACGAAAAAGTGGGGTAGAACCCCCATGGCTCATAACTGACCAAAAAATCATCAGTAACATATGTTCCAGGCACCATACTCTTCACATCAACATCATCTCATTTATTTCACACTACAGATCTCACTACCATCCAGTATCATGTGTGCTAGGTACAAAACTGTTCACATCAGCACCAACACGTCTATCCCACACCTAAGCTTTTTCTGCCATTCAGTAACATGTGCTCCCCATGTACCACGAGTAGCAGTAGACACTTGGTCATCAGACAGATATCATAACTCCAATATTCATACTAGGTCTCACCCACAAATCCATATGTCACCTAACACAAGCATAAGTGCAGGAACAGCACATCATACATCCAGACAAACGAGATAAAGGAAGGTATCTCCACATTTACGCAAAAAAACACACAGAGATAGAGACGCATACACACGTAGATTTCCATGTCTATAGCGATCTCGACTCAACAACTAGCCCAATCATGGCAACGAAAAAGTAGAACAGAACACCCATGACTGACCAAAAATCATAGAAAGACACACATAAACACATATATACACACTCACATGTCAATGCATTCACACAGTTCCATTCATCACCACACATATGCACATAACTGGAGGAAAGAGACTGAACATGCTAGATCCAACTAAAAAGAGTTACAGGATGTGTGAAGTTTGAAATCACAGCCAGGTCTGGCCCACACCGCAACCCTTTCTGTCATTTAGTAACATGTGACCCAGGTACCATGATTTACAATGGACACTTGTCTATCAGACGGATATCATAACCTCCATATTCATACTAGGGGGCATCCATAAATTACGTGAGGTGTTTTTCCGGATTTCTGGACCCCCCCCTCCCCCTGGTGAGATTTCGTGAGATCTGGCCGGACCCCCCACCCCTCTGGTGAGATCTGGTCCGTGAGAACCCCCCTAGAAATCGCCCTGGGAACTTTTTTTTAGGTCACACCCTAACTTTTTTGATGAAATACCCTCCTAAAATCGACTTTGCCGCAAATTTTAGACCTTTTTTTTTTTTTTTTTGCTCTACTGTTCCCAAATTTTTCGCAAAATCTCACGTGAGATTTCCGTAGACCCCCCCCTCCCCCTTGGTGAGATCTGGTGAGATTTCGCCGGACCCCCCCCTCCCCTATTTCACCTCACGTAATTTATGGATGCCCCCCTAGGTCTCACCCACAAACCCATACGTCTCCACACAAGCACAAACATATGGGGGGAACAGCAATTCATACATCCAGATAAATGAGTTTAAGGAAGGTATCACCATACTTACGCATACAGACACAGAGAAAGACGCACACAGACACATATATCCATGCCTACAGCGATCTCAACAAAACAACCAGCCCAATCATGGCCAAGATAAAGTGGGACAAAACCCCCATGGCACAAGACTGACAAAAAAAATCATCATTAACATGTGTTCCAAGTAACAAACTCCTCACATCAAAATCATATCATTTAACTCACACTACAGACCTCTCTGCCATTCAGTATCGTTGGTAATATGTACAGAGCTGTTCACATGATCAGCACCACCTCTATCCCACGCCACAAGCCTTTTCTGCTATTCAGTAATATTTGCCCCACGTACCACGAGTATCAGTAGGCACATGGTCATCAGACAAATATCATAACTCCCATACTCATCCTAGGTCTCACACACTAATCCATACGTCACCACACACAAGCACACACAAACAACCATTAGACAGACGTTAGAGTGTGTGCAAAGGATGACATGTTTTTGCCGTACACCTCAGTACTTATTATCAATTAAGTACCTCAACACATAGGTAGCCAGTCATTGTGAAATCTCAAAGTCGAGTAGAATCCTATCGTGATAGACACACAACCACATAGAAAGACACACACTCACTTGTCCATGCATACACACAGTTACCATACATCCCCACACACACAAACATGTAACTGGAGGAAAAGGACTGAACACCCTAGGTCCAGACTGAATAGCTACAGGATGTGCGAAATATTTCATTTCTTTGCCACAAACCTCGGTGCTCATCATACCCAAATGATTACATCTACATAGGTGTCCACTGATGGAAAAATCTCAAGTAGACTCCTACCATCATAATTACACACATAACCACGCAGGAACACGTACACGCACATATGTACATGCATATACCACAATTTCATAAGTTACCACATACATACAAGTAACTGCGGGAAAGGGACCCGACACACGAAGTCCACACTGACGTGTGACATGATAGGCAGACGATAGCATGTCTTTACAATACACCTCAATGCTCACAACACTTACCTGATTTTTAATGTGCCATTGCGGACAGAAATACCGTATGACGCCGGTCTAAAGCGCGGACCGCGTTGTTTTACCGGATTTTTCCGACCGGGACCGATTACCGGTAACCGCATTTTTCGGACCGGACTGAAGACCGGAATTTCATTGCGCTAATAAGCGGTTATGTGCGCCGGTATACCGACCTACATGATGTACGCGTCCGCTGTGAAGAAGGGAGGCCACCTCTCGCCGCGCCCGCCTGGGCAGGTTGACCCAAAATTTCTCTTTGATGAGTTGCTATTAACAAATGACTTTGACCAAACATTGCCAAGTGTTTAGTTTCTAGCCGCCAGCTATACTGATGGCACATTAAAAATCAGGTAAGTGTTGTGAGCATTGAGGTGTATTGTAAAGACATGCTATCGTCTGCCTATCATGTCACACGTCAGTGTGGACTTCGTGTGTCGTGTCCCTTTCCTGCAGTCACTTGTATGTATGTGGTAACTTATGAAATTGTGGTATATGCATGTACATATGTGCGTGAACGTGTTCCTGCGTGGTTATGTGTGTAATTATGATGGTAGGAGTCTACCTGAGATTTTTCCATCAGTGGACACCTATGTAGATGTAATCATTTGGGTATTATGAGCACCGAGGTTTGTGGCAAAGAAATGAAATATTTCACACATCCTGTAGCTATTCAGTCTGGACCTAGGGTGTTCAGTCCTTTTCCTCCAGTTACATGTTTGTGTGTGTGGTGATGTATGGTAACTGTGTGTATGCATGGACATGTGAGTGTGTGTTTTTCTATGTGGTTGTGTGTCTATCACGATAGGATTCTACTCGACTTTGAGATTTCACAATGACTGGCTACCTATGTGTTGAGGTAATTAATTGATAATGTGATAAGTACTGAGGTGTACGGCAAAAACATGTCATCCTTTGCACACACTCTAACGTCTGTCTAATGGTTGTTTGTGTGTGCTTGTGTGTGGTGACGTATGGATTAGTGTGTGAGACCTGGATGAGTATGGGAGTTATGATATTTGTCTGATGACCATGTGCCTACTGATACTCGTGGTACGTGGGGCAAATATTACTGAATAGCAGAAAAGGCTTGTGGCGTGGGATAGAGGTGGTGCTGATCATGTGAACAGCTCTGTACATATTACCAACGATACTGAATGGCAGAGAGGTCTGTAGTGTGAGTTAAATGATATGATTTCGATGTGAGGAGTTTGTTACTTGGAACACATGTTAATGATGATTTTTTTTGGTCAGTCTTGTGCCATGGGGGTTTTGTCCCACTTTTTCTTTGCCATGATTGGGCTGGTTGTTTTGTTGAGATCGCTGTAGGCATTGATATATGTGTCTGTGTGCGTCTTTCTCTGTGTCTGTATGCGTAAGTATGGTGATACCTTCCTTAAACTCATTTATCTGGATGTATGAATTGCTGTTCCCCCCATATGTTTGTGCTTGTGTGGAGACGTATGGGTTTGTGGGTGAGACCTAGTATGAATATGGAGGTTATGATATCCGTCTGATAGACAAGTGTCCATTGTAAATCATGGTACCTGGGTCACATGTTACTAAATAACAGAAAGGGTTGCGGTGTGGGCCAGACCTGGCTGTGATTTCAAACTTCACACATCCTGTAACTCTTTTTAGTTGGATCTAGCATGTTCAGTCTCTTTCCTCCAGTTATGTGCATATGTGTGGTGATGAATGGAACTGTGTGAATGCATTGACATGTGAGTGTGTATGTATGTGTTTATGTGTGTCTTTCTATGATTTTTGGCCAGTCATGGGTGTTCTGTTCCACTTTTTCGTTGCCATGATTGGGCTAGTTGTTGAGTCGAGATCGCTATAGACATGGAAATCTACGTGTGTATGCGTCTCTATCTCTGTGTGTTTTTTTGCGTAAATGTGGAGATACCTTCCTTTATCTCGTTTGTCTGGATGTATGATGTGCTGTTCCTGCACTTATGCTTGTGTTAGGTGACATATGGATTTGTGGGTGAGACCTAGTATGAATATTGGAGTTATGATATCTGTCTGATGACCAAGTGTCTACTGCTACTCGTGGTACATGGGGAGCACATGTTACTGAATGGCAGAAAAAGCTTAGGTGTGGGATAGACGTGTTGGTGCTGATGTGAACAGTTTTGTACCTAGCACACATGATACTGGATGGTAGTGAGATCTGTAGTGTGAAATAAATGAGATGATGTTGATGTGAAGAGTATGGTGCCTGGAACATATGTTACTGATGATTTTTTGGTCAGTTATGAGCCATGGGGGTTCTACCCCACTTTTTCGTCGCCATGATTGGGGCTGGTTGTTGTGTCTAGCTCGCTGAAGGCATGGAAATGTGAGTGTTTGTGCGTCTCTCTCTGTGTCTGTATGCGTAAATATGGTGATACCTTCTATAAACACGTCTGTCTGGACGAATGATTTTGCTGTCCCTCCACTTATGTTTGTTTGTGCTAGTGTATTGAGATGTATGGATTTGTGGGTGAGATCTGATAGTCAAGTGTCTATTGCAACTCATGGTACCTGCGTCACTTTTTTACTGAATGGTAGAAAGGGTTGCGGTGTGGGAGAGACGTGTTGATGGTAAATGTAATCAACTGGGGCGTGATGAACACTATTTATGGTATAAACATGCCATCTTTTGCACACCCTCTATCTCGCCAGGCTGATGATATGTAAGGAGAGTTCTGTTTTTCAGCCAGTCATGAGGCAAGAGAGTACTACACCACTTTTTCAGTTTCCATGATTGTTGCCGGTAGTTGTACTGAACTCTCTGTAGACTTGGACATGTGTATCTGCGTCTGTCTTTGTGGATGTAAGCATAAGTATGGTGGTACCTGACTTTAGCTCGTCTGTCTGATGATTTTTGTAACGATAGTTCTGTCCAGTTAATCAGTTGTAACGACAATTCTGCCCCACTTCATCGTTTTCATGATGCTTGCTGTTAGTTCTGTTGACCTCGCTGTATGCATGTACAAGTGTGTGCGTGTGTCATTCCTATGTGGATTTGAGTCTAAAATATATGGTTATAGAATTATGCTCACCATCAACGTGTGCTTCTAACCATTGTTTCAGGGCTTAGGCAATCTCCCATTTCGATGTGCTCTTTACAGTTTACTGCCGTTTGTGTTGGCATGTGAATTTTGATTCTCACTACATAAAAATCATTTAACAGAGAGGGGTGATGTACCAGAGAAGCGAAGGACTTGGGTACAAACCCACAGTCAGACCATTGCTTGTGTGGTGTAGTATGGATGTCATTGGAAGATAGGAAGAGTGTTGAGGGGCTGTAGGTGGCGTATAATGCTGTTAGAATGGATATTGGTGGAATAATTCTGAGTGGTGTATGGAGCCTAAGTTGACCATGACCACAATCTCGCACTAGACTTTAGGTGATGAGGCGTGAGTGGAAAAAATATCTAAACACCCACTTTGACCTAACAATTTACGACAGTTCAGGTGTGAGCACTATCTTAGGCGTAATAGAACCTATGGTGACGTTTTGGATACTTGTCGATGTGTGGGGATCTTCTATGAAAATGTGGGTTATGATGTCTGTTTGATGACCAAGAAACTATCAGTTAGCTAAGAGCATTATGGTAACTTTATCGTGGTTACTTGAACAAAGCATGCAATTACAAACAAATGTCAGACTTGGTCCTGAATCCGAAGGTTGGCGTTAGATGGGAACATTTTAAACCGAATGGAGAACTCTCCTGGGTCCTGCTTTATTGAAAAATAATTTCCTGGAAAAGGGGAGAATTTTCCTGGAAAACTGCAGTAGAACCACCTTAAATGAACATTTTGGTACCTGGCTACTGATTAGCAGAAGACTTTGCGAATTTTGAATTTTTGGTTTACTTTAACGCACGAACAGAAGGTAACCCTGTCTGTAACTGATCAGGGGTTGGATTGGGAATCATTGGAAAACAGAAGGTGGTTTGAGGAAGTGCTGTGGGTACGTTGGCGATGAGGCTAGGGGTGGATCTTGGTGAAAGAATTAGGAATAGTGCACTGGATTTCTTCCATAAGGAAGTGGGTAAATTTTCTATATCTCCACCTTGGTCACAGGCGATGGTCTCAGACATGTTCTGTGCTTAGCGTGACTCGATTTTTATTACATAGGACTAGCGTACTTCGATTCGGTAGGGGTGAATATTAGTAAGATTAACAGACGGTATTTCATTCCTGGAACATAAGCGCTGTGCTGTAAAATACATTTAAAGGTGTCAATCACTGATGTGTCACAAGGGATTGATTGGAATTTTAGACAAAGTGCAGCTAAGGACACTCAATTTGTGATTGCTTACGAAGGCATAACAGAATTGATACATAGATTGGTCTGGATAGACAGACGACAAAGGTTTGACCTTGATGGCAACAATTACGAGTGCGATGAGATATTTTATACCAATGGCAGCAGAGATAAGTTAGAGAAATAAGGTATCGTACTGATGCTTCCATTCCTTGAGTTTTACCATGGTCAAACTGGAAACTTTGATTTTTTCTAGCTTAGGTGTGGGAAAGGCTTTGTCATAAATATTTTCAAGTGGCCTCTTGTCCAAAGACAGGGTTGAGAAATAGGCTTGAAATAATTACATGCTGATTGGTTTGACATCAGTGGAGAGATTAACATGTTTTCACTTCAGAAATGTCTGTAGGGAAAGAAACTGGTTTTCCAATCGACAACTTTGCTTTATTTTAGAGGCTCTTAATTCATCGAGGTTATACTTACATACATCACTAAACCCCTTCAATGCCTCTCTGAGTTCAAAAAGTGTCTGTGTTTCATTACACATAATTTAATACATCCTTTAAAATACACGGAATGTAGGTGACACTCGTGAGCTATATTATATTGTTCATAACGAATCCAACATGATGTGAAAAAGTGAGTTTGTTTCCCGTCTCTTCGTCGGTGAATTAATTTTTAATGTCTGCCTGCTTCGATGAACGGAATTTATGGTTTTTCCTACCTTCGTCGGTGAATATCTGTCGGTTTCAATGAAAGGATTTCACCCATTGATGGGTTTTTGAGGCTACGAATTTTGAAAGGAATAACGTATGGTAGGTTTGAGAAATAGGCTTGAAAAAATTACATGCTGATTGGTTTGACATCATGTATTCACTTCAGAAATGTCTGTAGGGAAAGAAACTGGTTTTCAAATCGACAACTTTGCTTTATTTTAGCGGCTCTCAATTCATCGAGGTCATACTTACATACATCAGTAAACCCATTCAATGCCTCTTTGAGTTTTAAAAGTGTCTGTGTTTCATTACATTCCAGGCACCATACTCTTCACATCAACATCATCTCGTTTATTTCACACTACAGACCTCACTACCATCCAGTATCATGTGTGCTAGGTACAAAACTGTTCACATCAGCACATTTGCCTGGGGGAAACCATGGAAAACCCAAAAATGTGGATGCTCGGACAGGGGATTCGAACCGGTGTCCTCCCGAATGCAAGGCCAGAACGCTAAATAATTTCATGAAAACAGGTACACGTAAAATTTATATCTTTCCAATTTGCTGAGTTTATGACGGTTTTTTTCCCATATCGATCGTTAAAAGGAAAAATGTATGCTTTTCAATTTATTTTGTATTCAAGTCAAGCTGGCGCCATACTCTCTAGGTGTGTAAACTAAAATTTTGATTTTCGTTTTGAAATTGACGAGTTGGAACGGCTTTTTCAATAATATCTCAAAAACCCATACCCGTGGCCGGACTCGAACCGGCGACCTTCGGCACTCTAGCCCAAACACTACCGATGTCGGTTTACGTAATATCCGTTAATGTGGACTTTTTATTTTTTATTAAAAAATCGCAATGATTTGCGATTAAGTATATTTCACGACACAGAACCGAAGAAAATATTTTACTGTGTGTCGATAGTAGCCAAGATGTTTCGCAGCGCAAACAAGTGCTTGCTTAACGGAACCCCAGCCAGCACGGCACACATTTCGCAATGCTTAATGGAGAGCAAACAGAGCGTGTTCACGCAGGCCCGAAAACGGGGATTTCGAAATATTTCACGCATATGAAGCATGCCAGGCCATCTAGCGGTGACTATAGCAACTCTAGGTGCTGCCATCTGGTGACAGTGATGCAAGGCGAACGCGCGATGTCTCGGATGAGCAAGTTCACACCTGTCGCAACGTCTAACAGAGCGCGTACGAATTTCTGTAGGTGTGTTGAAACATTTCGCAACGGCTAATGGAGAGCAAACAGAGCAGGCCAGAACAGTGACAAATATTTGTAGGTTTCACAACGGCGTACCGAGACCAAAATGATGCATGCCACGCCAGCTAGTAGCCGGTCAAAGAACTAACGGTCCAGCGTCGGCTGCCATCTAGCGGCCACCAAATGAACTAACGGTCCAGCGCCCCCAGGAGATGCTGCCATCTGAGCGGCCGGTCAAAGAACTAACGTATGCGCAAGCACGCCCGGTGCTGCCATATGTGTGTATATGCTACATTGCAACATTTGTGCAGCTGGAATATCTATATCACATAGTGTTAAGGTTCTTTGGTGGGTTTAATTTACTGCATTAATTAATTAAAAGTCCACCAAAGAACAAGGTATGTTGATGCTCGTTTATTTTCAATCAAAACAAGTCTGCGACATTCACAAGCATAGTTGTAACAATCCAAAGATGCAATACTGACTTGCATGAATGTCTCTGTAACACTGAATGAATACTTAATGCAAACTGACTTCTCTGTCCAGGCGATCTGTTTATATAGAGTCTATCGAAATTACGAGAATTCTTCAAAGGCATCCGCCCGATATTTCTCGATCATTAACAATCACTCAAACAATCAAACATATTAAAAACAATCGGAATTGATACAAAATTAATTAATAACATTACAAAATGATTAGAAATGGTAATTATAGATACTTAAATACAAAATTATTTACAGAAATCCTTTCAAATGGTGGAAAATTGTCCTGTAGACATCGTAAATTACAGTAATACATGGAATTACAAACTTTTAATAAATTTTCTTGCACCATTCGGTTCTTAAACATATTAAATGGTGTTTAAATAATTTTCTTACCTAAAACAAAGTCTATATACACTTATTTACAAGAAATTACAAAATAAACATATCAAATCACTTTCAAGCAAACTTTGGCTCACTACAAATATTTCACACAGTCCAATACTATTCAAAATACAGGTATTAGGGCTGTTACAATAGGACACAATCGTAAATAATATCGCTGATTTCAGAGTAACATTTGTTGGAGATAAGTGAAATAACAGCTAGAATAAAGACTAAATAACAGTTATATCTTTTTATTTTTTGAAATATGTGGTCTTCATGCCGTCAATGTGGTAACACTGCCATCTCGTGAGCGCCCAAAGAACTAACGGTCGGCCATCTTGTGACGTCATACGACCTTGGCCGCCCGCCATGCAAAGAACTTAAAAATGTGACGTCACGCGGACGAGTGGAGTCTCTTTACGGTTGTCCAAAGAGCTTATCGGGCTAGAATCCGCCTTCCCCCACTACTGGTGTCAGGGATTGGAATGAGTTACCAAGAGAAATGATGAATAATTTACCGAAAACTTTGAAGGAATTTAAAGATAAAATTTGTAGAGGCCAAATGTAGGTGGGTGCAGGATAGGGGGTAGATGGGTGTGTAGGGAAATTGCCACCGGAGCCTGTGCTCCATTGCAATTAAATTAAATTAAAAAAAAAAATTGAGCTGAAAAACTTTCGTTGCAGTGCGGGCACTATGTGTGTTCTTGATCATCGTTGTCATCAAATAACACTGTTTTTGGGTTAGATTTCCTGCGATTAGTGGTTTTCTATTTAGCTTTCGTCTCACAGAAAAGAAGTTTCCGGTCGTTGAAATACCACCGCAAAACAGAACTAATTTAATGACTTTTATTTTTTGATTATTATTAATACACTCAGTTCAGCTTCACATGATAATAAAGCATCTATTCAAAGCATCGTATAATGTTAATAATCTGACAGGAACAAACAGAATCCGTGCGCAGCAGACAGAGGCTACGGTCACCAGCAGGTGGACACTTTGCCCGGTTTGGCGCCGTTACAGAAACGTCATTCTATCTTAACAATGCAAAGAAACAATCAGGAACTTACAGCAACAACATCACTCATGTAAAAGAATTTTGTTCAGACGCGGTAGGTCATCTCAGATGACCTCATCTGATTTCTTAGTAATAAATTCATAAACTGGCCGCTTACCAAATATCAGGGTCATCAAAAACCCCAAAAATTCTAATAACTTAAAGATATGATACGATAACCGGATTGGGCTTCTCAAGGTAACTGACGGCATTATACTGCATTAGTTATGATTTTTTCCGACGGCACCATCCCTTGGCTCCAAAAACCCTCATGGCCACTTTACCCGGCCTTACCCTACACATACGAAGTAGTGGCTTGATTAATGTTTTTTTCCGCTAACTTTTACTTACTGCATACCAGAAAATTGGAAAAATAAATATCCAGTTAAAATCTACGTTAACATAATCCAAGGAGTATTATAATAGTTTGGTCTTAGGTAACTCTTAAAACATAAATATGTATACACAATTTAAATATTACTTACGCTTATTACATTTAACTAACGTATTCCGTTTATTTTAATGTTCCATATTTCAGAGAACTGAAGAAATAAATAACCGAAGTCAAAAAATTAAACACCATCCGAACGGTAGTAGTTTGATCTTTCGTCAATATTGCTTTGAAGTCGTGCTCATCTCAAATGAGCATATTTCTCCAATCTCGAAATGATTATAATTCCTTGCTCCGTTCCTCGGTACATACATGTCATCAGCTGTTTTCGCAGATTTTAAAATTTCTACGGTAGATTTTGCGTGATGGCCTTTCAAACCTTCAGACACACGCTGCTCGCCGATTTACAGTGTTATAGTGTTATAGATTACATTCCTTGCACAAATCAGACATTATTCTCTGAAGACATAACAGGCAGCAATTAATTACATTGATTGGTTCTAACTTTATCACATTATGAGGATAAGAGTGCTACGATATTATAATGCTAAAAGTGAGCCCATCAAATAAATCCAACGCATAATTATTATAAAATAACGCCTTACACTGTAGTAAAAGTTTCAGTTTCATGCAGAATTGGTATAAAATTATTCGCAATACGATTCCTCATGCCTTATGCTGTAGAAAAAATTTTCGGTTCATGCTACGTTTCAACATTACCACAAATTTCGCTAATATTGCCAGTAGAAAATTAAAGCTTTTTTCACATTCACTGTATCGTATGTTAGTGACATCATGCATCGCGATATAAACTTGAGCCAATATCTTCACGAGCTCTTACATTCGGGAGGACGTGGGTTCCCCGTCCGATCATCCAGATTTGGGTTTTCCACGGTTTTTCCAAAATCACTCCAGGCGAATGCTGGGATGGTTCCTTCAAAAGGCCATGGCCGAATTCATCCCGTTCCTTGTCCCCAGTCCTTTCGCGCCTCTAATGACATCAACGTCGACGAAGCGTAAAGCCATAAGCAAAAAAAAAAAAAGACGAGTTTTTGCATCTTTCTTTTTCTTGGTTCAGATCCATCTTACAACGTTTGAACGGTTGACATTGTTACATGCGGATGCAGCTGAAATATGGTGTCAGTGAAATGAAAAGAAGTTAACAATAAATCTTCAAAACACTGGCCTCGCATTTGGGAGGAAGCCGGGTCGAATCCCCGTTCAGGAATCCAGATTTGGATTTTCCATGATTTCCCCAAATCACTCCAGGCAAATGCCGGGATCCTTCCTTCAAAAGGCCATGGTCGAATTCTTTCCTGTTCCTTGTTCCTGTTGCCATCCCGCCTCTAATAACCTCGACGTCGACGAAGCGTAAAGCCACAAGTAAAAAAAAATCTTAAAAGCTTACAATATGCCGCATACAAGTAATATTAGTTTTAATTGTGGTTTAGGTCGAAACTGCTTTCATTGTGGCGTTCATGAATACAAATTATTTAAACAAAAAAAAACCCTTAAATTACGTTTGCCCTCTGCTGTAACGTCAAATTCCAGTTGTCATTCTTACCCAGGTTAAATTTCAATCTAATCAAAACATTCTTTAAAATTGTTGCCCAAAAATTAAAACATTTATCATACTGATATGTAATTTATCATACTCATTTGTGGGTTAAGAATTTATCGAAACAGTGTACACTGAATGAATGTAAACAAACAAAAGTAACTAATAATATTAATATGTCAATTTAAAAGCAAATACACTTTCTTTTAGTGTTCTGCAAACTCGTATCTTCTCTGAGGCTTAACTAAATGGAACTGTTACTAAAAAACGTCATAAACTCTACTATGGAGTAATATCTTTGGCCGTTGCTAACCCAGCAGCGGAGGAGAGCTGTATGAGGTCACAGCTTGAGACACATTGACCAGGAATAGTGCTTTATTAGTATAGGTTAAGGTGTTGCGGTATAAACCGTGATGTGTGAAATCTCCAAGCGGACGAAACAGTGATATCAATTTTAAGAGAATGTTGATCATTTGGCGGTATTGCAACCTGTCTTAAGTCACTCCGGGATACAGAATCAGCAAAGCTTTCCGGAAAGAAATGTCTCATTATAATTACATTTATTTGCAACTGTCAAGCGTTTACTTTCAGTAACAATGTATTAATAATTATTACTTTGCTTTTATATAAATATATCTTGGTAGTCGTTTCCAATCAGGACAAGTGCACCTTATCTCAGCTTTTGACTTATTTATCCATGGTTACAGATGTTGTGTTACAATTCCAAAATTCCTTGCTTCTCGATCCTATATTATCTTAAAAAAACAAAAAAAAATTATACTAGCTACTTTGTCTCGGCTTTTGTATTCTCTTACTTCCAAACACTCGTCGATCATGCTTTCATCAACAACGTTGCAGTTTTAGCCGCACACTATTTTTACTGCGCAAGTTTTCATACTGCATCACAAACTAATTATAAGTTTCGCCAGTACGCTACTTATTTGTCTGCCGCCGTAATAAACCCTAATAAACTTTACATAATTTACTAGAGTTTTCCCCATATAGTCCAACTAATCAATTCATGATTTATGCAGCTTCTTTCAGGCTGCATCCATTTTTTCCCTCCGTCCTAAGCTTTCTGTTATTTTCTATCTTCATTCTTTTCTTTATATTTATTCCTTTACTTCCGCCTCAATGTCACCGGCCAGTGTCTTCAGAGATACTCACGAAATAGCGTTAGTACCTTACATTTACAATTTAAAATGTCTATATAAATACATTATTTTATATTTATACTTATTAATATGTACGACCGTTATAACATTTAGTAAAAGGTAGCAACATATCCAGCAAGACTTGTTTTGTAAGGTTACCGAGGACACCGGGTGATAGATTTACTTCGGGCAACGCTTATTTCTCGGAAGGATGCAAATAAACACTGTAGACGGATTTGCCGTTTCGTGGAAGACATCGGGACACAGTCAACACTGAACAGATTGATGCTGAAGTACCTCCACAGCAACCAGTGTAAATTATACCAACCCAGTCGTTAGTCTGACTATAAGAACTAACAATAAGAAGGTAGTTTCATTTTTTCTTCCTTCCTAATCACACTTTTCTTTTTTGCTAATGCTTTTACGCCTAGTTAATGTGGCTGTGTAAGACGCTAGCTTTATGCTGGGGTTGGTTATTGTTATTATTATTATTTCGTATCAGAAACATACAGTTACACAATCACAATCATCAAATTATACTGGACCAGTACTTGGCCACTTCCAGTGCATTTTCTGAGGCCTCATACAGTTCAGCTGCCGAACAGGATGCTGGACACAGTTGACACTGGAGCATGTGCTGAACAGTCTGGTCTTCACCGCAGTCACACTTGATATCATTGATCTCAGCATAGCCCCATCTTGCCAAGTTCACTTTGCATTTGCCCACTCCTGATCTCAGCCTATTCAAAGACTTCCATGTCAACCATCCCTTGTCATAACCAGGTGGCAAAGATTCAGACACTCTTCCCCAGCCATGTGGAAGGGGAACTTTAGATTCCCATAGTTGTAACCTGGCTTCTTCAGTTGTCGTTTTAAGTTCCTGAGATATTCTTAGGAAACTTTTTCTGGACTTCAGTCTTTGCCTGTTAAGGATATGTCCATATAGTGGATGAGATTTTTCATGGTTCACTTTCCTCCTTTCCTTGTTCACTGCTATTTCCCTTCGAACAGAAGGTGGTGCTATTCCTGCTAGACGGTGGAGCCATTCAACTGGAGTTGATTTTAAGCAGCCTGTTATGATTCTGCACGTGTCAATAAGTGCAATTTCTACTTGTTTGGCATGGGCTGAACTGTGCCATAGAGGACAGGCATACTCTGCAGCTGAATAACATAGTGCTAAGGCAGAAGTTAGAATTGTTTCAGGTTGGCTGTCCCACTGCGATCCAGCCAGTTTTCTTATGAGATTGTTCCTACTGGAAACTTTCAGCTTGGAGTTCATGCAATGTTTCCTGAATGTAAGTGATCTGTCAAGGGTCACTCCTAGATATTTTGGAGCGTCACAGTGTTCTAGTTCGACCCCCGACCATGTTACCTTTAACCTACGAGTTGCTTCTTTATTCCTTAAATGAAAAGCACATACTTGTGTCTTCGTAGGATTTGGTTTAAGCTGGTTCGTGCTATATTACCTTGACAAATCTTCCAGAGCGTTGGTAAGGGTGCTCTCTACTGATCCAAAGTCTTTGCTTTTATCTTAGCTTTAACCGTGCGTAGCCTTGGATGTCTTGCTATGGCTTTATAATAATGACACGGTCGCCACTTAGCTTCATTTTTGTACCTCAAGCTAAGGAAAGATATAGACAAATAATGTTGAGTTATTTGGAGTTAAAAATCACTATATTCTTGAAAATGTTGTAAAGTAATTAGCTGAATAGGCATCAGAAAAAGTCACAGAATGAAAGTTTGCAAGTTCGATTAACCGACTCGAACCAAACCACACCCCATAGTTCACAGTATAACTTTCTAGTTGGAGGAATCGTATAAAAGTGAGTCACACGCTTCCATTGTTCAGCTGCTTGGTTAATGCCCGAATTTAAGCAATGCCGAGGCCCCACATGGCGTAATACTACTTCACTGCTACATTGTAATAAACTTGAAACTTGCTGGGCTACTCAGTTACATGTTGTCGCCATTACATTTTCTGAAAGAACCCTGATATGCTACTGCGCGAGCCTACATCTTGTCGCGCGCACGGTCTCTGGAAGACTCAGCTTACATCTTGACGCTCTCATAGTTTCTGGACGACTGACAGAGCTAGCGGCCACTGTGAACAAGGAAAGTTCTGGTACTCACGGACCGTGGAAAATTACCAAACTTCCGCTTCACATGAGTAACTTCTGGAGAGCTGATCAGATACCAAATCTCACGTCGGAAAGGTTTCATCATCCAATTTTGACCTTGATAACTAAAATAATCCTATTATTCTGAAATTTCGCAAATCGCTAGATCTTGTGGCAAACGTCAATTTTAGTTATTATAAAAAATTTCGTAACATTAATAGCTTAGCCGAAAATAAATAATTTTGATACGAATTTTCGAAATATTACTCCAGGCGAATGCTCAAAGATAATGCAACGCAAAATATTATCTTGAAAACTGTAAAAATCTGCTCTCTCGCTTAAATGAACATAGAAACTGATGATAGAAATGATATACAATATTATACAATTTAACTCACTGTTCTGAGAGTAAAATTTTGTCACAGCGGGTCAGTAAATGATTTTTCTTACGGTTATGCGCCTCATCAGTGCCGATGTCAATAGAGGCGAAAAAGACTGGTGGCAAGGAAGGGGAAGGAATGCGGTCATGGCCTTTTCAAGGAACCATCCCGGAATTCATCTGAAATGATTTGAGGAACTATATGAAACCGATATTTGTATGCAGGATGGGGTTTTGAACATACGTCTTCTCGCAATCCGTAAGCTTACCTGAACACACAGTTCGTGCTTCTCGTTACCAGACATATATATATATATATAAATCTGAAAACTTTCTTGGTATCACGTCAAGCGCTCCTGTTTCTTTCTATTAAGGAACAGCAAGTTGTACCTCTGTAACTTGTGCAGTCGCGACGTTTAGTAGCGAGGCTTCAGCGATGCCTAAACAAACCCATTTACCGAGTTTTTTAGAGCTCAGTGTCCATTATAATTCAAAGAAATAATTTGAATCGTTTTATTACAGTAAACCCTGAGTAATAGGTTTTCTTTAGTGATTCTTTTTATTTAGGAACAAAGGGGCAATTAACATTATTGCCAGTTACCAGTCTGTCAGTTCTGAAGAATATTACCAATAGTTAAAATTAATCTACCTAATTCTAAAATAAAAGTCTTCCCCAATTGAACTATTACAAATTGTTGATTAAAACCATATGGAAATGAACTTAAAATTAGCAGAAACTTGGTGACAAATGCGAAAATTTCTGGAATGATATACAATGAATAGCACTGCTGATGGTTTGTAGTAGTAAGAAAGAAGAACCTGCTCATTTGTAACAATTGTTTATTTGTCAAATGCAACAAGTACGTAAGAAAATCATTAAATTCTTGCGAAGTAATTATAAATGATGAAATTTTTCCCCAGCAGAACAAAAATACCCTAAAAAGCTTCTTACTGTGGAAAACACAGTTAATCAATAAGTCTGTGATAATATAGTTTTATCGGGTGAATAGTCGAGTGAGCAGAGTGTTTTTACACGATATTTCGGCGATCTGAACTCTGTCGCCATCTCCTGGTGAAGTCATCTCATGTAGTAAGTCTGTGGTAAGTTTTGCTGCTATCTAGCGGTAATCAGATCACTCCTTATCGACGCCAGCGAAGCCTAGCAGCGTGACTCCGAACTACTGCATATCTGTGACCTTGATTGTTCATAATTTGTTCAATTTAGAAAAATTCCTTTCTTAATTAAAGATGTTACCAAAGCAGAACTTAATCTTTAAAAAAGTGATATCTCATTTATCGATTTCGGTTAAGTATAAAGGTAGAAAGATGACTCATCCAAAAAAAAAACGCTTTTAGAAGTAATACATACGATTATTCAAAATCTTTGGCTTTATTTTTTATGCAACAAACTGTGCATATTCATCTAAAATACGGTAATTTATGTTTTATGCCTGCCCTGACTCCACGTTATTAACAGTAGGCGGTAATGTCTCTGTTCGGATTTTTCGCACCCTCCATCGTTATTACTGAGCTGTATGCCGGGAATGTGTTGTATTAATACACCGCTAACACAAGTTGAGTTATGCGTGGCACGCGGGCGAAATGGAGCTTGACAGGGACGAGACCCCGCTACATGAGCATTCCACTTGTGGCTGCGCCTAACCAATGGGGATGGGACACTCCACTACGGGACGTATAGGGGGACACCAGAGTTTCCTTATTGCGGGAAACGAATTCAACGTCAGAAAGCTTTAAAAAAAAAAAAGACGTACCACAGTGTAAGTGACGAGCGGTCTGTTGGCTCAGTTACAGGCCCGCCGCTAGCTGTTTGAGCGCCCGCGTGCAATACCGATTATGCCGCCCCCTATCTAACTACAGCCAGTGGTGGATCTAGGAATTTTCTGAACCGGGTCAAAAGAATGTGACATTGCCGCCCCTTCAAACATTATTTGCCGCCCCCATTGTTGCCGGCCGCCTGAAGCAGCTGTTGAGCTAAAAAAAAAAAAAGGTCGAGGTCGCCCGCTCCATAATAGGCTGCAAATTTCGTCGCGGCGACAATGGAATGACAACTATCCCGGGGCGGCGACTGTCGATCACTCGATTTTCCGCCCCCCCTCGACCTGCCGCCCGCGTGCGGTGCACGCCTTGCACGCCCGCTTACGGCGGCCCTGCTCAGTTAATACGGCTGATTGGAGATCGAAAGGTTTTCTGTTCGAATACCTGTCTAGGCAGGAATTTTCAAAGGCCCTTAACCCGACCTACACCTCTGACACAGCTTTATCAGTTGCCCAGAACGCTTCCGTGGTTCACATTCCTCGTTAACTGTAGGTCCCCTATACCCGGTAGGATTACCGGGTTATTTTAAAGCGGCTACGACAGGGCGGAATGCACAGCCAGTAAAAACCCTGTGTCACCAGGTGATTAGGGGGCGTTCATAAACTACGTGACTGGACCGGGGGGGGGGGGAGTTGGGTAGAAACTACGCTGGGCTACGTAAAAGGAGGCGGGAGGGGGGGGGGGGTTCGGAACCAAGCCACGTAGCTTTTCATTCATATTATTTGTCACAGTTAAAATAAGGTATAGAACTCGCCCAGCCAAGTATTACTGTAATTAAATCACCTGTAAGTAATGTTAACGTTTCAGGCTAACTGTTTTCTCCGAAAATTGTGCTCCTGCGGCTTCTCTTCGAAACTGGAGCCTGCAGCATTCGAATCGATTCTCCAGTTTAATGTTTGTATTCCACCGGTGCTGTTGGCAGAGGAATATCAAGAGCCGGCTGACCTACATAGCGACGCTATCCATTTTAAACGTCGGTGATAAATGCTTTGCGCTGGCAGGATTTCATAAAAGTGCGAGACTCCTCATAATATTTTCGAAGGACCGACGCAGGGAGGACAAAAAAAAAATACGCCATTCTGGATGAAATATGACGCAGCGATAAATATGACGTGGCGATAGATAACGGTAGGGGGCCGAATAACGTCACGAGGAAAAGCCGAAAAATACCCAGGCAGGGCAAGTGACGATCCTCACACGATACGACAAGGCTTTTGTTCGATGCGAGATTGAATATATAAAGGCAGCATTTAAAGGGGTGCTAAGGGACTGAAACACCATTAGCACCCAACCATTTTCACCGATATGTCCATATTTATAAATGCTCACACAATATCTGGAATTTCTAATGGTATTATTTTCATATACTGAAATATGTTTCCGTCAGGTTGATGCGAAAGTTCTTGCCATTTGTTTTTGTTTTATTTATATTTTCGCGGTATCTACGGCACAATAATCTCGGCTCAGTCCACCACTGCCCGTGGTTTCTCGATTGCTATTCGTCTGCCACGCAGTGACATCATGCATCCGGCCATCG
Organism: Vandiemenella viatica; assembly: GCA_031002005.1. Taxonomy (NCBI): domain Eukaryota; kingdom Metazoa; phylum Arthropoda; class Insecta; order Orthoptera; family Morabidae; genus Vandiemenella; species Vandiemenella viatica. Next base: position 45,726,843 of record CM061918.1, on the reverse strand, counting down.
TTTCCGGCATAAGAACGACCAGAGATATTATTACAAAATCGATGTTAATTACAATTCTATTTAATTAAGCAACTGTGAAGAAACGAATTACCAGAACACTAAAAGAAATTTATGTATTTCGTTTAAATTAATATATTAACTATTAGTTGAATTATGTTTATTTATATTCATTTGATCTACAAGTGTTCGTTATATCCTGTGTCCATACAGTTCAACCGTTGTGTATCAGTATTTATTACTTTGTATTTGCTTTTTACTTGCGGTGACTAGAAAATATGGTTACAATGCTGATATTCCAGGAGTGTCGCCCGTTATATACAAATTAGTAATGTGTTATAATTTTAAGACATGCGGTTGGCAACTATGCAGAGTTTAAGCCCTCCCCCTTTCCCCTCGCTACCTACAGCTCTAGTTGTGGGTAAACACAAATGGCGACTCGTTTGAAAACAGGTCTCGCGAAGAAATCCGCTGAAATTAACGGTCAGCTGGTAGATATTAATGGGGAAACTGTAATGTCTCGTCAGCAAGTAGCAGAATGGAGACGAAAGTTTGCTGCCGGTAGAGAAAACGTCACCGACGAGGATCATCCACCAGCTTCTCTACAGCCCCAACCTCGCTCCAAGCAACTTTTACCTTTTTACTCACTTGAAGGAGCAGCTAGGAGGCCGACGATTCGCTTCACACCAGGAGGTAAAACACTTAGCGACAACATGGCTGAACACGCAGGATAGGAATTTTACCAGATGGTAATATTCAAACTCATTCCACGACGGAACAAGTACCTAAACCGATATGGAGACTATGTCGACAAATAATCTAATGTATACAGTATCAGTTGGCTGTATTGGTTATACGAAGTAAAGTGGGCACGTTTTCACTGCAGGTCTTATAACCTCAGTTCCTAATCACCCCTGGTATGTTGTGTTCGCGTTCACCGGAGTTAGGTGATCGTGTTATTACATGTATTTCTTTATTATTTTTGTTTCTTTATTGAGATTTGTATAGCCAATATATGTCAAACTAATAGAATTGTTATTAATATTAGTTTAAATGGTGGTCCAGCCAGCTTCCGGCGTGATAAATGTGGATCTATTCTTACCAGAGACCATACCTATAACATCATCACGGGATTACACTACTTTTTACTAATGCCGTACTGCTTATGCCCAATTACTATTAACCTACATGCCTATTTGTCATTTAAATTTTCCCCAATGTTCGATTTAGGCATTTATATTTCTTAGCTTTCCAGTTTCTAAATCCAATACCCACAAATGAAAATTTTCCCTTGTCTTTATTCCTGAAATGATACATTGATTTACGAAAATGGACTTCTCTTCTACACTATCGACTATACTTCCTTGCTCACCTGCTGTTTTTTTTTTCAGTCAGTCTTTGTTCTGTCATTCCACAGACAAATCTTATTGCTCCCATCCAACTTGATACCTGTTCTGTGGTTACTCCCAACTGGCGGCTCAAGGTCACTTTCTACTCTCCCCGCTCCTCACCTCATCTAACCTCTCTTTCTACCTCTACGAGCTCTGTCCAAGTAGGAGAGTAGGAAATATACCCTCCTCATCTTGGGGTAAGAGCAGTGGAATGGGGATTGAGGATAGTGACCTTGAGCCGCCTCTGTTAACTGACCGGGATATATCAAGGATCTGATAAAGTTTTAAACTCATGTGCCCTTACACGCCTCGTGCGCCCGTCATTAATGTCTTTGAAACCTTTCCCTAATGCCTACCAAATGTGTCCGTTTATATGTTATACCTTCCACCAAACAAAACCTGATGGGTGAACGCGACCGCTCGGGTCTGAAGTTATTTAGGAGGTGAGTTCAATTCCAACCGAATACCTCAGTTTTCCATAGCTTCCAGAAATCACTCCAAGATAATGCTAGGGCTGAATTCCTTCCTAATCCCTTACCCAGGTAATAAATATACCTTTTTTTAGAAAATAATAATAATAATAATAATATTGATTATAATAATGTAAGTAATAGATACATGATAACGCAAAAATTGATATAAATCTAAGTTACACGTAGTTTTCGATTAAAAAATAGACTTATTTGTATTAGAAAGAAGGAACTTTTGCATGATTAACTACAGACAACTCTTTCAATTTTTCAGCCATTAAACGATAAGCTTCATTTCTTTTTGTGTGAGTGGAGACTTTCCCGGCGTAGTGATGAAATATAATCTTCACGGGTGTTCAGCCGGATGGTGTCAAAGTAACACGACGTTTCGACAGCAAGCTCAGCTGTCTTCATCAGGTATCGGTGTCTGCTGGCTGACGCGGTGACAGCCAGCTTACGACAGCCAGCAGACACCGATACCTGATGACAGCCGAGCTTGCTGTCGAAACGTCGTGTTACTTTGACACCATCCGGCTGAACACCCTAGAAGATTATATTTCTTCATTTCTTTTGTTCCTGACGGAATATCCCTTGGACTTAATTTTCCATAATACCGGTAACGATTTGTATAATTCTATGAACTGAGTTATAAATTCCTTCGAATAACTCGTACATCGCCCATTTCTCCCATACCTGCTGTCGAAAAAAAACTGTGCAAATTAAAAACTGCGCAGTCTAATCTTCAGCAAGTCAACGATTGCACAAGCCGCTCTTTCGAGTTTGCACGCGCAACCGTATTGCTGTCCACACGTTCCGTCTTTCCTGCGCAAACTGGTTTGTGCAGGTAAGGGCGTAGGCAAGACGGAGCTTGTAGCCGGGGCTTAAGATTTGAGAAAAAAAAAAAACTATTTCGGGACGAGGAATTACTAGATACAGGACCAGGTACAAAATTCCGGAACATTCTCAGATTTCATGATCTGGTAAACCTAACTAACCGGCACGTGACGACACCTTGCAAACATTAGCCGAATACGCCAGTTTACGCGTGAACTGAAAGCAGATTCACGTGACTCTGTCCCCAATTCGTTGTATCCTGCAACTCATCTATTCTTGATGTTAGTGAATATAACAAAAGAAAATAGAACAATAATTCCTTAAAATATATCCATTTAATTTTCGATTAAGCAAGAAAAACGTAAATTGCTTTGTTTAGGCCCCAGATTCCCAAATTCCATTCACACATCGTATCATTTTCGACACGATCTACTTAGAAAAATCAATGTCACGAATTTTTTTTATGTAAACAATAGAAATTTTAATTAGTTTCGAAAAAGATATGTAGCCTACTTAACTACAATAGGACACGTTATCATAAACTGTTACTTACCTTTTATCAATTCAAAACAGAAATCATGTGTTCCTAATTTTACCGCTTTTTAAATTACTAGCTGGTACTCACGACTTCGTGTTTGTAAAGAATTTGGATTGACAGCTACCGACATCTAACAACCACAGTGCATGATGGGAGACTCGATGCTATTCCCACACACAAATGCCAGTCATATACGCTATGTAGTTCAGGCAGCAATGTAAATTTACGGACACACCTCTTTGGACGAAATACGAAAATATCCTTGATTGGCTGTTTTCAACCACCATATCTCCCACACTACCACAGTTACCGAAATTTGGCCAACGTTGTTATCGATAGGTGACTCTGTGTTACTACTACACAAAAAGATCAGTGATATGCGCTAGATAGTTTTGTTTGAAAAGTGATACACCAAGACACATACTTCCTTGGCAGAAATATGAAAGTACCGCAGGTCGACCACTATCAACCACCATTTCACCCACACTCTCATAGCTACCGACATCTAACAACCGTTGTGCACGATAGGAGACACAATATTACTACCACATACAAACACCAATGGTCTTTGCTTTGTAGTTGTGGCAGAAAAGTGATATACGCGGAGACACATGTCTTTCGTTGAAATACGAAAATATCCTTGATCGGCCAATTCCTACCACCATAACTCCCACATTACCACAGTTACAAAATTCGGCCGACGTTGTGATCGAAAGGTGACTCTGTGTTACTACCACACACAAACGCCAGTGATCTGCAATAGATAGTTTTCGCTGTAAAGTGATACACCAAGACACATGTGTCTTTGGCAGAAATATAAAATTGTCGCAGGTCGACCACTTTCAACCCCCACATTTCTCACACCCCCATAGCTAGCGACATCTAACCACCATAGTGGATGATGGTAGATTTGATGCTATTACCACACACAAACACCAATGGTCTATGCTATGTAGTTGTGGCAGGAAAGAGAAGTATAAGAAGAGACAAATTTTTGGTCGAAATATGAAAACGCCCTCCATTGTCCAACTTTAATGATCATATCTCCCACATCCCCACATCTATCGGCATTCGGCCAACGTTGTGCACGACACGTAACTCCATGCTACTTCAGCACACAAATACCAGTGATCTGTGCTAGGTAGTGGTGGCTGAAAAGTGTAATATATAATATATATGAATCAAATTAGGATAGGGAAATGAGCCACCACTTACCTTTAGATGATGGATGTGGGGCGCGAACACACAGAAAAGACACAAACACAAATAATAAAGAAATTTTCGGGATAAAAACCCTTCGTCAACAAGAGAACATTATGGGAGGTGTGTTCGCGCCCCACATCCATCATCTAAAGGTAAGTGGTGGCTAATTTCCCTATCCTAATTTGATTCCTTTCCGCTACTTAGCGTCTTTTTTTCATTGTTATTATATATATATATATATATTAAAATCAATTTGAAGACATTTTCTTAGGTGCAGATCCTCTGGCTAGTATCCATATATATATATAAAATAGTTTTATGTTAACAGAAAAATAATTGCTTGAACATGGGACACCAAAAAAAACGTAATTCAAAGGGCGGCTGAAAAAATTTCCAGCTAAATTCAAGAATACTAGTGGCATTATATATACTAGGTTAAATGAATTATGCCATAAATAATCTTTATAAATTGACGTTGTTTTGTTCATAATATTATACAAAATGTTAAGTTTATGTTTGTTGTCGTTTCGATAAAAGTACAAAACTACTTAATATACAATACTATTCATACTGGTACATACCAATGATTAGTCGCCACTAATTATATTCTGCATAATAAATTGAATCTGTGTTTCAGAGAGAAGCGAAGAAATTGATTGCAAATTTGAATAATTATTCAATGAATGTGTTGTGTTTTGGTGGATTAAAATGGTTTAAATCAACTGAATGACTGTTGCGAATGTATTAAAAGCAATAGATGCATGGAATATTAGAGGACTGTAATTAAAAATGATATGTGGGCCATAATGTTTGGAATGAGATTTTGAATGTTTAGAAGTGTTTGGTTTTTTAAATATGCTGTTGTGTGCTTGTATATATTTTCTATTTTCAATTAAAAACTTTCCTAATAATTTTAAGTAATTTTTTTGTATGTTTTAATTGTTTTGCACAGTTAGTATTGTTTCAGTGATTGTTAGAGCTCAAAAAGTTTATCGAAAGAGACAGAAATGGAGCCACATACTTTACAGGTGTTCTATAACAGTTCAAACTTCAATTTGGAATCCTAACCAGGAACCATACCAGACGTAAATATTACTTTTGTAATTTCAGTTTCCAATTAGGAGGTTGCTATTGGTACCTATATTTCACGGTATACTTTCTGACTGGAGAAGCAATTTACATTTAAATGGATACTATTTTGAATACACCTTTATCGTATGTCTGAACTATTCAGTCACAATAAAATGAAAAATACTTTATTCTGCTTCTGGGACCATCGGCTGTAAATTGTTATTTATATTAATTTCTAAGCTTGAAGATGTGAATTAAAATGGAATATATTTTATTTTACTCGCTGAACATATGATGTATGATGATGATTGTTAGAAATCCATCAAAACACAACCAGTGGATTTTGCATGAATCAAGTTCATCCTAAGAGAATAAATTTCAAAACTTTTAT
>CM061918.1:45655855-45719948 GCA_031002005.1 Vandiemenella viatica | reverse complement strand
AGTGGCTGCTAAGTGAAGTAATGTGTTACCTGCTGAATCCTTCTCCATTTGCGAAAGGCCCATCTTAAGGAGATACTGGACCGCCTTAAAATTGTCAACTTGTACAGCACGGTGCAAGAGAGTCTTGCTGTTAGTGTCTCTCAAGTTGATGTCTGCACCAGCAGAGATCAGAAGTTGTAACACCTGTGCAGGATTAACCAATGTCACAACTTCTGCCAGAACGGAATTCATTTTCATTTATAAATTATAATAATAATGAGATAACTTGGACAATTCTAACCTGAATTACATGACAATATTTTGCAAAAATTACTCTTATTAATAGTGATTTTAATTCCTGAGGTGTAGGAACTTAAGCAGTGTGTTTACTGTTCATGAATGCAGATAAAATTTTTCATCTTGCTACACATATTTTGCAAAATACAAAATTAATTCATGCATTATCACATATCAAATGTATTAAGTTATTATAATGTGAATACATATAAATCAAGTCTCTTCAGTATTTTTGGGAATCTGTAGAAATAAATTATGAAAGTTACGTAAAAGTGCATGTAAATTAGTTAAACCAATAGAACGATAGAAAAAAATGTGCACCAATATTAACAGAATCCAAAGAGCACAACCAAAAGTCTGTTATCATTAAAAACTAATGACCAACCTGATGACTTCAGGTGCAAAAAAATTATTAATTCCACAAATATTGAATAGTAACAAAAACTAATGCAAGAAGGAAAAAAAATAAGTTGTTGCAGACAGATATTGAACCTGCAAACTTAAGTATGGGTACAGTGGCAGATCCAGGGGGGAGGGCTACAGGGCTCAAGCTTCCCAACCCCACTCCCCCCAAAAAGTATCCAGCGTCCATCCCCGAAATCATATTTTGTAGATTTGGAGACTTTAAAATTTTTTTAATCTCTACTGATGTTTTAGGTGTCTACCCTTACCCCGACTCAAGCCCTCCCCCCCCCCCCCTCACACACACACAAAAGAAATGTGCTCAAGCTCCCCCCCCTCCGCCAAACCAAAATCCTGGATCTGCCACTGAATGGGTATGACACAATTTAATTCACCCAGCTAATCAGCTGACATTGCTATCAATATACATTCAGAAAATTCTAATTTAAGATTTCTCTTTAACAATGATTCACCAAGATGATTGGAAGCAGTGACAGATGCCTGAGGTTTCATACTTCTCCCATGTTCAATCTGAAGTTCTCAGGATTATTTCAGATTTCAATACTGCTAGAAAGAATTAGTTACAGTTATGTTTTGGTTGTTCTACCTCCTGAAAGCCATATTCATGTGGAATGGGTACAACAATAAGTAGACAGAAATGGAAATTCAATGTAAAATGGAGAAGGATTTTCCAGTAGAATAGGAAGAAGCATCCAAGGCTATCATTTCTTGCCATTTGCTGGAAACACTTTGGGGAAAATTAGCAGATTCCTCTTGCAGCATGGAGAAAAAAGTACCTACCAGCCCCGAGACAAAGTATTGTATTGCCTCTGTTCAGTCAAGGATGTTCTAAGCCTAAGAGTTTTCATCGTTTAAAGCATCCTGTGTGAGAGTGGAAGAACTTACACCACTCAAACTATCCCCACTGTAGGAAGTGGGTGTGAAGAGCATAAATGCCACCCCTGCCTAAGACAGTACAACAAATCAGCACATTTACAACCACTGCTACAGGATGTATTTTAACAATGTGAAGATACTGGCCAGGATGTTACAATAGTCATGGAAGCAATCAAAATTCACCTAGCTGATACCTTCAATAGAAACAGCAAGTTGTATCTCAGTGAGTCCTGGAAACTGGCATTGTCAAAACTTGGTAGAGAGCATCATACCTTTGTCCAGCTACCACCATAAGACAGCTACATATTAGGGATCCACAGACTGCAAGGAAGCCTAAAAGCACTACAGCACTGAAGCTGACTCAATAGCTCTCAATTTTGTTGTTGTTGTTTACAACACAGTCCAATGGTACAACTACAAATACCAATTAGTTCTATCTCAATGATAAGAATGTTGTCAAAGAGCTTCCTAAGCAATCAGAAAAGTGATTGTGTTGGTTGTTTATAGTAATAATTCATGTTATTTTTGACTGAAACAATGTTGTATAATAAGCTTACAGTGATAGAGGGATTGTAAAATCTAAAGATGGATCTACATTGGATAGCTGGTTGAGTAGCACAACATGGACTGAAAATTTAACTTATTAGGTATACAGCTAGAAAAACAGAAACAAAAATGACTACTCAGTGGAAAAGAGATTGATTATGGTGGAGTTCTAAAGGACACACATTACAGGAATCTAATACAGGAGCTGCAGAGGGGGTAAAGAAATCAAGCTAGGTTTGTGTGTGGAAATTACTTTTATTTTTTTATATATATATATATATATACTAGCTTCGAGCCCATCAAAAATGACGGTTTGAATGCAATATCCTGGCAGTTCATTTTTTATAGTTGGTTAATTATATGGAATTGTTATTACATAATGCTAATGGCCTGGATTTTGTAATGTTCTATACATTTCATTTGCAGTTCACATAGCGATACAGTAGTAACTTCTACTGAATTATTGACGATGGAAGTATAGAACCAATAAAATTGAAAACAAATTAGGAATCCCACAAAAACTTTTGCTGTCAATGTAATATCAGTTTTATTCCTGGTCCAGGCACAATTCAGCACGATAAATATGAAACTTCTTTCCCCCGTAGTAAATAATACTTCCAGTAACATGGCACTTATGAAAACAGTTTAAATGGTTTGTAAAACTCATTTCAGAGCGAATTATGCTGTAACAAAGTGTGTCAGTTGCGATTCTGGTCAACTTAGCCCCAATCTACATTAACATTGCATTCGAAAATCATAGCTTTTATTACCCTCATGTGAATAACGACAGGCAGCACCTATGGTGGTAGTCTGAATTTATTCTGGAAAAGATTGCATGAAAAAGCGAATATCGACCATTTTTAATTAAATCATCGTGATATGAGTACCATACTGTGGTTAGATTATCGGAGTATTTGACTATGATTTATTTAAATAAATACACTTTACTTTAATGACGGAAAGTATAATATCAAAAACGGATAACGGTCATTTATCTCGGTGATACATTTCATGATTCGTAAATATGGTGTAAACTTTTTTCGAGTTTTTAATTAACTTCATTGTTTATCGTCTGCCAAAAACATTCTTAGGTTATGTTTCAACCTCGTTCTTATAACTGGTACAGATAAAATAATGCAAACATGGAATACTCTTCTCCTTGCATTAATTTTTGCATCTAGTTGTCATAAATAAACAAAAAGCACCATGTAAATTTAAACGAACGTACCAACTGTAACTTAGTAATAGAGCTTAGTAACGTATGATTGCCTCGCATTAATTTTCTATCTCCGCTCGCCGCTATTTGGCTGCAAGAATATTTTTGTTGAATTGCGAATTATAAATTGAAATCATTTTTAATTATATCTTTCGTGATATGAGTACCTTATTCTGGTTAGATTATCAGAATATTTGGTTAGATTTTATTTAAATAAATGCATTTTTATAATTTCAAAAACAGATAACTGTTATTTATTTGACTGATACATTGCGCGATTACGTACGTTTCTCTTAGTTTTTAATAAACTTCATTGTGTCTTATCGTCTGCCAAAAAAAATCTTAGGTTATGGTTTAACCTAGTTTTGATAACTGATACAGATAGCGTCAATATTGAATCCCCTACTCCTTACATGAATTTCTGCGTCTAACTGATGAAATAGCGTAAATATTGAATCTTCTTCTCCTTATATAAATTTCTGCGTCTAGCTGTAAATAAACAAAAAGCAAGATGGTGGTACGAATGTGTTATGGTGGTTGATGATTGGCCGTTCTTTAGCCAATAGGTGAAGCAGCTATAGACGACGCACGCAGACGCCACGTTAGCGTTTTATATAATATTACTTTTATTTTTATTTATATATATATATATATATATATATATATATAGGGTGTCCACAAATGAATATCAGGGTTTTAATGCTTTATAAAATTTATTACATTATCCTTACAGTTATAAATGATATGTCAAATGAAAGAGCAACTCAAACAGTTTTATATACAAGCTTACAAGTGTTCTATGTGGGCACCATTTGTCACACGGCACACATCACGTCTGTAGCCGAGTTCTTCCCAAACGTTGAGCAGTGTGTCTTCAGTAACTGTTGCAACAGCTGCTTCAATCCTCTGTCGTAATTCAAGGAGGTCGGCTGGTAATGGAGGCACATACACACGATCCTTGATGAAACCCCAAAGGTAGAAATCGCATGGCATTAGGTCAGGTGAACATGGAGGCCACGCATAGCAAGCTCTGTCATTGGGCCCCTTACGGCCAATCCAGCGGTCGGGTACAGTTACGTTCAACCAACCGCGTACTTCGTTATGCCAGTGAGGTGGCGCACCATCTTGCTGGAAAATGAAGTTCTCTGGTTCATATTGAGGGAAGAGCCATTGCTCTAGTGTAACAAGGTAAGAAGTACCAGTTACCGTCGGTTCATCAAAAAAGAAAGGTCCGTAAACTTTCCGCCGGGATACGGCACAAAAACATTGATTTTAGGGGAGTCTCGTTGCACTTGTACGATCTCTTGAGGATTTTCTGAGCCCCAGATCCGCACATTATGAGTGTTAACATGTCCACTGAGGTTAAAGGTCAATTCATCACTGAAGACAACATGATGTAGAAAATCTTCATCGTCATGTAACAACATTTCATTAGCGAATTTGGCACGTAAACCATGGTCTGCAGGCTTTAGAGCCTGTAACAACTGTAAACGGTAAGGACGTAGTTGCAAGCATTTCCTTAAAACTTTCCAAACAGTCGACTTAGAAATTTCTAATTCGCGACTAGCCTTCCGAACAGATTTCTTTGGGCTACGAGTGAACGACTCTCTCACTCGCTCAACAGTCTCTTCGCTAACTCTAGGTCGTCCCGCGCTCTTCCCTTTACAAAGGCAGCCTGTATCTTCAAACTGATGATACCATCTACGGATGTTATTGTCACTTGGAGGATCACGCCCGAACTTAATGCGGAACGCACGCTGCACAGTAACTACAGATTCAGTCTTTGTAAAGTGTAAAACACAAAACGTTTTCTCTTCACTAGTCGCCATCTTTGCTACTACCGCATTCTAGCGGATCACAGCGGAAACATTTCACGCACATGAGCACTAGTGCCAATGAACAAAACTGTTTGAGTTGCTCTTTCATTTGACATATCATTTATAACTGTAAGGATAATGTAATAAATCTTATAAAGCATTAAAACCCCGATATTCATTTGTGGACACCCTGTATATATATATTTTACTTATGGCTTTATGCCTTGTCAACATAGAGGTCATTAGAGGCAGGATGGGACTGGGAACAAGAAACAGGAAGGAATTCAGCCGTGGCCTTTTGAAGGAAGCATCCTGGCATTCGCCTGGAGTGAAAGAATACGTTGGTGATGATGTCTAGGTGTACCTTCGGGAATATGGAAGGGAAGAGAACACCATGAAAGTAAACTAGCACTTGATTTCTTGGATAAGCTGGGAGTGTATAAGGAATACGTTGGTGATGATGGCTACATGTATCTTGGGAGAAGAATTTGTAAAAGAATGTGGAAGTAAACTAGCACTTCATTTCTTGAATAACTGAATGAGGAAAGCTTTGATTTGTAGGCAAGGTAGTTAGTAATAAATTATTGAGGCAGGAAATGAGCAGTTTATATCAAAAAGTGGAAACATTTAAAGTCTGCATACCCCACCCAAATCAGGTGACTGTTGAAGTTGTCATCTTGGCGCAAGATGCATCATAAGCACAGCTGAGCACAAAACAGTTAATCCGTTAATCGTTAATTAACGAAGTTAAAAAATTGTGAAAATTTAACTTTTAAGTTAACCTAAAAAATCATTAACGGTCATCTTAACTTCCATTAAATTGGACTTCCGTTAACTTTAGTCCATTACATAGGTAGTTGACGTCTTTTAGTTTGTTTGAACTGTGCGCCAGGCCACCACTCATATGCAGGGCTGCCAGATTGTATAATTGGATACAAAACTTGTATAATTTGGTTACCTCTTGTATCCTGTTTGTATAACAGATTGCCTTGTATAATTGGATACAAAAATGAGCACTTAAAAGTAAAGTACATTCCAGCACCTTTTTGAAAGTGTTTGCCCTTTGTTTCATTGAGTTGGCAACCCTCCCTGCATATCTATTTCCTTTTTGTTATTCAAAATTTATCAATGTATACATGTGGACTTTTTTTGCTCCCAGCACTTTCACTCACGTATGTAATTGTAAGGGAACCTAGGCTGCATACCGGGGTGGAAGTATCGCCTAAGTGCCTTAACTTACACTCTTGTAGACTCACAGTTCTCAGTAATACTTGCTTAAATTTGATTTGATTTAATTTGAATTTGACCATGTAGCCAAGATGACTCAACTGAATGCCTAGGTCACCACTATATTTGTTACCCACAAATAGAGAAAAGGGTTTTATGCTAACAACTGAAGCACACAGGTTTACTGTTAGACAAATCCAAAATTTTATTATCTTCAAAGTCACAAGTTCAAAATTGCATTTACAGTCGAGCAGGCATATCGAACTCTCTTTTCCAAAGTTACAGATTGTGGAGAGAAAACTAACCGACCGAAACCCCTTTAGCAAAATTAAAAGTTCTCAACAGTCATTGAAGATGATTTAACACGACACGGTACAACATGATTGCACTAGCCCGCATGGCGAGTTACAACCAGCGCGACGAAAGCCAGACCGAAACAGACGCGGCAGGAACAGACAGACCGGAACAGACCAGATGCCAGGCAAGCACAGACCGGCTCCTTTATCGAAAACCGCGAGAACCAGTGACGTCAGCAACTGTATCACATCTTTTTCCTCCGCGTAACTCAAAGAGTACGAAAATTTATTTGACGATCCCGACTATTAAAAATGTTTAAACTTTGATAGTATCTGGACTTATCCACTAGAAGTCAGACGGCAGTCTCTTGAGAAATTTAGAGTAATTAATTTTAGAGTTTTAGCTGTTTAAGACGCCGCGTAGTGATACATTCAAAATTTGGGTAAAATCCCCAAGTGTTCTAGAATTTTACGCGCGTGCACAACAATCCTCGACAATCTACTTTACAAAAACTTAATTTCCGGACAAATGCTTAAACTTTTTATGAAAACCCATATATGTATGAAATCGTCTTAATTAGGGCTATCTACTGATACAAAATTCAAATTGATATCTCTTTTAGATAAAAAGCTTATTATTTTCTCTTAATTAAAATCGCTAATTAGTCTTTACCAAATTATTTAATTTTATTGCCAAAATATCGGGGATAGTGCTGACTACAGCTGGTGATAAAAGATCGGTTGTAGCTTTACTGGATTTAAAGTTATTACAAATCTTAGAATTTCACTATTCTGATCGCGTGTTTCAAAACTTGAACAAACGGGAATAACTCTTAAACCAAACGTTTCCCGATATGATAATTACACATAAAAATGATTATTATAACGAATTACAACTGTGAGCAAGATTACAGGGAAATTCCTTAAGGTTGAAAACTATACGTCTTGAAATTTCTAAGTCCCGCCTAAACAAAACTAGAATTTGCCAAAATTCCAAGACCCTTACATGCCCCCTGAAGATTGAAGTTATTTTCCAAAGAAAACTAACTGAACATCTTGAAAAAAAATAAAAGAAAAATTTAAAAATCCCAAAAGAAATGAACTATTCCCATAAAAAATGAACTATCGCATGTCGGTTCGGTTCTTTCTCTCCACCATTCATACTCATAAAATTCTTTTAACAATACCAAAAACTTTAACCTTTTTCACTCAATTACTACAAAAGGTTTAAAAACTCATTCATTCTCAAAATATCAATATTAATGCAAAAATTATTAAATGTTGTACAAATTATGATCAAAATGCAAGAATGTGAAATATCAGATTATCACAAAATTATAAACATGTGTAACACAAATAATCACAAAATATCAGACAAATTATAAGAATACAAAACATAAATGGTTACAAAAATTACATTGAAAGAATATTAACGCATAGAAACATCAAATTTGTTTTCAGAAAAGTAGATAGTAATGTGTATTATTTTAAACATAGAAATAGAATTTATAGTGTTTTACAAATAATTGCATTATGAAATTCCATGTAGGAAAGTCTTTCGTTTTCTAAACGTCTTTGTTTTAACATTGTTTTATTTTGTTATGGCCTTAATTACCACTTTCCCTTTAAAACACTTATCACAGAACTCCCTAAAATGGGTGAAAACCCAAGTCCTGTGACGGGAGCTGACAGTAAGGCTCGCAAATTATACAAAGCAATAGCCTTATGGCTAGATCTGCCGAGAAATGTCCATTTTCCCCGGTTCCTGTCGCAGCAGGAGTGGCCTAGGGAACTCGGTCAGCTAGCTGGTCTGTGAACATACAAATCAGAAAAAACAATGGGAATTAGTGGTGGCCAAACTGTTCTTAAACTCTAACATGTACATAAGAGAAAAATTAAATGAAAATACAAAAGTAAATGTACAAGTAGGTTAATAAATACAATAATGTTCCCACAAGTTGTTGGGAAATGAAATACTGAATAATGATCTTTCTTTGCAAAGGAAAATAGTTACACATAGTAAGCCAAAGGAAATGAAAATATTACTCATATAATGCATTAGGAATAAAGTTATAAAAGTGACAAAAGATTCTTATATATGTAAAGAAAATAATAAGGTAGAGAAACACAAAATTACACTTGGTTCTTGCCAATTTAATGTATCACTTAAATTTAACAAAGTTATCACAATAATAATAATTATGAAGCATTGTAATTATTTACAAAGTAATTCCTCCATAATGGGAGTAAACATCCTAAGAATGTATAGGAGGATAAATTATAAGGAAACGTCGTTTCCAATCAGCAGTACACTGCTGTGTGAAGTGAGAGTAGTTCCCAAAATAAAACTTAAACATGCAAAAATATGACAGGGAAAAATTATAAGGAAACGTAGTTTCCAAGCAGCAGTACACTGCTGCGACAAAATCGGGGTAGTTAGTGGCAACAAAGTTGCGAGGAACCAGTACACTGGTTCATAGTGACAAAATATAGGGAAATATTAACTTGCATTATACAATATAAATGGGTACCACTTGTAAACCCATGTAGGTGTATATTTTAATGAATGTCATTCTCATTTACTATGTAAGGGGGCACAAAATTCAAAATCATATATAGTGGAAGGGATATATATCTCTATAATTAATGTTGGGTTGCAAAGGGTAACGGAGCATATGTATGCCTCCTATCATCATAAACGTCAAATAATTCTCTAGGCGCAAGGAACAATCATCTTGCTCTATCCAAGTCTCTCAATGTTACATCTTATTAAAAAAACACAAGGGTAAATATCTACTTAAACTAGTTCTCAGGTCAATCTTCTACAATGAAAAACAAAACTAACATCCACCTTGAAATCTCATCTCAGAAAGTACAATACTTGTAAAC
The DNA here is from genome assembly GCA_031002005.1 of Vandiemenella viatica. Lineage (NCBI taxonomy): Eukaryota > Metazoa > Arthropoda > Insecta > Orthoptera > Morabidae > Vandiemenella > Vandiemenella viatica. Next base: position 45,710,382 of record CM061918.1, on the reverse strand, counting down.
AACTTAGTTGTGTCAGCGCAAATCTCCTTCGAGTATGTTGATGTACTGTGTTCTATGTTTCTCTTAATCCTAAATGTATGTATGAACAACGTCAGTGGCGCCTATAGGGAAAATGTGGTGGGCTCGTGCTGTTCCTGTACAGTCACTCTCAATGTTTGGGGAATGGGGAAATGTGTCATGCCCATATATGAGATGTAACAGAATGTCATTTAACAGGAAAACCTAGATCTCTGCTAAGCCTGCGGAACTGAATCAACACAGGAACAGAGTCCTGACTATCCTACTGCACCTCCTTCACGTTCATGCACAAAATCAGGGCATCCTGCGTGTTCCAATTGCAATATAATATATATAAATGAGGTCATCTCCTTCTGGGTCGATGCCTAAAATGCCATAATGGACACATAATAATAATATTGTGGGATAATAATAATATTAAGGGATTCGCAGGCAAGTCTTCGCTTCCTGGCCCAAGGGTAATAATAATAATAATGATGGGTAGGAATGCCAATAATAATAATAATAATAATAATAATAATAATAATAGGGGTGGATCGCAGGCAAGTCTTCGCTTCCTGGCCCAGGGGTAATAATAATAATGTAGCATTCCCCCCTTTTTGGTACTTCTTCTCTTCCAGCCTCCCCCCCCTTTTTTGTAAACATAGAAACACAAGTATTATCTCCACCCCTTATTCAACAAGCACATCTACTCCTTCATTATCACAAATAAATTCCCCTCCTTGACAGTCTCTCTCAGCATCTCTCAGCTTCATCTCCAATGTATCAAATATCACATCAAACCCAGCCTGGCAAACAACTTCCCTAGGTAGCTGGTCACAAAATAACATTTGGATGTATACAAAAGAAAAAACAAGGTTGGGCAAAAGTTCAAGCTCCCATATAACCTTAAAAATTATCTTCAGCTTCACGTAGAAGTCAGCAAAACACATATGAAATATAGCAGAAGGGAAAAAATAAACAATATCACTGGCAATAGTAACTGTCCTATTATTATGAATGTGGTTGCCTATTTGGGCAAAATCTGAAAAAACATCAACTAACATATACACCATAACAGGTTGGGAAATTTGTGTGGGACCCTGTATATCAAGGGCGAATATTTTTAGTTTAAGGACATTCCTCCAGTCATCAAACAATGCATTCTCATCTGGTGGGAAAGGGTTGAGGTAGCTTTTCATCTTAGCTGCCCTCCCAAAACAAACTGTTTTCAGAATAAATCTTTTTCTCCCAACCTTCCTGTGTTGAGAGCCAATTGTAGAAGTGGGGTGGGACATCATTTCAAAAACAACTGTAGTTTCAGAACCATGTATGAAATGATCATCATTGTAGGTACTGGGTGGCTTGCCCCTGGAAAATCTGGCATCCCCGCAGTGTATACTTTTCATCATATGTGAAAGTATCAAAATGTCAGTCTCTTGCTGACTTAAATAGTTGTGAAAAAGAATAGTGGCCATTGCCTGTTTGGGACTGTGGAAAATCTGTGGGGAAAACAATGGCCAAATACTGGTAAAAGAGTTGGGGAACATCTGGTTGTGGATTTCCAGTTTTAGTTTGTCCACAAATGTAGGCTTGTATCGCCTTGCAAGCTGTTTGTGTTTGGAAATGTTGGGCTCATATGAGCAGACAGCCTGTGGTGTGTGAACAGCTGATTGTACTACATCAATCTGAGTTTCAGCTTGGACAGGAGTAAACTCAATTAAATTCTCACTGTCAGGTAATACTAGGAAATCTTCATTGTCCCCAAAAATATCACTAATTAACTGTGCAGGGCTAGGGCCTGAATAGTCTGTAGTTTCAGTTTCAGGCAAAACATCTGTTTCGATATCAACAAGGTCAGCTACCATACAATCATTCACAATAGGTGGTTCAATGACCTGTGAGGGATCAGCTGATGGCTGAGGATAGGTGATTGTCACGTTATCATCTGTAAAATCAATTAAGTCCCCACTATTCCCTGAGGTTTCATATATAGGAACGTTATCCCCAAAAATATCAGACATCAACTGTTCTGCTGGGGTGCTTACCAAATCAAAACAACTGTTCACTCCAGGTGAAGCCTGTGTTTCAAAATCAATGAGTGGAGTGGCAAGAGGTATTATGTTTTGCTCAGCTGAGTGCTGGGGTGGGATGGGTGTTACAAACTCAGTTGTACCATCGACCAGCTGACTAGTAGGTTCTATTGGTGTTGGTAAAAATTCTCTTTCCATAAAAATATTTTGAGCTGATTGTGCTGCTGTAATAGTAGGCTCTGTGACAAGGTCAACAAGCTGAGCCACAACAGTTGGTTGCATTATAGGTGAAGCAAGCACTACTGCTTCCTGTAACAGTTGATGAAAAGCATGTTCTCCTACCTGAACAGCTGTTAATGGTTCTGAAAATTCTTTCTCAGTGGGTGTGGATGTCCCTACTGGGACTATTTGTTCCTCCTTGGTACTTAGATTAGTTGAGGACATACTGCCTGCAGTGTTAGTAAGAGGTGTATCAACAACAGCATTTACAATCACTTGGTCATCAGAGAAAATGCTGCTAGTATGTGTTTGCAGCTGTTGGTCTGGAATGGGAATTTGCTGTAATGAATGTGGGTTTGTTTCCTCAGATGGCTTTGAGTGAGCTGCTATATAGGCAAGCCTAGCTTGAACTACTTTTTCAGAAAAAGTTTGAAAATCTGCAAGTACTTTTGTAATTGTTTCAGTATTGTATTCTATCAATCCCTGGATATAAGAATTGGCTAAATTATACAACTTCTGAACGTCTTGTTGAATAGGCCTGACCATGTCATTAATAGTTTGTAGTACATCACCCTCCACCTTAGAAGGTACATCTTCTAAAAAAGCCCTAAATTCTGTTTCAACCTTTTGCTTGTATTGCACTAGCTGATCTAAATACTCACTTATGTAATTTCTATTCCAACAATCACGATCATCTATGTTCTGTTTAAACGGAACAACAAGTTCTTCCAACTGATTCGCTGGAGAAATTTTTGAGAAATTAACAATGTAGCAATCATTTGCACGCTTTTCTGCAGAGTGCAGATGATCTGACAGTGAGTTGAATTTAGATTCTAAAAAATTCTTAGCCTTCCTACAGCAAGACCCGACATCAATAATGAAGAAACTAATTTCGGAGTAACCGAAATAATGAACATGAGCAACTGTTAATAATGCAGTATGTTTTTCTTTCAGGGACAGTATTAATGCCTTGACTTCGTCAGATTCGAACGGTGGCCACTGAAATTCTAGGTTGGTATCCAGCGGAATGTTAGTAGCTGGGCAACTGGTTACAAATGCCATAATGACGAAAAGTAATACTTAAAGTTATAATATTAAACAAACTGCACATAAAAAAAAACCACAGAAATTATCAAAAACTTAAGTCTAACCTGAAAAATCACTCAATGTATGTTCATTTCCGAAAAGCACTGGACATGAAAACAAAGCAAAGATGAACACGGTATCAGACAGCCAATACTTGTAAAATTTTCTCAAAAACTGTTTATGGTGCGTTACAGCAAGCATCAATAGACTCTTTGCACTGAATTGCAGCAAGATGAAAAATATGGCGCGTCTACGATAAAGACATACTTTGCACTTAAAATAAACAAAAATAGAGTTGAAAAGTTACGTTCGCGCGGAACAAATAAAAGACAATTCACTGTAATAGTCTGCCTCAGTAAATGGGAAATGATTGCAACGCAATAATATAGTGCACTGTATGAAATTCTGTTGCATAAGAGGAGGCAGTATATCAAAAAAAAAATCACATGAAGTTCTCGAAGAAACGTTGGTGTATAAAGTGGTACTTAGCTTTGTAGAAAACTGTCTGATGAGCTGCAGCATGTTGGTCTGTCGTTGTCGGAGCCGCGGGAAACAGCTGTTGGTGTGGTCAGTCCCCCGGGCATGTCTCGTAGATCCGCTATAAGGCCGGACGGTAGACGGCAAGGTGTGAAGTCGTGGTGCCCCCGCGATGTACCATGGCGAAGCGACGCTCATCTGGTATCGGGAGCTGCATCAGGCCTCAGGGAGCGGGTGGTGTCGTAGTCGTCGAAATCATGATGAGGTAGTTGCCCTCGTGCCGGTTATTCCCCGAAGTTCCAAAATTCTACTCGTTGCACAGAGGTCGGTAATTATTTCTCCACCGTTTGAAATTAATCAAACGCGAGCCTTACAGTCCCATGTAAGGACCTAGGGCCGCGGTGTGCGCCGAAATTACGGACGACACAAGATTTGTTTAACCTCCACAAATCGGAGGAAAGGGTTATCACTGTTCCATTTTGAAAACAGAAAAAAAGTTCACTGGTGGAAAGATTTAAAGTTTATGACACGAAGTCACAAACTCAAAATGGTATTTACAGTCGAGCAGGCATATCGAACTCTTTTCCAAAGTTACAGATTGTGGAGAGAAAACTAACCGACCGAAACCCCTTTAGCAAAATTAAAAGTTCTCAACAGTCATTGAAGTTATGATTTAACACGACACGGTACAACATGATTGCACTAGCCCGCATGGCCAGTTACAACCAGCGCGACGAAAGCCAGACCGAAACAGACCGCGGCAGGAACAGACAGACCGGAACAGACCAGATGCCAGGCAAGCACAGACCGGCTCCTTTATCGAAAACCGCGAGAACCAGTGACGTCAGCAACTGTATCACATCTTTTTCCTCCGCGTAACTCAAAGAGTACGAAATTTATTTGACGATCCCGACTATTAAAAATGTTTAAACTTTGATAGTATCTGGACTTATCCACTAGAAGTCAGACGGCAGTCTCTTGAGAAATTTAGAGTAATTAATTTTAGAGTTTTAGCTGTTTAAGACGCCGCGTAGTGATACATTCAAATTTGGGTAAAATCCCCAAGTGTTCTAGAACTTTTTACGCGCGTGCACAACAATCCTCGACAATCTACTTTACAAAAACTTAATTTCCGGACAAATACTTAAACTTTTTATGAAAACCCATATATGTATGAAATCGTCTTAATTAGGGCTATCTACTGATACAAAATTCAAATTGATATCTCTTTTAGATAAAAAGCTTATTATTTTCTCTTAATTAAAATCGCTAATTAGTCTTTACCAAATTATTTAATTTTATTGCCAAAATATCGGGGATAGTGCTGACTACAGCTGGTGATAAAAGATCGGTTGTAGCTTTACTGGATTTAAAGTTATTACAAATCTTAGAATTTCACTATTCTGATCGCGTGTTTCAAAACTTGAACAAACGGGAATAACTCTTAAACCAAACGTTTCCCGATATGATAATTACACATAAAAATGATTATTATAACGAATTACAACTGTGAGCAAGATTACAGGGAAATTCCTTAAGGTTGAAAACTATACTTCTTGAAATTTCTAAGTCCCGCCTAAACAAAACTAGAATTTGCCAAAATTCCAAGACCCTTACATAATCAATGGATGACCCCTTTGTATAATTGGGTTTCATTCTGTATAATTTCAAAGAGACAGCGGTATAATATAAGTTGGCTGTACTGGCAGCGCTGTTCGTATGTTCGTATGTTCGGTGTAGTAGTGGGCGCCGCCTGCTAAAATCTTGGTGACGGCGTGACTATTTTATATTGTGAATTCTGGAAACGTAAATAAACTAAAAAGTGTCATAACCTAAAAAGCGTCTTATTGACAAATCAACATTATTATCTGTAATGAGGTGTATTAATTTGTAAACATTGTTAACAATTAAAAGTTGCAAAACAACACCCCTGCCATACATAAGAGATCATTATGTTATGAAAGAAAATGTGCTATGACAACATGGAAATATGTTAACGTAACAGAGCAAGATTTTACATGATTTATAACAAGGATACCACATAGCTCAGTCGTGGGGGGGGGTTTGCTGGAAAGCTACATTGGGCTACGTGGGAGGGGTTCCAAACCAGGCCACATTGTTTTTAATTCGTATTATTGTCACAGTTAAAATGAGGTGCATAACACTCAAGAGAATGTAAATATATGTTTCAGACATTTAATATTATCTCCGTATGTAATTTACGATAGTCTAACAAGAAAAACAGTCCAAATTCTTCTGGAATCAATAGGAAAATAAGCTATGTGCTACGAGTGTGTGTGTGCATGGGTGGGAAGGGGGGTAGAGACAAAAGCAACGTCGGGCTATGTGGGGGGGGAGGGGGGGAGTGTTCAAAAGAGGCCGGAATGGAGCTACGTGGTTTATGAACGTTCCCATATTAAAACTGCAGCCTTCAGCTCAGTTTTAATAAACGTACGCGACTAAACTCAGATCATTATTGAACAGAGATACTCTTATCAGGGTGAATTTCTGCTCTGGTAGTGACCACTTCAAACTTAAAGTCTGACAGCTTCTCTCAAGCCCCAATGGTTTGCAAATTCCATGCAGTCTGTTAAAAGCACAGTGCTTATTTCCCAAGGAACTGGTAACACTGTCAGATATTATCTTGATTCGCCAGACTTTTGTGAAAGGAAATTGTTTACAGTGTTAAAAGCTTTCAGCGACTACCTGTTGTTTGTAGCGGCGGACCCCTATTCATGGAAATGGTAACGAGCGAGCTGACCCTCACCCCGGCGCGGCGCCCACCTCTAGTTCGGTGAGTACAGTAGCGGAGCTAACGCGAAGTGCGAGTGTCATGCACGTGCGTGTGTGCAGAGTGCAGACAAGCTAGAGTTGTGAAGCTTTTGTATTTTATGCCTACAATCCGTGGCACATTACTTATTTCAAATACGATCTTTGATTGATTTTCGCATATTTGGTAACACAGACATGGATTTCAATTTTGTGTTTGTACCATAATTGTTAATATATTGTATTGAAAACCTTCAATTTTTTCATTTTTATCTTTCCAGTTCAATATATTTGCATATACGCTACAGCAATATTTTCGGTAGTCTAATAAATATTTCAGATGTTTGTTTTTAGTAAGAAAATTGCTCTAAAATGCAAGGTGAAATTTCATATTATTTGCAAGGGAGGGTGCGCATCTAAGGTCCAGCCCAAGGATCTACAAAGGTTTTTTTATTATTACAAAATGTATGTCGTTATTATAAAACTTAACTTAGTCCACAACCCGAAGGTTGGTTGGATCCTCCCAAGGAGGCATACTAAGCCATTTTGTCAGAGGTAGGACGGCCAGTTCCTTTCCTCTGGAACCTACAGTTTAACGTGGAATCCGAACCACGGAGCGTCCTGGCATAGCTCATATGATCAAACACAACTCTCAAAATTCTTGCGCCTGCCGGGATTCGAACCCGGGACCGGCGCAGGGAATGTTTTGAAAGCAAGCGCTTTTTACCACTGAGCTACGTTTAGTAAAAACATCGCGTTCAGTTGGTGTTGAAGCAACAGTGATGGATCGGCAGTGTGTGTCGGAAGAGGTTAATTGGACAAACTGTTCGGTCGTCAAATCAAGCATTACTCTGACGATGACTGGCCACCTGATCAATAGTTAGTATCGCACTGGAGTCTGCAAACAGTGTTGCAGATCAGCAAAAAACTCAACTTTCAGTAACCATGCGAAAAAATTCAAAGAAATAATACAAAAGTTATGAAAAAGGTGATGTGCAATTTTAATTCGAAACATTTGGGTGTCTTTTCTTTTTTTTAAAAATAAAAAAAATAGTAGAATCTAGTTTCGGCCGTGTAATGTAAAAGGATGTCACTGACTAACTTCCGTTCTATTTGTTCACATAAAAACATGCAGGCCATGATTTAGTGAAACCAGGCCAGGTCATCTAAAGGGGCCTTTAGGTCACAGGTAGACCGTGGCACAAAGGTAACCGTAACAGGCATTAGTCGTAGATTTTAGGTTGGCCGCAAATTTCACTGGTCGCAGTTTTCACATATTCAGGTGTCCCAGTCCAACTTGTTTTCTATAATATTGTTGCTTTTCATTCTTCATTCAGGTTTTTTTTTTTTTAAAAAAAACTTTTTTTTATAAAGTCACGAGTACCATAATTGTCTCTCGTAAGACAATTTTCAAGTTTTATGTTGATCACAGTCTCAACAAAGATAAAATCAGACAGGAATACCACTTTGTTGTTGTGGCGATAGCGTAACCACAATTTGTTAATTTTTATAAATAAATCCACACTTGCATCATGGTACATAACACCTTGAGATAGAGAGCAGTTATACCTACCGTACTATAATACTAATACATCAGTACAACTTTTGACTAGTTAACTTTTAACGGATAACTTTAACTTGCGTTAAATTTATAAACATTTAACGCTTTAACGATTATCGAAGTTAACTTTTTAAGTAGCGGAATAATGATTAACGAAGTTAGCGTTTGGATTAACTGTGCCCACCTGTGATCATAAGTAACTTGAAATTATGGTTATAAAAATAGATTTGAGTGTTTTATGTAACTTGTAAAGTTAGCTGATATTTGGAAATGAGAGAAAAGAAAAAAAAAAGTGCATCTTTCCTAATCATCCACTTCTCAAGTATGACAAAACATTTAAATATCTGAGAGTATTGAGTGCTAGATATATTCTTTATAAAATCAATCTATCCTATTAATTTTTCACTATATCCAGGATTAATCAAGCACCAAAACAGTAAAAACAACCATAAATAGCTCAAAATTTTAAAGACAATGAGATCAAAAATAAGTAATTACCATTTATAGAGGACCTGTTTCTTCTTAGTACCTTCTCTGACCTCAAACTGTCTCTCTAAAGATTAGGCGTTTTGATGATTTGTCTGAGATTCATGTCTTACCTGAGAACATTCCTTGAATCTAGTCACTGCATGAAACAGAGGTGTGCCATCAGAATCACCCTTATTAACACAGGCTCCAGCTTTAATTAAGAACTTTACCAGCTGCACAAAGAACAAAAAATAATACAAGTAACAAACAGAATTTCTGGAAACAGTCTGTTAGTTTAAAATACTAATAAACTATTAAACATCTTAATAACATTCATTTTTTAAGGCAGTGGAGTATACAAACAAAACAAACTGGAAATATTTTATATCATGTCATGAAGCACATATTGTTTCTGTGGGAGACAGTTTAGGGGAAAAAGATGTTTCTAGCATTAATCATTGGTAAGTAGTAATACAGTTTTTAATGTACTATTGTCATTCCATATTGTCCCCCCCCCCCCCTTTTCCTTGCTTTGGTTGGCACCGACTCCAAAAGTAACTGATTAATGTAAAAATTACAATAATAATAATAATGTAAAATATTTTCCACTTAGATTTATTTTGTTAGGGGTGTAATTTTGGAGATGATTTTTAGATATTTTTGTCAGAAACCTTTTTCGTGAAAAAATACATATAAATGCCAACTTTCATGGTGATTGATCAAACTGTGTCAACTGTACCTTTGTATAAAGAACTTTGACAAAAATTAATGGGGTAGAAAGAGGGAGAGGGGTTCAGCTAAAGCATACCAAATGTTGACAGTATCTTTCTCTTTATTTTAAAGTACACATGTGTAAAGTCCTATTGAAATTGGATAAAAAATGTGCATTTGTATAAAAATTAAGTGGTGTAAAGGGAGTGAGGGGGTGGTTTTTTATGTTTTTGGTCAGAAACCTTCTCCACTAAAAATATATGTATGCCAACTTTCTTGGAGATCAGTTAAATGGTGATGAATGTAGCTTTGTAGAAAGAAATGGGGGAAATTATAGGAATTTTTTAATGCTAGAATTAGCTCGGGGGAGTATTTCAAGAATTTTGTTTTACAACTTTAAAAACTAATATCTCCTAAATGAGGACATTTCTGGCATAAGTCCTCATAGAATGGAATGATAAGAAAAATGAGGACCATAACATACTAAAATTTCAGGACGATTGAAGCAGAATTAAGGCTTTAAAGTTAAATACAAAGGAAAGTTTTATGTCATGGTAGCAGCCACTATTTAAGTCCAGCAGGCTGGTCTATGGGCAAACATTCTTTTGCAGATAGTTGAGATGGTTGGAAGGATGTGCTGAGAGGAGCTGCGTGATTTAGGAGTTGAACGTTAACATTTTAAGTAGATGAGAAGTGCTGGACTTAGAAAACTATGAACACTTGAGGGCAAACTTTGTTTTAAAAATGACCGCATTCCATCTATACATGGGGGGGGGGGGGGATGTGATGGAAGTTTGCCACTGGTTGAGTATTGCTAACCTGCAGTCTCCATTAATGGGTCTGAGAATTTTGATGCCTTATTCAATCAACTGGTACCTGATATTCGAAGAGAAATTTCAAGGATATAAACTTTTAATTTTTGTGACTTATTCTGTTTCATTTGTGGTATACCCTTAAGTATTGGGGGAATAGTACAATAGTTTGGCAGCCATAAGAAGGACCAATACAATTAGTAATCAGAGGTAAGAGGCATGATCAATGCTTACATGAATCCTGTAGTAATCCGCCAACTTCAGGCTTTATGTATAACAATGTGAAAACAAAGACAGACAGGTAAAGTAACCATTATATACCAATGATGAAGGCACTACAGAAGCAGTGACACAAAAAAGACAAGCTCAAGTCTTTACACATTGCAGACATTACTTGTGCACACCTATTTCCATTGCTATTTGTTTCATTACTCTTTTTCATGACCAAGAGTTGATCCAAAATCCTGGGAGTTGTGTTCATCTTCTTTTTTGTCCTCATTGCCGCCCAGAATTTAATTTTTGCAAGCAATTGATTGCCTTTTTCTATCCTTATTTGGTTCCAACATACTAACTAAATATTTCAACCAGCAATTTTTGTTTGCTGCTGACACACAAAAAATCATTAATATTTAGAAACAGATAAAATATATAGTTGGAATCTCACTGACAGAGCTTTCCTCCATACACGATTATGGAATTTTTGTAGATCAGTACCATCAAATGAAAGAAATATATCATGATTAGCCTATGACTTATTTTAGTGTTGACATTGTTCTAAAGCATTATCATCTTTCATGTGTATGGATGTTTTTTGTATTGATACATACATGTGGCCATACACACGTCTTTTTACATCACCAAAATTTTGAATGAAAATCTTGTGTGACTGTAAGCTATCCCACTCATGCATTTTTTAACTTGCCATTTGTGAATATTCTTTAGTTTGCTTTCTTCCTTTCCAAATGTTTGCACTATTGCTAATAAACACTTTTTCTCCTTTATACAATTAACCGGGACTTAATAATAAATCAAAGGAAAAAGAAAAAGAAAAAAATTGAAGCATCTAATATGTGATGATGTGGAAGGATGTCGAAAATTGAGCCTACAGATAAAATACAAAATTAATGAGTTTTGAAAATAATGAATGAGGAACAAATGTTTGTAGAACAATCCCACAGTAAGAAGAAAAAGGATAATGTGTCACATTTAAAAAAATGTTTGTTAGTGGAAGGATCAACTAAACTTAAGAAATGCAAAGAAAAAAACAGAAAAGAGTATAATATATAAAGTGGACAATCAAGTATGGACATTGCAATTGGTATGCTGAATTGAAAATATAATTCAGAATAGGAACAGAATATAAAAATTCAAAGAGCGCGTCAAACCAGTGGAAGAGTCTGGTGAGAGAAAACAGATAAACAATAGACATAATAGACATAGTAACAGGTAAAAAACTAGATTGCTCATTTTATCTGTCTGTGTTGGCAAACCATTCACACAATCAAGAAACACCTCAAGCCTTTAATCATCATCATGCAACATTTATCAGGTAATTGTTTATTGGCCTAGACAGTGTGTACACTATTTCAGCTTTATATGTGTCATTAGGTAACGTTCATTGCACGTTCCGAGCCTAATGGCCCGTTTTTTCTATTTGTGAGCAAGGCAGATGCCGAAATATTGTGTAGTTGTTTGTCAGCATTAGTGTTCTCTCATCGCATCCATCCACTTTGGTATGTGGTGGGTTAATTTCCCTTTCTTTTCTTATTTATATCACTAACTTTGTTATTGACACAGTGTAACATACTTGGCTTTTTAGGCAACTAAAAATGAGAAGGAGAGAACAATTGCTTTGGGCATGATACCTAAAGCGATACTGCCCCTAAAAAATAACACTCTCAGAAGTATAAAGGAAGATGGCAATCATATTGGTGATAGTCTCAAAGCTGTACAAATTTTCTAAAGGCAGTTATCACAAAACTTAGAATACGAACAAAGGAACCTCGAAATGTCGCATGATGCAAAAGACATGGACTTATATAGGAATAAAGAAGAGTAGTCAACAAATTCATATACAAGGACTAAAGTAACTAATCTCAGTTTAGAGGTCTGAAAGGCAATTAAAAACTGAACTTCAAGCAAATATAACAGGTTTCAAGATAGTTTTTCGTTAAAGAAAAAAATGACAAACTCTAAATAAAATAGATACATAAATAAATTTTACATTAAATTAAAGAGCTTTTTTTAGAAATAAGATGATAGTAGTTTGATATTGTTAGGTTGAACGGAGGTATTTTAAAAATAATTTTGAAGCAAAGGTTTTGAACGTATCAGTGTGCAATAGACTCACAAGATCTACATCTACATCTATACTCTGCAATTCACAAATACTGTGGGTGGCAGAGGGTGCTAAGCACCAATCCTATTTTAGAGTATTCCAATCCCGAATAGAACGAGGAAAGAAAGAATACATAAATGTATCAGTACGGCATCTTATCTCTCGAATCTTATCCCTTCTGTCATTGTGACCTAAATAGGTTGGCGGAAGAAGTATTTCGTTGCACTCATAAATTAGAGATTTTCGCATATTCTCCAACAAATTTAAATGAAAACGACGTCGTCTGTCCGCCAAACAATCCCAGCCTAACCTACGTATCAGCTCTGTGACACTTACATAAGGACTGTAACTAGCGGTCACGAATCGAGCGGCTCTCCTCTGTACTTTCTCTAATGTGTCAATCAATCCCTTGCGATACGGATCCCAAATTGCACAACAGTATTCCAAATGCGGACGAACTAGTGTTTTGTATGCTATTTCCTTTGTATGAGCATTGCAGCTTCTCAAAATACGACCTATAAAACGTAGTTTAGAATTAGCTTTGCCTACGACGGAAGTTATGTGCAAGTCCCATTTCATGTTGCTTTGTACTGTTACGCCTAGATACTTCAGGGAATCGACCGTATCAACAACTGAATTGTTAACTTTGTACTCGTGAGCAAGTGGGATCTTTTTATTACTTATTTGCATTGCCTTGCACTTTTTACAGTTAAGTGTAAGCTGCCATTTACGGCACCATTCCGAAATAACATCCAGATCGCGTTGTATTTCTGATGAAATGAGATGACGTGAAATGGTTAACGGTATAAAGACAAGAAAATTGAAATCTAAATTAGGATGAATTTCTGGCAGGCATCCAATTTCAATGAATTTTTTTAAAGTAAGTTTGACATAAGTTTCGATCAAAACAATCCATTGCTAATATATGATATCTAATTTTGAAGAATCAGATCAGAATTTAATAATGGTGGACAAGGACAGTGAAAAGCTTCTCAAGTTGATACCTTTTTAAATAAAGGGATTACAATGGAGGAAAATACATGAAACTAATCATAAAAATAAGTAGAATTTTCTGAGGTTAAAACTAAAATGCTAGAGCAAATAGTTTGGACAGTAAATCTAAAAGATAGGTTTTCAGACTTCCAAAATTAATAGAAACTAAAGGAGATACAACAAAATTTATTAGGACATAAAGTACTTAAAATTATAACGACAAAATTATTATGAAGTTTCAGGAAGATCAGAAATTTTTTTTCGATAAACTTTTTGAACCCAAGCCAGACAGACAGAAGGTGAGCAGACAGCAACATATGGCAGGCATCAGACTTGATTGGCGGGGTTTTTGGTCACTTAGTTACAATTGTTGTCAGGGCGATAAGATATGAGTGTGACAGGGCAGTAGATGTGATGAGTGGATGGCTAATCATGTAGAGTTGAACTATGAAGATTTATAACAAAGTTTGTTTAGTTTTGGGATGGAAATTTAGAAAACAAAGTTTATTCTGAAACTACAATTATCAGTTATGAGAACTTCATCTGGGGAAAGTGGTCTCAGGTAAAGATAGTTTCCATAGTATGTGAGTGGCTTGTGTACGTTTGTTTCTCAGAATTAATCTTCAGTCTTTTGGATAGAAGTCTACAGAGAATAGAAATTCTGACTCCAGAAAATTTATGTCTAGCACTTTTAAAAAATAAAATCAAGAATTTGAAATTTAATTTTGGTTACTGAACTCTCATTTAATTTCAACCTACATTTAAATGTTCACTATTAAATAAAGGGGATGGCGACTGGTCAATATAACAAATTGCTTATAAAGAATAACAAAATCTGGAACTCAAAAAAATATGTATGTTACCATACCAGTGATTTTTCCTTCTCTTTTTTTTTTACAACAGGTCTGTTAAAGGACAATGCAAACAATATCATGCCAAAACTAGAAATATTGTTAAGTTTGGGTGTGGAGACTTATTTTCTACCAGGGACTGTAAATATACCATAGCAGTAAAAGTTCATAAAGGAGGGGAATCAAATACATAACTACAGGACAATTAGTTTGTCTACGAACTGGGAAAACTGATGAATGGCTTCGTATGCAGCCACATCAGAAATGTCTGTGAGGAAAGGAAAGTGGTTTGTAAAATAGCAAACTAGGTTTAGGACAGGTTATTTACATTAATCTCAGTCAGTGGGCTACATGAAAGATATTTCAGATGAAATAGACAAGAGTGGCCAAGTGGACAGTGTGTTATTGGATCTCTCCTAGGCATCTGACAGAGTGAAAAATAGGGTAAATCACAATGAGTCTTGTGGTGCTGAGCAAGTTTTCAGAGCAAAACAAATAGTCGGGATAAGAAATGTGCAGTAAAAACATGAGCTCCCCAGGAAAGTAATTCAGCAATTGTTCTCATTGTTCTAATAAACTGTTGTTAGGTATCTTATAGATTTTGTAACTATGTGATAAAATTTGTTCTCAGAACCACGAGCTAGATTAAATAGTATTGCATATCATTTCTATATGTCTACGTCCTATACTCTGCAATTCAAAAAATTTTGGGTGGCAGAGGGTGCTCAGCACCAAAGCTAATCTCTTTGTTGTGCATTCCAATCCGTAATGGTATGAGGGAAAAATAATTCATGTAAGAATCAGTGTGGCACCTTATTTCTCTAATCTTATCTTTCCTGTCATTCCGGCTCAAATAGGTTGGTGGAAGAAGTATTTTACTACACTCGTAAGTGAAAGTGGGAGTATACATGTTTACCAATAAGTTTAAACGAAACATCTACATCTACATACATCTACATATATACTCTGCAATTCACAAAATTGTGGGTGGCAGAGGGTGCTCAGCACCAAAGCTAATCTCTTTGCTGTGCATTCCAATCCCTAATGGTACGAGGGAAAAAAGAATTCATATAAAAATCAGTCAGTTTCTATGTTAATTCAAGAAAGAAAGCAGATTTTTACAGTTTTTAAGATAGTATTTTCTGTGCATCAGTTTTGAGCATTTGCCTGGAGTATAACTTTAAAAAACTTCTGAAATATTAATTAGTCAGATTCTGTTTTTGAATTACGAATTTTTATTTCATCATTTTGATAATAATAAAGATGTTTTGCTTGTTGTAAACAAAAGAACAACCCTTTGGGAGTAAAATAAAATTTATTTCAGTTTAGTAATTGCAAAATTACGAAAGTTATTAACAAGTCTTGGTAATTACATTAAAATGATTTTCAGTGATTTTTGTGTTTTTCTGTTATAATTGCAGGTGACATGAACATTTAAAATGAACATTTTACCGGTTGATTAACATATAATGAGAGTGGTTTTTTTTGGGGGGGGGGGAGTTTCCTGTCATAATTCAGGCGACAAAAACATTTGAAATGAACATTTTACAAGAGACAAACATTTTTGTGAAACAACAATATTTCAAAAATTGAAACACAAATATTTGAAAATTGTAAAATATGTTAAACAATTTAAGTGTTAATTTGAAATTGTTGATGATATATTGGCTATAATATTTTGCAAATTGTTGCTGAATAAGGAAAGGAGTATGAATGGCAGACCAGCCCCAACAATAGGTAGATAAGAGGGAGGATTTCAGTTATTTAATTTTTTTTTGTTAAATTTAGTTAGTTTTCTTTGGAAACTAACTTCAATTTTGGAGGGAATGTCATAAATTTTGTAACGCAGTGACAAATTTGTTCTTAGAACCACGAGTTAGAGTAAATAGTATTGTATATCATTTTTATAGTCAATTTCTCTCTTAATTCAAGCCAGAAAGCAGATTTTTAAGTCAGTATTTTTAACTGCAATATTCTTGAGCATTCACCTGGAGTATAACTTTAATAACTTCTGAAATATGAGTCAGTTAGATTCTGTTTCTAGATTATAACTTTTATTTCATCATTTCAGTAATAGTAAATGAAAGAACAACCCTTTGGGAGTAAAATAAAATTTGTTTCGGTTTAGTAATGGTAAAATTATGAAAGTTATTAACAAAGTCTTGTAAGACCCAAGGCTGATACTGGGGCTGAAGTATAGCCTTAGTGCCTAAACTAACTCTTGATGTTAACTCAAAGTTCGGTAGAAAATTTATAAAATAATTTTGATTTGGCTTGACCATGTAGCCGGATAACTCAACCTAAATGCTTGAGGTCACCACAATATTTGTTACACCACAAATAGAGAAAAGGTTGCTAGATAGAAATGATAAAAGTTCACTTTCCGAAAATTCCAAGTTTATTTAAAAGAAAATCAAAAGTTCAAAATAGCATTTAAAAGTTGAGCTGGCGAATCGAACACACTTTTCCAAAAGTTTGCAAGTTGTGGAGAGATATTTGAACCGACCGAACCCCTTTAGTGAATTTACAAGTTCTTAACAGTCATTAAAGTTACTATATAACACGACACCTAAGTTTCAACATGGTCGAACTAGCCAGCATGGCGAGTTACAACCAACCGAGACGCAAGAAAGACTTATCGAGACGACATACTGGAACAGGCGACAGGCAGGAACAGACAGACCATAATGGCGGCGGGGTCGTTTTATAGAAACCACTAGAACCAGTGACGTCAGCAACTGTATCACATCTTTTTGATTCCACGTAGCTAACAGTGTGTGTAATTTATTTGACGATCCAGATTATTAAAGATGTTCAAAATTTGACAGTATCTGGACTTATCTACTGGATGTCCAACGACAGTCTCGTGAGAAATTTAGAGTAATTAGTTTTAAAGTTTTAGTTGTTTAAAACTCCATGTAGTGACACTTTCTAATTCGGGGAAAATCCCTAAGTGTTATGGAATTTTACGCGCGTGCACAACAATCCGCGACAATCTATTTTTCAGAAACTTGAAAACTAGACAAATGCTAAAACCTTTTGTGGAAACCCATATATGTATGAAATCGTCTTAATTAGGGCTATCTACTGATGTAATTTTTAAATTAATATCTCTTTTAATAAAAAACTTATTATTTTCTCTTAATTAAAACCGCTAATTAATCTTTACCAAATTACTTAATTTTATTACCAAAATATCGGGGATAGTGCTGACTACAGCTGATAAAAGTTCGGTTGTAGCTTTAAGTGATTTAAAGATATTACAAATCTTAGAATTTCTACTTTTCCGATCGCGTGTTTCAAAACTTGAACAAACGGGAATATCTCTTAAACTAAACATTTCCCGATATGATAAATACACTTTAAAATGATTTTTATGACGAATTGCAACTGTAAGGAAGATTACGGAGAAATTCCTTAAAGTTGAAAACTACACTTCTCGAAATTTCTAAGTCCCACCTAAGCAAAACTAGAATTTGCCAAAATTCTAAGGTGCTTACAGTCTTGGTAATCACATTTACTTTTTTATTATTATTATTATTTTACGGCAGAACTAATAGAGTTACAGAATTTTTTATACGAATTAAAGTTGAAATTTTTTTATATATATAGCAATTCCCAAAATTTCAAGAAAATAGGATTATTTTAGTTGTAGAGGTCAGATGGATGATGCAGTCCTTTCAGGTGTGAGATTTGATACCTGATCAGCTGTCCAGAAGTTTCTCATGTGACGTGGAAGTTTTGGAGTTTCCCACAGTCAGTGAGTACCAGAACTTTCCTTGTTTGCAGTAGCAGCTAGCTCAGTCAGTCGTCACTACAAGATGTAGGCGCCAGTCTTTGAGAGACCGTGAGCAAGACAGAATGTAGGTTCGCGCAGTAGCATATCAGGAGTCTTTCAGAAAATGTGAAGGCGACAACATGTATCTCAGTAGGCCAGCAAGTTTCATATTAAGCACTACTGTGCAACAGTATTATTTTGGCACAATGTAGGTTCACGTATTTAAGTTTATTACAATGTAGTAGTAATGTGGGGCCTCGGGATTACTTAAGTGTCAGTCATTTACAAACCAGTTAAATAGTAGAAGCATGTGAACGAACTTTGCAAACTTTCAAGTGATCATTAATAGTACTTTGAACTTCAGGGTGTGGTCTGGCTCAAATCGGTTAATCGAACTTGCAAGTATATCTTCAGTGAATTTGTCTGATGCCTGTTCAGCTAATGACTTTGCAATAGCTTTAAAGATTATAATGGTTTTAACCAAAGATAGACTTGTGAACATTATTTTTACCAACTTTCCTTAGTTTGGGGTAAAACAAGCTAAGTGGCGACCTTTTCAATATTGCAAAGCCAGAGCTGAACATTATCCATGGTTATCTAACGCTGAGACTGAAGTTTTGCACCCTCCCCACTGCAAGCTTGTGCCTATTCTTTTCGCCCCAGTTAAGGTCACAAACGTGACAGCACTGGAATATTTCATCCCTTATAAGAAGCCATAAGTGAAATTTTAGCAAAACTGACCCATTTTCGGGTTGAGTAAGAAGTAATTTTTTTCTGTTATAATTGCAGAACATTTAAAATGAACGTTTTACCATTTAATTAACATTTAATAAGAGTGTTTTTTGTGTTTTTTCTTTTATAATTATGGGTGGCAAAAACATTTGAAATGAATTTTAGAAGAGATGAATATTTCTGATTGAATTTGACATTTTTCATAATATCTAGTGATTCCCAAAATTTCAAGAAAACAGGATTATTTTAGTTGTCAAGATCATAGGATGATTCAAGCTTTTCAAACGTGAGATTTTATACCTGATCAGCTTTCCAAAAGTTTCTCATGTGATGCGGAAGTTTTGGAGCTTCCCACGGTCCATGAGTGCCAGAACCTTCCTTGTTTGCAGTAGCAGCTAGCTCAGTCAGTCATACAGAAACAGTGAACACGAAACGATGTGAACCCATTGATTCAGAAACAGTGAACATGACAAGATGTAGGCCGAGTCTTCGAGAGACCGTGGGCAAGACAGGATGTAAGCTCATGCAGTAACATATCAGGAGTCTTTCAGAAACCATGAATGAGACCACATGTAGCTCAGGAGGCTAGCAAGTTTCATATTAAGCACTACTGTGTAACTATTATTTTGGCACAATGTAGGTTCGCGTGTTTAAGTTTTATTACAATATAGCAGTAAAGTAGTATTAAGCAACGTGGGGCCTCTGGATTACTTAAGTGTCGGCCGTTTGATAACAAGTTTAATATTGGAAGTGTGTGGTGAACTTTTGCATACTTTCAAGTGATTATTAATTGTACTTTGGATTATGGGGTGTGGTCTGGCTCGAATTGGTTAATCGATCTTGCAAATATATCTCCTGAGAATTTGTCTGATGCCTGTTCAACTAATGTCTTTGCAAGATCTTTTAAGAATATAATGATTTTATCCAACAACAGACTTGTGAACATTATTTGCAAATACCTTTTTTTTAATTTGGGTTATTTAAACTAAGTGGCAATCTTTTCAAAATAGCTAAGCCATTATCCAAGATTATCCACAGTCAAAGCTGAGACAAAGCTTTATGCCCAACCCCAGCATATGCTTGTTTCTCATACTGTTCTGTAGTAAGTATGCTGTCAACAGTTGTGTTGCAAATGAAAACCAGAATAAATGGTTTCTATGCAACAGGGATGGTGTCAATACTGGTATTAAAGGCAGATGTTTTCAGCCAAACTTCTTCAGTCTTTTTCTAGGGCAAAACTGCACATAACCTGTGTAAAATACAACTAAGTGTGGAAATGTCACCATTATATGTCAGGACACAGCAGCCCCCACAATCATGGAAACTAATATTTATGTTAATGACTACTAGATTTTCAGGATATGCCACGATGTTTATTTAGCAATCTAAACTTTCGGCTGCCAGTCTACAGCCTTCATCATAGACATTATTTATGTTGACATAGCACCGAGTGCCAAGCATTTCAGAGTAATAGGCTACTGTCTTTGTTGAAGTAGTTAGTATTTTTAAAAATTTCTGTTGTAAACTTAACAATAATTAACCACCCACATCATCTTACAGGGGTTTTTGAAAACCTACAAATAAATAAATAAATAAATAATAAATATACCAGTGAGACAGTCTGCATTGTGGCAGAGAGAATTAAGGAACATATCCACCACTATAAACATAACAACGGCAGCAAATCCACTGTAGTTCGCCATGCAATTAACACCAGGTGCGAAATAAAATTTGAAAACATGAGGCTGCTGTGGGATAAGATCAGTGGTGGCCTTGAGGAACGAAAGGAAATTTAAAAAAATACTAACAACTTCAACAAAGACAGTGGTCTATTTACTCTGTTATGCATGGTGTTTGCTGCTATGACAACTTAAATAGTATCTCTGACAAAAGCTATAGAAAGGCAGCCAAAAACTTAGACTATCAAATAAACAATGCAGCATGCCCTGAAAATCTAGTAATCATTAACAAAGACAGCTGCAGAAGCCTGAGAAAACATTTATGTTGGTTGCACATTTTATAATGTTTTAAAATAAAGCTACTTTGTGAAAGTATAGTGAATACCTACAGACAATCTAAGTAAGATATCTGGCCAAGAGAGTCAGCACTGAATTAAGGTAAATGCCAAAAAGAATCAGGGCACACAGATAGGAAAAAAGATTTTGTGAGATCATTTACTGACCAGGGATTTGTTTATAGATGATATAAAATGTGAATATTTGGAATATCAGCCAATAGTAAGCTAAGTTGAGCAGAACACTTTTGTAATTTGTATTGAAATAATTAAATGTACTAGATTTATTTAAGAGGATAGTATTTTAGAAGTTTGCACTAAAACCTGAGTCATACTATATAATGAGATAGTATGGATCCACATTATGGGTACAATTGGTACAGTATGGCACACTCAGATAAAGGAACTGAGCTAGAAGTTATTGAAAGAACTGAACCACAAAAGAGTGATGCCATCATGTACAAAATACATGGCCTAATATCAGACTGGAGAAATGTTTAGAAGCAGCATGTCACATAACCTTACTTATGCCAGTATACTTTCAAAAACAGTTCAAAGGGTCCTTAACACACTTAAAACCAATAGCAGATCATTTTAGAAGCATTTTCCAGTAGTTTGAGAGTCAGAAAACATGTTAGTAAGGAGAGTTTGAGCTATTTTGTAAGTTTTCGAAAATACTATAAAGAAATTTAAACATTTTTAGAAGCCTTTTGGCCACATTCATTTTCAGAGGTGTAAAATGAGATGACAATTCAAATTAAATGCAACACTTGCATTTTAGGAAATTATATTAAGGAAACATCATGAAATTGGTGATCTTGCAAGCTAATGGAATTTATTTCACAAGTAACTTTTTTCACCTAATTTAAAGGTACAGCTAAGATTCAGAGCTCAAAATGTTCAGCATAAGATAATACGCAACATATGAAAAGATAGACTCAATAAGTAAAAAGAAAGTATGTTTTTTAGACAAAATAAGAGATTTCGCTGACTCTGCAATTCAACATTTCTGCAGACATACAGTCATAGAAAAGACATTTATATTAAAGAGAAGCTTTCACTGAACACATGGAGTGATTTTCGTAAAGATTCTGACAATATATAAGCCATAAAAGGAAAATTAAGGTTTGAAAATAATTGCTGCTACTAAGCATTATTTTGGAAACAAAGGATTGTCATTAAGGGAAATAGATAATGAGGAAATAATATTACCATCTGATAGATAATTTAATTTAGTGAAGTTTGGAGATATATTACAGATCGGTAGCACTCATATATTTGGAGATAATGAACATACAAGTTTTAGCTGACTTTACACTTATAGTCAAAGTCGATTTTCACCATCAAATACATTTGGGATCTAGACACGTTATATGTCAAAAGTTGAGGAAATTTTTATAGAACATTTTGATAACAGAATCATTTCACAGACTAACAAATTGTAGGAATGGTGACAGAGAAAGCTTTTACGACTTTAACTCAAAATACACAAATCCTAGGAGAAAACTTGTCATAACTAAAACTGACATTTAAAATATGCATCATAACATATCAAAATTTCAGACTTATCTGAATAAAAATAAGGTTTCCCTTTGTCAAATCAAGCATCTGCTGAGTCAGCTGGCCCAATATGAATATAAGGAGCCTCCGCTAGCCTGGGTGGGCAGCAGTAATTCGGCAGAAATTGAACCGAGAGGATGGCGTGTTGGTTGGTCACGGAGATGTAGAAAATTTTAGTAGTAACGTTATAATGGTGCGGGGTCAATCTTCCTTCGAGATGAACTTTTAACTTTCATCTAGGGGTTAGGAGGAAGTTGCTTACTGTGAAAGGATGGTTTAACCTGTAATCATTTATTTCGGAGAGAAGTCTGATGCTTTTCTATTAGGCCTACGCTGGTACCGAGTTAATGTAAGAACTTTTGAAAAAAAATATAATTTGGAATTAATTAGGAAGTCTGAAGTTGTATTTTAAGAACATACCTTTATCCCTTGGGGTTATTATGAGGGATTGGCAACTGTAAATAGAATCACTTAAGGGTACCAGACACAATCATAGTTAAGACAAGCTGCTGTAAGCTACAACCCTGAGCGAAGCAACAGGTTTTACAAGTATTTGGAAGGGAAGAGAAAACCATGCCCATATTAGCATTTGATTCAACTAGAAAAACAAACAATATCACTTAGAATGTACAGAATTTTTAATAATTAGGAGTTTCTGTTTAGATTTTAGAAAACCTTTGTAAGAGCAGTTTGATAAAATTTATTTGATATTATCATGGATGAACCACATACCATATTATAACAGGCGAATAAGACAGTTTTAAAATTCATATCATGGGTAGAAAGAAAATGTACAATAATAAAAAGACACCAAGAACGAAAAAAATTCCACAAGCAATTTTAGGCAGAAAATACAGTTTGTGGATAACTTACAACTCCTTTATTGTAGTAATAGTTATATTGATTCCACTGTTAAATTTGTTTTTCCTGTTGGTATTGTTATCACAGGACACACATATATAAAAATTATTTTGAAATTGTAATAAAAATTATTTACCTCAATGTTTGTTTGCTGGGCAGCTTGCACAGTGCCTTACATTCCCCATCAACAGCATTTACATCAGCACCATTGTTAATCAGAAACTTCACCACCTATATAAAAATACAAAGACACATTAGATAATATTTCAACAGAAATATATCATACAATTTGCCCCCTGTTTGTGTCCTTTCAAGATGCAGTAAAAGAAAATAACTTCTGTTACTATCTTGACTGAGAAAAATATTCCAGTAAAATCTACCACCAACATCCCACAGTTATCAATATGCTAGACTATCACATTACTATCCATCCAATCTTACAGCAAGACTTTTACACTTATGGAATCAAAAATTATGATTGTAATGTGCAGATGATATTTGCAAATATTCCATTTAATGGCTGCCAATGGATTCAATTAGAGTGCCTAGTAAAAGAAGCATGGTTTTATTTTTTAGGGTGCATGCACACAAATAGAAACATGTATTGTTATGTAAAATTTCAGTCACAATGGAAATAAATCTGGAGAAAAATTGTGCGTATTGCATGCATGTTTATTATTGCAACAATGATTCAACTGTTTCTGTTGATATCATTCAGAGTATTGAACACATATTGCACTATGGTGACAATAGAAAGTGAATCAGAATGTTTGAAAATACCAGGTTGACGATAAAAACTCAAACTGAACCATGAAATGTCAGAGATGAAGAAATGTGTGGAAGTCTCTATGTCAATATCCATCACTTTCAATACGCAAATGAAATCACAAATTCAACATCAATAAATCTTCTTTACAGTTGATTTTGAAGAAAGATTTGAATCTCAAAGCATCCAAAGCAAAATCCATATCTCAGACAATCTAGTCAATTGAGACATTGGCTTTCAAAAATGCAAAGTCTGGAGCACACTGATCCCGAATATCAGACTGCAGACAGATTTGTGAAAAGGATGCATGCACCTCTCTATCAGTCCTGCCAACAATTAACAGTTCCCGCCAGCATTTAATGGCTCCCGCCAATAGTTAAATGTTCATGCCAGTAGCCAACGGTTCCCACCAGTAGTCATTGGTCTATCAGGAAAAGGATGATGTAGCACAGAGTCTGCATGGAATAAAAACAGCCATATCAACATCTGGCAACAGTCATCTGCCAATGCTGGCATAGACAATGGACACACTTGGCTAGATACCCGAGAGAGTTTTATATACGTTCTGAAGTTGTTTTGGTAATCAAAAGTGCAAAACAGTTTATTGCACACATTAGGTCTCGTAATATTACAAAGGTGAAACTCATTCTGTGCACATCTGACCTCCTTCCCATATGTCTCATCTCTCCTAAGCATGATTAAATTTTAAACTGAAATTAGGTTAGTTACATTTGTTTTCTTGTAAAATAACTTACCTGCTGCTTTCATCTTTGGAAAGTGGTGCATTTAGTTGGTGCAGCATTCGTTGTTAACTTATTATAGTTAATGATGGTGTGATTTACTTACATGCTATATTTTTATTAAATAAATTTTTGCTTTAAATATTTTCACTATTTGAGGTTAGACCAAGTGATTTATTTTCTCGGTTTGATGCAAGCCTTCAAAATTCCAGTCCATTAAATATTTTTTCTTCATAATAAGTTTCAATTGTGATTTGAAAAAAATAACTGTATAAAATGTATAAATTACTATTTTATTTTGAAACCATAAACTACATTAAAACAACAGTATCATCTATAAGCAGAGGTGGCCTTAGGGGGTGGCGAACAGGGCAATCGCCCGGGGCCTCGCACTTGGAGGGGCCTCGCGCAACAACCCATGTTGAAAAAAAATATTATATTTAAGATTATTTTATCTTCAGCTATTAGTGATAACAACAAAATAATGTTGGTTAATTGATAGTAAAGTATGTATTAATAAGTACCTAACCAAAATATCTCTTTTGGATTTTTTAGTATTGCAGTCGTATAAAAAGTAAGATTAACTGTATCAAAATTAAATAATTTATTACTGAATAATAATATTTTTTGTAATTTAACCGAAACACATAGACGAAAAACTTCATTACTATTTGAATCTCGAGCCACGCATATTAGAAAAACCACTTGAATGCTCAGTTTTGATACTTTCAAAGTGTTTATGATTTACAATCAGGCAATCCCCGTGTTTGGTTCTTCAACTCTTGTCACCTTACGCTGGAAGATCTAGTCACATTTGACAGGCACTATTCCGCATCGCCAGTCGGCAGAGTGAAGGCTCACTCTTCCTGTTTTTTTTTTTTTTTTTTTTTTTTTTTTTTTTTTTTTTTTTTTTAAAATGGCATTTGGCAACGAAGGCCATACAGCCAGCTCAATGTAATTTTGTAGTTTTTCAGCGTATAAGTCATCATTCAGTGTATATTGTATTTTCCAATGTATGGACGCCACAGGACGGACAGGACATTCACACAGACACACAACACTTAAACATCCATGCCCGTGGCCGGATTCGAACCGGCGCGGCACGCGGAGCTAGCACTCTAGCTCCTACGCTACCGAGGCCGGCCTTCCTGTGTTCACACTTGTCCCTAGCTCGGCCATGTGACGAACTTGTTACTGCTGTCTTCTGTCTCCATTAACGTTTTCATTTGGTTGTTTCCCATAAAGTGAGTTGGGCGTCAAAGCCAGGGTTGCCAACCATACTCCATACTTTATAATCTACGAAAGTAATAAAGTATGTTAATTTTTTTTTATCTGACTCACGTTATCACACTACTGGTTGATCTTTTATTTAGAGAAATAGTATCTTGAAATTAATCCACCTGCTTATTTGTTACCCTGTGGGAGTCATATGGAATCTCATCCTAGGAGATGCAGCATCTCCTTTGTGCCGGATCGAGTTATAAGTGGACTATTTTAAAAGCACATGTAAAATACTTTTCGCTAAAACCTCTTTCTGAAATTAGGTGAGAATGCAGGGTAGAATCAGTCAAGGCCTTTAAATACAAACCTGGAGATATATTTGATGCTTTGAGGGATTTAGCAGAAAATAAAACAGTTTGTCAGTTGACTAGTGAATGCCACTCTATAGAAAAGGAAATAACTACCTACGAATTTGTTATTGCTCTCGTCGTATGATATGACATTCTTACAAAGATAAAGGTTATACGAAAAATATTGCAAAACGAAAAATACAACTAGATGTGGCTATACTACACTTAGACGCTTTTACACGTTGGCTTGATAATTATCGGGAAAATGGTTTCCAATCATCCTTGGTAACAGCGAGGGAAACATCTGTTGAAAATGATATTGGTAAAGTTCATAATCGTGAGAAAGAAACGTAAAAGAACTAAATTTGATTATGAATGGTAAGATGAAGCTCTTGAATTACCTGCGGAGAGATTTTCAAAATAAACTATTTACATGTTAATTTTGACTATGTGCGCGCAGTAGATTTGAGGCACTTAAACATTATGAGAACAATTTGTTTTCATCTATAACATAAAAAGATTGAAGGAAAGAAAAGACTGAATTTTTTAAGCAATGCAGTGACTGGCAAGTACCTCTAACAACAGGAGAAACATCTGATAGTGATGTACAAGGATTGTATGAAGAACTGAATTTGTTTATCCGTATATAAGAATAAAACGACGGCGTAATCTCGGTGATGAGAAATATAATTCAAAAACATTAACTGAAGTGTACCCCACTATCGAAGTAGTCCAGAGAATTATTACCACCACACCTAAGACGGTTGCGTCCATAAATAAAATTTGTTCATGGTTAAAATTTATTATGACAGATTTGAGGAATTCAAGGACAGAATACCGGTTTTCAGCCCTTTCTAATTTTTGAATTGAAAATGACGTAGCTCATTTGTTAAATTTTTTGTGTTTTAATGATTAAATATTTTAGTCTTAAAAAAAGCTGCAACCATCATTTTTAATCCATGCGCATATCTTTCAAGGCATTCAGTTTATCCTTAATAATGTGGCGTCTTTATGTTTCTTAACTTTTAATAACTCTTCTAATATAATATTTCAAAACTCAAAATTTATTTATTTATAACTTTTCCATTTTTGGGAGATCATAAGAAATACCTACTTTCGAGTCACATACTTAGCACAAAGGGCAAGGGCCTCGCAAAGATCTGCCACCCTGGGCCTCGCAATGGATAAGGCTGCCGCTGTCTATAAGTAAGATTCGTAAGTAACAGAACATAGCAAATGGATAGCAAATATTTGTCTCATTGACAGCTAGTAACCAATCTGATATGTATTTCTTAACTTGTTATTGTATTGTTTCAACTTCACCTTTTATGAATTTGTTGAAAATAGAGCAATAAATAACAAACACCAAAGTAGGTATACGCAAAAAAAAAAAAAAAAAAAAAAAAAAACTCTCTATATCTAATGCACAGGCACCTAAGATCTACGAAGTTTATGGAAATGGTACTTTCTAATTTTAGTCCTATTCTCATATCATCTCATTTGTAATGATAATAAGTAACTACAATCCCTGTAAAAAAAAACAACAATTCTATTTTTAAACACAAAAACTTAATTAATATAAATTCAAAAATGTTATACTGATTCAGATATGTTATATATCTGATTTACATACAGCACAGCCACTTACCACTTCTCGAGACAAATTAAAATTATCAATATCAATAATAAATATTATTCATAATTTTAAGCTTAACAGAGAACTAACAATATGTGCAACTGTAATCTGTAATAATTGTTTCTTTTGCTTCTAGGAGTGGCCACGCAGTATACTACAAACAAAAATAACAGGTCTGTGCTGTTAGATAAAAAGTATTTCAGCAAGTATTAGCCAATTACATATCTGAACTAGAAACTGAAATCAAAAACTCCCGAAAGTGCTTAATTAGAGGCATGTGATAAATTGTAAATAGTATACATTAATATAATATAAATCAATATAGAAAAATGTTGCATAAAGATTTACAATTATTGAATGGTTGAGATCATATTTTGATTCTGTAGCTTATGCCGCCCCCTAACAGTGTCAACTGATGCAACCATCTCTCTGTACCATAGCAAGGTATGGCCCTGTTTGACTGCTCTGGTATACCTTGATAACTAATCCCTATCCATGCATCATTTAGCTACAAAAGAAAAATGTCTGATTCCTTTACACCTGAAATAAAATGCAAATTTATGGTCATACTATCTCTTCTCATCCACATTACAGTCCTAATTTTGAGTCTATTATCCACTAAGAGACCTTCACCAATGGAAGGCTCATATACACCTAACTCATTCGTCACCTAACACCTATGCCCCATGGCAATGTGGCAATAATAATTAAGCACTGGCTTCAATGGATTGGACAAGTCATCCAAATGCCAAACAGTTGTCACATGAAACAAATAGTGTATTCACAACTAAATAATGGCCAACAAAATCTGGGAAGACAAATCAAATAATTCGACTTAAGACCGATCTTAATAAATGTCTAATAAATCCAAACAACTGGTAGGATGCTGCCTAACTGATCTACATGGCAGCAAATAGTTTACAAGGGCTCCCAGCACACTGAAGAAGAACGTTCATGAATTGAATCTGTCAGATGGAACCATAGAAAGTAATGAGAGAAGATGAGAAGAGCAATATCGTCACGACCCCTTGATGGTGTGTGTGTCATCACTGTGGGAGCTCCTGCAGTTCAAAAATCAAAATTTTTAGCCACTTGAGGAGCCATAAATAATAAACCAAAAGACATATTTATACTCACAAATGAGTGAGTGCCTTGAATGAATGAATCTTCCAATGGCTACAAATCAGGCCCCTTCATCAAATTATATCTGTCTTGAATAAACATATATTTTTTTCAGTCCAAATTTTACTATAATTGCATATTGGGGCCAAAATTTAGAGCACTAATGTTTCTTTAAGGAACATTCAAGGAACTGTCTTAAATGATTAAAGACTTACATGTTTTCCCAGTAAAGCCTGGATGGATGTGGGGAACATATGAAGCAACGAAGAGATGGTCATGACCGTAAATGAACACTTGAATTCAAGCTCTACAGAGTGTGAAAGAGGTCATCTGTGAGTAACAGAATCAAGGACTGGAACAAATTGTTGAGGGAGGTGTTGAATGGTTTACATCTAATACTGAAGAATTAACAAACAATAAAAGTAAGAAATTGACATGTTATGTTTTTGCTTGTTAATTTCTTACCTCAAGGGAGCCCTGAGTTCCGTCCACTGCACAGAGTAGTGGCTCACCGTTAAACCCAAATTTGTTAACACTGGCCCCAGCTTCAACAAGTAACTTTACCATCTGAAAAACAAAAACATATCAAAATGGCTGCACTCGCTAACAAGCTTACAATTCATTAGAATTCAAAGTATCTGGGATACATAGTGAATGAGGACTGAATTTAAACTTCTGATATTAAGGCTGTTATATAGGACAAGCTACACCTTACCCAGAGGCGTAAATAATTACAATTTCCCTGTTCATAAAATCAATATTTTTAACTAAGTATTTTCATGAAAACCATCTGTTCAACTAATGTAGAGGAAGCACTGAAGGGAGGGAATCAGAAAGAAGGATGAGCTACGAGGGTTCAGTGAGAAAAAAACAGTATGTCGCAGTTTGCTGTTAGCAGAAAATAATAAGTATATTGACAGATTCCTTGACAGCATAATAAAATACTGAGAGAAAAATTTGGTCCAAAACCAAACAAAAGCATGATAAAACCATAAAAATTTAGCAAAAATCATAACAAGAACAGTAGATTAAGATAAAAGTAGGAGCAGATGAAGTATTTAAGAAACAATATTAAAACTGATGGCAAAATAAGAATACTCTCAAAGGCAGAAAAGTACTAGGAAAAATGAGACTTCTTTAAAAGGATAAATCTTTTAGTTTGACCCAGGATTCACAAAGGAATTTTTAAAATGGTATGTTTGGAGTACAGCTCTTTATGACACTGGAGCACGAACTTTCAGAATACTGGAAAAAGGAAAACTGAAACATTTCAAATGTGGTACTAAACAAGCATGTTGAAAATTAAGTGGACAGATAAAGTATAAAATTAGCATATTCTGCAAATTCTGAGTACACAAAGAAGTTTATGGAAGTTACTAACATAGAGAAGAGACAACCTATGTTTTAAGATATGTGCAGTCAGTTAGCTTGTTAATCAAGGGCAGAGCATGGTAGGTGAACGGTTAACGTTCTGGCCTCACATTCGGAAGGACATCAGTTCAAATCCCCATCCGGGCATCTGGATTTGGGTTTTACATGGTTTCCCCAAAACACTCCAAGCGAATCCTGGAATGCTTCATTCAAAAGGCCATGCCTGATTTCTTTCGCGTTCCTTGTCCCCAGTCCCATTCTGCCTCAAATGACCTCGGTGTTGACAAAGCATAAAGCCATAAAAAAAGTAAATCAAGGGAAAAAGTCAAGGTTATACTGAAGATGAAAAAGTGTTAGAAGTTTAAAGCAGATAATTTTTTTAAAAAAACTTTTTAAATAATATGTTGAGATGAAGAGATAAGAATGAGAATGAGAGAAGATAAAAGACTGTGTCACGAATCAGATAACAGGAAAAATCATTTTCATATCTCTAAAATCCTGAATTTTAATTATACTTTTAAAAATACTTCTTAGCTAGAAATAATTAATAAATAAACAATGTCAAAAATATTAAGCAAAGAAATATTTAGTAAAGAAATCTTGAAATTAGATAAAAATGCATATGCAAGGTGATATCTGTGAACGTTAAACTTTGACATTATCTAATTTTATCTTATATGGTACCCTGTAAAATGTAACAAACCTGAACTGCATTTACTAATATTATGCATGAGATTGATCAGATGGCAGTAATTTGAAAGAAATTCTTGATAGGTATGTGAAACTAAAGCAAAATTTACTTCACCCGTGTCCACACATATGGCAGTGTTCGTATCAAATTTTTAATTACTTTGAGACAATGGAGTAGGAAGAAATGCCATGAGCTGACATTAATATTCATATATTTTTCAGGTTATAGATACATATTTCTTAAAACTGTAAGAGATTGCAGGATAAAATTAATATCGAGGAAGCAGCAGGAATTATTACCTCTAAGTTATTTTTCTGTACAGCTCTGTAGAGTGCAGTATGATTATCATCATCAGCATTTACATCAGCACCATTTCTGATCAGTAGCTTTACCACCTTAATGAAAAAAAAAACACATTAAAAACTTATTAACATAATTTCTTTTTATATTTTATCTATTCTAATAGAACCGCTTGCCAAAGTTTAGGATTCCTGGGACATCAAAACACGAAAATAAACATATCCACAGAATATTAAAATTTTTGGACTCATTGTCAGGGACATAACTATCAATTGAACTAACCTCCAACTTGCTTTCAGTTCTGTCGAAAAATAAAATGTTCAAACTATTAAACCATAGAAAAGCCTGGATGAATCAACTGTAATCAATTACAGCAACCACTTTCCTAATTACCTTCAGGAAAGAAAATGTATATGAGTACTAATAAGAAAAAGAGAAGCACAGCTCAGGTTGAAATTTCACTATATTCTTCAAAGTCACATTATAAATCACTTTTACAGTTGAAATTGGATATTGGAGAAATCATTTCCTGAATTGCAAGTAATGAAGAGGAATAAAACTGACCAACCCCTGTTAAAACAAATTTTAAAGTACCTTTTTAAAATCCACAAGTCATACGTTCAAAATTTTCATGATGTCTGCCAAACAGTTTGGTGGTTTGGACTACTTCCTGGACTACCCAGAATGACTCGGGTGACAAAAAGTGGCTCCACACAGTGTTAGTTTCAGACTTCAAAACTTATGTCACTGGGTTCTACGATTTCTCCGGTTTCCAGAATGGTTTATATTTTTTCTGTAAGTGGTTTATTTTAAAAGTTATCGGCCTCGCAAAAATCGAGGTAGTGTATCAGGAAGTCGCCATTTATCTAAACATATTATTTTGTGTTTATTTTGAGAAATGATCTGTGGCACAGCCTCCAGCTTTATTAATTCCACATTTTGAAAGTGATTTGGTTTACTGACGTGTGTTAAATCGTCCATAATTCGAATCTGTAGTTGTCAGGATTTTTCCCCACTGAGTAATTACGTTAAAACAGACTTAGTGCCTGTTTGACAGTGTGGAATGCTTCAAAAGTTTTATATGTTGTGCAGTGTTCTTTGTTATTACATAAAAATTACATGTTGGCTCCAAAAATTACTGAAAACACAACGATAGGTGGTGTTGAAAATGGGAGTGTGTTTGTCGAAGTTTCAAAATCATGTATTCTTTACTTTATCCTGCCTGAAACTGTTGATTTATTGCAAATTTTACTTTCTGCCAGTTCTTTATTATTATAAACAATTTAATTGCATCAAAAAGTGTTGAAAAGTAGTGATATGGTCTCGTAACAAAAATCAAGTGTTTACGAGCTAAACTATTGAGGATTGCAATGATTTAGGCGAGTTTAAAGGTTACTTTTTATCATTAACTGTCTATTTAGAGCTGGTTTTTCATGTTGAGTTAGTTTTTAGATTTTAAATCTGCCTGTGTGGAGCTATGAGCTGCAGTATCGGCTTCTGTATGATTCCCATTCCCCATATCCTGTACTGATGAGGTTTAGAATTTAACAAACTCGGAGAAGCTTACATCATCCATCATCATGCAACTAGTTCACTCTATTGTTAATGATGGGATATAAATCTGAAAATTTCAACATTCAATGTGTGTATAACTGTACATGTCTATCGATGTTTCTTGGCTGTCCAGGTGAAACAAAGTACTGATATGCGCAGCCAATGTTTCGACAATCCTCCTGCAGTATTCTTCTAAGGCAGTACTGCATCTTCTGTCGGTGTGTGGTGCTGTTATATAGCCATGGTCCCTGACCCACCTAGAGAATTCACTGGCCACAACTACATAATAGCACCACACACTGATAGAAGACACAGTTCCACCCTAGAAGAAGACCGCAATAGGACAGTCAAAATGACAGCTGCACACATTGTGACGCGGCATCACCCAGACAGCCAAGAAACAACTGACTCTGCCCGCGGAAGCCTACGATTATATGGCTATCTGTGTTTTGACACTGTTCTAGCCTTCAGCTTCGGTAAATAGTGGTTATTCTCCAATCCAACATATTTATATTAAGGAATGACAGGGAAATTCAACTCAACATTTATCATATATGATCACAGCTGGGAACAATGAACACCGAAAGATGAACATGTGAAACACAATATTTCAGTGTTGAACC
Organism: Vandiemenella viatica; assembly: GCA_031002005.1. Lineage (NCBI taxonomy): Eukaryota > Metazoa > Arthropoda > Insecta > Orthoptera > Morabidae > Vandiemenella > Vandiemenella viatica. The sequence continues at coordinate 45,676,748 of CM061918.1, read as the reverse complement.
TTACTTTAGTAAGTAAGTGATACGAGATCAGATGTGATGAATGTTATTCTTGCAAGTGGTAATACAATGGTATTACATAGCAGGTAATGGCATATGGATTGCTGAAGATTTAATATTAGGTAGTGTAAGACTTAGATGTGCACTGGGGTTGGTGCATAAACACGTTGTCTTAACTCTGACCGTGTGTAGCCTTGGATGTAACAGTTTTGGCTTGGATAGAATTATACGGTCGCCACATAGATTTTAACCCAAAAACTATGAAAAGTAAAAGTTCAATAAATAGTTCATTGCCATTTAAATAACTATATTCTTCAATTTCACAAAACCAAAAACTGTACAGGCAATTGGATGACTTTTCCAAAGAAATGTTTACAAGTTCGATTAATGGTTTGAGCCAGACCACACCCCAATAGTTCACAGTATGAGACTTTCAGTTGCAGAAATTATACCAAAGTGAATCACACGCTACCATTGTTCCACCATTTAGTAAATTCAAACAATCCCGAGGCTCCACATTGCGGAAAATTACTTTAACGTGATATTATGTTCAACTTGAATAAAAGAAGAGACATTATTCCCAAAATAAAACTTGCACAGCAGTGCTTGATATAAAACTTTCCGGCCTACTGAGCTACATGTTATCGCGTTCAAGGTCCCTGGCAGACTGAGACCGAATAACTGCACGCACGAGTCTATATCACATAGTGCTTCCCGCTTCTCAAAGAATCCTAGCAACTGCTCTCTCACGAACCGTGGGAACAAACTCTTTTCCTTATTCACATGGATGGCTGCTGGCAGTTTGATCATAAATGGAATCGCATGTCTGAAGTCCTTACATTAGCTAATTTGACCTTGACAATAAAAATAATTCAATCTCTCTGAAATTTTACCAATCGCTAGATCTTTAAGTAAATGTTAACTTTCGTTATCATACAAAATTTCGTTACATTAATACTTTAGTCAAAAATAAATAATTTAGATACGACCTTTCGCAATCCCACTCCAGGTGCATGCCGAAAAATGTTGAAATTAAAAATATTGAAAATACTATCTTAACCGCTATAAAAACCTGTTTCCTATCTTGAATTATCATAGAAACTAATTTTAAAAATGAAATAAAAATACAATATTCTATCCAATCTAACTCGTGGTTCTAAGAATAAAATTTTGTTATGCAGTTACAAAATTTAACAGACAGCTTACAGTAGGATCTTATTAATGGACACAATAAAGTGAGAACAAGTAAAGAAATTTAAGGTATAGAATTAAGCATAAATTATTAAATGTATTTTGGAATATTTTGAGAAGTAGCAAATCAATTAATATTGTGAGAAGAAAATACACATACTCTGCATCTTTTTCCATCACAGTTAGGACTCATCACGGATCGGCTTTGTGCCCACTCCTGTATATCATTTGTCTTGACACCACTCCTGCAGAATTATTTACTCCACACCCCTGGACATTGCTTTATGCCATTGATATCATGGTCACCTGCAAGTCTCATCAAGAATTGGAACAACAAATCTAACAATGGGGAAACTTCTATCGACAAACATGGCATGCGACTTAATGTATGGAAGACTGAGTACATGGAATGTAGAGTTATAAGTGATGGGTCTGTTAATATCGACAGTGTTGAACTTTGTAAGTCATCTGACTTCAAGTTCTGGGGTACAGTAAACTATTCAGATGGTCAGATGCTCCCAGATGCCCGAAACAGAGTCGTTACAGCCTGAATAAAGTGTTGTCAGATCACAGGTGTCATTTTTGACTGAAAGGTGCCATTGTACCTTAAATCAAAGATTTAGAGAACCATTGTTTTACCAGTAGCACTGTATGGAACCAAATGTTGGCCAATAGTGAAGCAACCAAAACAACAGCTGCATGTCATGGAAACGAAGAGATTCGCTGGCCACAGGGACTTACTAGACTGGACAACATCAGGAATGATAAAGATTGGGCAGATTTTGTGTGGCTCCGATTTCTGAGAAAACACAAGAGGGTCGTCTGAGATAGCACGACCACGTACTATGCGGCAACAACACTTCAGCTGTGAGAACAGCACTCAGTATAAGTCTGAAGCACTGAAGACCATTAGGGAGACCCAGAAAGCACCGGCTGGATGCCTACTGGTAGGTCAAGCAAATAGTCAATGCCTCAAATGAAGAAGTTCAGTAAAACAGATCCTGCAATGTCGGTTAAATACTAGAAAAGAAGAAGGTGTAGATACATATGTTTGAAATCCATCCATTGGAGCATGTAACTAGGTAATGCTCTGATGTCACTAGCCAGTCTGGCTGGTGCCTTCAACCAATAGGTTGTCGTCACATTTTGAAAACAAAATCTGGTATTTTAAGAAAGTGGGGTAGCCCAGTGTTTCTGGTTTTTGTCCATGACAGCCCGTATGGCAGAAAGAGTATATCAGAGCTGTAAGGTAAGGTTGGTTCTACCATTTATAGTTTTGTCAGAAAGAAAGCAAGGATTAATTACCACTCTTCATGTACCATTAACCGAGAAAGTATAAAAAGACTCTTCCGACTTAGGTCTGCTCTCAAAATGCCATGCAAATTTTGAATATGTCATTCAACAGCATAAAGCAGTGTCTTTTATAAAAGTACATTGATAATTACCTGCCAGAAAGTCACTGAGCTACAACTGATCCAAGCCAAATGATTATCTCTCTCTTCTGTTAAATTTTACTCGATCCCTTGTTTTTAATGTTCTATGTAATCAAATATATTTCTGTTAAATATGGTGATAAGCCTTTAAGTCAGTATAAGAAAAATGTAGTGAGACTAGTAGTTTGTATAAGAAGCTTGTTTTATGAAGCATGTTGACCATATTTGTGAATATTCATACATTGGCTCAGAATAAACCAGGAAATTCAAATATAAAATTTTAGTGCAATGCTCCCCTCATCTTTTCATTCTACTTATTTTTGGAAGTGTGTCAAGGCTCTAGAATAAGGAATCTTCAGTAATGAAATCCATTAACAGAAATTGACACACATGACGGAAATAAAAGAAATTTATAATGAAGGCATAAGTGAGGTTAAACTTAATAGCACAAATAGTTATCATCTATATAAATAAAAAATTAAATGCTGTTCGTTGGTAAACACATCACTTGAGAATGACTGGACTGATTTGGCAATTTTTTTTTTTTTTTTTTTTTTTTTTTTTTTTTTTTTTTTTTTTTTTTTTTTTTTTTTTGTAGTTCAAATAAGGCTTTTAGAGAAAGAAAAATTATAAAAGTTGTGTGGAAAATTGGAAAATTTGGGAGAAACTAAAAGTGCTTTTGCGAAGTACATACCCATTTGGCTAATTTTTTTAAATGTTTGTAATAGTCCGAATAAGGTTTTAAGAGAAATAAAACATGGAAAATTGTGTGGAAAGTTGGAAAATTTGGGAACACCAGAATGCTTTTTTTTTATGGACCAATTTGGCTATTTTTTAAAAAAAATGTTGCAGTTGTCTGAATAAGGTTTTTAGAGAAAGAAAAATGGGAAAAGTTGCTGAGAAAATTCAAGAAAAACTGAAAGTGATTTTTTTCTATGGGATTTTTGTATGAACTCAAGATCATAACTTATAATTTGAATGATGGATATGTGTTTAAAAATAATGTGATCCCTCAGTGGAAATAACTCAACTGAATGGTTTACATTGTAAAAAAAAGTGATAGATCTCGAGAAAAATCTGGAAAAATAATTGCAGCCTATATTAAAATAAAATTACTTTTGCTTTTATTTTTGTGATGTTTCATGATATGTCCAACAAATGTAGTTATTTTCTTTATATTCCATTGATATTATTTGAGGACATGGGCTTGATGATATGGAAAAAGGTATTATTACCTCAATTAGGCATGATAGTACCCAATTGTCTGATGCACGACACATGTAATCAATAGTTGTAATGCAAAAAACAATATGATTGTGATGCATTGCAAGAATCAGTTCATATGAATGTTCTGCTGTTGAACTGGCAACTAAAATATGCGTACAGCACTCTCATGAATAATGGAACAAGAGGGATTTTCTTCTTGGATGCTCCTGGTGGGACTGAACAAACTTTTTTAATCTCATTGATTTTGGCAATGATTAGCTCGCAGAATGAAATTGCACTTGCCGCTGCTTTATGTTGTTGGAAGGTGGTCAAACAGTGCATTCAGCATTCAAGTTGCCATTGAATATGCAAATCAATGAATCTCCAAAGTTCAAAAACTGTGCAATGGCCAAAGATTTTTTGCACTGGTCATTTTGGATGAATATACGATGGCACATAAAAAGTCTTTGGGGGCATTAGACCAAACAATGCAAGATCTATGAGACAATCAAAACTGGTTTGGTGCAGCGATGCTTAAAATCAAAATGTAATAAAACATTTTGAGATTAATTGAGATTTCAAATTTAATGGAAGTAAATAAACCATTTGCTTAACATGAAATTCTGACTTAATTTGATTGTGACTTAAATTTTGGAACAAAACCGCATGGTTCCAAGTCAATGACATTCCAGGAACATCACATTTCCAGCATTTCAGTGGTGTACTGCTGATAGATGGGTGTGTAGGGAAATTGCCACCGGAGCCTGTGCTCCATTGCAATTAAAATAAATTTTTTAAAAAATAGAATTCACCTCAAATGTAAATTTGCCATTGGTATTCATCTGAATGTACTCCTCCTAAAAATATGATTTTTTCTCATTTTTACTTTGTTTTTACGTTTTCAATACGAGACACTTGACAAGGTTAGATCTGATCACAACAATGCCTGCGTAGTGAATATGTATCACAAGGAAACAAAACTAAAAATAAGGATACGAGAATAAACCACCACTTACCATAGATGATGACAGGATGCTTGTTAGTCTCTTTTTTATGTTGATGCTGTCCATCATCCTCTACGGTAAGCAGTGGTTTAGCCTGTACCCAAATTTTTATTTGCAGATATATCTATTTATAAATGAAACTTTTCTCCAAAATCACTTCCTGTTTGAGTGATTGTTAGAGACATTGGTAGATACAAAGCAGTGTTTGCTATTTTATTTAAAAATTTTGCAATTACTGTACCTTTGAAATTTTTATTTGTAAGCAATAGTCATTATAGATAAACAGTATTATGGTTCAAAAGTAGGAAAAAACATTAAAATGGAACAAATATAAATACGGGACTCCTTATGCTGATTTACCAAGATACAACTACTCATAAGAATACAATATCGCTTAAAATATTTACATAAGAACATTTTGCAATGTTATCTTCACTGTCCAAGAAAGCAATCAAATATACATCACAGTTACGCCCAAAGCAACATTGCCTTATTGTCTTCTCAATCAAACATATCACCAAATATCTGACAATTTAATATATGTACTGCACTATAATCATAATAATTGGCCCTTCTTTTCCTTCAATGTATCTCATAGTTCAACCAGGAACCCAAAAACGCAAAAGTCCAGTTCATCAATGAATCAAATTTGCTTCGAATACATGAACATCTGCAAACCTAGAAGGAAGTTGAAGACTTATTCTCCAACAGAGAAAGAGATTTTCTTTTCCCCTCTCTTAATTTCTTTCATACCTTGCGTCTGTCTTAGTTACTCCTTTACCACCATTTTCTTTCCCTCAGAATTTAGTTTTTGTTATTAATTATGACTGTGTAACTACCATGAAAACGCAAATGCTTTCTATAAAGCTGCATTGTTCAAATAAATTTATTAGTACTTCAGCTGATGTATTAAAATCAATACATATGAACATTTTATTGTAGTAACAATTAATAATTACTTCTTATTCAATAGACTTGCATTATTTTTCCACTTAGCTACTCAGGTGATCATTACAACTTATATATTAGTTAATGTATTAATCATAAGTGGATAAAAATGTAAAATATTCTAACTATAATGTTAAACTTTCTGACAAAAAACCACTTACTTCCAAGTTGTTATACCGTACAGCGTAAGAGAGGATGTTCTCACCATAAATATATACTCTCTTAAAATCTGCCCCGGATGCAATAAGGATTTCAAAAATCTGCAAACAGGAGCATTATCAAAACTTAAAAGAAAAAATACTCAAACAGCATAAAAGTATTAAATCATAGCTTAAAATTTTATTTCACTCACACAAACATAAAATTTTCTTTATTACATGAATCAATGAAATGTATACAAGAATTTTGAAATGAAGAAAGGATTCTTTAATGCACATTAATGTCACAATGGCACATTGTTGAAATGACAAATGCTTTAAACTTGTTTCATGATGATTCAGGTTCAAGTGCTCACGGGGTTAGGATAAACAGTTAATCACCTTAACTCCAACCGTGTTACTTATGTGCCATCTGTATAATCGATTGTTCTAAAATCCTTTCAGCCATCACCTAACTTGATTAAACCCTAAATGAGGAAAGGTGAGGTTCATATAGTAACAAGAGTCACTGCAGCTAAGTTAAAATTCAAATATGTAAATGGAGACTTCCCCGGCATATTGATACAATCAATGCTTCACGGGTGTCCAGCCGGATGGAGTCAACGAATTACAACATTTCAACAACCTGCTCGGTTGTCTTCATCAGGACTATTTAAGATAATTACTTCTCGAAATCACCAACAGACTGGCTTAGCTGCCGCCGAAAATTCTGAGGTTGTGTATCGAGTGTTGCCAGGACGCCCAATCAGCGCACAGGACTTGAGGGTATCAATGTTGCGACCTGGGTATGGAGCCAACCGGTCACCCATCCAGGCACTCACCATGCTCAGCATTGCTTAGCCGTCAATTGAGGGTATCGATGTTGCAGACTGCGTATGGAGCCATAACAGGTCACCCATCCAGGTACTTACCACGCTGAACATTGCTTAACTTGAAGCCATAAGTGCTGGCAAACTTAATCCACGGTGTCGGTTTGCATCCATTTGGCCTTGTTGAGAAGATTTCTGTTTTGCAAGATGTAGATCCCTAATAATCGGCCTCCAGGCTTCACTCAAGTACAGTCTGCTATCCCTATGGATGTTATTATTGTTAAGCTGTATTTTAAATGCTTCCCGAATTACTGAGTCCCAGAATTAAGAGGCCCTGGCCAGCAACACCATTTCATCAAACACTATCTTATGCTCTTCATCGAAAGCATGCTCGGATATGGTGGACTTTTCCATTTGCATCAGTCTCAAGTGTCATTTGTTCTCGGTAATACATTCAGGGATGGTTCTAATCATCTGCCCGATATAAACTTTGCCGCATTTGCAAGGTATGGAATAAATACCAGGAATTCTTAGGCCCAAATCATCCTTAGACCGAACGAAGCACATCACGTATCTTGGCGGGCGGCCGAAAAATGCTTTTTATGCAGACTGCGCCAAGAGCCTTCCAATCCTTCTGGAGTTGTTGTAAAGTACCTTTTAGTTTACCAAAAGTACTCTCACTAGCTATCCCCAGCAGTAAAATATTCTATAGATCAATTGTAAGTTGCCGATGTTGGACTTAGAAATTTCGAGAAAAAAAATAGTTGTCAACTTTAAGGAATTTTCCTGTAATCACAGGGACAATTCACCATAAAAATCATTATAAAGTGTATTTATCATATCGTGAAACGTTTAGTTTAAGAGGTATTCCCGTTTATTCATGTTTTGAAACACACGATCGGAAAAGTAGAAAACTAAGATTCGAAATATCTTTAAATTAAGTAAAGCTACAGCTGACCTTTTATCACCTGCTATAGTCAGCACTGTCCCTGATATTTTGGTAGTAAAATTAAATAATTTGGAAAAGTTTAATTAGTAGTTTTAATTAAGAGAAAAAATGAACTTTTTAATTAAAAGGAATATTAATTTGAAATTTATATCAGTAGATAGAACTAATTGAGACGATTATGGAGATATCATGGTTCTGATAAAAAGTTTAAGCATTTGTCCGGTAATTAAGTTTTTGAAAAATAGATTGTCGCCGATAGTTGGTCATGTGAAAACTTTAGTTTTAAGACTTTAGAACCCCTTTGGAATGTTAAATTAAATTAAAACAGATCGAACATGACAATAGAAAGTCCCTGTAAAAATTCCAAGTTAAACCATTATGTACTTTTGGAGATATTAATTAAAGAAAGATTCGCCAAGGTCACAGGCTCGGATAAGTCTATAAAAGACCTTGCGGTAAGCTCAGGTTGTCTCATTCTTTCGCTGGAAAGTGATCGCGCAACTTCGCGCTAGTTAGCGGCGCAAATTAGGGTAGCGGTTTAGGCAAATTTCAACATGCCGTAGTACTCACTAATTCTCGTAGAATTGTTCTTAATCTGCAGTCTTCAAAGAAACTGTGGTTCGATGCTTTATTCAAGATTCTGGTACCGAAAATGTACAAGTAAACTATTATCAAGAATATAAGTACTGTGTTATTCTCAAACTGTGTTAAATGACTTTATCTTGTTTACCCTTCGAATGTGGGGTTTATTAATACGAATGCGTGGCAACCAGGTTATTTAATATCATAGGTACCAGAAGGCTATACATGGTCATGAACTTAATTGTTCATAGTTCAGGTGAAGGTGTTGCAAACCCCCGCGCAGCCTTTTTGGCCTGACAAAATCTTCTCAACAAGGCCAAATGGATGCAAACTGAAACCATGGATTAAGTTTGCCAGCACTTACGGCTTCAAGTTAAGCGACGTTCAGCATGGTGAGTACCTGGATGGGTGACCTGCTATGACTCCATACGCAGTCTGCAACATTGATACCCTCAGTTGGCGGTTAAGCAATGCTGAGCATGGTGAGTGCCTGGATGGGTGACCGGTTGGCTCCATACGCATTCCGCAACATCGATACCCTCAAGTCCTGCGCACTGATTAGGTGTCCTGGTAACCCTCGATACACGACCTTAGAATTTTCGGCGGCAGCTAAGCCAGTCTGTTGGTGATTTCGAGAAGTAATTATCCTAAATGGACCTGATGAAGACAACCAAGCATGTTGTTGAAACATCGTAATTCGTTGACTCCATCCGGCTGGACCCCGTGAAACATTCATTAAAATTCAAAGTTTGACTATATTCTCAAAAAAATGGTACAAGTCCAAACAATTGATCGGTTATTGGAAAATTTGTAGACTGCAAGTTATGAAAAGCTATCAGACCAGACCAAACCCCGTCGTTGAAATTTAATAGCAACATTGAAATTATTTTGAACTGTTCAGCTGCACTATAAAGTTTTTAAGATAGCTGCCCGCATCCTCCTGTTTCACACCAAGCACAGCGCAAACTGACAACCTTCCTGCTCCAATGATAACCAGCAAAAGACACCAAGTAGTTCCCACCAGCCGTATACATAGCCTGACCAAAATGTTTATTCATCTGTATATATATATATATATATATATACATATATACATATACATATATATATATATATAAAGTTATACATCATGCTGTGTATGACGTCATAATGACGTTTCGAGTGCGGAAATCTTAATCTGGTGGCTTTAAAATCCAGGTTTTATAATCTTACCTATAGTTGCTGTATTTGCTTTGTAATTAACTTATGAAAATTTCTTATTTCCAGGTACCATTCTAACACAGCTGCCATAAGCAAAATTCAATATTTTCTATTATTATAATTAAAGTATTACATGTTACTCAAAAAGGCTTATGGAATTCGGTTTAGAGGTTACTATTTTATTATTTGACGATTATTTCTTCCACTGACTTTACGTAATGGGCTTGTAATTTTAAAAAGTGTCTATAACCATGAGGAGACTTTAATGCATTTCCTCTGAAAACAATCTTTCAACTGTCTGATTGTATAAGTCCCTCTAGAATTTTATTATGTTATGTAGAAGTCTGTTAAGTTGGCCTAACACTACCAGCTGACTTCTAAAATTGCTTCAAACCCATGGTTTCATGAAATGTATAGGGCAACTTAATGTGATGGATTACAATACCAGTGTTTTATGCTTTAAATGGTTTTAAACTTTTTCCTATGGTTTCTTTAGAACAAGATTTATTAACTTTAGGCTGTTTATTATTATGATAAACCTTTAAAGTGTCAAAAAGTGTTGCAATATAGTGAAATTATGCTGTAAAAAAACATTGCATTTGCTATGATGGATTTTGCTCTACTACAGCTGTTTCTGTATGATTAAATCTTGAATTTTATTATTTAAAGTTGATTTAGTATCGGTATTAGCTGATTAATTAACATTGTAGCTTTACTTTGCTGCGTAGATGGCTGCAAGGCAGCAGTATCAGATCTTTCACCTATGCCTGTTGACACTCTCGACTGGGTGGAAAAATTGTACATATCATTTACAATTCCCACTATTTGGAGAGAACCGAAGAATCATCTAACTGATTGTTATTTTTGTTTAACAAATATTAAAGGAATCACATCTAAATCAAAATATACAGTTAAGTATCCGAATTTGCCATCTACAATGAGTCCTGTCTTACACAATGAATATTTCCCTGTACCAGAATATGCAGATAAGTCCATAACTAGTTACTCTGCTGACCTAGCTCCATCTGAAAATGATTCAAATGATCATGATTATACAAATGATCCTACATAAAAAGGCAGTAGCTGTTCATCAGAATCTACATCCCAATCAACAAGATTTTAATGACCTGATTAGGGATTTAAACCTGTCTAAATAGCAAACTGAAGTTTTAACTTCCAGATTCAAAGGCTGGAATCTATCCCAATAAGATGTAAGAATATGTAGTTATTGTAGCCGCCATAGTGATTTTAAAGACTGCTTTTCTGAAGAAAATGGTATTGTTCCGTTATGGAAACTCTTGAACATTAACACCGACCAGATGAGTTGCGATTGTTCATAGACTCACTTAAAGTTAGTTTGAAGGCTGTGCTGCTACATATTGGCAATGAACTTCCATCAATACCTGTAGCACTTGTCACTGATATACATATGAAAACTGTATAAATAGAAAGCTGAAGTTTTAACTTCCAAAGGCTGCAATCTGTTCCAATAAGACGTAAGAATACGTAGTTATCATAGCCTCCATATGAAAATAGTTTTAGAAAAAATCCAGTATGAAAAATATAAATGGTATATCTGTGGTGACTTAAAGGTCATTGCTTTATTGCTTGGTTTGCAACTTGGGTTCACAAAATTTTGCTGTTTTTGTGTGTGTGTGTGTGAATGGGAAAGCAGAGAGAGTTAAGTCTCCGTACGTTATAAATCATGGCCTAAATGTGAAATCTCTTATCCCTGGCTAGATAAATGTGTCACAAGACCCTTTAGTCAATAATGAAAAAATATATTTAGCTCCATTGCATATTAAATTAGAACTAATGAAAAATTTCATAAAGGCTACGGATAAACTTTCTGATGAATTCTTGTACTTGAAATCCAAAGATCTTCAAGTCAGTGACGCTAAACTGAAGGAAGGAATTTGTATAGGACCACAGATACAGTCATTAATTGCTGATGAATATTCTGGAGGACTGTTAAATCCACTAGAAAAAGCAGCCTGGCAGTATTTCAAAAAAGTATGTTGCAATTTCCTTGGAAACCATAAAGCAGAATAGTATTGTGGGTGATCTTTAGCATTCTTATGAAGTTATGGGATGCAGCACATCCTTAAAAATTCATTTCTTGGACTCTCACTTAAACTTCATCCCAGAAAATCTTGGGGTTGTCAGTGATGAGCAAAGAGAGCATTTTCATCAGCATTTCTACTGGAGAAGAGATACCAAGGCAAGTGGAATTCTAATAAGCTGGCTGACTGCTGTTGGACCAGGAAGAGAGATGTTCCGGGTGCAAAATATGCCCAAAAATCACTATATACCAGTTTCTAGGCAAGTCAAAATAAGTAGTGTGACATTTAGAGTTAGATAGTTAGTAAGGTAAAGGTCGTGGGGTTCCTATAGGTCCTGCTGCTTCTCATAGGATTCACACAGGTAGAGAGCTCCACATTCCTATTACAACTGTTGGCACAAGAATGGATGTGACGGGTTCATCATCATGCTCTGGCCATTCTTTACCTTCCCACAAAGTTTCCCCCACAGTACTCATTGTATAGCAGGCTGATTGGGCCTGGGGAGCCATTCCAGATATTCAGCTTCAAGGATATATCCTTGGCTCCATCAGGGATCGAACCCCAGTTGTCCGAGTCGCACTCTGATGTTCTACCACCTGAGCCATAGTTACTGATTTTATCACAAATTATAAAAAATCAAATAAATATAAAAAATCCTGCCTGATGAGGAAAAACTAATATGATATTTGAATTCAACAAGAAAAATACTTCTGGAATCTCATGTTTTTGTTCTTGTGAAAGAAAAAAGTTTATTTTCGTAAAAAAGTGTAATAATTCCACACTCACAGCTGCAAGTTGACAGATGGGACACCTCCATGAGTTTCAAGTGGTTCCTCTGGGCTTAATTGCAAACTCTCCCTTTACTTTTCTACTACTTGGTGATAATACACTGAGCAATTAGATACATATCAAGGGAACTTCACTAAAAATAACTTCATTAGTACTGAAAAGAATTTTTTAACTGCCTCCTATTCTGATAATTTATCTCTAAAAACTTCAGTTATACTGTGACAAAAGCATCTGTAGAAACGCTACAAATCAGAATAAAATTCTACTTTTTTCTTACCTGTGCACTAACATCTTTGCAATTCAGAGCTAGGGATAGAGGGCGCTGTCCTCCACAGTCATTTTGATTAACATCTGCTCCTGCAGCAATGAGACTTTTAATAATCTGCGAAGGAAATATTAGAAAAACAGTAAAAAAAAAATGCAGGAAGAATCATCAACAGTTACTTTGTAAAGAAAATTCATGCATAAGGGAGTGGAAAAATTTTCTTTTGTTGGTAAGGGTGTCAGGGATTGGAACAAATTACAACGAGTAGTGATGAATAATTTTCCAAAAATGCTTAAGGAATTTGGAATTAAAATTTGTAAATCATAATAATAAATGGGGGAGGAATTTAACATTCAAATTATAAAAGAAAATTTCCAAAAAAATATGTATATAAAAAAGGGGTAAATGGATGAATTAGGGAATAGGCACCAGAGTGTTAAGGTGCATTGCCACTGAGGCAACTTCTGGGCAACATGTGGCATGCGGCACTGACGCATGCGACAAGGTGTATTTCAAGCGAAGCAACACGCTGTGACATGTAGCAAACAACAATGACGCATGCTACAGGTTAGGCTGTGTCGCCGGTCGTATGAGCCACTGTGCGACAAAAATATAGCGTGTCGCATGATGTTGCCAGTATCCAAGCGGTGGTGGATGAGTGCGACAGAAAACGGGCGACATGGTGTGGAATGTGCAGAAAACAACCTTATTTATTGAAGATTATTATACTTCACCGGAGTTGTGGAATAACAAAGTGCATCATGTAAAGACAGGGAAGCGAAAAGTGACAAATTAATACTACTTGCTAAGTACAAATGTTCATTAGATGAAATAAAAAGAAAATCGAGAATTTGAGGTCTCCTTTTCATCGTGAACATAAAAGGATTACTAAACCAAAGAGGGGCTCCTCTCATAAAGAAGAGAAATGGTTTGCTTATAAACTCCTGACATTTTTTATAGATGTTGACATTCCAAGACAAACTTTTTCAACAGCAGAGGATTATGAGGTACGTTAATTAATATATGTAACTAATTATTTTTGACAGAATAGTGTACCAATGACAGATCGAGAGACGGAATAGGGGATTTACAATCTTTTTAGTTATACAAGTAAATAAAAGTAGTATTATGGTGATATATATATATATATTTTAAAAATTGTCGTAATTAAAACTTTACAAAGGGACTTACATATAATTAAGATAGGCTGTGTTTACAGCGTTTGTAGAAAAGTGTTTCCAAATTTAGATTGTGGTAAATAATAGTAAAAAACTTTTCTTGAATCGACCTTTCACTCATACAGTTGTGTATGATAGGGATAAAATGTCATATAATGGTAACGTAGTTAAATACATTATTTTACGTACGAATACATAGTTTATGGTTTTGTCTTAGTATTTGTCTTACCAAGATACTTTTCCTTCTTTTGACACAAAGTACCTTGCGATTCGCACTACTTTTAACAAATAAATCTCTGATCCACCACCTAGGTTTTTTTCGTTTTCTTCTTTTATTGCCATTTGCGAGGATCAAATAAGAGGCAGCTGCCACTGCTTCTGATGCCATGATGCACACTACTGGCCGCATAAAGTGAAATGCTTTTGCCGCATGCTACAAGCAACGGCGACAAGAAGCAAGCAACAACTGGCAACAGATTCTTGGGCGACATTCGACTTGCGACAAAGTATGATGACGCACGGCGACATGTAGCAACAAAATAACTCGTGTAGCATGCTACATGTTGCTTGTTGTTGCCTCAGTGGAAACGCGCCTTTAGATCCATTGCAATTAAATTAATACTAATACAAAAAACATCAACAATTAAAATTTTATAGTGATTTCAGATACAAATTAGAAGAAAAAAAATACACACATTGCAAATTGCTCAACTCTCATGTTCAATCAGTAGCATGAAAAAAAAAAAAGAAAGAAGTTACCTTAAAAATAATTATTGAGAATGGCACCACTTTATTTTACAAATTTAAAGCAAAAGTGGTGCAACAAACGAAATAACTCAGGGCACAACACCCTGATTATAATTATCTAATTTTAATATCCAATTTTTTTTGGATTGATGTTACATAACAAGAATGCAACATAGAACAGTGGTAGATAAGTCTTTAATAGGAGTGTGTATAACACATTTCAATTAAATATATGTGAGGAGCATAAGTGGTTTTCAAGTAGGCAACATGGCTTTAAGCAAGGATATTCATGTGAATCTCAGTTGGTGGGATATATGCAAGATATTTCGGATGAAATGGACAAGGAAGGTCAAATTGATAGTGTAAAACTAGATCTTTCAAAGGATTTTGACAGAGTGAGCCATAAAATGGTAGTAAATAAGGTAATATCTATTGGAGTTGATCAGAAAGTGATTTGCTGGATAGAATAATTTTAGAAAGGTAGAAAACAGAAAGTTCTGGAAGGAAATGCGGTATCAAAAGAAGTGGAAATAAAAATGGGAGTACCACAGGGTAGCGTATTGGGACCATTGCTATTTATTATTCTAATGAATAATTGTGTTGATTGTTTACTATCAGAAATTAAATTGTTTGCGGATTACATAATGCTATATAAAAGGATCAAAACAGTTGAGGATTGTAAACAGTTGCAGGGTGATCTGGACAGGATATCTAGTTGGGTTCGTAAACATGGAATGAAAATAAATGCAAAGAAGAGTCAGTTTATTAGATACACAAATAAAAAACTAAAGGTTTATTATGATTATAAGGGGGGAAAGAATTGCTTATTGAAGACTTGAAATGTAAATATCTTAGCATTAGATTTGATAACAAGCTTAACTGGGCAGAACACATTGGACAGGTAGTAGGAAAAGGTTTCAAAATTCTGCATTTGCTGGAGAGGGTGATGATGGGTTGTGCGAGAGAAGTAAAGAAATTGGGTTCCAAAACTTTGCTCAGACCATTGCTTGAATATGGTAGTGTAGTATGGGACCCACATTTTGAGAGTCAAATACAGGAGTTGGAAAAGATGCAAAGAAGGGCTGCTAGATTTGTTTCTGGAAATTATCGCAGAACGTAATCAGTAATAGATATGATAAAAGAGCTGCAATGGGACTCATTGGAAGACAGAAAGAGGGTGAAGAGGGTCATGGGAGTGTACAAGGCGTATTATTATTATTATTATTATTATTATTGTTGTTGTTGTTACTCCGCAATTCACTAAAAGTATGTGGCGGAGGGTGCATTGCACCTATCCAAAAGGGTAATAGTTCAGAAGAGATATACAGGATATGGCAGGAGGTGCCCATGAGCTATTGTGCGGAACCATCCCAGCATTCGCTTAGAATGATCCGGGAAAACCAGATCAGGATGGCCGGAGTGCTTTATCAAAAGCTACTCCAGTCGGATTTCAAGTTAACTTGCCTGGTAAATCCTTTCTATTCCATTCCCTAATCGCTCGTGGGAAAAATAAGTACAGAAATGAATCAGTTCTGGCCCTGATTTCTCTTATCTTATTTTCACGGTCATTCCGAGATATGAATGTTGCTAGTAGCAATATTTGCTTGCTGTTATTCTGAAAGACTTTTCAAATGAGCAATAGGCAATTTTAGATTTTGTAACTTTAAGATCTTTTTTGTAGACAAACAGCAATAGTGAGGGGAAAATTTATAAGGAATTGATTTAACGTTCAGAATAAGAGCTATCATCCACAAAATTTTCAAGAATATCAGAGAGAAAGTAAGGTTAAGCATTGCATAATTTCTGGAAAAGTCGTGCAAGATATCTGGTCATTTATTAAAAGGAGGCCAGACTGCCATATGAAGACAGCTGTTCAGAAGATTTAGTAGCGTGAGGTTGCATCAGCATGGAGCAGCTTTTCATGTGATGCATTGGTAGGTGGAAAACTTAGGTAGAAGTAATGTAGTGGGTCAGCCATTGTTCTTTCAGCTCCAACCTATAGTAGAAGCGATTCTTTGCTCTCATTGAAATAGAACTTTGTTTAGTTTTGGAGGTCATGGAGTTTCTTGCTTGTCTCATGGTTTAAATCTGCAATCAATAACTTTGGAGAAGATTTCTGATACCTTAAAATTGTTTACCGTATGATGTACAGTGTTTTGAAGAATATACAGTTTTAACATTCCGTAACCTCTATAGTGAAAGTTATTTAGAACCTACCTTCATCTCCTGGTTATTACAGAGCATTGGCAACCAAAAGACAGTGAACCATTAGGCTACAGTAATGGTCATAGCTACGCACTCACTGTATGCACAAACCCTAAGTTACACAGAGTCGTAACATATGCTACAACACAATTAAATTAAATACAAAAAGTAGTATGAAATACTTAGTCAAAATCTAACTAACATTAGGAAACAACAATACATTACTAATTATATATTACTTTTATTTATTAATTAATTTATTACTCTTGTTCCACAGATCATTGCTGAGGAAGAACCTGTAGGATGTGAAACATGTCATTCGTGTTTCAGTTTTTACTAGAGTGCCTCTAATTTTGAACCCAATTAGAATCATAGCATAGTTGTCATGTATTTGTTATATAGGATAAATTATTGTTGATTGACAATAATTTTTTAATGTTTTATCTCACCTCAATTTTCCTTCCAATAATTGCAGTATACAGAGGGGTCTCCTCAAAACACTCAGCATTCACATCTGCTCCACTATTAATCAGCAGCTTCACAACCTGCAGAATAATAGAAAATTTTGAGTTTAAGTCAAGCCTAAATTAATGGTAAAAATTTAGGCTAGTTATTTATTCATGTTAGAAGAAGTCACAGATCTGATATTACGAGGCGTATTTTTTAGGTAAGTACCGTTTTGTCACACTGTGGCTGCAGCGCTATGGTCGGCGTTCCGCGCTATGCGCAATGGGTACCTGCATCTCTTGCCTATGCACTGACGCCATTACAGTCTAATTCTTCCTGTTTACGTTGTTCACTGAGTGTTTAAGATGCCTCCGATAATCATGAGTCCCGCCGACTGTGAAGTATGGCTGTTATAAGATTTCTTTGTGCCTAAAGGTCTAAAACCGATCGATATTCATCGTGAGATCTGTGCAGTTTACGGACAAAACATTATGAGTGATGGAATGGTGAGAAAGTGGGTGAGAGCATTTAAAAATTGCCGCACAAATGTGCATGATTAACAACGGAGTGGCGTCCTTCGGTCGTTAATGAAAGTTTGGTGCAGAAAGTGGACAATAAGGTGAGAGAAAACAGACGCTTTACGATTTCCTCCTTGTGTGATGACTTTCCTAATTTCTTAGTGTTTTGTATGGCATTGTGACCGAGCACTTGAATTACCGAAAATTGTGCTCACGTTGGGTACCAAAAATGTTAACGGATGTGCACAAAACCAAACGTTTAGGCAGTGCATTGACTTTCCTTGAGCGTACCACAACGATGGTGATGATTTCTTAAGCCAAATTGTTATGGGCGATGAGACATGGGTGGCCTACGTCACACCTGAATCAAAGCAACAGTCCATGGAATGGCGGCATTCAGATTCACCCAAAAAAGTGAAGTTCAAGCAAACGATTTCTGCCCGGAAAATCATGTGCACAGTTTTTTGGGACAGAAAAGGAGTATTGCTTGTGGAATTTCTGCCTCGTAATGAGACAATCAATGCAGCAGCTTATTGTGAGACATTGAACAATCTGCGCCGTTCAATCCAGAACAAAAGACGTGGCAAGTTGAGCAAGGGCATCGTTTTGCTGCATGACAATGCCCGTCCACATGTGGCTAATCAGACCAAAGATCTCATCACATCTTTTCGATGGGAAACTCTAGATCATCCTCCGTACAGCCCTGATCTGGCGCCCAGTGACTACCATCTGTTCCTGCACTTGAAGAAACACCTGGGCGGTCAGCGTCTTGAAGACGATAACGAAGTCAAAACAGTTGTGATGCAGTGGTTAACAAGTCAGGCGGCAGACTTCTATGAGGAGGGTTTTCAAAAACTGGTACTACGTTATGACAAGTGCCTCAATATTGAAGGGAATTATGTAGAAAAGTAGAGTAAGGTACAGGCTTTCATGTAAAAATAAAATTATTGAGATATATTTGCACGTCTTTTTTAATTTCAAAACAGTACTTACTTAAAAAACATGCCTCGTACTATAACTATTACTTGCTAATTATGATGTATATTTTTCGATTTGTACTTCAAACATTTTTTCCTATTAACAAGATTAGAAGTTTAACCACAGGAGATGCATAAAAGAATGTGAATTCTTCCAGTATCAAGTAAGAACATCTATCAAACCATGGAAATAAAATACAACAGTAGTATGGCACTAGAACTGCTCATTATCCACTGGCCAAGATGAAATACCTTCTTCATTGAATGGAACAAACTTGAACCATATAATTCAGTAAGGTGTGCACTAGGTCAACAACTTGAAGTGGTAAGGAACAGTGCTCCTGTTATAGATACAAGATATGTGTCTATTAAAAATTTGGGATTCAAAATAAGTTTTGTGATAATCAGGTATAAGCTAAAACCAAATACCTTGAACATTTTAATCAAGACAGCAGTTTAAATATGATATTTGATCACCTACAGCATAAATGGAAAAAAGGGTGAGGAGCATATTCTGGACTCTGCACTACTATCTTTCACAGTGTCTCTCTCCTGACATAAAAAAGTAGTAAAATATAATACAATATCAACACCTGGTGAAGGTGACATAGCATGGTATAAAATTGCCCTGTTTATTTCATAAAATGTCATGTCTTCTTTAACCTCTACAAACAGCAATTAGTTTCAGAAAAAGTAAACAATCTTCAACAATCAATGATTTCCTGACTCCATTTCCCATAAACAAAAGCTCTCCTACTCCTTTTTTGCCAGAAATAAATTAATAATTAATTAACATTAGCATTTCTCCTATTGTATATAGTAATCTTAATTCTTCACCAAATATTCAACCAGGTCTTATACAATATAATACACCCTATTCATTTTACATAGAACTCATTATTAGAGATTGGCTGTGTGGCATATGTAAGGAATCAATTTGCACCAAAATAATTACATAATAAAACAGTTGTAAAGACCAAAAGATGCACTGTGACAGAACAATATGAACATTAATTATAAAAACTGCTGTCCTACAAGATATTGGCAATTATTTTGTAGATTCATTTGGAAGAAATTCTTTTATGAAACAGAAGAAGTTGTGGATTTAAAAATATTTTAATTTTCTACTGAATTTAATGGAGCTGTGTGGAGATAGGTATCCCTGAATCCTCTTGAAACAAAAACAATGACTTGTAGTCCTTGTGAAGATTATATTTACTTCTTGTGATATAACTGTGTATTTTACTAATTGCTTCAGACAGAGTACAATTGATGACTACAAACAACATTAAATAGTGTGGATATCAAAATACGAACCAACACTTACCACAGATGAAGGCAGCTGGGAACAGCAAATGCAAAAAAGAACAAACACAAGAAACATGAAATACTTCGGTCTTATTTAGCCTTACTCTTGCAAAAGTGAGACACCAGGTGGATGGACACAATGATGGCCATCCGGTGAATGGCATGGCTGGCATAGATGGTAGTAGAGGAGGAGGTGCAGAAGTGCAAATACTAAATCAATAATTGATAATTCCACCCTCTCCCTCATCTTTGCTGGCCATACCATTCACCAGACGGCCGTCGTCGTGTGCATGTCTGGCTCCGCCTGGTGTGACACTTTTCCAAGAATACAGCCAAAACATAGTGCGTTTCTTGTGTGTGTTCTTTTTTGTGTTTGTCATTCCAATACACCTTCATTTGTGGTAAGCGTTGTGTGGTAATTCCTTATCCTTCCTTAGTTTTATTTCCGTAAAGTATTTTCCTGCTCTTTGTTGTTATTGTAACATTAATAATTGGATATACTGGGCCACCGATGTTAAAATTTCAAACCTGTTTAGCAGCTCCCTGCAGGAAGTTCTATCACTAGCCCCACACATAATTCTTACTATTCACTTCTGAGCTCTGAATAATGTATCCCTATGACCTGAATTGTCACAGAATATTATTTCTTATGGTAATAAGGAGTGAAAATAAGCAAAATAAACTATTTACTTTCATACTGAGATAAAATATTTATGAAATTGTGTGAATTTAAATGTCGGTACATCCAATCGCTTAACCAGATCAGAAACATAAACCATGCAATTTAAATTATGACAAATATGCAAACCTATAAATTCAAAAGTCACTACATGTTGAACAGATTCGTCTGCAAATTTTATATGTATGTCTGGTGTTAATCTGTATGATGAATTGCATTTACTGAGTTTCATGAATGTTT
>CM061918.1:45555658-45654855 GCA_031002005.1 Vandiemenella viatica | reverse complement strand
CATACAGCACTCTCATGAATAATGGAACAAGAGGGATTTTCTTCTTGGATGCTCCTGGTGGGACTGAACAAACTTTTTTAATCTCATTGATTTTGGCAATGATTAGCTGCAGAATGAAATGCACTTGCCGCTGCTTTACGTTGTTGGAAGGTGGTCAAACAGTGCATTCAGCATTCAAGTTGCCATTGAATATGCAAATCAATGAATCTCCAAAGTTCAAAAACTGTGCAATGGCCAAAGTTTTTTTGCACTGGTCATTTTGGATGAATATACGATGGCACATAAAAAGTCTTTGGGGGCATTAGACCAAACAATGCAAGATCTATGAGACAATCAAAACTGGTTTGGTGGAGCGATGCTTAAAATCAAAATGTAATAAAACATTTTGAGATTAATTGAGATTTCAAATTTAATGGAAGGAAATAAACATTTGCTTAACATGAAATTCTGACTTATTTGATTGTGACTTAAATTTTGGAACAAAACCACATGGTTCCAAGTCAATGACATTCCAGGAACATCACGTTTCCAGCATTTCAGTGGCATACTGTTGATAGATGTGTGTGTAGGGAAATTGCCACCGGAGCCTGTGCTCCATTGCAATTAAATTAAATTTTTAAAAAAATAGAATTCATCTCAAATGTAAAATTTCCCATTGGTATTCATCTGAATGTACCAGATGTGAAGAGCACCGCAGTTGCGGTGGTGTCCAATCTTCCCCTCGGACCTTGAAAATCCGGGAGAGGGCCACGTGGAAAAAAAAAAAATATATAAAAAAAAGGCCATCCTGATCTGGGTTTTCCATGGTTTCCCCAGATCGCTCCAGGCGAATGCTGGGATGGTTCCTCACAATAGCCCATGGGCGCCACCTGCCATATCCCATATATCCCTTCCAAACCATTACCTTTCCTGATAGGTGCAATGCACCCTCCGCCAAACACTTTTAGTGAATCGCGGAGTAATAGTAATAGTAATGTACTCCTCCTAAAATATATTTTTTTCTCATTTTTACTTTGTTTATACATTTTCAATACGAGACACTTGACAAGGTTAGATCTGATCACAACAATGCCTGCCTAGTGAATATGTATCACAAGGAAACAAAACTAAAAATAAGGATACGAGAATAAACCACCACTTACCATAGATGATGACAGGATGCTTGTTAGTCTCTTTTTTATGTTGATGCTGTCCATCATCATCTACGGTAAGCAGTGGTTTAGCCTGTACCCAAATTTTTATTTGCAGATATATATTTATAAATGAAACTTTTCTTTAAATCACTTCCTGTTTGAGTGATTGTTAGAGACATTGGTAGATACAAAGCAGTGTTTGCTATTTTACTTAAAAATTTGCAATTACTGTACCTTTGAAATTTTTATTTGTAAGCAATAGTCATTATAGATAAACAGTATTATGGTACAAAAGTAGGAAAAAACATTAAAATGGAACAAATATAAATACGGGACTCCTTATGCTGATTTACCAAGATTACTCATAAGAATACAATATCGCTTAAAATATTTACATAAGAACATTTTGCAATGTTATCTTCACTGTCCAAGAAAGCAATCAAATATACATCACAGTTACGCCCAAAGTAACATTGCCTTATTGTCTTCTCAATCAAACATATCACCAAATATCTGACAATTTAATACATGTACGCACTATAATCATAATAATTGGCCCTTCTTTTCCTTCAATGTATCTCATAGTTCAACCAGGAATCCAAAAGTGCAAAAGTCCAGTTCATCCATGAATCAAATTTGCTTCGAATACATGAATATCTGCAAACCTAGAAGGAAGTTGAAGACTTACTCTCCAACAGAGAAAGAGATTTTTTTTCCTCTCTTAATTTCTTTCATACCTTGCGTCTGTCTTAGTTACTCCTTTACCACCATTTTCTTTCCCTCAGAATTTGTTTTTGTTATTAATTATGACTGTGTAACTACCATGAAAACGCAAATGCTTTCTATAAAGCTGCATTGTTCAAATAAATTTATTAGTACTTCAGCTGATGTATTAAAACAATACATATGAACATTTTATTGTAGTAACAATTAATAATTACTTCTTATTCAATAGACTTACATTTTTTTCCACTTAGCTACTCAGGTGATCATTACAACTTATATATTAGTTAATGTATTAATCATAAGTGGATAAAAATGTAAAATATTCTAACTATAATTTAAACTTTCTGACAAAAAAACTTACTTCCAAGTTGTTATACCGTAAGCGTAAGAGAGGATGTTCTCACCATAAATATATACTCTCTTAAAATCTGCCCCGGATGCAATAAGGATTTCAAAAATCTGCAAACAGGAGCATTATCAAAACTTAAAAGAAAAAATATTCAAACAGCATAAAAGTATTAAATCATAGCTTAAAATTTTATTTCACCCACACAAACATAAAATTTTCTTTATTACATGAATCAATGAAATGTAGACAAGAATTTTGAAATGAGGAAAGGATTCTTTAATGCACATTAATATCACAATGGCACATTGTTGACATGACAAATGCTTTAAACTTGTTTCATGATGATTCAGGTTCAAGTGCTCACGGGGTTAGGATAAACAGTTAATCACCTTAACTCCAACCGTGTTACTTATGTGCCATCTGTATAATCGATTGTTCTAAAATCCTTTCGGCGTCACCTAACTTGATTTAACCCTAAATGGGAAAGGTGAGGTTCATATAGTAACAAGAGTCACTGCAGCTAAGTTAAAATTCAAATATGTAAATGGAGACTTTCCCGGCATATTGATTCAATGAATGCTTCACGGGTGTCCAGCCGGATGGAGTCAACGAATTACAACATTTCAACAACCTGCTCGGTTGTCTCATCAGGTCTATTTAAGATAATTACTTCTCGAAATCACCAACAGACTGGCTTAGCTGCCGCCGAAAACTAAGGTTGTGTATCGAGTGTTGCCAGGACACAGGACTTGAGGGTATCGATGTTGCGGACTGTGTATGGAGCCAACCGGTCACCCATCCAGGCACTCACCATGCTCAGCATTGCTTAGCCGTCAATTGAGGGTATCGATGTTGCGGAGAGTATGGAGCCATAACAGGTACCCATCCAGGTACTCACCATGCTGAACGTTGCTTAACTTGAAGCCATAAGTGCTGGCAAACTTAATCCACGGCATATGTTGCATCCATTTGGCCTTGTTGAGAAGATTTCTGTTTTGCAAGATGTAGATCCCTAATAATGGCCTCCAGGCTTCACTCAAGTACAGTCCGCTATCCCTATTGATGTTATTATCGTTAACTGTATTTTAAATGCTTCCGAATTACTGAGTCCCAGAATGAAGAGGCCCTGGTCAGCACCACCGTTTCATCAAACACTATCTTATGCTCTTCATCGAAAGCATGCTCGGCTATTGCATTTTTCCACTTGCACCAGTCTCAAGTGTCGTTAGTGCTCGGTAATACGTTCAGCGATGGTTCTAATCGTCTGCCTGATATAAACTTTGCCGCATTCACAAGGTATGGAAAAGTACCAGGAATTCTTACGCCTAAATCATCCTTCACCGAATGAAGCACATCACGTATCTTGGCGGGCTGCTGAAAAATGCTTTTTATGCCAGACCGCACCAAGAGCCTTCCAATCTTTCCAGACGTGTTGCTGGCATATGGCAGAAAGGCAAGAGTTTCAGGTGGTTCCATTAGTTCAGTCGGTGGTCTTGTGGCTTCTGGATAAAAGCACGCTCTATCTGTCACGAGAGTACCCATTCTGTTCAAAAACCTGATGGATCATTGGCACATAGTGTGTACCACAAACCCACCCACACTGAAGGTTAATTGGGTGCAACCAGTTACACCACCCAGCACAACGCCACTACGTATTGACCACATTGGTGCGCAGGCGAGAGCCATTTCCGATCGTGAGAGCCTACCGTTGGAGTTGAAACATCTAAGGACTGTTTTTGAACAGAATGGGTACTCTCGGCGACAGATAGAGCGTTTTATCCAGAAGCCACCAAGACTACCGACTGAACTAATGGAACCACCTAAAACTCTTGCCTTTCTGCCATATGCCGGCAACACGTCCAGAAGGATTGGAAGGCTCTTAGTGCAGTCTGGCATAAAAAGCATTTTCGGCCACCCGCCAAGATACGTGATGTGCTTCGTTTGGTGAAGGATGATTTAGGCCTAAGAATTCCTGGTATTTATTCCATACCTTGTGAATGGCAAAGTTTATATCGGGCAGATTAGAACCATCCCTGAACGTATTACCGAGCACAAACGACACTTGAGACTGATGCAATGGAAAAGTCCGCAATAGCCAAGCATGCTTTGATGAAGAGCATAAGATAGTGTTTGATGAAATGGTGGTGCTGGCCAGGGCTCTTCATTCTGGGACTCAGTAATTTGGGAAGCATTGGAAATACAGCTTAACGATAATAACATCAATAGGGATAGCGGACTGTACTTGAGTGAAGCCTGGAGGCCGATTATTAGGGATCTACATCTTGCAAAAAAGAAATCTTCTCAACAAGGCCAAATAGATGCAAACATATGCCGTGGATTAAGTTCGCCAGCACTTACGGCTTCAAGTTAAGAAACGTTCAGCATGGTGAGTACCTGGATGGTTGACCTGTTATGGCTCCATACGCAGTCCGCAACATGATACCCTCAGTTGACAGCTAAGCAATGCTGAGCATGGTGAGTGCCTGGATGCGTGACCGGTTGGCTCCATACGCATTCCGCAACATCGATACCCTCAAGTCCTGTGCACTGATTGGGCGTCCTGGCAACCCTCGATACACAACCTTAGAATTTTCGGCGGCAGCTAAGCCAGTCTGTTGGTGATTTCGAGAAGTAATTATCCTAAATAGACCTGATGAAGACAACCGAGCAGGTTGTTGAAACGTCGTAATTTGTTGACTCCATCCAGCTGGACACCGTGAAACATTCATTGAAATTCTAAGTTTGACTATATCTCAAAAAAATGGTACAAGTCCAAACAATCGATCGGTTATTGGAAAATCTTCACCAAGTTTGTAAACTGCAAGTTATGAAAAACTATCAGACCAGACAAAACCCCGTCGTAGAAATTTAAAAGCAACATTGAAATTATTTTGAACTGTTCCGCTGCACTATAAAGTTTTTAAGATGGCTGCCCACATCCTCCTTTCACACCAAGCACAGCGCAAACTGACAACCTTCCTGCTCCAATGATAACCAGCAAAAGACACCAAGTTGTTCCCACCAGCCGTATACATAGCCTGACCAAAATGTTTATTCATCTGAATATATATATATATATAATAAAAAAAGTTATACATCATGTGTGTATGACGTCATAACGAAGTTTAAGTGCGGATATCTTATTCTGGTGGCTTTAAAAACCAGGTTTTATAATCTTACCTATAGTTGCTGTATTTTAATTAAAGTAGTGCATGTTACTCAAAAAGGCTTATGGAATTCGGTTTAGAGGTACTATTATTATGTGACGATTATTTCTTCCACTGACTTTACGTGATGGGCTTGTAATTTTAAAAAGTTTCTGTAACCACGAGGAGATTTAATGCATTTCTGAAAACAATCTTTCAACTGTCTAATTGTGTAAGTCCCTCTAGAATTTATTATATTATGTAGAAGTCTGTAAGTTGGCTAACACTACCAGCTGACTTTAAAATGCTCAAACCGCGGTTCATGAAATGTAAGGGTAAACTTAAGTGATGGATTACAATACAGTGTTTTATGCTTTAAATGGTTTTAAACTTTCCTATGGTTTCTTTAGAACAAGATTTATTAACTTAGGCTGTTTATTATTATGAAAAACCTTTAAGTGTCCAAAAGTGTTGCAATACAGTGAAATTATGCTGTAAAAAAAATATTGCATTTCTATGATGGTTTTGCTCTACTACGCGTTTTCTGTATGTTTAAAGCTTGAATTTTATTATTCAAGTTGATTTAGCATCTGGTATTAGCGATTAATTAAATTGTGGATTAACTTACTTTGGCTTTCTGTGTAGATGGCTGCAAGGCTGTGGTATCAGATCTTTCACCTAAGCCTGTTGACACTCTGACTGGGTGGAAAAATTGTACATACATTTATCATTTACAATTCCCACTATTTGGAGAGAACCGAAGAATCATCAACTGATTGTTATTTTTGTTTAACAAATATTAAAGGAATCACATCTAAATCAAAATATACAGTTAAGTATCCGAATTTGCCATCTACAATGAGTCCTGTCTTACACAATGAATATTTCCCTGTGCCAGAATATGCAGATAAGTCCTTAACTAGTTACTCTGCTGACCTAGCTCCATCTGAAAATGATTCAAATGATCATAATTATACAAAACATAAAAATACATAAAAAGGCAGTAGCTGTTCATCAGAATCTACATCCCAATCAACAAGATTTAATGACCTGATTAGGGATTTAAACCTGTCTAAATAGCAAGCTGAAGTTTTAACTTCCAGATTCAAAGGCTGGAATCTATTCCAATAAGATGTAAGAATATGTAGTTATCGTAGTTGCCATAGTGATTTTCAAGACTGCTTTTCTGAAGAAAATGGTATTGTTCTGTTATGGAAACTCTTGAACATCAACACCGACCAGATGAGTTGCGATTGTTCATAGACTCACTTAAAGTTAGTTTGAAGGCTGTGCTGCTACATATTGGCAATGAACTTCCATCAATACCTGTAACACTTGTCACTGATATACATATGAAACCTGTCTAAATAGCAAGCTGAAGTTTTAACTTCAGATTCAAAGGCTGCAATCTATTCCAATAATACGTAAGAATATGTAGTTATCATAGCCTCCATATGAAAATAGTTTTAGAAAAAATCCAGTATAAAAATATAAATGGTATATCTGTGGTGACTTAAAGGTCATTGCTTTAGTGCTTGGTTTGCAACTTGGGTTCACAAAATTTTGCTGTGTTTGTGTGTGTGTGTGTGTGTGTGAATGGGAAAGCAGAGAGAGTTACGTGTCCCTACGTTATAAAATCATGGCCTAAATGTGAAATCTCTTATCCCTGGCTAGATAAATGTGTCACAAGACCCTTTAGTCAATAATGAAAAAATATATTTAGCTCCATTGCATATTAAATTAGAACTAATGAAAAATTTCATAAAGGCTACGGATAAACTTTCTGATGAATTCTTGTACTTGAAATCCAAAGATCTTCAAGTCAGTGACGCTAAACTGAAGGAAGGAATTTGTATAGGACCACAGATACAGTCATTAATGCTGATGAATATTCTGAAGGACTGTTAATCCACTAGAAAAAGCAGCCTGGCAGTATTTCAAAAAAGTATGTTGCAATTTCCTTGGAAACCATAAAGAAAACTATAGTGGGTGATCTTTAGCATTCTTATGAAGTTATGGGATGCAGCACATCCTTAAAAATTCATTTCTTGGACTCTCACTTAAACTTCATCCCAGAAAATCTTGGGGTTGTCAGTGATGAGCAAGAGAGAGCATTTCTACTGGAGAAGAGGTACCAAGGCAAGTGGAATTCTAATAAGCTGGCTGACTGCTGTTGGACCAGAAGAGAGATGTTCCAGGTGCAAAATATGCCCAAAATCACTATATACCAGTTTCTATCTAGTCAAAATAAGTAGTGTGACATTTAGAGTTAGATAGTTAGTAAAGGTAAAGGTCGTGGGGTTCCTATAGGTCCTGATGCTTCTCATAGGATTCACAGAGGTAGAGAGCTCCACATTCCTATTACAACTGTTGGCACAAGAATGGATGTGACGGGTTCATCATCACGCTCTGGCCATTCTTTACCTTCCCACAAAGTTTCCCCCACAGTACTCATTGTATAGCAGGCTGATTGGGCCTGGGGAGCCATTCCAGATATTCAGCTTCAAGGATATATCCTTGGCTCCGTCAGGGATCGAACCCCAGTTGTCCGAGTCGCACTCTGATGTTCTACCACCTGAGCCATAGATAGTTAGTTACTGATTTTATCACAAATTATAAAAAATCAAATAAATAAAAAATCCTGCCTGATGAGGAAAAACTAATATGATATTTGAATTCAGCAAGAAAAATACTTCTGGAATCTCATGTTTTTGTTCTTGTGAAAGAAAAAAGTTTATTTTGTAAACCAGTGTAATAATTCCACACTCACAGCTGCAAGTTGACAGATGGGACACCTCCATGAGTTTCAAGTGGTTCCTCTGGGCTTAATTGCAAACTCTGCCTTTACTTTTCTACTACTTGGTGATAATACACTGAGCAATTAGATACATATCAAGGGAACTTCACTAAAAATAACTTCATTAGTACTGAAAAGAATTTTTTAACTGCCTCCTATTCTGATAATTTATCTCTAAAAACTTTAGTTATACTGTGACAAAAGCATCTGTAGAAACGCTACAAATCAGAATAAAATTCTACTTTTTTCTTACCTGTGCACTAACATCATTGCATTCCAGAGCTAGGGATAGAGGACACTCTCCTCCACAGTCATTTTGATTAACATCTGCTCCTGCAGCAATGAGAGTTTTAATAATCTGCGAAGGAAATATTAGAAAAACAGTAAAAAAAAAAATTGCAGGAAGAATCATCAACAGTTACTTTGTAAAGAAAATTCATGCATAAGGGAGTGGAAAAATTTTCTTTTGTTGGTAAGGGTGTCAGGGATTGGAACAAATTACAAGTAGTGATGAATAATTTTCCAAAAATGCTTAAGGAATTTGGAATTAAAATTTGTAAATCATAATAATAAATGGGGGAGGAATTTAACATTCAAATTATAAAAGAAAATTTCAAAAAAATATGTTTATAAAAAAGGGTAAATGGATGAATTAGGGAATAGGCACCAGAGTGTTAGATCCATTGCAATTAAATTAATACTAATACAAAAAACATCAACAATTAAATAAAATTTTATATTCATTTCAGATGCAAATTAGAAGAAAAAAATACACATGTTGCAAATTGCTCAACTCTCAAGTTCAATCAGTAGCGTGCAAAAAAAAAAAGAAGAAAGAAAGAAAGAAGAAGAAGTTACCTTAAAAATAATTATGAGAAGGGCACCACTTTATTTTACAAATTTAAAGCAAAAGTGGTGCAACAAACGAAATAACTCAGGGCACAACACCCCTGATTATAATTATCTAATTTTAATATCCAATTATTTTTTGGATTGATGTTACATAACAAGAATGCAACATAGAACACTGGTAGATAAGTGGTAGTAAGGAGTGTGTATAACACGTTTCAAAGAAATATATGTGAGGAGCATAAGTGGTTTTCAAGTAGGCAACATGGCTTTAGGTAAGGATATTCATGTGAATCTCAGTTGGTGGGATATATGCAAGATTTTTCAGGTGAAATGGACAAGGGAGGTCAAATTGATAGTGTAACACTAGATTTTTCAAAGGATTTGACAGAGTGAGCCATAAAATGGTAGTAAATAAGGTAATATCTGTAATCGTAGGCTTCCGCGACCAGAGTCAGTTGATTCTTGGCTGTCCGGGTGGCGCCGCGTCATGTTCATCGTAGCCGACATTTCAACGTTCATTGTGGGGTCTTCTTCCATGGCAGAACTGCGTCTTCGATCAGTGAGTTGTCTTGTTTGATAGGCGAGGCCAGTGCCCGTCTGGTTGTTTTGATATGTCGCAATCAAAAGGTCCGAGCCATCACGTGTTTAGTCTGCCTGGAGGGGGCTTGCGCGGTCTGGTGGGAGGTGACATGTGACATGTCCTGTTCGCACCAGCGAGTGCCAGGCGTCGTGTAATTTCAGCCCGTTGTCTTCGATAATATTTTTGGGCGTTTAGCAATTTCTAATGCCTCCTTTACCCTCCTTGGCCACCATTTATCCTTGCGCACTATCAGGGTGGTATTTTTGAAGTCTATGGCATGATTGGTTTCAGCTGCATGCCGTGCAATGGCGGATTTGTCAAAGTTATTAGATTTATAATCGCGGATGTGTTTGCACAGCCTCTCCCTTATAGTGCACCCCGTTTCTCCTATATACATCCGACCACAGGTGCACGGAATCTCATAGACCCCGGCCACCTGTAGTGGAGGCAGCCTGTCCTTAACCTTGATGAGCTGGTTACTGACCTTTCTGTGCGCTTTGTAGACAGGTTTTATATCAACTTTTTTAAACAGCTTCCCGATTCTGTCAGTGACTCCTCTTATGTAGGGTAAGACAACTACTTGGCGTTCCTGAGAAGTGGCTTGATTAGACGTTGAATTGGCGTCTTTGTCTGTTGTAGCTGCATGCAATGCCTGTCTAATACAATGATTGTGGTAGCCTTTGGACTTGAATGTGTGTTGCAGTGCTTCCAACTCTGTTGTCAAACTATTTGCGTCACACACCTTCGTCGGGTTGCTCTGGTACACAAGGTCGTGAGGACGCCTCTTTTTGTCGCTGGATGGTGGTGTGATGCGGTGTGTAGATATCTGTTTGTGTGTGTCAGCTTCCGGTAACCAAACGTGACGATGGGAACCTTGGACACTCAGTGTGCCGGAAGCCAACACACACAAACAGATATCTACACGCCGCATCGCACCACCATCCAGCGACAAAAAGAGGCGTCCTCACGACGTTGTGTACCAGAGCAACCCGACGAAAGTGTGTGATGCAAATAGTTTGACGACAGAGTTGGAAGCGCTGCAACACACATTCAAGTCCAACGGCTACCACAATCATTGTATTAGACAGGCATTGCATGCAGCTACAACAGACAAAGATGCCAATTCAATGTATAATCAAGCCACTTCTCAGGAACACCAAGTAGTTGTCTTACCCTACATAAGAGGAGTTACTGACAGAATTGGGAAGCTGTTTAAAAAAGTTGATATAAAACCTGTCTGCAAAGCGCACAGCAAGGTCAGTAACCAGCTCATCAAGGTTAAGGACAGGCTGCCTCCACTACAGGTGGCCGGGGTCTATGAGATTCCGTGCACCTGTGGTCGGATGTACATAGGAAAGACGGGGCGCACTATAAGGGAGAGGCTGCGTGAACACATCCGCGATTATAAATCTAATAACTTTGACAAATCCGCCATTGCACAGCATGCAGCCGAAACCAACCCACGCCATAGACTTCGTAAATACCACCCTGATAGTGCACGATGATAAATGGTGGCCAAGGAGGGTAAAGGAGGCGTTAGAAGTTGCTAAACACCCAAACAATATTAACGAAGACAACGGGCTGAAATTACACGACGCCTGGCGCTCGCTGGTGCGAACAGGACATGTCACGTGTCACCTCCCGCCAGACCGCGCAAGCCTCCTCCAGGCCGACTAAACACGTGACGGCTCGAACCTTTTGATTGGCCGGGCATATCGAAACATCCAGACGGGTGCTAGCCTCGCCTATAAAACAAGACCACTCACTGATCGAAGACGCAGTTCTGCTGTGGAAGAAGACCCCAGAATGAGGGTCGAAACGTTGGCTACGATGAACATGACGCGGCACCACCCGGACAGCCAAGAATCAACTGACTCTGGTCGCGGAAGCCTACGATTACAGATATTACCTTATTTACTACCATTTTATGGCTCACTCTGTCAAAATCCTTTGAAAAATCTAGTGTTACACTATCAATTTGACCTCCCTTGTCCATTTCACCTGAAAAATCTTGCATATATCCCACCAACTGAGATTCACATGAATATCCTTACCTAAAGCCATGTTGCCTACTTGAAAACCACTTATGCTCCTCACATATATTTCTTTGAAACGTGTTATACACACTCCTTACTACCACTTATCTACCAGTGTTCTATGTTGCATTCTTGTTATGTAACATCAATCCAAAAAAATTTGGATATTAAAATTAGATAATCAGGGGTGTTGTGCCCTGAGTTATTTCGTTTGTTGCACCACTTTTGCTTTAAATTTGTAAAATAAAGTGGTGCCCTTCTCAATAATTATTTTTAAGGTAACTTCTTCTTCTTTCTTTCTTTCTTCTTTTTTTTTTTGTACGCTACTGATTGAACTTGAGAGTTGAGCAATTTGCAACATGTGTATTTTTTTCTTCTAATTTGCATCTGAAATGAATATAAAATTTTATTTAATTGTTGATGTTTTTTGTATTAGTATTAATTTAATTGCAATGGATCTAACACTCTGGTGCCTATTCCCTAATTCATCCATTTACCCCTTTTTTATAAACATATTTTTTTTGAAATTTTCTTTTATAATTTGAATGTTAAATTCCTCCCCCATTTATTATTATGATTTACAAATTTTAATTCCAAATTCCTTAAGCATTTTTGGAAAATTATTCATCACTACTTGTAATTTGTTCCAATCCCTGACACCCTTACCAACAAAAGAAAATTTTTCCACTCCCTTATGCATGAATTTTCTTTACAAAGTAACTGTTGATGATTCTTCCTGCAATTTTTTTTTTTTTTTTTTTTACTGTTTTTCTAATATTTCCTTCGCAGATTATTAAAACTCTCATTGCTGCAGGAGCAGATGTTAATCAAAATGACTGTGGAGGAGAGTGTCCTCTATCCCTAGCTCTGGAATGCAATGATGTTAGTGCACAGGTAAGAAAAAAGTAGAATTTTATTCTGATTTGTAGCGTTTCTACAGATGCTTTTGTCACAGTATAACTAAAGTTTTTAGAGATAAATTATCAGAATAGGAGGCAGTTAAAAAATTCTTTTCAGTACTAATGAAGTTATTTTTAGTGAAGTTCCCTTGATATGTATCTAATTGCTCAGTGTATTATCACCAAGTAGTAGAAAAGTAAAGGCAGAGTTTGCAATTAAGCCCAGAGGAACCACTTGAAACTCATGGAGGTGTCCCATCTGTCAACTTACTGCTGTAAGTGTGGAATTATTAGCACTGGTTCTACAAAAATAAACTTTTTTCTTTCACTAGAACAAAAACATGAGATTCCAGAAGTATTGTTCTTGCTGAATTCAAATATCATATTAAGTTTTTCCTCATCAGGCAGGACTTTTTATATTTATTTGATTTTTTATAATTTGTGATAAAATCAGTAACTAACTATCTAGGGCTCAGGTGGTAGAACATCAGAGTACGACTCGGACAACTGGGATTCTATCCCTGACGGAGCCAAGGATATATCCTTCAAGCTGAATATCTGGAATGGCTCCCCAGGCCCAATCAGCCTGCTATACAATGAGTACTGTGGGGGAAACTTTGCGGGAAGGTAAAGAATGGCCAGAGCGTGATGATGAACCCGTCACATCCATTCTTGTGCCAACAGTTGTAATAGGAATGTGGAGCTCTCTACCTCTGTGAATCCTATGAGAAGCATCAGGACCTATAGGAACCCCACGACCTTTACCTTCACTAACTATCTAACTCTAAATGTCATACTACTCATTTTGACTTAGATTAGAAACTGGTATATAGTGGTTTTCGGGCATATTTTGCACCTGGAACATCTCTCTTCTTGGTCCAACAGCAGTCAGCCAGCTTATTAGAATTCCACTTGCCTTGGTACCTCTTCTCCAGTAGAAAATGCTCTCCTTGCTCATCACTGACAACCCCAAGATTTTCTGTGATGAAGTTTAAGTGAGAGTCCAAGAAATGAACTTTTTAAGGATGTGCTGCATCCCATAACTTCATAAGATGCTAAAGATCACCCACTATAGTTATCTGCTTTATGGTTTCCTAGGAATTGCAACATACTTTTTGAAATACTGCCAGGCTGCTTTTTCTAGTGGATGTAACAGTCCTTCAGAATATTCATCAGCCATTAATGACTGTATCTGTGGTCCTATACAAATTACTTCCTTCAGTTTAGCGTCACTGACTTGAGATCTTTGGATTTCAAGTACAAGAATTCATCAGAAAGTTTATCCGTAGCCTTTATGAAATTTTTAATTAGTTCTAATTTAATATGCAATGGAGCTAAATATATTTTTTCATTATTGACTAAAGGGTCTTGTGACACATTTATCTAGCCAGGTATAAGAGATTTCACATTTAGGCCATGATTTTATGAACGTAGGGACACGTAACTCTCTCTGCTTTCCCATTCACACACACACACACACACACACACACACACACACACACAGCAAAATTTTCGTGAACACAAGTTGCAAACCAAGCACTAAAGCAACTGACCTTTAAGTCACCACAGATATACCATTTATATTTTTCATACTGGATTTTTTCTAAAACTATTTTCATATGGAGGCTATGATAACTACATATTCTTACATCTTATTGGAATAGATTGCAGCCTTTGAATCTGGAAGTTAAAACTTCAGCTTGCTATTTAGACAGGTTTCATATGTATATCAGTGACAAGTGTTACAGGTATTGATGGAAGTTCATTGCCAATATGTAGCAGCACAGCCTTCAAACTAACTTTAAGTGAGTCTATGAACAATCGCAACTCATCTGGTCGGTGTTGATGTTCAAGAGTTTCCATAACAGAACAATACCATTTTCTTCAGAAAAGCAGTCTTGAAAATCACTATGGCAACTACGATAACTACATATTCTTACATCTTATTGGAATAGATTCCAGCCTTTGAATCTGGAAGTTAAAACTTCAGCTTGCTATTTAGACAGGTTTAAATCACAAATCAGGTCATTAAAATCTTGTTGATTGGGAAAGTAGATTCTGATGAACAGCTACTGCCTTTTTATGTATTTTTATGTGTTTGTATAATTATGATCATTTGAATCATTTTCAGATGGAGCTAGGTCAGCAGAGTAACTAGTTAAGGACTTATCTGCATATTCTGGCACAGGGAAATATTCATTGTGTAAGACAGGACTCATTGTAGATGGCAAATTCGGATACTTAACTGTATATTTTGATTTAGATGTGATTCCTTTAATATTTGTTAAACAAAAATAACAATCAGATTGATGATTCTTCGGTTCTCTCCAAATAGTGGGAATTGTAAATGATATATGATATGTACAATTTTTCCACCCAGTCAAGAGTGTCAACAGGCTTAGGTGAAAGATCTGATACCACAGCCTTGCAGCCATCTACACAGGAAAGTAAAGCCACAATATTAATTAATCGGCTAATACCGATGCTAAATCAACTTGAAATAATAAAATTCAAGCTTTAAACATACAGCCGTAGTAGAGCAAAACCATCATAGGAAATGCAATATTTTTTTACAGCATAATTTCACTGTATTGCAACACTTTTGGACACTTTAAAGGTTTTTCATAATAATAAACAGCCTAAAGTTAATAAATCTTGTTCTAAAGAAACCATAGGAAAAAGTTTAAAACCATTTAAAGCATAAAACACTGGTATTGTAATCCATCACATTAAGTTACCCTTTACATTTCATGAAACCGCGGGTTTGAAGCAATTTTAGAAGTCAGCTGGTAGTGTTAGGCCAACTTAACAGACTTCTACATAATATAATAAAATTCTAGAGGGACTTACACAATTAGACAGTTGAAAGATTGTTTTCAGAGGAAATGCATTAAAGTCTCCTCGTGGTTACAGAAACTTTTTAAAATTACAAGCCCATCACGTAAAGTCAGTGGAAGAAATAATCGTCAAATAATAAAATAGTAACCTCTAAACCGAATTCCATAAGCCTTTTTGAGTAACATGCACTACTTTAATTAAAATACAGCAACTATAGGTAAGATTATACAACCTGGTTTTTAAAGCTACCAGAATAAGATATCCGCACTTAAAACTTCGTTATGACGTCATATATAACTTTTATATATATATATATATATATATACAGATGAATAAACATTTTGGTCAGGCTATGTATACGGCTGGTGGGAACAACTTGGTGTCTTTTGCTGGTTATCATTGGAGCAGGAAGGTTGTCAGTTTGCGCTGTGCTTGGTGTGAAACAGGAGGATGCGGGCAGCCATCTTAAAAACTTTATAGTGCAGCGGAACAGTTCAAAATAATTTCAATGTTGCTTTTAAATTTCTACGACGGGGTTTGGTCTGGTCTGATAGTTTTTCATAACTTGCAGTTTACAAACTTGGTGAAGATTTTCCAATAACCGATCGATTGTTTGGACTTGTACCATTTTTTTGAGAATATAGTCAAACTTAGAATTTCAATGAATGTTTCACGGTGTCCAGCTGGATGGAGTCAACAAATTACGACGTTTCAACAACCTGCTCGGTTGTCTTCATCAGGTCTATTTAGGATAATTACTTCTCGAAATCACCAACAGACTGGCTTAGCTGCCGCCGAAAATTCTAAGGTTGTGTATCGAGGGTTGCCAGGACGCCCAATCAGTGCACAGGACTTGAGGGTATCGATGTTGCGGAATGCGTATGGAGCCAACCGGTCACGCATCCAGGCACTCACCATGCTCAGCATTGCTTAGCTGTCAACTGAGGGTATCGATGTTGCGGACTGCGTATGGAGCCATAACAGGTTAACCATCCAGGTACTCACCATGCTGAACGTTTCTTAACTTGAAGCCGTAAGTGCTGGCGAACTTAATCCACGGCATATGTTTGCATCTATTTGGCCTTGTTGAGAAGATTTCTTTTTTGCAAGATGTAGATCCCTAATAATCGGCCTCCAGGCTTCACTCAAGTACAGTCCGCTATCCCTATTGATGTTATTATCGTTAAGCTGTATTTCCAATGCTTCCCAAATTACTGAGTCCCAGAATGAAGAGGCCCTGGCCAGCACCACCATTTCATCAAACACTATCTTATGCTCTTCATCGAAAGCATGCTTGGCTATTGCGGACTTTTCCACTTGCATCAGTCTCAAGTGTCGTTTGTGCTCGGTAATACGTTCAGGGATGGTTCTAATCGTCTGCCCCATATAAACTTTGCCACATTCACAAGGTATGGAATAAATACCAGGAATTCTTATGCCTAAATCATCCTTCACCAAACGAAGCACATCACGTATCTTGGCGGGTGGCCGAAAAATGCTTTTTATGCCAGACTGCACTAAGAGCCTTCCAATCTTTCCGGACGTGTTGCTGGCATATGGCAGAATGGCAAGAGTTTTAGGTGGTTCCATTAGTTCAGTCGGTAGTGTTGGTGGCTTCTGGATAAAACATGCTCTATCTGTCGCCAAGAGTACCCATTCTGTTCAAAAACAGTCCTTAGATGTTTCAACTCCAACGGTAGGCTCTCACGATCGGAAATGGCTCTCGCCTGCTTACCAATGTGGTCAATACGTAGTGGCGTTGTGCTGGGTGGTGGTAA
Organism: Vandiemenella viatica; assembly: GCA_031002005.1. Lineage (NCBI taxonomy): Eukaryota > Metazoa > Arthropoda > Insecta > Orthoptera > Morabidae > Vandiemenella > Vandiemenella viatica. The sequence continues at coordinate 45,637,721 of CM061918.1, read as the reverse complement.
CTGGTTGCACCCAATTAACCTTCAGTGTGGGTGGGTTTGTGGTACACACTATGTGCCAATGATCCAGTAGGTTTTTGAACAGAATGGGTACTCTCAGTGACAGATAGGGCGTGCTTTTATCCAGAAGCCACCAAGACCACCGACTGAACTAATGGAACCACCTGAAACTCTTGCCTTTCTGCCATATGCCAGCAACACGTCTGGAAAGATTGGAAGGCTCTTGGTGCAGTCTGGCATAAAAAGCATTTTTCAGCAGCCCGCCAAGATACGTGATGTGCTTCATTCGGTGAAGGATGATTTAGGCGTAAGAATTCCTGGTACTTATTCCATACCTTGTGAATGTGGCAAAGTTTATATCAGGCAGACGATTAGAACCATCGTTGAACGTATTACCGAGCACTAACGACACATGAGACTGGTGCAAGTGGAAAAATTCGCAATAGCCGAGCATGCTTTCGATGAAGAGCATAAGATAGTGTTTGATGAAACGGTGGTGCTGACCAGGGCCTCTTCATTCTGGGACTCAGTAATTCAGGAAGCATTTAAAATACAGTTTAACGATAATAACATCAATAGGGATAGCGGACTGTACTTGAGTGAAGCCTGGAGGCCGATTATTAGGGATCTACATCTTGCAAAACAGAAATCTTCTCAACAAGGCCAAATGGATGCAAACTGACACCGTGGATTAAGTTTGCCAGCACTTATGGCTTCAAGTTAAGCAACGTTCATGCATGGTGAGTACCTGGATGGGTAACCTGTTATGGCTCCATGCGCAGTCCGCAACATCGATACCCTCAATTGACGGCTAAGCAATGCTGAGCATGGTGAGTGCCTAGATGGGTGACCGGTTGGCTCCATACACAGTCCGCAACATCGATACCCTCAAGTCCTGTGTCCTGGCAACACTCGATACGCAACCTTCGAATTTTCGGCGGCAGCTAAGCCAGTCTGTTGGTGATTTCGAGAAGTAATTATCTTAAATAGACCTGATGAGGACAACCGAGCAGGTTGTTGAAATGTTGTAATTCGTTGACTCCATCCGGCTGGACACCCGTGAAGCATTCATTGAATCAATATGCCGGGAAAGTCTCCATTTACAAATTTGAATTTTAACTTAGCTGCAGTGACTCTTGTTACTGTATGAACCTCACCTTTCCTCATTTAGGGTTAAATGAAATAAGGTGACGCCGAAAGGATTTTAGAACAATCGATTATACAGATGGCACATAAGTAACACGGTTGGAGTTAAGGTGATTAACTGTTTATCCTAACCCCGTGAGCACTTGAACCTGAATCATCATGAAACAAGTTTAAAGCATTTGTCATGTCAACAATGTGCCATTGGGATATTAATGTGCATTAAAGAATCCGTTCCTCATTTCAAAATTCTTGTCTACATTTCATTGATTCATGTAATAAAGAAAATTTGATGTTTGTGTGGGTGAAATAAAATTTTAAGCTAAGATTTAATACTTTTATGCTGTTTGAATATTTTTCTTTTAAGTTTTGATAATGCTCCTGTTTGCAGGTTTTTGAAATCCTTATTGCATCCGGGGCAGATTTTAAGAGAGTATATATTTATGGTGAGAAAATCCTCTCTTACGCTTTACAGTATAACAACTTGGAAGTAAGTGTTTTTTTGTCAGAAAGTTTAAAATTATAGTTAGAATATTTTACATTTTTATCCACTTATGATTAATACATTAACTAATATATAAGTTGTAATGATCACCTGAGTAGCTAAGTGGAAAAACAATGTAAGTCTATTGAATAAGAAGTAATTATTAATTGTTACTACAATAAAATGTTCATATGTATTGTTTTAATACATCAGCTGAAGTACTAATAAATTTATTTGAACAATGCAGCTTTATAGAAAGCATTTGCGTTGTCATGGTAGTTACACAGTCATAATTAATAACAAAAACAAAATTCTGAGGGAAAGGTAATGGTGGTAAAGGAGTAACTAAGACAGACGCAAGGTATGAAAGAAATTAAGAGAGGAGAAAAGAAAATCTCTTTCTCTGTTGGAGAGTAAGTCTTCAACTTCCTTCTAGGTTTTCAGATATTCGCGTATTTGAAGCAAATTTGATTCATGGATGAACTGGACTTTTGCACTTTTGGATTCCTGGTTGAACTATGAAATACATTGAAGCAAAAGAAGGGCCAATTATTATGATCATAGTGCGGTACATGTATTAAATTGTCAGATATTTGGTGATATGTTTGATTGAGAAGACAATAAGGCAATGTTACTTTGGGCGTAACTGTGATGTATATTTGATTGCTTTCTTGGACAGTGAAGATAACATTGCAAAATGTTCTTATGTAAATATTTTAAGCGATATTGTATTCTTATGAGTAGTTGTATCTTGGTAAATCAGCATAAGGAGTCCCGTATTTATATTTGTTCCATTTTAATGTTTTTTCCTACTTTTGTACCATAATACTGTTTATCTATGATGACTATTGCTTACAAATAAAAATTTCAAAGGTACAGTAATTGCAAATTTTTTTAAGTAAAATAGCAAACACTGCTTTGTATCTACCAATGTCTCTAACAATCACTCAAACAGGAAGTGACTTTAAAGAAAAGTTTCATTTATAAATAGATATATCTGCAAATAAAAATTTGGGTACAGGCTAAACCACTGCTTACCGTAGATGATGATGGACAGCATCAACATAAAAAAACGAGACTAACAAGCATCCTGTCATCATCTATGGTAAGTGGTGGTTTATTCTCGTATCCTTATTTTTAGTTTTGTTTCTTTGTGATACATATTCACTAGGCAGGCATTGTTGTGATCAGATCTAACCTTGTCAAGTGTCTCGTATTGAAAATGTATAAACAAAGTAAAAATGAGAAAAAAATATATTTTTAGGAGGAGTACATTACTATTACTATTACTATTACTCCGCGATTCACTAAAAGTGTTTGGCGGAGGGTGCATTGCACCTATCAGGAAAGGTAATGGTTTGGAAGGGATATACGGGATATGGCAGGTGGCGCCCATGGGCTATTGTGAGGAACCATCCCAGCATTCGCCTGGAGCGATCTGGGGAAACCATGGAAAACCCAGATCAGGATGGCCTTTTTTTTAATATATATATATATTTTTTTTCCACGTGGCCCTCTCCCGGATTTTCAAGGTCCGAGGGGAAGATTGGGACACCGCCGCAACTGCGGTGCTCTTCACATCTGGTACATTCAGATGAATACCAATGGGAAATTTTACATTTGAGATGAATTCTATTTTTTTAAAAATTTAATTTAATTGCAATGGAGCACAGGCTCCGGTGGCAATTTCCCTACACACCCATCTATCAACAGTATGCCACTGAAATGCTGGAAACGTGATGTTCCTGGAATGTCATTGACTTGGAACCATGTGGTTTTGTTCCAAAATTTAAGTCACAATCAAATAAGTCAGAATTTCATGTTAAGCAAATGGTTTATTTCCTTCCATTAAATTTGAAATCTCAATTAATCTCAAAATGTTTTATTACATTTTGATTTTAAGCATCGCTCCACCAAACCAGTTTTGATTGTCTCATAGATCTTGCATTGTTTGGTCTAATGCCCCCAAAGACTTTTTATGTGCCATCGTATATTCATCCAAAATGACCAGTGCAAAAAACTTTGGCCATTGCACAGTTTTTGAACTTTGGAGATTCATTGATTTGCATATTCAATGGCAACTTGAATGCTGAATGCACTGTTTGACCACCTTCCAACAACGTAAAGCAGCGGCAAGTGCATTTTCATTCTGCGAGCTAATCATTACCAAAATCAATGAGATTAAAAAAGTTTGTTCAGTCCCACCAGGAGCATCCAAGAAGAAAATCCCTCTTGTTCCATTATTCATGAGAGTGCTGTATGCATATTTTAGTTGCCAGTTCAACAGCAGAACATTCATATGAACTGATTCTTGCAATGCATCACAATCATATTGTTTTTTTGCATTACAACTCTTATGTGTCGTGCATCAGACAATTGGGTGCTATCATGCCTAATTGAGGTAATAATACCTTTTTCCATATCATCAAGCCCATGTCTTCAAATAATATCAATGGAATAGAAAGAAAATAACTACATTTGTTGGACAGATCGTGAAACATCACAAAAATAAAAGCAAAAGTAATTTTATTTTAATATAGGCTGAATTATTTTTACAGATTTTTCTCCAGATCTACCACTTTTTTTACAATGTGAACCATTCAGTTGAGTTATTTCCACTGAGGGGCAACCCTTTTTTTTTTTAACACATATCCATCATTCAAATTATAAGTTATGATCTTGAGTTCATACAAAAATCCCATAGAAAAAAATCACTTTCAGTTTTTCTTGAATTTTCTCAGCAACGTTTCCCATGTTTCTTTCTCTAAAAACCTTATTCAGACAATTGCAAACACTTTAAAAAAAATATCCAAATTGGTCCATAAAAAAAAACATTCTGGTGCTCCCAAATTTTCCAACTTTCCACACAATTTTCCATGTTTTATTTCTCTTAAAACCTTGTTCGGACTATTACAAACATTTAAAAAAATTAGCCAAATGGGTACTTCGAAAAAGCACTTATAGTTTCTCCCAAATTTTCCAATTTTCCACACAACTTTTATAATTTTTCTTTCTCTAAAAGCCTTATTTGAACTACTACAAACAAACAAAAATCCCAAATCAGTCCAGTCATTCTCATGTGATGTGGTTACCAAAGAACAGCATTTAATTTTTTATTTATATAGATGATAATTATTTGTGCTATTAAGTTTAACCTCACTTATGCCTTCACTATAAATATCTTTTATTTCCATCATGTGTGTCAATTTCTGTTAATGGATTTCATTACTGAAGATTCCTTATTCTAGAGCCTTGACACACTTCCAGAAATAAGTAGAATGAAAAGATGAGGGGAGCATTGCACTAAAATTTTATATTTGAATTCCTGTTTTATTCTGAGGCAATGTATGAATATTCACAAATATGCTCAACATGCTTCATAAAACAAGCTTCTTATACAAACTACTAGTCTCACTACATTTTTGTTATACTGACTTAAAGGCTTATCACCATATTTAACAGAAATATATTTGATTACTTAGAACATTAAAAACAAGAGATCGAGTAAAATTTAACAGAAGAAAGAGATAATCATTAGGATTGGATCAGCTGTAGCTCAGTGACTTTCTGTACTGACAATGTACTTTTATAAAAGACACTGCTTTATGCTGTTGAATGACATGCTGACATATTCAAAATTTGCATGGCATTTTGAGAGCATACCTAAGTCGGGAAGTCTTTTTATACTTTCTCGGCTAATGGTACATGAAGAGTGGTAATTAATCCTTGCTTTATTCTTAACAAAACTATAAATTGTAGAACCAACCTTACCTTACAGCTCTGATATACTCTTTCTGTCATATGGGCTGTCATGGACAAAAACCAGAAACACTGGGCTACCCCACTTTCTTAAAATACCAGATTTTGTCTTCAAAATGTGACAACAACCTATTGGTTGAAGGCACCAGCCAGACTGGCTAGTGACATCAGAGCATTACCTAGTTACATGCTCCAATGGATGGATTTCAACCACATGTATCTACACCTTCTTCTTTTCTAGTATTTAACCGACATTGCAGGGTCTGCTTTACTGAACTTCTTCATTTGAGGCATTGACTATTTGCTTGTCCTACCACTAGGCATCCAGCCAGTGCTTCCTGGGTCTCCCTTATGGTCTTCAGTGCTACGGACTTATACCGAGTGCTGTTCTCACAGCTGAAGTGTTGTTGCCGCATAGTACATGGTCGTGGTATATTAGACGACCCACTTGTGTTTTTTCAGAAATCGGAGCCACACAAAATCTGCCTGATCTTTATCATTCCTGATGTTTTCCAGTCTAGTAAGTCCCTGTGGCCAGCGAATCTCTTCGTTTCCATGACATGCAGCTGTTGTTTTGGTTGTTTCACTATTGGTCAACATTTGATTCCATACAGTGCTACTGGTAAAACAATGGTTCTCTAAATCTTTGATTTAAGGTACAATGGCACCTTTCAGTCAAAAATGACACCTGTGATCTGACAACACTTTATTCAGGATGTAACGACTCTGTTTCGGGCATCTGGGAGCATCTGACCATCTGAATAGATTACTGTACCCCAGTACTTGAAGTCAGATGACTTACAAAGTTCAACACTGTCGATATTAACAGATCAATCACTTGTAACTCTACATTCCATGTACTCAGTCTTCCATACATTAAGTTGCATGCCAAGTTTGTTGATAGAAGTTTGTTAGATTTGTTGTTCCAATTCTTGATGAGACTTGCAGGGGACCATGATATCAATGGCATAAAGCAATGTCCAGGGGTGTGGAGTAAATAATTCTGTAGGAGTGGTGTCAAGACAGATGACATACAAGAGTGGGCACAAAGTCGATTCCTAATGAATCCTAGCTGTGATGGAAAAAGTACATGTATTTTCCTTCTCATGATATTAATCGGTTTGCTCCTTCTCAAAATATTCCGTTGTACATTTAATAATTTATGCTTAATTCTATACCTTATATTTCTTTACTTGTTCTCACTTTATTTTGTCCATTAATAAGTTTCTACCTGATATTAAATCTTCAACAATCCATATGCCATTACCTTCTATGTAATACCATTGTATTACCAGTTGAAAGAATAACAGTCATTAAGTGGGTCAGTGTGATCACATCTGATCTCGTATCACTTACTTACAAAAGTAAGGTTCAACACTGAAATATTGTGTTTAACACGTTCATCTTTTTGGTGTTCATTGTACACAGCTGTGATCTTATATGGTAAGTGTTGGGTTGAATTTCCCTATCCTTCCTTAATTTAAATATGTTAAATGTTTGGAATGGAGAATAACCACTGATGGCTAGTCCAGTGTCAAAACACTGATAGACATATAATCGTAGGCTTCCGTGGCCAGAGTCTGTCTGGGTGACGCCGTGTCACAATTTGTGCAGCCATCATTTTGACTATCCTGTTGCTGTCTTCTGCTAGGGCAGAACTGTGTCTATCAGTGTGTGGTGCTGTTATGTAACTGTGGCCTGTGAATTCTCTAGATGCGTCAGGGACCATGGCTATATAACAGCACCACATGCCGACAGAAGACGCAGTACTGCCCTAGATGAACACTGCAGGAGGATGGTCGAAACATTGGCTGCGCACATCATTACTCGGTGTCACCTGGACAGCCAAGAAACACGGATACACATGTAAAGTTGTACACACAATGAATGTTGAAATTGTCAGATTTATATCCCTTCAACAACAATAGAGTGAATTAGTTGCATGATGATGGATGATGTAAGCATCTCAGAGTTTGTTAAATTCTAAACCTCGTCACTACAGGATATGGGGGATGGGAATCATACAGAATCTGATACTGCAGCCCATAGTCCCACACAGCCTGATTTAAAATCTAAAAACTAATTCAACATGGAATACCAGCTCTAAATTGACAGTTAATGATAAAAAGTAACCTTTAAACTCACCTAAATCATTGCAATCCTCAATAGTTCAGCTTGTAAACACTTGATTTTTATTACGAGACCATATCGTTATTTTTCAACCCTTTTTGATGCAATAAAAATTGTTTATAATAATAACAAACTGGGAGAAAGAAATTTACAATAAATCAACAGTTTCAGGCAAGAAAAAGTAAAGAATACATGATTTTGAAAGTTCGATAAACTCACATTTTCAACACTGCCTAACGTCATGTTTTCAGTAATTTTGGGAACCAACATGTAATTTTTATGTAATAACAACAAACACTGCACAACATGTAAAACTTTTCAAGCATTCCACACAGTCAAACTGGCACTAAATCAGTTTTAATGTAATTATACAGTGGGGAAAAATGCTGACAACTACAGATTCGAATTGTACACGATTTAACACACATCAGTAAACAAAATCACTTTCAAAATGTGGAATGAATAAAGCTGGAGGCTGTGCCGCAGATCATTCCTCAAAATAAACACTCTTTCAACAGTAATTTTGACAAAATAGTTAGTTTAGACAAATGGCGACTTCCCGATACAACACCACAATTTTTGCGAGGTCGATAACTTTTAAAATATACAACTTTCAGAAAAAATATAAACCATTCTGGAAACTGGAGAAATCATAGAACCCAGTGACATAAGTTTTAAAGTCTGAAACTAAAGAAGTCATAAAAACTTGGAACACGATGTCACGAAAAACGGTATCGCTGCACGGTACACATTTGATTTATTTACAGCAAACTGAGTAATTTTAGAGGGATAGTTATGATAAACTAAATCAATCAACAGGCAGAACACAATACACTGTAAAATTTAGAACACTTGAAGTTACAGAATTTTTCTGAACTATGTTTAGAAGTGGATAGCTACAGGTGTCTTAGGCCCGAGGATATATAAGGAATTACTGTCTTGAGGCTGCCACATTTGGTTGAAAGTCATTGGAGCAGTTTTCATGCTGTGTGGAGCCGAATTTTGCCACCTGAGACATTCTGGGTAGTCCAGGAAGTAGTCCGAACCACCATACTGTTTGGCAGACATCATGAACATTTTGAACGTGTGACTTGTGGATTTTAAAATGAGACTTTGAAATTTGTTTTAACAGGGGTCAGTCAGTTTTATTCCTCTTCATTACTTGCAATTTAAGAAATGATTTGTCCGACATCCAATTTCAACTGTAAAAGTGATTTATAATGTGACTTTGAAGAATATAGTGAAATTTCAACCTGAACTGTGCTTCTCTTTTTCTTGTTAGTACTCATATACATTTCATTTCCTGAAGGTAATTAGGAAAGTGGTGGCCATAATTAATTACAGTTGATTCATCCAGGCTTTTCCATGGTTTAACAGTTTGAACAGTTTATTTTTCGACAGAACTGAAAGTAAATTGGATGTTATTCAGGTGATAGAATCAATACTTCAACCACAGTATTGGTTATGTCCCTGACAATGTGTCTAAAAATTTCAATATGTTTATTTTCGTGTTTTGATGTCCCAGGAATCTTAAACTTTGGCAAGCGGTTCTATTAGAATAGATAAAATATGATAATAAGTTTTGAATGTGATTTTTTTTTTTTTTTTTTTTTTTTTTTTGCATTAAGGTGGTAAAGCTACTGATCAGAAATGGTACTGATGTAAATGCTGATGATGGTGATCATACTGCACTCTACAGAGCTGTACGGAAAAACAACTTAGAGGTAATAATTCCTGCTGCTTCTTTGATATTAATTTTATCCTGCAATGTCTTACAGTTTTAAGAAATATGTATCTATAACCTTAAAAATATACGAATATTAATATCACCTCATGGCGTTTCTTCCTACTCCATTGTCTCAAAGTTATTAAAAATTTGATACGAACACTGCCATATGTGTGGGCACCGGTGAAGTAAATTTTGCTTTAGTTTCACATACCTATCTTTCAAATTACTGCCATCTGATCAATCTCATGCATAACATTAGTAAGTGCATTTCAGGTTTGTTACATTTTACAGGGTACCATATAAGATAAGAACTAGATTATGTTAAAGTTTAACCTTCACAGATATCACCTTGCATATGCATTTTTATCTAATTTCAAGATTTCTTTACTAAATATTTCTTTGCTTAATATTTTTGACATTGTTTATTATTATTATTTTTTTTTTTTTTTGCTGTCATCAGTCTTTCAACTGGTTTGATGCAATCCTCCATCTCTTCCTATCCTGTGCTAACCTCTTCATTTCTACATACCCCTTACAACTCACATCCTCAATTATCTGCTTCATATATTCTAATCTCTGTCTTCCTCTACAGTTCTTACGTTCGACTGTTCCCTCCACTAACAAATTAACCAATCCAGCATGTCTCAAAATATGACCTACCAGCCTGTCTCTTCTTTCTGTAAGATTCTTCCATAAACTTCCTTTCTCGCCCATCATTTCCAAAACTTGTTCATTTCTCACTTTGTCTGTCCACCTTATTTACAGCATTCTTCTGTAGCACCACATTTCAAATGCTTCAATTTACTTTCTTTCCGGTATTCCTAAAGTCCATGTTTTGCTACCGTAAAGTGCTGTGTGCCACACATTGAGTTTTAAAAAGTTCTTTCTAATTCCTGGATCAATATTCTAAACTAAAAGGTTTCTTTTTTTCATGAAGGCTCTTTTTGCTAGTGCTATTCTGCTTTTAACATCATTCCTGCTTCGGCCATCGGTTGTAATTTTGCTTCCCAAGTAACAGAACTCACTTACTTCTCCTATTGCATCCAATCCTATTTTTATATTTAATCTACTAGTATTGGTATAATTTATGCTACATTTCATCACTTTTGTATTGCTTTAATTTATATTCAGTCCAAAATCTTCCTTCATTTTTTTTTTTTCATGCCATTCAGTAACTTCTCAATATCCTCAGTCCTCTCTGCTAACAAGACAATGTCATCAGCAAATTGTAGCATACTGATTTTTTCTTCCTGAAAACTTATGCCACATGGAAATTTTTCTTTGACTTTCTTCATTGCTTCTTCTACATACAAGTTGAATATTAACGGGGATAGACTACAACCTTGTCTCACACCCTTTTTAACTGATGCATGTCTCTCGTGATTCTCTACTTTTATTACAGCCACTTGATTATTATATAGTTTATAAAGTATTCTTCTATCTCGATACTTTCAACCTGTCTTCTTTAAAATTTTGAACATCTTGTCCCACCTAACATTATCAAAGGCTTTTTCTAAATCAACAAATGCCATAAAAGTATCTTTGTTTTTCTTGATCCGCCCTTCAAGTATTAATCTTAAAGACAGAATTGCTTCCCTTGTACCGCAATTTTTCCTAAACCCAAACTGATCTTCACCTATTATCTCTTCTACTACCCTTTCCATTGTTCTGTATATTATTCCGGTCAGTAATTTTGAAGCATGTGTTTTAGACTAATGGTGTGATAATTCTCACATTTGTCAGCTTGTGCTTTCTTTGGAAGTGTGAGATGATATTTTTATTAAAATCAGTTGGAATTTCTCCTGTTTCATAACTTTTTGATACCAGCTTGAATTATCTTTCAATTCCATCCTCTCCTAGGGATTTAAGTAGTTCTGCAGGGATCTCATCAATTCGAACTGCCTTATTTGCTTTCAAGTCATTCAGAGCTTTATTAAATTATGTCCTTAAAATAGGATCTCCTAAGTCATCAATGTCAACATCGCCTTCCTTTTTCATTACATTATTGTTCAAGTCGTCCCCAACATACAGTTTCTCAATGTATTCCTTCCATCGGTGAGCTCTATCTTCTGAGTTTAAAAGAGGTTTCCCATCGGTAGCTTTAATGTTCATACCCCTTTTCTTCATTTCTCCAAAATTCTGTTTGATCTTTCTATATGCAACATCTAATTTTCCTACGACCATTTCCTTTTCTACTTCTTCACATTTTTGTTGTAGCCATTTTTGTTTGGCTATTTTGCATTTCCTATTTATTCGATTTCAAAATTGCCTGTACTGCTCTCTTCCTGCTTCATCCTGAGCATTTTTGTACCTTCTCCTCTGATCCATCAGCTCCAAAATTTCTTCTGTGATCCAAGGTTTTGAGCCAGCTTGTTCCCTAAAGCCTAATGTTTCATTATTTCGGTCTTTAATGCATTCCATTCGTCCTCGGTTGAGCTCCTTTCAGAGTTACTTCTTAGACCTAAGTCTACCATTTCTGCAAATTTTTCTCTCATGCTAGATTGTTTGAGTTTATTCACTTCCAGTCTGTTCTGCTTATGATCAGAGTCTATGTCTGCTCCTGGGTACGCTTTACAGTCTAGAACTTGATTCCTGAATCTCTGTTTGACCATGATATAATCTAGCTGATATCTGCCTGTATCCCCAGGACGTTTCCAGGTGTATATTCTTCTTGCATGGTTCTTAAACAGTGTGTTTGCCACTGGTAGCTTATATCTTTCACAAAATTTTAGCAACCTGCTTCCTTGCTCATTTCTTTCTCCTAGACCAAAACTTCCTACAGTATTCCCCTCTTTTTCTTCTCCCACTAATGCATTCCAATTATTTATTAATTATTACTAGCTAAAAAGTATTTTTAAAAGTATAATTAAAGTTCAGGATTTTAGAGTTATGAAAATGATTTTTCCCTTATCTGATTCGTGACACAATCTTTTATCTTCTCTCATTCTCATTCTTATCTCTTCATCTCAACATATTTTTTTTTTTACAAATTATTTTTTTAATTATCTGCTTTAAACTTCTAACCTTTTTTCCTCTTCAGTATAACCTTGACTTTTTCCCTTGATTTACTTTTTTTATTGCTTCGTCAACATCGAGGTCTTTGAGGCAGAATGGGACTGGGGACAAGGAACATGAAAGAATTCGGCCATGGCCTTTTGAATGAAGCATTCCAGGATTTGCCTGGTGTAATCGACCGTTTTGGGCTTAGTCGATTAGTTGACAGGATGGTTGAGTGGTGGGCCGCCTTTCCTATCATGGCACTGCGTGTAATTGCTCGTATGGGCCTAGGGCTTAATGCTGGAGGTTGTTGCAGTTGTGAGCACAATGTGGCATTAGAGAAACCGACCAGATCCTAGGTACTGACCTGTGCGAAGTATTCCCACAGTTTGCCTCGGCAACTTCTGCTGTCTCCTCGTAGTACGGCGGCTAGATGGATTACTGTTAATCAGGATAACTGACACCACATGGTTAAGGACATGACCCTTTGCTTTATAATAGTACCATGTAATGATCATTGAACTGGGCTATGGCTAGCTATAGGTTCTTCTACTGCTATTACAATAGACAAGGCGTCTAACTGCAACGATAGGCGTTTAATGTACACTCTAGACTGAAGCCAATACATCCGAATGAATACTGCCTGCTAGGCTAACCCCGATGGTACTAATAACTGAAGCCATAGTTTCTTGACGTTAATGATCTACTCAAAGTATAGATGGTGGATCCATTACTTACAATGGAGAATGGCTAGCAGCTAGTCTTGGTAGCGATGGTCCCTGCTATCAGCCATGACGCGAGACCCGGCTACGGAGAGAGGCACCCTAACCGTTAAACTGACATAGTGTCTGCCCTACAGTACTGATACTTGCAGAAGAGCCCCAGTGTGTACCGTCGCTCGTAATTTATCCCGATCGTCGAACGTTCTAGATGTTCGATCGGTCGTCACCCGGTCATCGCCTTCTGTCCTGGCATCTGCTGACGCTTGCGTCTGCAAAACGAGGCTAACCTCACGCGAACTCTCCGCGTGCGTACGGGACGTTGCTTTCAACTAAAGTACTAATATTTAACCTTAACTAATATGTCTCAAAACCGTCCAATTCACTATCCCCCCACCTAAAATGTCGAACGTCCTCGTGAGACGAGTTATCTAAGTATACAAAATTTGATTTTGTTAGTTAACAAATTAGTAATCTGATGAATCCACCACCTTGCTCAGATTAATTCAACCAAATGAGAAAGTGAAAAATATAATTGTTATATCGGGGGTAACCTCGCAGTAGCTTACAAGGTAAAAAGTTTCAAAACACAAATATGAAATTGTCAATCCATTAAGTTCACTTGGAACAATATTGAATTTTAACAAAAAATCAATAAACAATTACAGGTTATATAACTTACTGTCTCATCAACCCTAACTCTGAATTTTTCTGAAAATATTTTAGCTATGTTTACATTATGTGAAATTTCGCATAAATCGCATAAATTTTATAAAAGTTATGTTTTCCAATGTTACAAGACAAATTGAATTTTCGTTGCATCACAGATTTTCTAGTTTGAACTGTTCAAATTTTGTTTCTTTCACAGAAAGTCTTTCGAGTTTATAACCGTTTCATATTTTTCCCCAATTATGATCACGCTAACGCACATGATGTTGTTCACTGTAAAAATACAAATTGATATTCATCGATACTGTTTCATACAGTTTCTTTTCCTTTTTAAAAATAATGTCTTTGTACTTAGCACTGTTCCACTTTCCGAAGTAGATGCGGAAGCGCTAACGCTACGAAGAATGCGATGTCAGCTGACGTTTCGCGTGTCGCCCTGGCTGACTCCGTCTGCTGCTGAAACAAACGCTTACGCCAGTACGCATTCCCAAAGATTTATAATTGTACATATGAATTTTGGAACATTTCACAGCATCGAAAGAAACATTTTCCAATAAAATTTGTCATAAATTATAAAATCTGTCTTCTGACTAATGAAATAGAATCAAATTAATATTACTTTTGAACATTTCAGATTTCTCATAACTTAACGGTGTATAAACACAAGAACAATAATTTTAAACCTAATCTGACAGAAGTGAACGAAATTTCGATAATTGAGCTGTGGATGGGTACATTTTTCAGTTATTAATTTTCTGGTTAGTCCAGTATGTGGTCTCCGATCCAGACGCCAATCCAGGCAAAACCCATTAGACAGTTATTTATTTGTTAATATTGTCGGACGTGGCTATATTTCAGTCAAGGTTTATCTTCTATAATTCTTAACTCTAATCATTACTCCTACTCGTCCTTCCTCACAGGATGTGATAAGGTTTTTAAGTTTAGCATCATACTTACAAATATATTCGTTCTCTACGCCGTGCGGTCCTGATCACTGCCCAGTGTGGCAGGTACACACACGTGGTGACCATTCGATTGCTTTGCTTCCGTAGTCTCTTTTCCCCCCGTCTCTGGCTGACCATTTTGTCAGGTTATTAAAGCTTGATGCACACCACTGGATTTTTAGCTTGTACCTTGAGACTGGCTGTGAATCATATAGTTTGAAAATTTAATCCCCATGCTGCCTAACAGCAAGTTTGCCATTAACATCTTTCCTAAATTCTATTCCCATTCCTAGAAAAATTCTCTCCTTTTCATTAACCAATCTTCTTGACCCACTGAAACAATAGAGAAATTCGTTAATAATGTAACTAGTACTCTTCCTCTGAATAAGGAATTATTTAGAGTTTGTTAGAATTTGAAGTCTAATCTCTCCTGTTCTACCAATTATATTCTAAATTAAACACTTTGTGTTCTAAACTATTGTACTCATTATTTACTTAAAATACAACGTAATGTTAATGTTCTCCTTTTTTCCCTTATTTTTCCTTTTTCCTCTTTTTTTTTTTTTTTTTCTTTTTTTTTTTTAGAACTTAGCTAACTAGCCATGCAGTCATTAAGATGTTACCATTAGCGCTATTTTTAATTTTCAGAGTCTTTTCCGTGGCTCTTTCTCACTTTCTTTAGGTGGTATTACGTGTCCTCCTTTTATTCACTTGCTTGTTTCCCTCAAATAACGTGTGATTACATTGTGCCATTCGCGCGAGATTACCAGCGTTATCGTATTTGCTCTTGTTACGGAACTCCTATATGGACTATTTATCGATTCTTCTTTTAAAGAGCTTTACGCATATTTCATACTTAAAGATTAATTACAGATTCCTTAGCTTCACTTAATTGTAAGTTTGCTATCATACGTGATTGAGTTACCAACTAATACTCAATTAGTGATACACTGGAAACATACTAAGTGATATTAACTCGAGAATAATTTTCTAGAAAGAAAAATGTTTTTAGGATTGTGAAAGAGTAACAGACATAGAATGCTTGTTTGGTCTTCCAAAATTCAAGTTGACATACTATGTCATTTAAAGAGATCATTTATCACTCCACCTGCCCTATTTCTTTAATACTACCCCGGGTATATTTTACGTTCACTGAGACAACCTGAACTCAGGACCCGTCGCTTCATAGGCACAGCCGTATTCTCTTTTTGACTGTCCTATAAGCCAACAATATACTCTTCTCACCTGCAGCGTGGACGTATGAAAAACCTGTCTTCACATGACATCGTGCACCTAATTTTCCATATGCCAAAGAAATCAATGAAAAATCAATTTTCTAATCAACAAGGATTTACTGCAATGCTGACTTACCCAAAAGAATGTAATTGTAGAAGAAATTATGTTTAACAGAGAAAGAAAAAAAATCGTATGACAGAGATGCATAAAATTTACATTAATTCTACGTTCATTGTACCGGATGTTAACATTTTTCATCTGATTTAGCTTGCTCGGACTTAGAAATATTACCCTCACACTGTAAGTAGTTAATTCTATCTTATTGTGGCTTAACATTCGTTAAACTTAACGTTTATGCTTCATTATACTTCCCGTGGCTTTACTGTTTATTACTCTGTGGCTGGTTCTAGATTATTTCTACATCTTACCAGGGGCTTCATTACAACATTAATCGACATGGAGTTTACTTATATCTTGACTGATTTCGAATTTCGCTAATGTTTAAAGGGATCCAATAATTGAAAGGATTTATATCGCTGAGCGTGGTAGTAGCAAAGGAACATGACGTTGTGATCCGTTTTGCGATGAGTAGGCATCCTCACCATCTGAACACAAGTCTCCCAAACAGCTGCGTAAGCGTTCCCTTCCAGGCAATCTTAGACGCAGTGTTCCTACTCCACCCATCTGACTATGGAAAAATTTACTGTGGAATTTCTAATGTAATCTTAGATAAGCCAAATCACTTCTAGTCTCCATGTGAACCTATCCTTAGTGAGTTCCATTGATCGCTCATATCCACCTTCGGATAGTATGTTGTTAATAATTCACGCGAAAACGATCCCAAAAAGGCGAGTTACTTTGATCGCTCCTATCCACCCCTGGGTATCATATTTCTGATTACAACAGCACCAGTTTAAACTCTTTTTACTCCCTGCTGCATTCCCTTACAGCCTTACGGGTATCTACAAATTATTCCCTGCTACAGACTTACGGGTACCATACATTTCCCTGCTGAGCCTTACGGGTAACACATTATCACCAATTTCACAATTACACATTTAACCACTTAATCCGCATGCATGCCTTACTTCAACACTTTTATATGGCCATTTAAACTCTTTACTCACTTGCTACATTTACTACTCAGTATTCGCGAATTTATTCCTCAGTATTCTTTTCGTCATCGCTTCTTTTTTCCTCCTCGATGCACCGATACAAGATTACTGACTCACATCGCCTGAACGATGAAGAACATGTCTCCGTATCATTACCGCATTATTTTTATCTTTCTTAAGAACTTCATAGGGCTATTAGACTATCACGCAACTCCGATTCCTACATCACATTACCTATTCCACTGTGACCGAGCTTGACCTTGGACGGGTCGTATAGCCGAACACACAATCCCGACTCCTCATACTGGTGTATTTGTTAGGCGGTTTGGATCCGTATTACAGTAACTATTTTGGGTGTGCACATCCCAAATAATCACCTGAACCCGCGTATGGCCCTTTAAACGATCGCGAAGGATACACTCGCGTGTTTTGCACTAAGCAACTGTTGAATACCCCAAGTACGGATACTCAATTCATCGAAAATTTACGCTATGGTCTTCCCTTAGATATTAACTGCCACATTCTTAGAAATTCTGCCACGTTTACACACTATTTTGCCACAATGCTTTACACAGGGTATAATGCCACTACAGTGAATTTCACACTCATTAATATTTCAAGTTTCTGTTACACTTAATTGCCATCATTACTTTACTGTATACAATTTACAATTTTAGTCCTACCACAAATCTCCTACTTAAATCAAAACTATGCACTAGTATGCATAAGCTTTAATAGAGACTCCGTGAAACAATGAAATTACTCCGCGCGTATCTTTTTTTATTGCAACCCGAGGGACTAGTAGATGTTTCTTACTTTGTTTAACACAAAAATAACGTTATTACTCATCAATACAGAATTTTGCATGAGAGATTTAATTTACTTTTTATTTTAACTACTGCTTCTCACATCCGATTTTATCTAGCAAGCGAATTTTGCACCATATCAGAACTTAAATTCCTCTCTTATTATACATCAGTTATTATACAATTTCCATTAAGCCATTTCATTTCCCTTTCGAATTTCAATCATCCATAAAGTACGCGTCTATTTCCAGTTTCAGTTTTACACGCGCTCGTCAGCGTTGCCAACGTAAGCAACTGAGATTTTACACATTTTATACTTCTATTAGTCAGTTAATAACTTTAATTGAAGGCTATTCACAGCAATAAGATTCAAATTTTTGTGAAACACTAGTCGCCCGCTAAACATCTTTTACATACATAGCTTAGAATATCATATTACATTTCAAACAAATTTTATAGTATTTTAGCAGAAGTACATGCACTTACCAATTAACATGTCACAGCTTAAATAATTTACTATCTTAAATCATGCAAAAATGACTGTTTCAAATTAAATAACCTTTGAAGATAGGAGTACGATTATTTAACACGGGATAGTTGAAAACAATGAAGTAAACGTTTGATGCAATTTATTCAATGTTATTCACCAAAAAAGAAAAAATTTATTTACTTTCCAATACTTAACGCGCACTGAATAATCGATTTTGCGACCAGATTAACTCCTGAGATCGACTGACACACCGGACAAATAATGATTTAACTTTATCATAGAAGATGCACCATGATTTTTACACAACCAATAAATGGCTATTTCGTTCTTCCAAACTAACCCTTTAAGACGAAATATTATACTTTCAAAATATTTTGTGACTATCTTTTGACTGAACACCGCTTCCATTATGAAAAACCGATTGGAGATGTGCATGCTATCAAATTTTGATTTCAAAATATCGTTAATTCGAAATTTCAACTTAACAATTTTGTTTTCCCGCACCGTTTCAATTTACACAAACAATTACTTTACTTGAAGCTATTTCATGCCAAATACTGTGTATTTTCCAAAACTCACCGGATTTTGGTGCTGGAACCCGTCGACGCTGCGTGCTGCACTTGGACACTGGAGGATGTACTGCTCTCGTCCGCGTCGCTGCTACCCGACACTGCTTGGCTTGCGGTTTCGACTCAGCTGGCTGCCGGCTGCTCGCTGGTAGTGACTGTATTCTCGCCGCTACAATACTAAAACTTCTGACTGCTAGCTAAGTAAATAATTGATCGAGCCTCTCTCCTGCCTGTCTGCTATCATGCCGTTTCTTTTGCCATCCTATTTTTCTCTCCCATAATTCTTCTTAACGCCGCTATTTTCTGATGGTCGTCGTAACTAGAGTCCTGCCTTCGATGCTTCTTCCGTGGATTGGTAACTCCCGCGTTCTAAAATGTAACGAATAGCTTGGGCGGAAGAAAGTGTTTACCTCTGACAGCAAATGTAATTTTTGACCGTTTTCTTCTGACCATTTTCTCCTGGCAATTTTCTTCTGATCGTTTCCTCCTGACACTTCCTTCTGGCACTAAGTGTCCTTTTTAGGCCCTTTTCTTCTGGCACCAAATTGTAATCGACCGTTTTGGGCTTAGTCGATTAGTTGACAGGATGGTTGAGTGGTGGGCCGCCTTTCCTATCATGGCACTGCGTGTAATCGCTCGTATGGGCCTAGGGCTTAATGCTGGAGGTTGTTGCAGTTGTGAGCGCAATGTGGCATTAGAGAACCGACCAGATCCTAGGTACTGACCTGTGTGAAGTATTCCCACAATTTGCCTCGGCAACTTCTGCTGTCTCCTCGTAGTACGGCGGCTAGATGGATTACTGTTAATCAGGATAACTGACACCACATGGTTAAGGACATGACCCTTTGCTTTATAATAGTACCATGTAATGATCATTGAACTGGGCTATGGCTAGCTATAGGTTCTTCTACTGCTATTACAATAGACAAGGCGTCTAACTGCTACGATAGGCGTTTAATGTACACTCTAGACTGAAGCCAATACATCCGAATGAATACTGCCTGCTAGGCTAACCCCGATGGTACTAATAACTGAAGCCATAGTTTCTTGACGTTAATGATCTACTCAAAGTATAGATGGTGGATCCATTACTTACAATGGAGAATGGCTAGCAGCTAGTCTTGGTAGCGATGGTCCCTGCTATCGGCCATGACGCGAGACCCGGCTACGGAGAGAGGCACCCTAACCGTTAAACTGACATAGTGTCTGCCCTACAGTACTGATACTTGCAGAAGAGCCCCAGTGTGTACCGTCGCTCGTAATTTATCCCGATCGTCGAACGTTCTAGATGTTCGATCGGTCGTCACCCGGTCATCGCCTTCTGTCCTGGCATCTGCTGACGCTTGCGTCTGCAAAACGAGGCTAACCTCACGCGAACTCTCCGCGTGCGTACGGGACGTTGCTTTCAACTAAAGTACTAATATTTAACCTTAACTAATAAGTCTCAAAACCGTCCATTACACTGGAGTGTTTTGGGGAAACCATGTAAAACCCAAATCCAGATGCCCGGATAGGGATTCGAACTGATGTCCTTCCGAATGTGAGGCCAAATGTTAACCGTTCACCCACCATGCTCGGTCCTTGATTAACAAGCTAACTGACTGCACATATCTTAAAACATAAGTTGTCTCTTCTCTACATTA
Source organism: Vandiemenella viatica (assembly GCA_031002005.1). Classification (NCBI taxonomy): domain Eukaryota; kingdom Metazoa; phylum Arthropoda; class Insecta; order Orthoptera; family Morabidae; genus Vandiemenella; species Vandiemenella viatica. Next base: position 45,617,291 of record CM061918.1, on the reverse strand, counting down.
GTAACTTCCATATACTTCTTTGCATACTCAGAATTTGCAGAATATGCTAATTTTATACTTTATCTGTCCACTTAATTTTCAACATGCTTGTTTAGTACCACATTTGAAATGTTTCCTTTTTCCAGTATTCTGAAAGTTCGTGCTCCAGTGTCATAAAGAGCTGTACTCCAAACATACCATTTTAAAAATTCCATTGTGAATCCTGGGTCAATGTTTCAAACTAAAAGATTTATCCTTTTAGAGAAGTCTCATTTTTCCTAGTACTTTTCTGCCTTTGAGAGTATTCTTATTTTGCCATCAGTTTTAATATTGTTTCTTAAATACTTCATCTGCTCCTACTTTTATCTTAATCTACTGTTCTTGTTATGATTTTTGCTAAATTTTTTTATGGTTTTTATCATGCTTTTGTTTGGTTTTGGACCAAATTTTTCTCCCAGTATTTTATTATGCTGTCAAAGAATCTCTCAGTGTACTTATTATTTTCTGCTAACAGCAAAATGCGACATACTGTTTTTTTCTCACTGAACCTTCATAGCTCATCCTTCTTTCTGATTCCCTACCTTCAGTGCCTGCTCTACATTAGTGGTGATTCACAGAAACTTCCCCTCACATTTGTTGAACAGATGGTTTTCATGAAAATACTTACTTAAAAATATTGATTTTATGAACTGGGAAATTGTAATTTTTTACGCCTCTGGGTAAAGTGTAGCTGTCCTATATAACAGCTTTAATATCAGAAGTTTAAATTCAATTCTCATTCACTATTTATCACAGATACTTTGAATTCTAATGAATTATAAGCTTATTAGCGAGTGCAGCCATTTTGATATGTTTTTATTTTCCAGATGGTAAAGTTACTTGTTCAAGCTGGAGCCAGTGTTAACAAAGTTGGGTTTAGCGGTGAGCCACCACTCTGTGCAGTGGATGGAACTCAGGACTCCCTTGAGGTAAGAAATTAACAAGCAAAAACATAACATGTCAATTTCTTACTTTTATTGTTTGTTAATTCTTCAGGATTAGATGTAAACCATTCAACACCTCCCTCAACAATTTGTTCCAGTCCTTGATTCTGTTACTCACAGATGACCTCTTTCACACTCTGTAGAGCTTGAATTCAAGTGTTCATTTACGGTCATGACCATCTCTTCATTGCTTCATATGTTCCCCACATCCATCCAGGCTTTACTGGGAAAATATGTAAGACTTAAACATTAGTGCTCTAAATTTTGGCCCCAATATGCAATTATAGTAAAATTTGGACTGAAAAAAATAGATGTTTATTCAAGACATATATAATTTTATGAAGGGGCCTGATTTGTAGCCATTGGAAGATTCATTTATTCAAGGCACTCACTCATTTGTGAGTATAAATATTTCTTTTGGTTTATTATTTATGGCTCCTCAAGTGGCTAAAAATTTCGATTTTTGAACTGCTGGATCTCCCACAGTGATGACACACACACCATCAAGGGGTCGTGACGATATTGCTCTTCTCATCTTCTCTCATTACTTTCTATGGTTCCATCTGACAGATTCAATTCATGAACGTTCTTCTTCAATGTGCTGGGAGCCCTTGTAAACTGTTTGCTGCCATTTAGATCAGTTGGGCAGCATCCTACCAGTTGTTTGGATTTATTAGACATTTATTAAGATCGGTCTTAAGTCGAATTATTTGATTTGTCTTCCCAGATTTTGTTGGCCATTATTTAGTTGTGAATACACTATTTGTTTCATGTGACAACTGTTTGGCATTTGGATGACCTTTCCAATCCATTGAAGCCAGTGCTTAATTATTATTGCCCCATTGCCATGGGGCATAGGTGTTAGGTGACGAATGAGTTAGGTGTATATGAGCCATCCGTTGGTGACAGTCTCTTAGTGGATAATAGACTCAAAATTAGGACTGGAATGTGGATGAGAAGAGACAGTTTGACCATAAAGTTGCATTTTATTTCAGGTGGAAAGGAATCAGACATTTTTCTTTTGTAGCTAAATGATGCATGGATAGGGATTAGTTATCAAGGTATACCAGAGCAGTCAAACAGGGCCATACCTTGCTATGGTACAGAGAGGTGGTTGCATCAGTTGACACTGTTAGGGCGCGGCATAAGCTACAGAATCAAAATATGATCTGAACCATTCAATAATTGTAAATCTTTATGCAACATTTTTCTATATTGATTTATATTATATTAATGTATACTATTTACAATTTATCACATGCCTCTAATTAAGCACTTTCAGGAGTTTTTGATTTCAGTTTCTAGTTCAGATACGTAATTGGCTAATACTTGCTGAAATACTTTTTATCTAACAGCACAGACCTGTTATTTTTGTTTGTAGTATACTGCGTGGCCACTCCTAGAAGCAAAAGAAACAATTATTACAGATTACAGTTGCACATATTGTTAGTTCTCTGTTAAGCTTAAAATTATGAATAATATTTATTATTGATATTGATAATGTTAATTTGTCTTGAGAGGTGGTAAGTGGCTGTGCTGTATACAAATTAGATATATAACATATCTGAATCAGTATAACATTTTTGGATTTATATTAATTAAGTTTTTGTGTTTAAAAAGAGAATTGTTTTCTTTTACAGGGATTGTAGTTACTTATTATCATACAAATGAGATGATATGAGAATAGGACTAGAATTAGAAAGTACCATTTCCATAAACTTCGTAGATCTTAGGTGCCTTTGCATTAGATATAGAGAGTTTTTTTTTGTGTATACCTACTCTTGTGTTTGTTATTTATTGCTCTATTTTCAACAAATTCATAAAGGATGAAGTTGAAACAATACAATAACAAGTTAAGAAATACATATCAGATTGGTTACTAGCTCTCAATGAGACAAATATTTGCTATCCATATGTTATGTTCTGTTACTTATGAATATTACTTATAGATGATACTGTTGTTTTAATGTAGTTTATGGTTTCAAAATAAAATAGTAAATTTATACATTTTATACAGTTATTTTTTTCAAATCACAATTGAAACTTATTATGAAGAAAAAAGTATTTAATGGACTGGAATTTTGAAGGCTTGCATCAAACCGAGAAAATAAATCACTTGGTCTAACCTCAAATAGTGAAAAAATGTAAAGCAAAAATTTATTTAATAAAATTATATCATGTAAGTAAATCACACCATCATTAACTATAATAAGTTAACAATGAATGCTGCACCAACTAAACGCACCACTTTCCAAAGATGAAAGCAGCAGGTAAGTTAGTTTACAAGAAAACAAATGCAAGTAACCTAATTTCAGTTTAAAATTTAATCATGCTTAGGACAGATGAGACATATGAGAAGGAGGTCAGATGTGCACAGAATGAGTTTCACCTTTGTAATATTACGAGACCTAATGTGTGCAATAAACTGACTTCTGGTGCACTTTTCATTACCAAAACAACTTCAGAACTATATAAAACTATCTCGGGAAGCTAGCCAAGTGTGTCCATTGTCTATGCCATCATTGGCAAATGACTGTTGCCAGATGTTGATATGGCTGTTTTTATTCCATGCAGACTCTGTGCTACATCATCCTTTTCCTGATAGACCAATGACTACTGGAGGGAACCGTTGGCTACTGGCGTGAACATTTAACTATTGGCGGGTGTCATTAAATGCTGGTGGGAACTGTTAATTGTTGGCAGGACTGATAGAGAGGTGCATCTTTTTCACAAATCTGTCTGATATTCGGGATCAGTGGGCTCCAGACTTCGCTTTTTTAAAAGCCAATGTCTCAATTGACTAGATTGTCTGAGATATGGATTTTGCTTTGGATGCTTTGAGATTCAAATCTTTCTTCAAAATTAACTGTAAAGAAGATTTATTGATGTTGAATTTGTGATTTCATTTGCGTATTGAAAGTGATGGATATTGACATAGAGACTTCCACACATTTCTTCATCTTTGACGTTTCATGGTTGAGTTCTAGTTTGAGTTTTTATCGTCAACCTGGTATTTTCAAACATTCTGATTCACTTTCTATTGTCACCATAGTGCAATATGTGTTCAATACTCTGAATGATATCAACATTGAGCAGCAACAGTTGAATCATTGTTGCAATAATAAACATGCATGCAATATGCACAATTTTTCTCCAGTTTATTTCCATTGTGACTGAAATTTTACATAACAATACATGTTTGTATTTGTGTGCATGCACCAAATGGTGTCACCTAAAAAATAAAACTATGCTTCTTTTACTAGGCACTCTAATTGAATCCATTGGCAGCCATTAAATGGAATCTTTGCAAATATCATCTGCACAGTACAATCATAATTTTTGATTCCATAAGTGTAAAAGTCTTGTTGTAAGATTGGATGGATAGTAATGTGATAGTCTAGCATATTGATAGCTGGGATGTAGGTGGTAGATTTTATTGGAATATTTTTCTCAGTCAAGATAGTAACAGAAGTTATTTTCTTTTGCTGTATCTTGAAAGGACACAAACAGGGGGCAAATTGTATGATATATTTCTGTTGAAATATTATCTAATGTGTCTTTGTATTTTTATATAGTTGGTGAAGTTTCTGATTAACAGTGGTGCTGATGTAAATGCTGTTGATGGGGAATGTAAGGCACTGTGCAATGCTGCCCAGCAAACAAACATTGAGGTAAATAATTTGTATTACAATTTCAAAATAATTTTATATATGTGTGTCCTGTGATAACAATACCAACAGGAAAAACAAAATTTAACAGTGGAATCAAAATAACTATTACTACAATAAAGGAGTTGTAAGTTATCCACAAGCTGTCTTTTCTGCCTACAATTGCTCGTGAATTTTTTCGTTCTTGGTGTCTTTGTATTATTGTACATTTTCTTTCTACCCATGATACGAATTTTAAAACTGTCTTATTCGCCTGTTATAATATGGTTTGTGGTTCATCCATGATAATATCAAATAAATTTTATCAAACTGCTCTTACATAGGTTTTCTAAAATCTAAACAGAAACTCCTAATTATTAAAAATTCTGTACATTCTAAGTGATATTGTTTGTTTTTCTAGTTGAATCAAATGCTAATATGGGCATGGTTTTCTCTTTCCTTCCAAATGCTTGTAAAACCTGTCGCTTCGCTCAGGGTTGTAGCTTACAGCAGCTTGTCTTAACTATGATTGTGTCTGGTACCCTTAAGTGATTCTATTTACAGTTGCCAATCCCTCATAATTACCCCAAGGAATAAAGGTATGTTCTTAAAATACAACTTCAGACTTCCTAATTAATTCCAAATTATATTTTTTTCAAAAGTTCTTACATTAAAGGCCCAGTCAAACAGAGCGCGGACTGCCCGCGCGGCCAGAACGCGGCGGTCTGACGGCAGTCCGCCGAAGTTGTAGTGGACGAACAGAGCGCAGGGCAGCTGAGGGGCGGACCAGTGTTGAAGCAATCGTGGACGAAGGAAGGAAGGGGTAGTTCATATTTTTTTTTATTATTTGTGTCTGCCCTCTCCTTATTAAAGTGTCCAGCAGTTCATCTGACGAAGAAGAATTGCTTCTTCTGCTCGCTTTAAATAGTTCACGGCGATAAAGTCAGTTTATACTTCATGAAACTATCCTGCCGCCTAAACCATTACCTGATACAGACAAGCCCATTCCTCACGTATTTTTAGGCGATGGAAGATTCAAACTACAAACTTATTTAATGCGCCCTTTTGCAAAAACTGCAGTTGTAAATGATGAAGGGGGAAAATATTCAACATCTAAGTTTAGCTCAGGACGTGGCGTATATTTTTTTTTTTGGCCTAAAGAATTGGATGTAGATAGCACAGTCGAAGCTGTCAAAGCTACATGTTCCCTTCACAATTTCGTAAGAAGTTACACAAAACAGTTCACTGAAATTGAACTATAAGGTGACACAATAATAACAGATCAACATGCCAATGCTCTTCTCAACCGCAAGTCGATTGAGAGAAAGGTCAACTGATGCTGCCTATGCGGTACGGAACCATTTTCTAAATTACTTCAACAACGAAAATTCATTTTAATTTTGTCATAATTATACTAATATATTATTGAATCTATGGGTTATGGAAAATAAAAGATGCCGTATAAAATAAATGTATACTTTCTTCTCTGGTTGAGCTTTTCAGATATTTCATTCCACGTTTTTGCTTTCTTGGCATGTTTTTGTACTCGGGAATGCCGAGATTCTTATAAAAATAAACATTCTCGAACGCATTGAATGAGACTTTCTAACTCGTCCACCATTGCCCGCCGCGGACTCTGTGGAATTCACAACCTGCCCGCTGCCCGCCGCGGACTGGGCTTCCGCCGCGCGGTAGGCCGCGCTCTGTTTGACTAGTCTGATGCAATACTATGTACCACATGAGTCCGCGCGGACAGCCCGCGCGGGCTGCCCGCGTTCTGTTTGACCGGGCCTTAACTCGGTACCAGCGTAGGCCAATGGAAAAGCATCAGACTTCTTTCTGAAATAAATGATTACAGGTTAAACCATCCTCTCACAGTAAGCAACTTCCTCCTAACCCCTAGATAAAAGTTAAAAGTTCATCTCGAAGGAAGATTGACCCCGCACCATTATAACGTCACTACTAAAATTTTCTACATCTCCGCAACACGCCGTCCTCTCGGTTCAATTTCTGCCAAATTACTGCTGCCCACCTAGGCTAGCGGAGGCTCCTTATATTCATATTGGGCCAGCTGACTCAGCAGATGCTTGTTTTGACAAAGGAAAACCTTATTTTTATTCCGATAAGTTTTGATATGTTTTGATATGTTATGAAGCATATTTTAAATGTCAGTTTTAGTTATGACAAGTTTTCTCCTAGGATTTGTGTATTTTGAGTTAAAGTCGTAAAAGCTTTACTCTGTCACCATTCCTACAATTCGTTAGTCTGTGAAATTATTCTGTTATCAAAATGTTCTATAAAAATTTCCTCAACTTTTGACATATAACGTGTCTAGATCCCAAATGTATTTGATGGTGAAAATCGACTTTGACTATAAGTGTAAAGTCAGCTAAAAATTTGTATGTTCATTATCTCCAAATATATGAGTGCTACCAATCTGTAATATATCTCAAACTTTACTAAATTAAAATATCTATCTGATGGTAATATTATTTCCTCATTATCTATTTCCCTTAATTCCAATCCTTTGTTTCCAAAATAATGCTTAGTAGCAGCAATTATTTTCAAACCTTAATTTCCCTTTTACGGCTTATATATTGTCAGAATCTTTACGAAAATCACTACATGTGTTCAGTGAAAGCTTCTCTTTAATATAAATGTTTTTTCTATGCCCTCAGATCTGTATATCTGCAGAAATGTTGAATTGCAGAGTCAGCGAAATCTCTTATTTTGTTAAAAAACATACTTTCTTTTTTCTTATTGATTCTATCTTTTCATATGTTGCGTATTATCTTATGCTGAACATTTTGAGCTCTGAATCTTAGCTGTACCTTGAAAATTAGGTGAAAAAAGTTACTTGTGAAATAAATTCCATTAGCTTGCAAGATCACCAATTTCATGATATTTCCTTAATATAATTTTCTAAAATGCAACTGTTGGATCTAATTTGAATTGTCATCTCATTTTACACCTCTGAAAATGAATGTGGCCAAAAGGCTTCTAAAAATGTTTAAATTTCTTTATAGTATTTTCGAAAACTTACAAAATAGCTCAAAATCTCCTTACTAACATGTTTTCTGACTCTCAAACTACTGGAAAATGCTTCTAAAATGATCTGCTATTGGTTTTAAATGGGTTAAGGACCCTTTGAACTGTTTTTGGATGTATACTGACATAAGTAAGGTTATGTGACATGCTGCTTCTAAACATTTCTCCAGTCTGATATTAGGCCACATTGGCAGCATGTATTTTGTACATGATGGCATCACTCTTTTGTGGTTCAGTTCTTTTGGTAACTTCTAGCTCAGTTCCTTTATCTGAGTGCACCATACTGTACCAATTGTACCCATAATGTGGATCCATACCATCTCATTATATAGTATGACTCAGGTTTTAGTGCAAACTTCTAAAATACTATCCTCTTAAATAAATCTAGTACATTTAATTATTTCAATATAAATATACAAAAGTGTTCTGCCCAACATAGCTTACTATTGGCTGATATTCCAAATATTCACATTTTATATCATCTATAAACAAATCCCTGGTCAGTAAATGATCTCACAAAATCTGTTTTCCTATCTGTGTGCCCTGATTCTTTTTGACATTTACCTTAATTCAATGCTGACTCTTTTGACTAGATATCTTACTTAGATTGTCTGTAGGTATTCACTATACTTTCACAAAGTAGCTTTATTTTAAAACATTATAAACTGCGTAACCAACATAAATGTTTTCTCAGGCTTCTGCAGCTGTCTTTGTTAATGATTACTAGATTTTCAGGGCATGCTGCATTGTTTATTTGATAATCTAAGTTTTTGGCTGCCTTTCTACAGCTATTGCCAGAGATACTATTTAAGTTGTCATAGCAGCAAACACCATGCATAACAGAGTAAATAGACCACTGTCTTTGTTGAAGTTGTTAGTATTTTTTAAAATTTCCTTTCATTCCTCAAGGCCACCACTGATCTTATCCCACAGCAGCCTCATGTTTTCAAATTTTATTTTGCACCTGGTGTTAATTGCATGGCAAACTACAGTGGATTTGCTGCCGTTGTTATGTTTATAGTGGTGGATATGTTCCTTAATTCTCTCTGCCACAATGCAGACTGTCTCACTGGTATAAACACTGCCACAGCTGTAGGTTTTCAAAAACCCCTGTAAGCTGATGTGGGTGGTTAATTTTTGTTCAGTTTACAACAAAAAAAATTAAAAATACTAACTACTTCAACATAGACAGTAGCCTATTACTCTGAAATGCTTGGCACTCGGTGCTATGTCAACATAAATAATGTTTGTGATGAAGGCTGTAGACTGGCAGCCAAAAGCTTAGATTACTAAATAAACAACGTGGCATATCCTGAAAATTTAGTAGTCATTAACATAAATATTAGTTTCCATGATTGTAGGGGGGGCTGTGTCCTGACATATAATGGTGACATTTCCACACTGTATTTTACACAGGTTATGTGCAATTTTGCCCTAGAAAAAGACTGAAGAAGTTTGGCTGAAAACATCTGCTTTTAATACCAGTATTGACACCATCCCAGTTGCATAGAAACCATTTATTCTGGTTTTCATTTGCAACACAACTGTTGACAGTATACTTACTACAGAACAGTATGAGAAACAAGCACATGCTGGGGTTGGGCATAAAGCTTTGTCTCAGCTTTGACTGTGGATAACCTTGGATAATGGCTTAGCTATTTTGAAAAGGTTGCCACTTAGTTTAAATAACACAAACTAAGAAAAGGTATTTGCAAATAATGTTCACAAGTCTGTTGTTGTTGGATAAAATCATTATATTCTTAAAAGATCTTGCAAAGACATTAGCTGAACAGGCATCAGACAAATTCTCAGAAGATATATTTACAAGATCGATTAGCCAATTCGAGCCAGACCACACCCCATAATTCAAAGTATAATTAATAATCACTTGAAAGTATGCAAAAGTTCACCACACACTTCCAATATTAAACTTGTTATCAAACGGCCGACGCTTAAGTAATCCCGAGGCCCCACGTTGCTTAATACTACTTTACTGCTATATTGTAATAAAACTTAAACACGCGAACCTACATTGTGCTAAAATAATAGTTACAGAGGAGTGCTTAATATTCTACTGCATGAGCCCACATCCTGTCTTGCCCACGGTCTTTCGAAGACTGGGCCTACATCTTGTCATGTTCACTGTTTCTGAATCAATGGGTTCACATCATTTCGTGTTCAGTGTTTCTGTATGACTGACCAAGCTAGCTGCTACTGCAAACAAGGAAAGTTTTGGTACTCATGGACCGTGGGAAGCTCCAAAACTTCCGCATCACATGAGAAACTTTTGGAAAGCTGATCAGGTATAAAATCTCACGTCTAAAATGCTTGTATCATCCTTTGACCTTGACAACAAAAATAATCTTGTTTTCTTGAAATTTTTGGGAATCACTAGATATTATGAAAAATGTCAAATTCAATCAGAAATATTCGTCTCTTCTCAAATGTTCATTTAAAATGTTTTTGCCACCCATAATTATAAATGAAAAAAACACAAAAAACACTCTTATTAAATGTTAATTAACTGGTAAAACGTTCATTTTAAATGTTCATGTAATCTGCAATTATAACAGAAAAAAATCATTTTTTACTCAACCCGAAAATGGGTGAATTTTGCTAAAATTTCACTTATGGCTTCTTATAAGGGATGAAATATTCCAGTGCTGTCACGGTTGTGATCTTAACTGGGGCGAAAAGAATAGGCACAAGCTTGCAGTGGGGTGGGTGCAAAACTTCAGTCTCAGCTTTAGATAACCGTGGATAATGTTCAGCTCAGGTTTTGCAATATTGAAAAGGTCGTCACGTAGCTTGTTTTACCCCAAACTAAGGAAAGGTGATAAAAATAATGTTCACAAGTCTATCTTTGGTTAAAACCATTATAATCTTCAAAGATATTAGCTGAACAGGCATCAGACAAATTCACTGAAGATATATTTGCAAGTTCGATTAACCGATTTGAGCCAGACCACACCCTAAAGTTCAAATCACTTGAAAGTATGCAAAGTTCGATCACATGCTTCTACTATTTAACTGGTTTGTAAATGACTGACACTTAAGTAATCCTGAGGCCCCACATTGTGTAATACTACTCAATAAAACTTAAATACGTGAACCTACAGTGTGCCAAAATAATACTGTTGCAACAGTAGTGCTTAATATGAAACTTGCTGGCCTACTGAGCTACATGTTGTCGCCTTCGCATTTTCTGAAAGACTCCTGATATGCTACTGCACGAACCTACATTCTGTCTTGCTCATGGTCTCTCAAAGTCTGGCGCCTACATCTTGTAGTGTGCACGGTCTCTGGACGACTGACTGAGCTAGCTGCTACTGCGAACAAGGAAAGTTCTGGTACTCACGGACCATGGGAAACTCCAACTACCATGTCACATGAGAAACTTCTGGACAGGTGATAAGGTATCAAATCTCACACCTGATAGGATTGCATCATCCCTCTGAACTCTACAACTAAAATAATCCTATTTTCTTGAAATTTTGGGAATTGCTAGATATTGTAAAAAATGTCAACTTTAATTCGTTAAAAATAATTCTGTAACTCTATTAGTTCTGCCATTTTTTAAAAAAAAAATTAATAATAATAATAATAATAATAATAAATAAATGTGATTACCAAGACTTTGTTAACAACTTTCATAATTTTATCATTACTAAACCGAAAAAAAATTATTTTACTCCCAAAGGGTTGTTCTTTCGTTTACTATTATTGAAATGATGAAATAAAATTCGTAATCTAGAAACAGAATCTAATTGACTCATACTTCAGATGTTATTAAAGTTATACTCCAGGCAAATGCTCAAGAATATTGCAATTAAAAATACTGTCTTAAAAATCTGCTTTCTGGCTTGAATTAACAGAGAAATTGACTATAAAAATGATATACGATACTATTACTCTAACTCGTGGTTATAAGAACAAATTTTGTCATGCAGTTACAAAATTTATAAGAAACCTGATATACCCTTCCAAAAATTGAAGTTAGTTTCCAAAGAAAACTAACTGAAATTTAAAAAACCTTAAAAACTGAAATCTTTCTCTTACTTACCTACTGTTGGGGCTGGTCTGCCATTCATACTCCTTTCACTCTCTCTCACTTATTCAACAAGAATTTGCAAAATATTATAGCCGATATATCATCAACAATTTCAAATTAACACTTAAATTGTTTCACATATTTTACAATGTTCAAAATATTTCTGTTGCAATTTTTGAAATATTGTTGTTTCACAAAAATGTTCGTCTCTTGTAAAATGTTCATTTCAAATGTTTTGTCGCCTGTAATTATGACAGAAAAAACCCCCACAAAAAACACTCTCATCAAATGTTAATCAACTGGTAAAATGTTCGTTTTAAATGTTCATGTCACCTGCAATTATAACAGAAAAACACAAAAATCACCGAAAATCATTTTAATGTAATTTCCAAGACTTGTTAATAACTTTTGTAATTTTGCAATTACTAAACTGAAATAAATTTTATTTTACTGCCATAGGGTTGTTCTTTTGTTTACTATCAAGCAAAACATCTTTATTATTATCAAAATGATGAAATAAAAGTTCGTAATTCAAAAGCAGAATATGACTAATTACTATTTCAGAAGTTTTTTAAAACTGATGCAACAGAAGATACTATCTTAAAAACTGTAAAAATCTGCTTTCTATCTTGAATTAACATGGAAACTGACTATAGAAATGATGGCCGAAACGTTAGGTTTCGACAAATTGACGCTGTTCAACCCGGACAACCAAGATTACATATGCAATACTATTTAATGTAACTCGTGGTTCTGAGAACAAATTTTACATGGGAGTGTACAGGGCAGATACTGGCGATGAGGCATGGAAAGATATTGCAATAGGTATGAAAAGTAGTGCATGGAAGGGAATAGATGACCATGACCACAAGCTGGCACTCGATTTCAGGCACAAGGGTGTGGGAAGATTCTCTTTTTTAGGTAAGGGTGTCAGGGATTGGAATGAGTTACCAAGAGAAATGATGAATAATTTACCGAAAACTTTGAAAGAATTTAAAGATAAAATTTGTAGAGGGCAAATGTAGGTAGGTGCAGGATAGGGGGAAGATGGGTGTGTGGGGAAATTGCCACTGGAGCCTGTGCTCCAGTGCAATTAAATTAAATCTATAAGATACCTAACAACAGTTTATTAGAACAATGAGAATAATTGCCTGAATGTATTTTCCTGGGGAGCTCATGTTTTTACTGCACATTTCTTATCCCGACTGTTTGTTCTGAAGCCTTGCTCAGCATCACAAGACTCATTGTGATTTACCCTAAAGGTATTTTCACTCTGTCAGATGCGTAGGAGAGATCCAATAACACACTGTCCACTTGGCCACACTTGTCTATTTCACCTGAAAAATCTTTCATGTAGCCCACTGACTGAGATTAACGTAAATAACCTGTCCTAAACCTAGTTTGCTATTTTACAAACCACTTTCCTTTCCTCACAGACATTTCGGATGTGGCTGCATACGAAGCCATTCATCAGTTTTCCCAGTTTGTAGACAAACTAATTGTCCTGTAATTATGTATTTGATTCCCATCCTTTATGAACTTTTACTGCTATCGTATATTTACAGTCTCTGGTAGAAAATAAGTCTCCACACCCAAACTTAACAATATTTCTAGTTTTGGCATGATATTGTCTGTATTGTCCTTTAACAGACCTGTTGTAAAAAAAAAAAAAAAAAAAGGAAAAATTACTGGTATGGTAACATACTTATTTTTCTGAGTTCCAGATTTTGTTATTCCTTATAAGCAATTTGTTATATTGGCTAGTCGCCATCCCCTTTATTTAATAGTGAACAATTAAATGTAGGTTGAAATTAAATGAGAGTTCAGTAAACAAAATTAAATTTCAAATTCTAGATTTTATTTTTTAAAAGTACTAGGCATAAATTCTCTGGAGTCAGAATTTCTATTCTCTGTAGACTTCTATCCAAAAGACTGAAGATTAATTCTGAGAAAAAAACGTACACAAGCCACTCACATACTATGGAAACTATCTTTACCTGAGACCACTTTCCCCAGATGAAGTTCTCATAACTGATAATTGTAGTTTCAGAATAACCTTTGTTTTCTAAATTTCCATTCCAAAACTAAACCAACTCTGTTATAAATCTTCATAGTTCAGCTCCACATGATTACCCACTCATCACATCTCCTGCCCTGTCACACTCACATCTTATCGCCCTGACAACAATTGTAACTAAGTGACCAAAAAACCTGCCAACCAAGTCTGATGCTTGTCATATGTTGCTGTCTGTTCACCTTCTGTCTGTCTGACTTGGGTTCAAAAAGTTTGTCAAAAAAAATTTCTGATCTTCCTGAAACTTAATAATAATTTTGTCATTATAATTTTAAGTACTTTATGTCCTAATAAATTTTGTTGTATCTCCTTTAGTTCCTATTAATTTTTGAAGTCTGAAAACCTATCTTTTAGATTTACTGTCCAAACTATTTGTTCTAGCATTTTAGTTTTAACCTCAGAAAATTCTAATTATTTTTATGATTAGTTTCATGTATCTTACTCCCTTTTAAATCCCTTTATTTAAAGAGGTATCAACTTGAGAAGCTTTTCACTGTCCTTGTCCACCATTATTAAATCCTGATCTGATTCTTCAAAATTAGATATCATATATAAGCAATGGATTGTTTTGATTGAAACTTATGTCAAACTTACTTTAAAAAAATGCATTAAAATTGGATGCCTGCCAGAAATTCATCCTAATTTAGATTTCAATTTTCTTGTCTTTATACCGTTATTCATTTCACGTCATCTTGTAAGTATATTGCACACTGACACGTCAAAACTTTTGCTTCAAAATTATTTTTAAAATACCTCCGTTCAACCTAACAATATCAAACTACTATCATCTTATTTCTAAAAAAAGCTCTTTAATTTAATGTAAAATTTATGTATCTATTTTATTTAGAGTTTGTCATTTTTTTCTTTAATGAAAAAAAATATCGTGAAACTTGTTATATTTGCTTGAAGTTCGGTTTTTTAATTGCCTTTCAGACCTCTAAACTGAGATTAGTTACTTTAGTCCTTGTATATGAATTTGTTGACTACTCTTCTTTATTCCTATATAAGTCCATGTCTTTTGCGTCATGCGACATTTCGAGGTTCCTTTGTTCGTATTCTAAGTTTTGTCATAACTGCCTTTAGAAAATTTGTACAGCTTTGAGACTATCACCATTATGATTGCCATCTTTCTTTATACTCCTGAGAGTGTTATTTTTTAGGGGCAGTATCGCTTTAGGTATTATACCCAAAGCAATTGTTCTCTCCTTCTCATTTTTAGTTGCTTATAAAGCCAACTATGTTACACTGTGTCAATAACAAAGTTAGTGGGTATACAAAAACCTTTTGAGTTCAAAAATTGGCAAAGAAGGTGTGGGGAGAAATTGCCATATTCTCCATTATATTTAGATTAAATAAAATATTATCCATACCAGTCATTTCAAACTTCCTTTTTGTTTTGTTTTTAAGCTTGCTCATAATAGCCTCAGAATTTATTTCTAACCTACTGGTCTGTTCATATCATAACATCAGTTGCTTCTTCCCCGTCACTACCCACAATTGTGAGATTTTATTATTTTCTTTCCAGTTTCCTCACACAGCTATAAAAGCTGATGTGACATCCAGATAAACCTTTTCTACAAAGACCTATTGTATTTTTTTTTTTTTAGATTATTGGAGAAAATTAGCTCAGTTTTGCTGCATGATATCACCAAAAAAAAAAACATTTTTGATTTGGACATGATATTAATGTTGTTGGGTAAATTAATCTATTTAAATAAGTGGACATATAAAGCTGAAATATTGTACACACTGTCTAGGCCAATAAACAAATGTTCTTGATGATGATTCAAGACTTGAGGTGTTTCTTGATTGTGTGAATGGTTTGCCAACACAGATAGATAAAATGAGCAATCTAGTTTTTTTACCTGTTACTATGTCTATTGTTTATCTGTTTTCTCTCATCAGACCCTTCCACTGGTTTGATGCGCTCTTTGAATTTTTATATTCTGTTCATATTCTGAATTATATTTTCAATTCAACATACCAATTCCAGTGTCCATACTTGATTGTCTACTTTATATATTATACTCATTTCTGTTTTTTCTTTGATTTTTTTAAGTTTAGTTGATC
This sequence comes from Vandiemenella viatica, assembly GCA_031002005.1. Lineage (NCBI taxonomy): Eukaryota > Metazoa > Arthropoda > Insecta > Orthoptera > Morabidae > Vandiemenella > Vandiemenella viatica. The sequence goes on along the minus strand of CM061918.1, from coordinate 45,601,439 downwards.
CTTCCACTAACAAACAATGTTGGGATTGCTCTACAAACATTTGTTTCTCATTCATTTTTTATAAAACTAATTAATTTTGTATTTTATCTGTAGGCTCAATTTTCGATATCCTTCCACATCATCACATATTAGATGCTTCAATTTTTTTCTGTTTCTTTTTCCTTGCATTTATTATTAAGTCCCGGTTAATTGTATAAAGGAGAAAAAGTGTTTATTAGCAATAGTGCAAACATTTGGAAAGGAAGAAAGCAAACCAAAGAATATTCACAATGGGAAGTTAAATAATGCATGAGTGGGATAGCTTACAGTCACACAAGATTATCATTCAAAATTTTGGTGCTGTAAAAAGACGTGTGTATGGCCACATATATGTATCAATACAAAAAACATCCATACACATGAAAGATGATAATCCTTTAGAACAATGTCAACACTAAAATAAGTCATAGGTTGATCATGATATATTTCTTTCATTTGATGGTACTGATCTACAAAAATTCCATAATCGTGTATGGAGGAAAGCTCTGTCAGTGAGATTCCAACTAGATATTTTATCTGTTTCTAAATATTAATGATTTTTTGTGTGTCAGCAGCAAACAAAAATTGCTGGTTGAAATATTTAGCTAGTATGTTGGAACCAAATAAGGATAGAAAAAGGCAATCAATTGCTTGCAAAAATTAAATTCTGGGAGGCAATGAGGACAAAAAAGAAGATGATCACAACTCCCAAGATTTTGGATCAACTCTTGGTCATGAAAAAGAGTAATGAAACAAATAGCAATGGAAATAGGTGTGCACAAGTAACATCTGCAATGTGGAGAGACTTGAGCTTGTCTTTTTTGTATCACTGCTTCTCTACTGGCTTCATCTTTGGTATATAATGCTTACTTTACCAGTCTGTCTTTGTTTTCACATTGTTATACATAAAGCCTGAAGTTGGCGGATTACTACAGGATTCATGTAAGCATTGATCATGCCTCATACCTCTGATTACTAATTGTATTGGTCCTTCTTATGGCCGCCAAACTATTGTACTATTCCCCCAATACTTAAGGGTATACCACAAATGAAACAGAATAAGTCACAAAAATTAAAAGTTTATATCCTTGAAATTTCTCTTGGAATATCAGGTATCAGTTGATTGAATAAGGCATCAAAATTCTCAGACCCATTAATGGAGACTGCAGGTAAGCACTACTCAACCAGTCACTCGTGGCAAACTTCCATCACATCCCCCCCCCCCCCCCCCCCATGTATAGATGGAATGCGGTCATTTTTAAAACAAAGTTTGCCCTCAAGTGTTCATAGTTTTCTAAGTCCGGCACTTCTCATCTACTTAAAATGTTAACGTTCAACTTCTAAATCACGCAGCTCCTCTCAGCACATCCATCCTACCGTCTCAACTATCTGCAAAAGAATGTTTGACTTAAATAGTGGCTGCTACCATGACATACAACTTACCTTTGTTCTTAACTTTAAAGCCTTAATTCTGCTACAATCTTCCTGAAATTTTAGTATGTTATGGTCTTCATTTTTCTTATCATTCCATTCTATGAGGACTTATGCCAAATATCTCATTTAGGAGATATTAATTTTTAAAGTTGTAAAACAAAATTATTGAAATACTCCCCTGAGCTAATTCTAGCATTAAAAAATTCCTTATAATTTCCCCCATTTCTTTCCACAAAGCTACATTCAGCGCCATTTAACTGATCTCCAAGAAAGTTGGCATATACATATATTTTTAGTGGAGAACGTTTTCTGACCAAAAACATTAAAAAAACTACTCCCTCACTCCCTTTACACCACTTAATTTTTATACAAATGCACATTTTTGATCCAATTTCAATAGGACTTTGCACATGTGTACTTTAAAATAAAGAGAAAGATACTGTCAACATTTGGTCTGCTGTAGCTGAACCCCTCTCCCTCTTTCTACACCATTAATTTTTGTCAAAGTTCTTTATACAAAGGTACAGTCGACACCGTTTGACCAATCACCATGAAAGTTGGCATTTATATGTATTTTTTCATGAAAAAGGTTTCTGACAAAAATATCTAAAAATCATCTAAAAAATTACACCCCTAACAAAATAAATCTAAGTGGAAAATATTTTACATTATTATTATTGTAATTTTTACATGAATCAGTTACTTTTAGAGTCAGTGCCAACCAAAGCAAGGGGGGGGGGGGGGACAATATGGAATGACAATAGTACATTAAAAACCATATTACTACTTACCAATGATTAATGCTACAAACATGTTTTTCCCCTAAACTGTTATCGCGCGACTGGTTATAATTATAAATAACTCAGTTCTTTCGCTTTCAACAGATTTACATTTATTGTTCACAACTCATATTCCTCTAGGAACTACATCGGACTTATAGTATTCGAAGAATGCAAGGTTCTTCAGCAGTGAAATGGTTTCAAAGCAACCGTTCGGTCTTTATGTCACTAAACTCCAGCTATCTCTTGATTTCTTATCACCATGGCAACTTACATTTCCTTGCTATAGGAGTAAATATATCGATTTTTGTTTAATTTCATGGCACAAAAATATGGTTTTCTTATGAAATGTTTCTGTTCTGTCACACTGTCTCCCACAGAAACAATATGTGCTTCACCACATGATGTAAAATATTTCCAGTTTGTTTTGTTTGTATACTCCACTGCCTTGAAAAATGAATGTTATTATGATGCTTAATAGTTTATTGGTATTTTAAACTAACAGACTGTTTCCAGAAATTCTGTTTGTTACTTGTATTATTTTTTATTCTTTGTGCAGCTGGTAAAGTTCTTAATTAAAGCTGGAGCCTGTGTTAATAAGGGTGATTCTGATGGCACACCTCTGTTTCATGCAGTGACTAGATTCGAGGAATGCACTCAGGTAAGATATCATAAATCTCAGACAAATCATCAAAACACCTAATCTTTAGAGTGACAGTTTGAGGTCAGAGAGTGTACTAAGAAGAAACAGGTCCTCTATAAATGGTAGCTACTTATTTTTGATCTCATTATCTTTAAAATTTTGATCTATTTATGGTTTAAGTGTGTTTTTTTTACTGTTTTGTGCTTGATTAATCCTGCCCCGCAGGGGCCTGGTACGCATGTGCCAGGTACGGGTTTGGTGAACCTGCAGTGCCCGAGCTGGAAACTTGTGAGCGCCGCAAGTTTCCCACACTGTAAACTCCTACCATGCTCAACGACCACCGCTGGGTGTGGCGGTGGAACGTTGTGTGCCTAGGAGAATGGGGATCTTGGCTTCGTCGCCCGGATCGCGAAGACAGTACAAACCTCTATAAAAAACCCTTAACCTCAAGGTTGGAGATGTGCCAAGGAGGTGGATGAGTGGTGAGGCAAACCACCCACTAACGTGCGACCTCAGGGGCACCTGCGCACCCCTGTTGTAAAAGCACTTTCTTTTTAAAATGGTTTTTTGTTGTGGGACCAAAAATTCTTACCCAAAAAAAACCTAAAAACCCCTGCGGCCCAGATGTGATGCAGGTTAATAACAATACACCCAGTTCTTACAAACGGTTTAGGGTGGAAAGCCCTCCTCCGGAACTAAACCAGAGTAACAGCAAGGATTGTTTTATTGACAATGCCTTTGTTATTATGACAAGGGTGGAGGGATCTTTTGAGAAGGTCTCTCCATTCTATGTCCAGAAAGGTTTAGAGGGTATTGCGGGTACCCTCAAATATGTAAAAAAGCTGAGGAATGGGACACTGCTTTTGGAAACATCCACCCAGAGGCAGGGTGTCCAACTCCTTAAGTGTGAGATGCTCGGGGAGTTCGCAGTAAAGTGCGAACTCCACAAAACTCTGAATTCAAGTAAAGGTGTCATCACCAGCATGGACCTTATGGATTTAGAGACCGAGGAACTCCTTAAGGAGTGGTCAACAGAACATGTGATTGAGGTTCGTCAGATTAAACGAAGGGTTAACGACAGTCTTGAGAAGACAGCCACCTTCGTCCTAACGTTCGACACTCCGACATTGCCCAAAATCATCAAGGCAGGATATTTGAACTTAAATATTCGCCCATATGTACCGGACCCAATGCACTGCTTTAAGTGCCAGTGGTTCGGTCATATGACGGCAACCTGCAAGGGCAACCCCACCTGTGGGAAATGCGGAAAGGCTGCACATGAGCCAGGCATTAGTCGACCCCTCCCACAGGTGTGTGTCAACTGCTCCGGGGCACATCCTGCCTGGAGCAGAGAGTGTCGATTGTATCTGGAAGAAAAAAAGATACAGGAGTTGAAAACGAAAGAGCGCATATCGTATGGCGAAGCTAAGAAGCGATATAAGTCTCTGGCTCCACCAGTATTCGCTACCAGCTTCACGAAGACGTTATCACCTCCCGTCAGGAAAGAAAGTATTTCTACCCAGACGTCCATTGCGGACATGGGCACAAGTCCAATGTGTTCATGTCAGTGCAGATGTGGTGCCACACCCATCAAGGTCATTACACCTAGGACCTCGGACGTCGGTAGCAATACTCTGACAAAGTCGACTACACCGACAGCAGGTTCAGCAAGTCCACCAGCAAAGACACTGCCATCCGCTACACTAATGGGTCCCTCTGCAACAGCAGAAGCGGCCCCTGAAACAAGAGAATTGGTAACGGCAACGCCATCTGCCGGTAGCGGATGGCAAACAGTGCAGAAGATTAGGGGTCCGAAATTTAAGCTCACGGACCCCGCTATGTTTGTGAAATCCCTTCTGACTTCTCCTCCCTGATCCCCCTCTGGAAAGGAGAAGAGGAGGAACAGGCCTCGGCGAAGGAAAATTCGCAAGACTCCGAGGCCTCACAACGAAAATCGTCTTCGGACACTGAAGACGATATCATGCTGGTGGACGAACCTTGTTCCGTTCCTCAGCAATCAACATAGGAAGACCCACCCGATCCGGGGGGGGGGGGGGGAGTGTTTTTAAATAGGTAGATTGGCTCCCATACTTCAATGGAACGTAAACGGCTTTCAGGCTCACAAAGAGGAAGTCCACCTCTTAGCACGGTCTAATCCATTGTGTCTCTGTCTTCAGGAGACACATTTTAGACCATTTCACCAACCTGTGCTAAGAGGGTATGACATCTATAGAAAGGACAATACCGAGGGTGATCAAGCGAAGGGGGGAGTGGCTGTGTTTGTTCGAAACACTGTCCACTCCGAACCTATTGCTCTCACCTCCGATCTACAAGCAGTTGCGGTGAAAATACACGGTAAAATCCAACTGACCGTATGCTCTGTCTATCTGCCACCCAGTGTGTCAGTCGTCTACGACGACCTGGTTGGCATCGTACGACAACTCACTCGGCCCTTTCTCCTTTTGGGAGATTTCAACGCTCACAGTGCGTTGTGGGGTTCCACCACCGATAGCCCCAGGGGCCGAGTTATTGGTAGATTGATAGAGCAGGAGGAAATTTGTATCCTGAATACAGGGCAAATGACTCATTTCACCACTGCTACCGGCACGTCTTCTGCCATTGACCTTTCCTTGTGTTCCCCCTCAATTGCAGACTCCGTGCAGTGGGACGTGGATTGCGACCTACATGGTAGCAACCACTTCCCTATTTGGATGCACGTCGAGTGTGAACGTGGAAGAGGAAATAACCAATGCAGATGGAACGTCATTTGTGCAGATTGGTAGCTCTACTGCCGTTCTGTGCAACTGCAACCCTGCGGCAGTATTCAGGAGAAGGTGAATCACATGACAGAAGTGATTCACCGTGCAGCTGACGTTTCCATGCCGAAGAGCTCCGGAACGCTGCGAAGGACGCCCGTCCCCTGGTGGAACGACGAATGTTGTTCCGCCATCCAGGGTCGCCGACGAGCGTTGCGCCGTTTTAGTTTGTGCCCAACATCTGACAACCTAGCAGCGTTCCGTATTGCCAGAGCTAAGGCGCATCGAGTTATTAAGGAGAGCAAGAAGAGGTCATCGCTAGTGTTGTAAAAAAACGTTTTTTTTCTGGCTTGAAAAAAAAAAAACATGAAAAAAAACTTTGAAAAAAAAAAAAAAAAACCATGTTTTTTTTCTGGAACACGTTTTTTTTCACAACTACTAAATCTCAAATTTGTAAGGCAGTTATCATTTAAAATGACTGTTTTAGAGTTTATTCTAAGTACTTCTCTTAGTTTAAAATCTACTATATTTTTCTGGTTCATTAGGAAAAAAAAAATTACGAAAATATTGGAAAAATTGACTGAAATTTTCTTTATGAATGGGGATTTCCCGAAGAGACTAGGTTGCGTGAGAAGGAATCCCCATTCCCCATTGTTTGGATTGCTACTTGCTATTTGAAATAGTGCTGCCAACCCTACAAAATTATCTACAGATCTTTTAAAAAAATTAGGAATTTAAAATTTATCCACGGTTTTTTGCCTCTTTTTATTACTTATTGGGCTTTCCTTATATTCGTATACTTGTTAACTCTCAGAGTATAGTGGTACTGACTCATTAAATTGTCAGTAAGGGAGCGTGCATAAACCACATAGATCCATTTGGCGTCCTGTGAACCCCCCCTCCTCCCCCACCTAGCCCTACGTGACTTTTGCCCCCCCCCCTCCTCCCCGCTCACGTAGCACGTAGCTTTCTTCCTTTTTGATTCCAGAACACATTTTGTCAGACTATTGTAAATTACATACGGATATAATTAACTGAGGGAAATAAATACTCACATGTTGTTGTGAGTTCAGTTCCTCATTTTAACTGTGAAAAATGTTACGAATGGAAAGTTACGTGGCCTGGCTCGGAACCCCCCCCCCCCCCTTAGCCCAGCATAGCCTTCCAGCTAACCCCACCTCCCTCTGGACCGAGCCACGTAGTTTGTGCGCGGTCCCTAATTATGAATCGTTTCCTTGCAACCGTTGGTGTAAACAAACGATTGAAAAGAAGTAAAGCTCCTATTTTGTATGATAATAGATTTTAATTCAAACTTAAAAGACCGTAACACAGAATTATCAGCACAGTCTTTATGCACAGTGTGTACTTTGCTCACTATTTAAAATTGCAATTTCAAAATCTTTTGCATACAATACAAGAACAACCAGTAAAAGAAAATTTAACTATTTCTGAAGTTAGGAATCTAGAGGAGACAGAAGAAGAGACAGAAAATTCCGACACCGATCGAACTAATGTTGGTAGTGCTGATACTAGTGAATGTGGTACTGACATAGAGGATGAATAAAATTATGTTACCTATATAGATACACTTATGAATAATTATGTGAGACATTATATGATTCAGTAAAACTTAAAACACACATGTAAAATGGAAGTTCCTTAAATAAAACTATAATTTATCAAATATATTGTTTTCTGAAAAAAAAAAAAATTTAGAAAAAAAATACGGGTGTTAGGTTTTTTTTAATGTTTTTTTTTTCAGTTTGCAACACTAGTCATGGCAGAACTTTTTGAGCACTATAAATCATTCCACACCTTCGTCGAAAGTATGGGAGTCCATCAGCCGTATATCTGGAAGGTACTCCCGCCCACCAGTATCTGGGTTACTGGATCATGGACGTATAATTACGGACGAACGAAGCATAGCGCAGCTGATGGCGGAGAACTTCGCCGCCATCACTTCGTCCGCTAACTTTGACCCTCGGTTTCAGCGACGAAGAGTCGCTGCCGAGAGGCGCTCGCTGTGCTTCAATTCGTCGAATACAGAGGCCTACAACTGTCCATTTACATCATGGGAGCTGGAGTAAGCGTTAAACAGCGCAAACGACACTGCTCCAGGGCCTGATCTGATCCAGTACCAGATGCTGTGGCATCTTAGTAAGGATGCTAAAAAGTACCTTCTAGATATTTTTAACGATATTTGGACCGGAGGACACTTCCGCGACTCGTGGAAAGAAGCAACACTTATCCCTATTTTAAAGCCTGGTAAGGACAAATTGTTGCCAGGTAGCTATCGTAGTATCGCCCTTACAAGCTGCGTGGGTAAGACACTGGAGCGGATGGTCAATCGCCGCCTCGTCTGGTGTCTAGAATCCCAAAACCTTCTGAGCCGATTTCAGTGTGGATTCAGGAAGTTCCGTTTCACCTTGGACAACCTGATCCTCCTGGAGGCGGCAATACAAGATGCGTTCATCTGCAGCCAACACCTAGTGGGTGTTTTTTTCGAACTTGAAAAGGCCTATGATACTACCTGGCGGCATGTTATTTTAAAACAGTTACATGAATGGGGTTTTAGGGGTAACCTGCCCCGTTTTTGAAAATCATTTATTCCGGTACCGAGTCGGTAGTGAAGTGTCTGATCTTTTTATTCAGGAAAACGGTGTTCCTCAGGGGTCAGTTTTAAGCGTGACCCTATTTGCTATCGCAATCAACAGTATCTCTATGGTTTTAAGGAGTCCCATTTGGTTCTCCTTATATGTGGAAAATTTTTTAATTTTTATTGCATCGTCCAGCCTGAGAAGCGCAGAGCGGCAGCTGCAACTCGCGCTGAACAGGCTGGATGAATGGTCAGTGCACACCGGTTTTCGATTCTCTGCCGAGAAAACCCGGTGTGTACTTTTTACTCGTAGCAGAAGTATTTTAGTCGAGCCTCACTTTACCTTGAGGAACACCATTTTAAGTTTTGCTGATTCTGTTCGGTTTCTGGGTCTCATCTTAGACAGTAGGCTAACTTGGCTTCCACATCTTAAAGATATGAAAGCCAGAGCCTTAAAAGCTTTAAATGTCTTAAAATGTTTATGTGGCAGGTCATGGGGCGCTGATCGCTCCTGCCTGCTTCAATTTTATAGAGCCTTTGTACGGTCGCATTTGGAGTACGGTTCGGCACGGGACAGTTATCTACAGATACTGGATAGTGTCCACCATGCAGGAATTCGGCTTGCCACGGGTGCTTACCGCACCAGCCCGATTCCCAGCATCTGTGCTGAGTCTAGCGAGTCGCCGCTTTTTATCCGCCGGCATCTCCTCATGGTGCGACACTATACGCATATTGCCTCAACACCTGGCAGTCCCATGTACGACGTAGTAATGAACCCAAATTATGAACTGCTTTATGCCAATCGGCATAGAGCGACCAGACCGTTTAGCTACCATACAAAGGCTATTTTAGAAGAATATGGGTTTGATACACCTTCCTTTTATCACCAGGGTTGGAGTAAATCTGCTCCTTGGCTTTTAAAGAGACCCAGAACGATTTTAGACCTGTCACGGTACAACAAACTGTTTACCGCAGACAACGTTTTTATAAGAGTCTTTACTGATATTTTAAACTCGCATCACGATTTTACCCCGGTATATACGGATGGGTCTAAGCAGGCTAATAGTGTAGGGTGTTCAGTAGTAATCCCTTGAGCGACTTACAAATACAAGCTGGATAGCAGGTGCAGCGTTTACACTGCCGAATGCTACGCCATACTAAAGTCGCTCCAGCATATGAAAGTAAGTCGTTACAAGAAATACATAATATGCTGTGATTCCCTCAGCTGCATTCAGGCGCTATTAATCATGTACCCAGCAGATCGTCTAGCCCAGGACATCCAGGACGCCCTCCTTTCCCTCCAATCTCACAGAAAGAAGGTTTTATTCTGCTGGGTACCAGGCCATCTGGGAATCAGGGGGAACGAGGCAGCTGATGAAGCTGCCAAGTTAGCCTGTGACAAGGTCCGAATCGACTTTGATCCGGTCCCAAAGTCAGACCTTGCCTCGGCGACGAAGAGATTTATTTTTGATATTTAGCAGAGGCAGTGGCTGGAAGTCGATGACAATAAGCTCCGGCAGGTCAAACCGACCGTTCAGCCGTGGAGCAGCTCCTTCCAGCGCGTGAGGAGGGATGAGGTTCTCCTTACTCGCCTCTGTATAGGGCACTTTCCTCTGACACATAGCTTTCTTCTTCGCCGGGAGGACCCTCCGGATTGTGATGCTTGTGGCGTAACTCTGACGGTGCGCCACATTTTAACTGACTGTGTAAAGTTTTTAAACGTAAGGGCAGACGTTGGCCTAGCTAACGATCTGCCCATAATTTTAAATAATGACAATGTGGTAAAGGTTTTAAAATTTGGAATATGGCCAGGCTTGCTGCCAAAATTTTGGGCATGTCGGCCTAGGTTTTATAACGGATTGGTGGTCTCTCTACAACCACCAATCCGTATAAAGTATTGTTAAATGTTGCTTGTGAGCATGATATTTCAAATCTGGCTGGACCCTTCACAGCCAGCCAGTTTGAATGTGTTTTAATGTTTATCAAAGCTGGTTGGCCCTTTTACAGCCAACCAGCAAGAATTGTGATTTTTAATTTTTTATGGTTATTTTACAGCCATCCTTTTAGTGTTTTATTTTTTTACTTATTTCGCCATCCACATGGCCGACCTCTTTACAGTCGGTCATTCGGGCGGTTTTCCAGTTTGTTCTTTACTATTTTATTCTGCTGTGTGTATGGCTGCCCCCTTTACAGTCGGCCATTCAGGCAGCCATTGAGGTACGTTTTAGCCACATTGTCATTCAATGTTTTTGTTAGGGCGCTAATGACCCAGTTGTCGATGCGCCCTATAACTCTAAAAACAACAACAACAACAACAACTTGATTAATCCTGGATATAGTGAAAAATTAATAGGATAGATTCATTTTATAAAGAATATATCTAGCACCCAATACTCTCAGATATTTAAATGTTTTGACATACTTGAGAAGTGGATGATCAGGAAAGATGCACTTTTTTTTTTCTTTTCCCTCATTTCCAAATATCAGCTAACTTTACAAGTTTCATAAAACACTCAAATCTATTTTTATAACCATAATTTCAAGTTATTTGTGATGCATCTTGTGCCAAGATGACAACTTCAACAGTCACCTGATTTGGGTGGGGTATGCAGACTTTAAATGTTTCCACTTTTTGATATAAACTGCTCATTTCCTGCCTCAATAATTTATTTCAGTCTCTAACTACCTTACGAACAAATCAAAGCTTTCCTCATTCAGTTATTCAAGAAATCAAGTGCTAGTTTACTTCCACATTCTTTTACAAATTCTTCTCCCAAGATACATGTAGCCATCATCACCAACGTATTCTTTATACACTCCCGGCTTATCCAAGAAATCAAGTGCTAGTTTACTTTCATGGTGTTCTCTTCACTTCAATATTCCCGAAGGTACACCTAGGCATCATCACCAACGTATTCTTTCACTCCGGGCGAATGCCAGGATGGTTGCTTCAAAAAGGCCATGGCTGAATTCCTTCCCATTTCTTGTTCCCAGTCCTATCCTGCCTCTAATGACCTCGATGTCAACGAGGCGTACAGCCATAAGTAGAAAAAAAAAAGTAATTTCCACACACAAACCTAGCTTGATTTCTTCACACCCTTTCCAGCTCGTGTATTAGATTCTTGTAATGTGTGTCCTTTAGAATTCCACCATAATCAATCTCTTTTCCACTGAATAGTAATTTTTGTCTGTGTTTTCTAGCTGTATACCTAATAAGTTAATTTTCAGTCCATGTTGTCCTACTCAACCAGCTATCCAATGTAGATCCATCTTTAGATTTTACAATCCCTCTATCACTGTAAGCTTATTACACAACATTGTTTCAGTAAAAAATAACATGAATTATTACTATAAACAACCAACACAATCACTTTTCTGATTGCTTAGGAAGCTCTTTGACAACATTCTTATCATTATGATAGAACTAATTGGTATTTGCAGTGAATTATTTGTAGTTGTACCATTGGACTGTGTTGTAAACAACAACAGCAAAATTGAGAGATATTGAGTCAGCTTCGGTGCTGTACACTTTTAGGCTTCCTTGCAATCTGTGGATCCCTAATATGGAACTGTCTTATGGTGGTAGCTGGACACACGTTTGATGCTCTCCACCAAGTTTTGCCAATGCTGGTTTCTAGGACACACTGAGATACAACTTGCTGTTTCTATTGAAGGTATCAGCTAGGTGAATTTTGATTGCTTCCATGACTATTGTAACATCCTGGCCAGTATTTTCACATTGATAAAATACATCCTGTAGCAGTGGTTGTAAATGTTCTGATTTGTTGTACTGTCTTAGGCAGGGGCGGCATTTATGCTCTTCACACCCACTCCTACAGTGAAGATAGTTTGACTGGTCTAAGTTCTTCCACTCTCACACAGGATGCTTTAAACGATGGAAACTCTTAGGCTTAGATCATCCTTGACTGAATGGAGGCAATACAATACATTGTCTGGGGGCTGGTAGATACATTTTTCCCCATGCTGCAAGAGGATTCTGCTAATTTTCCCCAAAGTGTTTCCAGCGAATGGCAAGAAAATGGTAGCCTTGGATGCTTCTTCCTATTTTACTGGAAAATCCTCCTCCATTTTACATCGAATTTCCATTTCTGTCTACTTATTGTTGTATCCATTCCACTGGAACACGGCTTTCAGGAGGTAGAACACCCAAAACATAACTATTACTAATTCTTTCTAGCAGTATTGAGATCTGAAATAATCCTGAGAACTTCAGATTGAACATGGGAGAAGTATGAAACCTCAGACATCTGTCACTGCTGCCAATAATCTTGGTGAATCATTGTTAAAGAGAAATCAACACTTAAAAATCTTAAATTAGAATTTTCTGAATGTATATTGATAGCAATGTCAGCTGATTAGCTGGGTGAATTAAATTGTGTCATACCCATTAAGTGGCAGATCCAGGATTTTGGTTTGGGGGAGGGGGGAGCTTGAGCGCATTTCTTTTGTGTGTGTGTGTGGGTGGGGGGGAGGCTTTGAGTCGGGGTAAGGGTAGGCACCTAAAAGATCAGTAGAGATATAAAAAAAAAATTAAAGTCTCCAAATCTACAAAATATGATTTCGGGGATGGACGCTAGATACTTTTGAGGGGAGGGGGGTTGGGAAGCTTGAGCCCTGTAGCCCTCCCCCCTGGATCCGCCAGTGTACCCATACTTAAGTTTGCAGGTTCAATATCTGTCTGCAACAACTTATTTTCTTTCCTTCTTGCATTAGTTTTTGTTACTATTCAATATTTGTGGCATTAATAATTTTTTTGCACCTGAAGTCATCAGGTTGGTCATTAGTTTTTAATGATAACAGACTTTTGGTTGTGCTCTTTGGATTCTGTTAATATTGGTGCACATTTTTTTCTCTCATCCTATTGGTTTAACTAATTTACATGCACTTTTACGTAACTTTCATAATTTATTTCTACAAATTCCCAAAAATATTGAAGAAACTTGATTTAAATGTATTATAATAACTTAATACATTTGATATGTGATAATGCATGAATTAATTTTGTATTTGCAAAATATGTGTAGCAGGATGATAACAGTCCCAGGAAAAAAAAATTATCTGCATTCATGAACAGTAAACACACTTCTTAAGTTCCTACACCTCAGGAATTAAAATGACTATTAATAAGTGTAATTTTTGCAAAATATTGTCATGTCATTCAGGTTAGAATTGTCCAAGTTATCTCATTATTATTATAATTTATAAATAAAAATGAATTCCGTTCTGGCAGAAGTTGTGACATTGGTTAATCCTGCGCAGGTGTTACAACTTCTGATCTCTGCTGGTGCAGACATCAACCTGAGAGACACAAACAGCAAGACTCTCTTGCACCAGGCTGTACAAGTTGACAATTTTAAGGCGGTCCAGTATCTCCTTAAGATGGGCCTTTCGCCAATGGAGAAGGATTCAGCAGGTAACACATTACTTCACTTAGCAGCCACTTACTGCAGAGCTCACTCAGAAATACTTCTGTGGTTACTGAAAGAGCATGCGATGCCACTGGACATTCAGAACGTGTTGGGCCAGACTGCTCTGGCTGCTGCTGTGTTACGGGAACCAAGTGCAGACAAGATGTGGGTAATTGAGACTTTGTTGGCGGCTGGATCAAACATCGCAGCGAGGGACAAGGAAGGAAGCACAGTTCTCCATCTGGCTGCATTAAGTATAGATGATGAAATTCAGGTAAGGCCTGTTATGTGTTGTTAATGTTTCCTGCACTTTCTCCATGAAATGTGTAACGGTACTGTTGAGTGGATTACATAAAGAAATAAGCTATTAATTTTTTTTTCTCGAGATGTGATTAGATATTTACATTTTTATTTATATATTAATGGCCAGAATTACTAAAATTTGCATTGGATTTTGTGATATTTTTTATTTAAATAATTTTAAACACACTTGAATACATAATTTAATACTATATAAAAATAAATAAGAAAAGAAAGGGAAATTAACCCACCACATACCAAAGTGGACGGATGCATATCGCCTAGAAGCCGCTTCCATTTTCCTTAGTTGCATCAATACTATATAAAAGCATTTTTTTGTTTTATTTGTTTTTTTCTTCTCTCTCTCACTTTCTCTCTTTTTGCTGAATGATTTACACAAATTTTGGCATTGATGTGCCAACAGTTACAGCATTGTATAAAAAGTTCTTGGGCCTCCTACCAGGAAAACATCAATTTGATGTGACATTTCACAATTATTCTCTGATTTCTTCTTCTGGCGAAGGAGGCAACAGAAGATGAAATAAGTGAGCAATTTTGAAACATCACATCAAATTGACATGCTCACTCTTTAGGAGGCACAAGAACATTTTACACATTTAATACACCAGGAAAGCCTCTATTCAGTTACACTACTGTTTATGAAAATAGCAACACTGCGAAGAAGACATCATTGCAATGAAATTTATTCCACAGATTAGGCAGGGGACAATACATAAATTATTAGAATTACAGAACTGTACATGCTTAGTGATTGAGAGAATGAAGTAATCTGTGGAGCGGAGCCACCATGTTCTGAAATCAGAGCTTCTATACATTGTGGCATGTAATCAAAGATTTTAATTTAATTGCAATGGAGCACAGGATCCAGTGGCAATTTCCCTACACCCTTATCTTCCCCCTTTTCTGCATCCACCTATATTTGCCATTTACAAATTTTATCTTTAAATTCTTTCAATGTCTTCGGTAGCTGTATAGGCTGTTGGAATTGCCATATGGTTTGTAGGTGCATCCACAAAGCATCAACAATGTTTTGGAGGAGTACTAGAATGAACAAGTTGCTAACCAACTATATTCCAGACATGTTCAATGGGGAACATATCATTCAAGCCTGCAGGCCATGGAAGCAGTGGTACCTGTTGTTTTTCTGAGAAGGTTTGCACGTTCCTTGTCGCTTGCGGCCCTGCATTGTCCTGCTCATGTCGAGCTGGTTGCAGAAGGGTCAATGCCTCAGGCTATAAGACCTCCCTGAGGTAGCAGTTGCTGTTTAGATTTCTCTCAATAAGTAGTAACCAATGGTGCCAAAAGTACTTGTGGGAGTTTGAACAACAGAGACTGTAATCTTGTTTGAAATTATTAGAAGCTTGTTACAAGAACTTTAAATTAAATAAACAACTAAAATAATTTCAGATTAAGTGGAAATAACCTCCTGTGTTATTTATGTTTTCAGTTGCTACTGAAATGATTTTAATGAAAGATGGGTGGCTCCAATTGGTGTGTGTACTGTTATATAACTTCAAAATAAAAATAATTGCTTATTTTACTCTCAACTTACAAACTGTATTAGAAATAATTGTATTTAGTTTTTGTTGTTTAAATATGGGACTTACAAGATTACGTATTTAAGGTGACTATGTAATTTTGTGCACAAGATTGACCCAGTAACAAAAACGACTTAGATTGCCCTTTCTGACAATCAGCAATACAAAATGTGCTGCAAGAAGTGCAGGTCTGCAGGTCACAGAAAAATGTATGTGGTTGCACGATATTCAATTGAACTTTGAATCAAGGACAGCAAACATAGGAAAACAAATCAAGAATGTATGTAAAGAAGAATGATAGAAGAATGCTCATCTGGAAATTCTGAAGGTGTGAAGGAATGTAAAAAAGAGGTCATGGGGAAACGTTGAAATTTAAGGAAAAATTGCTACAGTAGAAAAATGTAATGAGAAACGATGTGAACCGGAAATAATTTTTGAGAGCTCTGCTTGTTTGAACATGTGGTATGAATCTGAGGGCATTTGTTGTTGAGTTAGATGAATATTTTAAAGTCAGATATGTGCACACGCATTGAAGTTTGCAGTGTGGTACCAATATTTTGATTTCAGCTGTGATATCACAATTTCCCCAATGAATTAATTCACAATTGAATCCCACCTTTATTCAAACATGGCAGCAATTGTCAGAAATATTAGTGCACTTGGATCAAATCAAAATGTACAAAGAGTGTTGCCACAATGAAGGATTTTTGCACCAGATGGATCAGAACTTTTGTTTTTGGCAAATTAAAACTCTAGACCTCCAGAGAGTATTGGCACAATGGAACAAACTATCCCGGGTGGCAGAATGCGTACTACTGCTCTCATAATGGGAACATTCAACTGGATGTGCCTAATTCTAAACAATTACATACCTAATAATGAAGATATCATGTATTTAAGTAGATAAAGAGTACAGATTTTAAAAATTAATTATAGCATGTTATATTGGTATTATAGAGAATAATGTTGATTCTATAGGGAATAAACATTGTAAATTCTGAAGGGAAGAAATTTGCAGGGTTATCATAGTGCAAACAAAAATAATTTCAGGAGTTTAAACTGACCAGCTCACAACGAATTCAGTCCACTCGGACAGTGTCATGGAACACAAGGGTAAACACATGTTGATTTGACATTACGTTGATGTAGAGCTTGCGCCAAGACAACACCTCATCTGATTACATGATTTTAATAAATAAATAACTGTGAATTGAAGGATACTGACTCAGTATAATGTAACAAAATTGTGTACACCTATCTTGATCATTTTTCAACATTACACGTAATATATCATGTTTACTTCTCTTCTCTTTCTGCTGACATTGTCACTAGCCTAGAAACATTCAGTTTAAACACAAATTAAATTCATATGCTACCACAGTATACTAAATGGAGAGAAAATTTACTTTCGAATTGCCCTGTATACCATATTCTCATTACAAGTATATTCAAAATTGCTGAAACAATATAGTTAGAGTCTGAATTGTATTATTACCTCTATAATATACACATCATATTATCTGGACAAATTTTTAAATTGTCTTCACTATATACTATAATAAGAATGAAACAATTTGTAATTTCTGGAAGAAGGAAGTATTTATATGTTTTTGCGCATCAAACAGCTGAGAAACTCCAAAACATTATTCTATATATTTTTTTTAATGGTGATAAAAGGAGCTGGTTACTAAACTGAAATTCTAACGAGAATATAGGAATGAACTGTGATGTACTAATGGTGACTACAAAATAGAATCAACATATAAATGGCTAGATACTCACACAGAAAAGAATTTTTTAAAATGTTAATACCTTTGTGAATATAAAAACCATGATGTGCACAGAATATGAGTCCAGCCACAACCATGCCTGGTAGGTGAACAGTAATGTCAGGACCTACATTTCAGGAGGAAACGTGTTGAAGTCCATGTTCAGACATCAATATTTCAGTTTTATATGGTTTCCCAAAACCACTCCATGTGAATGCAGACCATGCCTAAATTCCTTCCTTGTCCTCCCAATCCTCTAATGACCTTGATGTCTAAGAAGCATAAAGCTGTAAAAAGAAGAAGAAGAAGAAGAAAAAAAAAAGGCTCCCATCCTATATACAACATGTTCTGCTTACACAGGTTTATTAAATACAATACAATAATTTGACTATCCATATAATGCAGTGTAAGAGACTGGCTCTTTGTAGTGTGGAAAGTTGTAAATTTACACATAAACAATTGCCTAATAAAATGGATAAATATAAGAGAAGATGTAAAGTCACAGCATACATAGTACATTAATTACGTCAGCTACATGTACACAAACTACTGGCAGTTATTTTGTAGATACCTTAGAAATAAATTATTTGCTGGAGTAGAAGGTGTTGTCAATTAAAAATTCTTATTATTTTTTCCAGAATTTAATCTTATCATCCGCTTGACATTTAACACGTTTTGGGATCTTGTTGAAGATATGAGGGTGGTCCCAGAAGTACACGACCTAGCAATGAAAAAACTGTATTTATTTTTCAACATAGTCTCCTTTCAACTCTATACATTTATTCCAGTGATTTTCAATAGCTTCGATACCACTTTTATAAAAAGAACTGTCTTGCTCCTCGAAATAGCCATTAACTGCCGAAATCACTTCTTCATTGGTCAAAAATCTTTGACCACTGAGCCATTTTTTTTAAGTTCGGGAACAGGAAGTAATCCGAGGGAGCTAAATCTGGCAAATAGGGTGCATGAGGTAGCAATTCGAACTTTAATTC
This sequence comes from Vandiemenella viatica, assembly GCA_031002005.1. Classification (NCBI taxonomy): domain Eukaryota; kingdom Metazoa; phylum Arthropoda; class Insecta; order Orthoptera; family Morabidae; genus Vandiemenella; species Vandiemenella viatica. The sequence goes on along the minus strand of CM061918.1, from coordinate 45,583,164 downwards.
ATTAATTTTGACCATTGCAATAACAGATCTGTGAGCTGAAGCATTGTCGTGATGAAACAACACTTTCTTCTTAGCCAAATGTGGTCGTTTTATCTTGATTTCTTTGCTCAAATGTTGCAATAACTTCGAATAATAATCGCTGTTGATTGTTTTTCCTTTTTCAAGATAGTCAATGAATATTATCCCATGCGCATCCCAAAAAACAGACGCCATGACCTTGCCTGCAGATGGAACGGTCTTGGCCTTCTTTGGAGTAGGTTCTCCCTTTTCAGTCCATTGTTTTGATTCTTCTTTTGTCTCTGGGGTGAAGTGATGGACCCATGTTTCATTAATGGTTATGAAATGGCACAAAAATTCAGCTTTGTTGTGGCAAAACATCGCTAAACACTCAATTGAAACATCTTCATGACACTGTTTTTGCTCGAGTGTGAGCAAACGCGGCATCCATCTTGCACATAACTTTCTCATGTCCAAATTTTCAATTAATATGTGATGTACTGCACTTTTTGAAATGCCTACTATGTCTGCTAGCTTGCGCACTTTCAGTCGACAATCATCCAGTACTGTTTTGTGGATTTTCTTCACCATTTCTGGAGTCGTCACCTCATTTGATCGACCACTGTGATGTTCAGCTCGTACGACCTCGTTTAAACTCTGCCACCCAATATTTTACTGTTGTAAACGAAGGAGAAGACTCACCAGAGTAGAATCTAGCTCAGTTTTTATATCGGTTGGGCTGAGGCCTTTCAAATGAAAGTATTGTATCACATAACGATGACCAATTTTCTCCATTTTCACAAATTTACTCAGATCGTTCAAGATTAATTGTTGCCAAACAAATACGAAACAACATAGCGCTTCAAACTTGAAACATATGCTTCATAGACTATGTGCTTTGAAATAAAGGGATATTTTTCAAACAAATACTGCCATCTCTTGGTCAGTTTGGGTACTTCTGGGACCACCCTCGTATGTATCCCTGAATATTGCACCCCTTTTTGAACAAATGATGACAACTTGTAATCCTTGTGAAGATAATTTCACTTGTAGTGCCATAATTGTGTATTTTATTATTTGTTTCAAACAGAGTATAATTTGTGACTAAAAAGGACATTAATGTGTATATGTACTCGGCCACCAATATTAAAATCACTAAATTCTTGAACAGTTCTCTGCTTGAAGTTCTACTGCTAAACCCACATATAATTCTTATTACTAACTTTTTGGCTCTGAACACTGTCTCTAAGAGTAGAATTGTCCCAGAATATTATCGCATATGATATTTAAAAAAATGAAAATTCACAAAATATACTAGATTCCTCATACGGAGTTCACCTATAGCTGAAATTGTATTAATTGCAATTGTAGCTGTACCCAATCACTTTAGTAAGTCAGAGACATGCTCCCTCCAATTTAAATTATGATCAGTATGCAAACAGAAATTTCACACTCTCTACCTCTTGAATGGACTTTCCTGCAAATTTTATGCCTGTATCTGGTGTAAATATGTGTGATATACTGAATTGTATATACTGAGTTTTAACAAAGTTTAGAGACAAGAGAATAGCTGTAAACCATTTGTCAGTAAGGTCAAACATAACTTGAATTAGGTTTGGTAGAGAAATATGGAGTATTTTTAATTCATGTGTTTGTGTCATCTGCAAATTGGACACATTTTTTAGTTTTTAGATGTTACATAGGTTTGATCATTTTTATATACTAGAAACAATAGAGACCCCAATATAGAACCCTGAGGTACTTCACATCCCACTCAGAAAGCAATGGATCACATGATGCTGCATTACAATGTTCAGGTGCTACTTTCTGTTGTCTATTCAGAAGGTAAGAACTAACAGTGCCAGCTGTATCATGATACAGGAAAATACTAAATGATTAATTGGGTTTCAAAACACTGTGTATTGAAAAGTAATCTACCTACAAAGATAAGCGATGCAAGAAAAGATACATAAACTCAAGCACATGTGGTATCTGCATGCCAGATGGCAGCAGTAGACAAGATGGCAGAAAAGCATGATAGAAGTTTTGTTTGTTAGAATATGTGAAGTGTTCTTCAGCTACGAATATGCACCATGCATTTGTATGAAAATATGGAAATGTTAGCCCTAGTCACCAGAGCATTTTTACAGTGGTTTTGCCAGTTTTGTAACACTGGTTGTCTCTGTAGGTAGACCAGCATGAGGTGACCATTTGTCTTAGGCAAAACCATGGAGCACGTGAGACACAAAAATCAACCATTCGTGCTTTCCACACAAATCAGTGCAGAATGTTTTGTGTTGGTGTTGTTTCAAACCCTACCATGTGCAATTGGTATACCACCTGATTGTCGTATAACGTGCTTGATGGGGATTCAAACATTTCTACTGAACTTGATCGTGTTGGTTAGTACTTTTAAAGGATACTTGCATAAGTTCTCTATACAGCCACCAATCCCTCGTAATTACCCCCAGAGATAAAGGTTTATGGAGTAAAACAGTTCTTACTTAGACGAAGTTTATATTCTTAAATTCTGTATAAGTGCTGGTACCAGAAAGATAAGCCATCGATACTATCGTCCCCTTGAATTAGATTGCAGGTTAACGTCACCCACACGCACTGATGGAAATCTTTCAGAAAATTCCCCCCAAATTTCGAAAGATTATCCTATGGCATACCAAAATAGCGTCCACTGTCCTGATCATTGATGTAAAGTTTATAACAACTTGAAGTTCCACGTTTCACCACTACTAAAAATCTTCAAAGTCCCTAGCCTCCGAATTTGCTGCCCATCACGGAGCTCTTCTCGTCTTGACGGTCTGCTTGAAAAACTATTCCTGACTGCCTCTCAAGACCGCTTTTTATAGCCTCGGCTAATCTATTGCTGAATTGCCATAGAACAACAATATATTCCCGCAGGAAAACCCTAATATTTGGTGAATTATGAAAGTCCTCCCTTACTGTGGAACACTAATTTTACTCAGATTTTCCCGAAATTTTAATATATTATAGTTTAATTTATCCCCCATCTTTTTAGGCATGGCAAATTTCCTCGTAATTATTCTTGTTTAAGAGCTATTAATTTCTAAAAGTCACACGTGGTGATGCCACCAGATGTCGACACTAAAACTTCATTTTTCTTACTTTAAATTTCAAGTTACCTCTGAAGTGTTTTATTCTTGTTATTAGCTGAATTTTTCCCTCTCATTGAAGCCTACTTTTATCTTCCTAGCTCTTTTATCTAAAAGGTTCCAATTCTTTATTTTTTCAATCTCTTTTCAGATAAATTTTAAAATCATACAAAAACCATCTTAAAGTGATCGTCATTCTCTGCTTTCTTAGTGGAAATGAATGCAACAAAATTCATCATGATTGAAAAACAATCTTATTTGAGTATTATGTCTTTTACAAAAATGGTTTTGAATTGATTTAAAAAGTGCTTTCTTGTTAAGAAAATTGTTATAAAAGTTATTCACTATACACTTATATGAGATTTGCCGCATTATGAATGGTTTTGCAAGATAATGGACATATAACAAGGTTATGTTCCGAGATGAAAAGTGCTTTACTATTGAAAACGTTTATAAAAGTTATTTGCTATATGCGTAATATGTAAAAGGCTTCTGCTGAATGGTTTAGGTAAGATAATAGATATATAACATGATCCCAGATGACTATAGCATTTTTTTTTTTTTTTTTTTTTGTACCTGAATGCTGGACGCTGTGGAAAAGTATGGGGCATTGGTCGGGAACTTTGTATTCAGCAACGGTGGCATTTTATCTGTCTGGAAAGGTCAACTGTCACAATATGAGAGTGTGGGGTACTGAATTGCTGTACCAAAAGTGAACATTGCAACAGTTACAGGAATGGATCCCTTCTATTGTGATGGAAATTGATAGATACATGCTATCAAATGTATGGACAGAATCGGTTTACTTTTTGGACATGTCCCAGGTGACTAAGGGCACACAAATTGAACATTTAGAGCATGTACCATTACCAGAAACTTGGTGAGTTTATTTATTTTTTCATGTATCACTTGACTTTGTGGATCATATACTTTCCAATACACAGCATTTTGAAACCCAATGAATCATTCATGCTAACCCTGTACTTTAAATTTTGTATCAGACTTTCATGATTATTCAGTCAAATACCTTAAAAAAGTTATAGAAAGGCATTAATTTATCATTTATTCCTTCTGAAGTATTGTCAGTGAACGCAAATATAGTTTGTTCTATTGAATAGCCCTTTTGAAAACCAAACTGTAATTTAGTTAGAATATTTTAATTTTTAAGGTATGGGTAAATTCTGTTGTAGATTGCTTTCTCAAAAACTTTGGAGAAGGCTGTTAGTAATGAAACAGGATGGTGATTTGATATAACTGACTTATCTCCCTTTTTATAGAGTGGTTTGTCTAAAGCACATTTAAGCTTTTATGGAAAGATACCCTCCAGTAAAGATATATTAAACATATATCTTAGTATATTAGTTAATTTACTATATCACAGTTTAATTAATCTGCTGGAAATCCCATTATAACCACTCAACTATTTGGTATTATGAGACACAATAACTTTGCTTATTTCTTCCAGAGTAGCTAAATTAACAGATATAGGGTCAATTTTTTCTTGGAAGCCTGTATTAACGAAATCCATACCCTGTCACTGAGCTGGAAATGTATGGAAATAGATTAAAAAATAGTTTATTAAATATATCAGCAATTAAAAAAATTAGATTCTACTGATTTTTTTTGATATAAATTTCATTACTGGCCTGATTATTTTTCCTGGTCCCTTTTTTACAATGTCCCATAGTGTCTTATATATTTATATGTGTGTCTTCATCTGTTTAGCTGTTGAGCCTATCCTGCCACAATCTTTATTAAGTGTAGGTTTGTTCATGTATCCTTATTTCCAATATTCTTTTGTTTTATCACTTATATGTTGAAGTCAGATTTTTACCATTTTCAGATGTTGAAATGCCTAATCCTAGCTGGTGCAGATGTACAGGCAAAGGACAAGCGTGGCTGGACCATCCTGCACCAGTTGTCTGAATCCTACTACGATGATGGAATTGAATACATCCTCGAAGAGAGCAATGTGTATGTAGATGAGAGAGATTCTGATGGCTTGACAGCACTCATGATAGCTGCACGCAATCACAACGGCTATACCAAGTCAAAGGTCAGAATATTGTTGGAAAGGGGAGCTCGTCTAAGTATTCGTGACAACTGTGGCTTGACGGCATTTCACCATGCGATTGATGCATCCATGTTTCGTGTGAGTCTTTATGTCTCTAAACCTCTTGTACTAATTTATGTGCACTGTAAAAACATGTGTGGGATTCCATAATCTATTATATTTCAAGTCATCAGAACTTATGAAACTACAGATTTTTGGCAACAGTGTTGTAAAAGTTTTTATGGCAGATATGAAGAAAATTAAAATGTATAGGAGCTGATATTTTTTACTTTTTCAAAGCAGAGCGGTGTTTGATTCATGTAAAAGAGATATCTTCACTTCTAATTACCAATGCAGTAAATATAGAATGACGGCTACGTGTGCTTTTAAAGTGATACAAGACCCTTATTTTTAATCCATAACTGATCTTGTTAAAAAACTAAATCACAATATTAAGCTTTCTGCAAACAATGCATTAATTTATATAAAAAATATGTATCACTATGTAAGGGTTGTGCCTACACTGGGGTTGGAATGTTGGCCGAACACCTCAACTAAACTCCACTTGTACATAGACTTATCAGAATTACAATTGTTCAAACTATTAACCATGGTGAGCCTTGGATATGTCCAACCGCAAAGTAATATTGGTCACCACAATCCTAGTTAACCTTAGGATAGATAGGTAATGTTGCAAAAATGAAAAACTGCACTGTTCAAATAATAAAATTACTATATTCTTAAAAGTTCACTAAAATTCACATGTTAAAGTTGGCATAGGCAATCAGACTATTCTTCACATGAAAATTGCTAGTTATGAAGGCAGGACAGACCGAACAAACTCCAAGTAGAAAATTTAAAGTTTCATCATGACTATTCACAAACGTGCCACTGTTCAAATAGTGTCATGGCTGCTCTGCCATGCTTCCAGTCCTACTTCCTGTTTCTTCTACCCATCCATCCTATCCCTTCAATGATTCCCCGTCATCAGCTGATTGTGGCTGGCCTGCCCCGTTTTAAGTAGACTAGTATTTTCACCGCCCACGTCAAAAATGGTTAAATGAAAATATTTTAACTGAGATCCCTCGAAAATTCACAGTGTATAGAGGGACTCCTCAGGATTGTTTCTTGTTGTTGGGACTATGGCTCTAAAGTTTCTCAAATCACCATAAAACTTTAATTGTTAGAGAAAGAGCACTGTTGTTTTGACTAGTTTCTCTTCTTCTGGTAGATTGTACGACCTATGTAGCGATTTTTAGAATATCTTATTTAAACCCTTACCCGATTATTCTCTCTTTCCTGCAATCTCTGTGGAGCTATTTATTTTTTTGATATGTTGAGTACTTTAAAAGTTATTGGCCTTCAAAAATCTGAGGTGGCGAGTGATGCAACTGGTCGTTATGGGAAACTAATATTTTATTATTTACTGTTTATTTCGAAAGAGTGTTAGCTTCTTATATTTTTTTCAATTCTCTTATGTAATAAAAAAGTAGTTTTATTTACTGAAATGGCTTTAGTTATTCACAATTTTGATTTGAAAGTGGACACATTTTCATACTGCATCGTTACTTTAAAACTGATTATAATGTTTATTAAACAACTTGTAACCATTTAAGACTTTAAATATGTTTTACAGAATATTATTTAGTTACATAAAAACTATGTTTTGATTTCAGAAATTACTTAACTGTGTTGTAATGTTTTATTGAAAATGTCCATGTGTGTCATCATTTAAAAAATCCAGTATTTACTTTATTTTACGTGCTTAAACTGTTATTCATGAGTTATTTCCTACAAAACTTGGTTTATCCATCCCGATTATAATTATTACTACTCTTTATCGTATCGAAAAGTGTGTCGAAATCGTGTTGATGTGTTGTAACCAGATTGGATCCTATACTGATGGATACTTTACAATTACTCCTATTCTGGTAAGTTTATGGCTCCTATCTTTTTATTTAAAGTGTATTTAGGGTTTCTATTACATGTTGGCACACTTTACTGGCTTTTAAACATCGTCAATTAGGCTATGGGCTGCAGTACTGTGTAGTTACATTAAGCCTATTTTCCATTGTTTTTTGGCATATTACTGAAGTTGTAAAACAAAAGTAAGGTAGCTTACAACTAGTTGTATACTTTTGCCCATGTAACTGACATAGTTTCAATGTGGTCCCTGTGATTGCTGTCTAACCTAACTAGTCATACTATTGGGCATAGGACCAGTGGGGTAGCTAGGTCAACAAGGGCCCTGGTGCAAAAAGAAATTTGGCTCTCAGGCCAGATGGGCGACCATTTTATTTCAGGTCTGCCAAGTTGCTGGTAGGGGCCCCCAGAGCTGAGCATGGGGGTCCCTGAGCTGAGCTTGGGGGTCCCCTAAGCAGTAGCGTATCAGGTTCGCAAAGCCCTCAGAGCTAAAAAAAATTGCCTATTTGCCCTGAAGACCCTTGGCACTTGTGAACTGCACTCAGGGGCCCCTGAGCATGGGGGCCCCTTGAGCATGGGGGCCCCAGTTCACTGCACCACCTAGCCCTATGGTAGCTACGCCCTTGTATAGGACAACTAGCTTTTATTTGGTATCTCAACCACAAAGAGCCCTGCCAAACATCGAATGACAAAACAAGCTTTTGCCACAGATCAATGTCATGTTAATGTGCCCTCAGAAATTCCAACTGAGACTGGGATTTGAAGTAGATATGTACCAGTTGCAGCCAGGTACCTTAACCAATAAAAGAATGGTATCAGTTGATTATGAACCATTTCAGTTACATCTGCATAATATTGCTAGGATGTGAGTATATTGAAAACAATAAGTAGTATGAAGTAGTGCAGATTATCAATCAAAGTAAAGTCAAACATTGTTCGATGCTATAAACATAGTTAACTAAAGATATCCGACTATTGAGTTCCAGCATGATGTTATTTAAAATGCATAAATAAATTCAGTCGTAAAAATTTTTACAGTAAATTCCATTTTATAATTAGTGTTTTGAAAGAAATGGGAGTATGATCAAAGAAATGAAAATAAGTCTATTAGATTTAATGCTGATGTTGTCAGTTGGCATAAGAAGTAGTTGGAAGAAGATGAATGGATCTAAAGAACTGTAACATGTCTTATTCCTAACATTTTATGCCCAAATGGAAGTATATGTTGACTTTGTTAATATGGAATTATCTAAAAGAAAAATGAAAGTAATTTCCATGAAATTTATTGGAAACTGTATTGTGGACTGTAGTGATAGTCTGCTTTTACCAAAGTATGTAAAACGAAACTTCAGCATATGCTCTTTCACCATTAATAATAATAATAATGTAAGCCAAATAATGCAGCAAAGTAGAGCAAATGAATTTGTTTCCTTGACAAATTCAGTAGATTTAAGTGCAGTGACACAGGTTAATAAGTTTTAAGTATTTGCGACAATATATGCTTGGTTCAGTTCACCTTATTTTACAGATGGTGGTGAACAATATTCCAAACAACTATTGTTGCTGCTCTCCGCATGCATATAGAAGAACTTTGATTGTGAAATGTATGTGTGGTACCGGACTGCTAGACAATAACTAATACACAAGTTCAAAGGTTAATCATGGCCACCATTTCTTAAGAGAAATTATTGATATAAATTCTTGATATAAATTTGTCTCTAAAGGAGTCTGTCACCAACTAGGTCGATAGTTTCAGAAACAGTTTGTTTGTTTGTCGTATGGCTAAGCAACTAATACAATACGTGTAAATATATATATTTACAAGAACGTTGGTAGTGTTCACAAATTGATGATCAGTTCTTCCAGCCATTCTATGAAGGAACTTGTTGCTCTGAAAACATCTACAAATGGTCCAACATACTTTCTTATAGCACATTCCCTGATGATATGCTCCACACTCTGGGAAGGAGCTCCGCAGTCACATGCAGGAGAATCTTGAAGACCCCACTTTTACAGCATGGTGTTACATTTCACATGGTCTATTCTTAGGTGACTTAGTTTGACCCACTGGTCTGTATTTAGGTGGAATTCCGGAAGTTCAGCTGTGGGATCTTTAATATCTAGATGTTTCACAGTTCCAGCTTTGTCACCATTTTTCATTGACATCAAAGTCAAATACATCTTACCATACTGGATTTATGGATTTTAGATGCGTGGGGGGTAAGTCATTTAGGACCTCGTGGATTGGCAGATCCTGTGGACGGTCAGGATTGTGTAGTTTAATCCAGTCATGTGCTGTTTCTTTCTGGCGTCTTACCTCTGGAGGTGGTATTTTGCTGATTAGGTTGAGCAGTACATTGCCACATTAGAGCACAGTACACAGCGACAGCATAAACCATGGTGAGAGCGGTTGTTCATATTTTGTCCGCATCAGCTCCCCACAAAGTACCAGCTAGCTTCTTCATGATGTTGTTATGTGTTCTAAGTCAGAAACAGTTTATTTAACATCACAAAGTTTTCCATGCTGGTACCAGTCATGTATTACAATTACCACTTAACATTGTAGCTCACTCCTGAAGCTTGCAGGTTTTCAATTAGGAATATTTACTTTACTCGACACAAGTTTGTTGTAACCGACATGATCCTACTCAATCAACCAGTTATGAAGTCACTTTGTTTAGTATTTTAACACAATGCGGACTTGTTTAAGACAGACATGGCATACCTAGTACTTTACCACATACTGTAAGGTACTTCTACAAATGGCAATATGGCCGACCGTCTCTCTGGTTTCCCAGTCAATCTAACCTCTCCACTGTCACATGGTACTATCTAACCAATTGTGGATTTCTTCCCCACTTGAAACAACAAAGATTCTTTTCTAAACAAATCTTAACTGTCTCTACTTCATCTCTTGAATGTCATTGATTTATATTGTTCCATCTTACAAGCTCGCACTCTCTCTGCTAGCCCATCACCTGTACCAAACTAGTGTGTTACATCTCTCCTATTTATTTGTAGTCTTAACACGTGTGTTATATATTCTTAGTGTAGGTGGAGATGCTGTGACTGAGCAAACTGGACAGAGTGTTGTATTTTAAATATGCTAATGAATCATTCTAATAAATGTGATCTTACGTACATCCTAATGTTTTACTTCATTTCTTTATTGCAGTAATAGCTGCATTTCCACAAAATATTAATTGCATGTTACATGTTTTATCCATGAAACATAGGTCAAAACCTCCCTAATAGTGTTATTAAAAGATTTCAAATTTACTTGTTGCTTGAGTAACATGAAAGATATGGCTGGGAGACTCTGCTAACATTTAAGAACAGAAAATTCTGCACATACCTTTAAACTATGCATCAGTACATAAAAACAAACAGATTGTAGCAGTATTTTTTTTTACAGATCTGTAGCAATAGAAATTGATTTATTTTGCAACCATGAATGACAAAATTTAAATCCATTAGGAACTTAACAGGAATTGTGATTTATTAAACCTAATTAGTATGGAAAGGAAGGTGAAATATACGCATCACTTAATAGTTAAATGACTGAGGACAGCTGGAAAAAAAAACCTACTAACACACTATTTTGCTCTATGCACTTACTCATGGAAATATAAACAATTGGCTGAGTTCACACAGGCAATCACAGTGGGCTTAACCAAATGTTCCTATTTTCATGAGTAAGGGCATAGTATGAAATATTTTATTTTTTGGTCAAGTGTTGTCACCCTCCTTTCAACCTTGATCAATGATAGATCTGCTTGATCTTTGCTTTCCAAAGTAATATTCCCTCATGACATTTTTTCCTGTTCCATTGTTGCTGTGTACAAGTGCTAGTAACCACCAGAAGTGCCTAAAAATTTCTGATTAACCAATTGAAATGAAAGTCATATATATATATATTGCTTTTATCATTCACAATTCATGTCAAATTTAATGTAAATACTTTTCTCTTAGTCAGAGCTGGCAGATAATCTGGGTATAGTTGGTGGCAGTGCCCAACCTGGACACTCTGTGTAGGTAAAACACCCACCTGGAATTTGTGGGTGGCTGAGTGTAAAATGTGAATAGGGAGAAAGAGAGAGCAGGCGAGCTGGGTATTAACTTACACATAATAGACTCCTCATCTCATTATAACCATGATCCTTCTAATTTCGTAAGCCATTTAGAGAGAGACAGAATTTTAACATTTTTTTCTACAGTCGGTAAGGCATGGCCTATTGTGTATGTCTATGATATAAACACATGCACTCATTGTATGAGCATGCATTGTGCGTACGTGATTATGCTACGGCTACTTGGAGGCTCAACTCACAATGTGGAATCTATTTAATCCTCTGTTAGTGAGAGGTAGTGGAACGGGCCTTTCTCTGACTTTCACGGGTTTAAATAGGTTCCACGTAGCATGTTTAAGCCTCCAGCTGAATGTCTAAGCATATACCAAGATATTTCAGCTGAATCTAGGGGTATTTTTGGAAAAAAAAAGTTCAGATGGATAAATTTATTGTGAGGCTAAAAAGGAGAAATAAATTGGCCATAGATGAAGTTAGTATGCTGCAGAATGAGAAGAGAAATTTTACAATGTCCTTAGATGCAGGATCCACTGGATCAGTAAGAGATGGTTGCAAATAATAATAGTGAATTTTTGCACACAGTTAAAATAAAATATGTAACTGCATAAATTATATGATACAAATAATTAAATTATTTTGTGGTTTCCATTATGAATTTGTTTGCATGATTATTACTATTATTATTATATTTCTTCTTGGGGAAGATAATGAAATAACATTTTCTGGGTAATTCTCTTTGTCTGACTTCCCTCCTGGGCCTAATATGATCTACCAGCCTTCTCTTAGTTCATTTATTAAAACAAAACTTGAAAGCAAAAAGGGAAAAATAAATAATATTAAAATAGAAACGTGCGAAAACAATCAAGCTGGCACAGACACATAAACCATACAAATTGATATTTCATCGATAATAATGTACACACAATACTTAGATTTTGCACAGTTTACACACTGTTTGTTTTATTCAGATCTTTAAATGTTAATAACAGCATTATAAAATATCAGATTTCACATTTCAGCTTTGAATCTGAGTTTGAATATTGCTATTCTGTTTGGCTGAACAATGCTCATACATTAAAAAAAAAATTACCATCATGACCAAGCAGACTTTGCACTCAATTCTGCACATTATCAAGTCTACTGCAACCCACTGGTTTCTGGTTTAAAGACACAGTCAACCATTTTCTGTCTGTTACAACAATTTTATGAGAAAATCCAGAAGTTATTGCAGAAAACTGTATAAAAATGCAAACAGAACAGTCAATATGTGAACCTATTACTCATTGTACTTTCCTGATCCAGTTTAGTGGTACCTTAATGCCCTTAGGACATTGGCAGATTTTATTGATGTTTTTATTAATTGTACACAACCATACACTAAATAAAATAAATCTTTTTTTCTTTTGTTGTCATCATTCTCTTGACTTGCTTGATAGAGTCCTCAATCTCATCCTGTCTTAAAAATGTAAGCAGAGATTTTTAATATTTTTTTTTTAAATGATTTAGCCGGGTGTAATAAGCTAACCAGAATTAATTAATTTTTTTTTAATTTGTCTGTTTGCAAGTTGTTATGAATGGGATTCATACAAAAACTACAGATCAGATTTTGATGAGGTTTCATTTATTGTATTGTCCATGGTCTTGAGGGTAAAATAGATACATTTGATTTTGATGTGATGCTCAAAAGCTGAAAAATAAATAAATATTTAATGAAAATTTTCTGTTGAATGTGATTCACTCAAAAATACTGCTTAGATTTCGATAGGGTTTATTTAATGTACAGTTTTTGGTCCCACAGGTAAATTAGGGTGTGTTTCTGTTTGATATCAACTTGTGAAGTTATAAATTTAAGACACTGTAAATATTTGTTGAATGTGATTCATGTAAAAACTACTTATCAGATTTCTATGGGGTTTTGTTTAATTTACACTCATGGTGATGCAGATAAAGTAGGTATACTTAATATTAGTGTGATGTCAGAAAAATAAAGAAATTTACAAAATTAGTATCTTCTTTTACTGAACTCAGTTCATGGAAGTATTACTTGATTGTAAATTGATGAGATTTCTATTGTTGCATAGCCCTTGTGTGCCCTTGTAAAATGATAAATTTGAGAGAATGTTAGCTGTATGTTATTTATGCTAAAACTACTGGTCAGTTTTTTATGGAGATTTGATAAATGGACAACCCATAGTCCTATTAATTATTAGAGTAAGCTTTATTTTGATGATTTTAATGAAGTTACAATTACTGTACAGCACGTGCACCCACGAATAGAATATGATATGTAATCATTAGAATATGATATGTTTATACTGATGTGATTTTGAAAATCTAATGAATTAAAATAATCAGTAGGTATTCATTTAAAAGTAAGTTACGTCTCTTGCTTGAGATTTCAGCTTATAAGCAGCACAATTTTATTCAGAGGATTAAAGTTATAGTTTATTGTAGACACTTTTCATGCAAAAAGAAGGGTCATTGACCTATAGGGGTTGTGAATCGTAATGTTCTTCACAATTTTCGATTAAGTAGGTGGTGTCTAACCTAAAAGACAATGCAAACAAAGCTGGGGGCATCTGCTAGTTAAGTAATATGACTGTAATTGATTTGTGATATTCCCTTTGTGATGTTTTCCACTGGTTGATGCTGCAGGAAATTAGAATATTGTTGGAGTTTGGAGCAGACATAGCTTCCCTCAGCCAAAACTACCGTGATCGACTTCTCAGACTGGCTGCCTCTCATAGATGTCTTGAGGTATTCACTTTTGTTGTTTCACGGTACTTATAATTATTTAAACAGTTGAAATTCTTGTTTTACAAATTTTGACATTAAATAATAATTAAAATAATTAGATAGGTGCATACTTTGCTATACTATACTATAATATAGGGTCTTAGGGCTAATATTTAGTTTTGGTTCTCTCTAGTTATAAAATTGAATCATTTGTCAGTATACATTCTTTTGGTGTGGATTTTTTTAAACCAATAAGGGGATTTATGTAGCCTTACCATCTGTTGCTACAATTTCAAGCTGCCACACATTCTACTTCTATGTAATGTGGTATCCGAACTACAGAGCCTCCTAGCATGCTTGGTAAGAACAAAACAAAATTTTGTCACAAGTAAATTTCGAGATGAGCGTATTATTTTTTTCCTCCCTTATGCCTCATCAACATCGAGGTCATTAGAGGTGGCAAAGTACTATTGGGGCAAGGAATTCGGGCATGGTCTTTTGAAGGAACCATACTGGCAGTTGTCTAGTGTGATTTGGGGACACTATGGAAAACCCAAGTCTGGATTGCCAGATGGGGAGTTGAACCCACGTCCTCCTGAATGTGAGGCCAGAATGTTAACCATTCACCCACTATGCTCATTTGGTGCATTGATACTAATTTATTGCTTAATCACAAGACTTATGTTATAGACTGAAAAATTAAGTTTGTTGCCGAAAGAATAAAGTGGAAAACCAAAAATCCCTTGTGAACACATTTTACATAAAAATAATTTTTGTATTAGTCATTATTAAGAATTATTATCTAAACTTTTTAATTTAATTAGATCTGTCAGTCATACAGTTGGAAAATTTGAAGGCGAGATTCACTTTGAAGATCATGTCTCTTAAAATATACACTTTTATAAATGTCCCATGACTGTATTCATTGCACTTTTGGATACTTATCAGTTAATATCATACCTACTGATGAGGTACATGAATTGGTTTGTAGTTAAGGTAGTCAGTAATTGGATTTTCCGAGCAGTTTATTTCAAATAATGAAAGAAATGGAAAAGTTTTTGTTTGGAAATTTTTCTTGGGAAATAAGCTCCATCACATTAATGATGATAGCAAAAATAATAATAATAAATTTACATAGATTAAAATCTTGCTAAGGGACAGTCCTTTCTCTGTAATGTTGTATACGAAGCAAAAGTTTGATATGCTTTGTTTCTTTTTGATGCAGGACCCAGTTATTTAATGGATTATTAAAATTATAATCCTTTGGCTGAATCAAGTGCTTAGCACAATAAATGATGTATGGAGCATAAACATCAACATATAGTAAAGACATGAGCTTATCTTATGAAACCAGTGCAGAATATTTACTAGTAAAGTGACATTTGCATATTCCAGTCAAATAGTAATAAAATTTTGGAATAAATATATCAACACCTAAAAGATATCTAAATATTAAGAACAATTCACATTAGTGTGTTGTCGGATTTTGTTAGGATATGTCAACACTGGCTGGATGTCAAGAAGTGTTTTTCTTTTCATCCAAAGACAGCTGTTGTGGTGGAGGTATCTTCTTAGCTTATTGTTGAAATGATGATAAGTATTTTTTGTGGGATGCTTGAAAACACAGTACATTTTGCTGATAATAAAATACTTATGTTTCATTGTAGATGGTGAAGCAATTAGTAGCTTATGGAGTTAGTCCAGCTACAAGGAGTTTGTTAACTGGCAAAACTGCTGCCCACTATGGAGTCCGTCAGTACTATTCTGACACAGTGGAATATCTTTTGGAAAGTGGTACACCTCTAGATGACCGAGGAGTGAGGGGCGAAACAGTATTGGGATCTGCTGTCACATCACTAGAGGAATATGTTGTTGAGCATCTGTTGAAGAAAGATAATTTCTCTGTTAATGAGCGTAACGAAAATGGTCAGACACCAATCATGCTGATGAAGGACGGTTATAGGGATTATAATTATTCCATGATTGCTAATATTGTTAAGCAGCTCGTAGCTTCGGGAGCCAAGCTGGATGTGCTCGACGATAATGGATACAGTCCTCTACTTGAGGATTATTATTTTTATGTAAGCCAAGCCTTGAAAGAATTATGAAGATCTTTTTTGAACCCAAAAAAAGACCTTCTCTCCCCCCCCCTCCCCAGGATTTATTTAACAAATTGTTACATAAAACCAAACCCTTTAATTCTTGAGAATGTGACTGTGATTTGTTGTACTGCAAGTCAGGAGACTGGTTTGAATGAAGGTCTAAGTTTGTAGATGTTTATGAGTGTTCATCTCTTGTTAAAAATGCTGTAGATATTAAAATTCCAGTGTATCAAACCAATACTAATAAACAAATAACTAAAAATAGAATTGGACAAGGGGGGGGGGGGACCTGTCACTCACCTCAGATAAAGGTAAGAGGGCCAGCATGAACACAAAAACACAAACACACTTTACAAAATTTTTGTCCAAACCTTAACAACAATAGGGGACGACATATGGTGAGGAAATTGGATATATACTCACTGAGTTACTACGTCCCCTCGCTATATTTCCTCTATTTATGACTAAGGATTATACCAAACTGTAGTGAAGTAAGTATTGTTCATACTGGCCTTCTTGCCTTTATCTTTGGAAATCAACGGATTTATTTTATCTAATCTTCCTTATTTTTATTACCTCACAGCAATTTCATTGTTATTATTATAGCAACAAATTTATAACCAGTTCTAGTAATTTGTATGAAAGAAAATTAAATTTAAGAGTATTGAAGCTCTGTTAGTGACTAATTATTTAAGGCATAATAATGCAAACAAGAAAGTAAGTAAAGTCAACTAATCTTAGAACTAAGTAATATTCCTTATCATCAGTTTCATGTGATTTGTAAACCATAGAGAATTTATTATATTGGTAGGTAAATTAATGGAGAGATTAATATGCAACCACATCAGAAATACATGTGAGGAGTGTAAGTGGTTTTCAAGTAGGCAACATGGCTTTAGGCAAGGATATTCATGTGAATCTCAGTTGGTGGGATATATGCAAGATATTTCGGATGAAATGGACAAGGGAGGTCAAATTGATAGTATAGCTCTAGATCTTTCAAAGGATTTTCACAGAGTGTGCCATAAAATGGTAGCAAATAAGATAAAATCTTTTGGAGTGGATTAGAAAGTGATTTGCTGGGTAGAAGTACTTTTGAAAGGTAGAAAACAGAAAGTTAGGGTAGGAAATGCACTATCAAAAGAAGTGGAAGTAAAAAAATGGGAGTGCTACAGGGTATTGGCACCATTGCTATTTATTATTCTAATGAATAATTGTGTTGATTGTTTACTATCAGAAATCAGATTGTTTGCAGATGACATAATGCTATATAAAAGGATCAAAGTGGTTGAAAATTGTAAACAGTTGCTGGGTGATGTGGACAGGATATCTAGTTGGGTTGGTAAACATGGGATGAAGATAAATGCAAAGAAGAGTCAGTTTATAAGATACACAAATAAAAATCTAATGGTTTATTATGATTACTAGCCACAAAGCCCGTCAAAGATGACGGGTTTAATGGTGTGTTCAGGCAATTAATTTCTTTTTAGTTGCTTACCTAAATAGAATTGTTACAAAATAAAACTCAGTGTGCTGTAGTTTCTTGTCCTAGATTATATAGCAAAAAGATTCAGTTGTCAACTTGGTCCAGGGTGCATTTCAGCCTAACCACATTCTCCGCCCATATCACCGCTAGAAAATCAAAGCTTCAATCACACTTGAAATAATACATTCCCTATGTTGCATGTCAGTGTTATCATGCACTGCAATACAAACTTGATCCAAAATCTTCACAGCTTCTTGTGTATGATGAAGATCGCTGTTTTAACTGCTGACACAGCTTACATCCGGCTGAAATAATGACCCCAATGAAAACCATCGATGCTAAAAATAAATCTTGAAACTTATATTATGCCACATAATATTAGTTTTAATTGTGGTTTAGGCCGCATAGATCATGATCAATTTGAAACTTCTTTCATTTAAAACAAGTAATGATTTCAGTGAAAAAGACACTGATAATTAATAGGATAATTAGTAGCATTACATTTCTTAGAAATTACTTAAATACATTGAATTTTTATAAATAAAGCTCAATGCAATTCCTAGTGCCTTGCCCTGTAACAAAAGGTTTCCATTGCTATCCTGGTCCAGGTTGTATTTCAACTTAAGCACATAAAAAACTTTCCGCCAGAGAAACATTACTTCAATCACACGCATACTAATACATGTACTATGTCACATTTTAGAGGTCACATTGCATCACGAAATAAACTAAATCTATAAGGGTTCTTCAATCTTCATTTTTTATATTCATTATTCAGAATTATACTAACACATTTGAATAGCTGACACAGTTACATGTGGCTGAAATAAGGCACCAGTAAAACCAAAGTAAATTAAAAATAAATCTTAACAACTTACGTCATTCTAACGTAACATTAGTTTTAATGAGCGGAAGATGATATTCTCCACTGGCTAGAAACTGGTACTTCCCTGTTGAAATTTGAATCAATTGTATGGTTATAATAACATCTTCTTCACATTTGAACCCTCCTTTTACGGAAAAGTCGCCACAAATTAAATTAAAAATGTGGAAATTGGAGACAATCAGCAACCGCAAAATGTTAGCAACACTTTCATTAGAATGAAGTAATGATTTAAGTAACAGAAAATTACTAAAAAAAACACATGCCCTCTGATGTAACTTCAAGTGCCAATTCTAATAACAATGTATCAAAACTGCAGCTAACATTGCGAAAATTATTTTTTTTAGCATACATATATGTGATTTTAATGAATACTTCTACATAAACTAATATTAAATAAATCTAAGCAACTAATAAATATGTTCTGTCAGTTAATTTACTTTCAGATGCTTAGAAATAATATTAAATAATGTGGGTATTTCTCTGCTTAACTAAACAGAATTGTTACAAAATAAAGCTCATTGTAATTTATTGTTCATTGTGCTGTAGCAAAAAGCTTTAGTTGTCAACCTTGTCCAGGTTGCATTTCAGCCTAACCAAAATATCTTCTAATATTGCTGATAGAAAAGCAAAGCTTCAATCACGCGCAAATTAATACATTCGCTGTA
The DNA here is from genome assembly GCA_031002005.1 of Vandiemenella viatica. Classification (NCBI taxonomy): domain Eukaryota; kingdom Metazoa; phylum Arthropoda; class Insecta; order Orthoptera; family Morabidae; genus Vandiemenella; species Vandiemenella viatica. The sequence goes on along the minus strand of CM061918.1, from coordinate 45,564,100 downwards.
TCGCATGTCAGTGTCATGATGCATCGCTATATAAACTTGAACCCAAATCTTCATAGGTTCTGACACCTTTCTTTCTTAATACCTGTGATGAAGATCGATATTTTAATGGCTGAAAAAGCTTACATTGGCTGAAATAATGACTCCAGTGAGAACAAAGGATGCTAAAAATAAACCTTAGCAACTTACGCTATGTTACTTAATATTTAATTGTGTTTTAGGCTGCATATATTGCTATCAATTTGCAACTTCTCTCATTTGAACCATGTAATGATTTCAGTAAAAAAACATCTTATAATTAATATGCCAATTTAAACGCAAATAATCTCAATAATAGGACACAGTTTAAAACATTTAAAAAAAACTTAATTATTCATGCCCTCTGCCGTAACGTCAAATGCCACTTGTAATTCTGGTCCATGCTAAGGAATGCTCTAACCAAATTTTTCGCAGCACTGATGCTTGAAATACAAAGCTTTTATGTTACATATCTATGGACAAATAATTTAAGGAATACTTCTATATATCAAAAGAATATTACATAAATATAGGCATCTAATGATTGATATGTCGATTTTAAAGCAATACATACTTTTATTTCAGAGTTCTGTGAGTTAATTTATTCACTGATGCTAGGAAATGTTATTAAATAACGCGCATTCCCACGAATAATATCGTAAAGTGTGATGTCATAGCGCAACGTCAGCGTGGCACTTGCCTATTATACTAATAGATAAGTTGGGGAAAGAATGGCTTACTGAAGACTTGAAATGTAAATATCTTGGCATTACACTTGATAACAAGCTTAACTGGGCAGAACACATTGGACAGGTGGTAGGAAAAGGTTTAAAAATTCTGCATTTGTTGGAGAGAGTGATAAGGGAATGTACAAGAGAAGTAAAGGAATTGGGTTACTGGTCAGACCATTGCTTGAATATGGCTGTGTAGTATTGGACCCACATTTCGACTATCAAATACAGGAGTTGGAGAGGGTGCAAAGAAGGCATGGATGCGAGCAGGATTACTTTAAGGGGGGTGCATCTGTATCTTTTTTTTATACATTATATGTATCACTTATTAACTAAGGACACTGAATTTATTGACAAAGTGGTGAAAAAATTTGGAAAACAACCTAAGCACCTTACTTTATAATTCAAATAGTGAATTTAATAATAAAATTTTTGTTTTTTTATCTTTTTCTGTGAATTTTCTTTCATTGCAAGGGGATGCAAGTGCACCCCCTTGCAGCCCCATCCCGGCACCAACAGGGCCGGATTAAGACAGCGCGGGGCCCATAGCAAATGTGAAGAAGAGGCCCTTGATAAAAAAGGTCGCCCATCTAGCCTAGATGTGGCGCCCCCCTAGGAGTCGCGAGGCCCCCTAGAAGGCGTGAGGCCCGTAGCATTTGCTACCTCCTGCTACGTGGTTAATCTGGTACTGGGCACCCATGAAAGAAGGGCTGCTAGATTTGTTTCTGGAAATTATTGCAGAATGTAATCAGTAACAGATATGATAAAAGAGCTGGAATGGAACTCATTGGAAGATAGAAGGAGGGTGAAGAGGGTAATGGGGGAGTACAGGGCATATATTGGTGATGAGGCATGGAAAGATATTGGTGTAAGAATTGAAAATAATGCCTGGAAGTGAAAATATGACCATGACCACAAGCTGGCACTCGATTTTGGGCACAAGGGTGTAGGAAGATTCTTTCTCTTAGGTAAGGGTGTCAGGGATTGGAATAAGTTACCAAGAGAAAAGATGAATAATTTGCCAAAAACCTTAAAAGAATTTAAAGTTAAAATTCGTAGAGGTAAAATGTAGGTGGGTGCAGAAAAGGGGGAAGATGGGTGTTTTGGGAGATTGACACAGGATGTGTGTGCTCCATTGCAATTTAATTTATTCACACACACAAAGGAAGGTTTGCCGTAATTTAAGATAGTGTAAACATCTGTAAAAATTCCTGGTTAGACTGAGATTCCGATCAGAGTCCTCGAATCTCTATGAGTGGCACCTTAACCACTGCATACGAAACTATTTTAATTTGAAGAAGATAGAGAAACTATGCCAACCACTTAGTCAAGTTGAAGGTAGGCTGACTGAAGAGATAAAAATAAAATACAGACGTAAAAAAACCTAATAACACAGTTTTGTGCTTGACACCAAACAATTTAAGCACTCCAGTGTTGTTGTAGGCCATTTTTTCCACAGTTGCAGTTTATCATTTAATTTAAGCACTGTTACCTGAATGTAATTATTGACTGTGGATCATAATAAAAAATAAACTCCCTTCATTGAAATGGAATGTTTTAACAATGGCCACCATGTGCTTCATTACTGTTGAAGGATTTGTTCTAGTTTTGCGTCCAAAAATTGTGAAAAATCTGTTTCCTTCCATTTCCAGATTTACTGATCTGAAAATTCCTTCATAATTTATAGCTGTATCTATCATCCTATAGCTTACAGAAAAGTATGGTGGTCTTTCAGGAGTTTATTGCTTTTGTAAAGTAACTGAATGAGTAATTTTAGCAAATTTTATTCTGCACCATAATTTTTTTATGACAATCATGTAACAGTGTTCCTCATTCTTTTTCAACTTGAGGATGAGTAAATTTTCAAAAGTAATGATGCAGACTACTAACTTATATGTACCTAATTTTTTTACTCACATTTATATTATTAAAATCTGGGCTTGTATTTCATTATACTATTATAACGTAGTAAAACTAAAGCACAAGGATCATAGATACAAAGCTGGAAGTGAACCATTAAAAGTTAATTGCATGTTGTCCAGATTCTTAATATTAGTTATAAATGAATGTGGGTGCAACACAATACTACAGGCATACATACACAAAATAAAAGACTCCAGACTAGGGATGGAACCTGTGGCATGTGGGCCGCTTGCGGCTCACTGTGGATCTACTTGCGGCCCTCAAAGCAAGATCATTATAGGCCTATATGTCAACTTTGGTCTTGAATAGTGATATTAAAGAGTACAACACTCAGTTAAGCTGATTCAGTAGGACGAATACAGAGCACGAATCATTGATGTTCATTTGGAGAACATTCAGCATCAACATTGATGCACTTATTTCTGCCAAATAAAGTCAAAAGCTGCATTAAAATAATTATATTTTTAATACTTCATTAAATATGCATGTCTAATTTTAAATGATTTTTATGCTTCATAAAAATATTGAGGCTTTTTATCCAAGAAAGTAGTGTACGTGGACTGTTAGAAAATTCTGTTTCTAAAATTTGGCCAGGCTGCTGGAAAGGTTGGCACCTTACATCTTTTATTTTTGTTTACTTCATCGCTCTTATGTTAAAACCCTACCATGTACTGCAGTCCCTCATACCTGCTACAGTACACTCAGAAAATGGCCATTTACTTAATTCTTATATTGAAGGTGCTCTTTTTGATGTCCTAACCTCATTCTAGAAATGCTAAATTTTTGCTTGGTGGCGCAGTTTTACCCTTATACAGTAGGAATACAGCATTTAAATTTATAATTTTCTGCCTGCAGAGCACCTGAACAATCTCCACGTACCTCTAGTGGTCTGAGACCATAGGTTGAGAAACGATGATAAATAGTATTCAGTTCAGAATCTCTTAGATCAGATGATATGCCATTAAAACATATTTTTTTCTTTATTAAATTTCAATTTTTTCATAGTATTACCAAAATATTTTTCAGTAGATTATTTGATTGATGTATAAAGAGTGAAAATAAATTGTTATTGATTTTTAAAGAAGTTTTTTGCTGTTTTTAAGTTAATTCACAATTTGTGTGTGAAATCATTAGATCTTGGGTCACATCGGACAAATGTCCCCCATAGATTAATACTGCCCCCCATCTTCCTGTACTCGTGGAGCAGTGTAAGTTTTGATCAGCCTTTTGAATGAAAGATGGCATATCCGGACACGACTATCGAGCTGGTGTAAAAATAAACGTGATTTATCCGATCAGGCTACTTGTTTCTGTTGATCCATGGTCCAATCTCATGTCGACTACAGTCATAAGTGACATGTCATTATGTCAACATGGGAACAGGGCAGTCTATATTGCAGTGTTCCATGTTCAACATTTTGCATTGAACAGTGTGCTCTGAAACATTTGTGGCTGTACCAGCATTGTACTCTGTGGTTGGGTCTACCAGACATTCCCCCCTATTCTGCTTTACAGAACAGGCAAGCCTCCAAGCTGTGTGAACAGACGTGGATGTCCAACACTTTATCGCCTACTCTGGTTTGACTGCTCTTAAATTATTTTACATAGATGCTGACTAAAAGAGCATGCAAACAGCCGACCGACTCCGCCGTTTCCGAAATGCTCATTTCCAGGCACTGGGCCATTGCATTCTGCCCTCTATTAAAGTTACTTGCATTACTGGATTATCCCATCTGCCATTGCCACCATGGCTAGAATGACTCACCACACATCACTGCTTTGCTTATATAGTATCCCACAGCATGACTTACACACGACGTCGCCAGACAGTATTCAGTCTCGCGGTGAGTAGTGGTGATAATGTTTTGGACCCAGATTTTTAACGACACATTCCTACAACAGGTGTTTACTATGGTACCATCAAAACTTCTTGGCTCAAAGCAGAGATGGCAGTCATGTCAATGCATTATTTTTTTGTTTTGATGTTGGTACTAATGTCGCCATAGCAACAAGGGTCCCAACTTTAGGGAGCTCCCCCCTCCCTCAAATTTAGGATGTGTACATGCTGGATGGGATTTCTTTAGGGTCTTTATAATTTTAGGGGATTTTTAGAGAATTTTTGATTTCTTGTATTTATTTATTAAATATTTAAATAGTGACATCAATTTAGTATTTCATTACTAAGAATTCAGTCTTCTCTGTGGCTGAATATTTTTTTCTGATAACAGAATATAATATTTGTGTCCTGGTCTACATATATTTTAAAAGTCACTGTAACTTCAGTGTTTAGTGTTTATCATAGACACAGATATTTTTTCATTACCTATGGAAATACATTGATTGTTGCATCAACTAACGCACTATAGTGTTGCCATTGTTTAGTTATTTCTGGAAAAATTAATTGTGCTATTGTGTGTCGACATGCAATTTGTTGGTTATAAATTAAGGAAATACAGTCAGTAGTACACAAAAACTTGGAAAACAGATTCAGATTTAAAAGGTAAAGTAGTTTCACTATGTTGTTGTAATTTCTTTCCATCATAAATCAGATGAAGTTATACAATATTATATTTAGTATTTTCCATCCCTTACGGCCTTGCCACAGGATTATCAATGTCACTGCAACTGTAACTTCTTAGATGAAATTCATGAGAAATTTTAGTTTATGCACAGTGCTTAACATACAAATAAAATTTTATAGGTATTTTTAGGGGTTCTTGACTTAAGTTTTAGGAGTAAATATTATTTGGTATTGCAACCCTGCAAAGCAAATGTCAAGATTCAGTATGACCTGTGAAGTAGTTTTTGTTATATGGTACATTGAAAGAAATGGTATGGTACATTTTACACCAAGAATTAAATATGGAAGTGCAGTCTGCATGATGGGTGCCATGTTCCTTAAAATGCTGACCAAAAACAAATGCAAAACAAATTTCTGAACAATGGACCTTTTTTCCTTTTTTTTTTTTTTTTTTTTTTTTTTTTAAAAAAAAAAAAGATCCTTTCAATTTATTTCTTCTCTTTGTTAAAACTGATGAGACATTGATCCTCCACTGCACACCAGAAACAAAATGGCAATTGCCTCAAAGATGGTTGCTCGACAGAAAAAAAAGCCAAGTCTATTTCAACTGCCAGAAAGATTATGGCCATTTGTATACTGAGATGCAAAGGGGATTTTACTGATTATATTGGAGCAAAAAAAATAGCCGGTGATAATAACTGGATAAAAATATTGTGATAAGAGATAAGAATTATAAATGAAAAAAAGATATCAGCTTTTGTCAGTAATGTGGATCTGTCACACAAAGGTACTTCGGTAAGGGGAAAAGTCAAGATTTTGAAGTACGACCTTTAGGAAAATTCATCTAATTGCCACCTTTGACTTCCAGCTATTTCTGAATCTAAAGAAAATGCTTCATTCAAATGAAGGGGTGATAGTACTTGCAGCTGAATATTTTTAGACCTTTCAGAATAACACTTCAGGGATGGAATGGGAATAAATGCATTTTCAAGCTATAAAACTTTCAATTTCATTGTTCACTTATGCTTGTAGTTATTTGCTCCACCTTTACGTTCGCACGGCAGTTTAGTCTAATTTCTATTGAGCTTCACCACCGCATATACATTGTTGCATCCTGGTTGGCTTTTACTCCCGCGAGCGGTTCGGAAGATGAGAGCTCAGAGGAGACTGTCTAAAGTTACTTTCTGAAGTCTCAAAACTAAGTGGAATTCGGGTTTTCAGACAAGGGAACTCGGAGTGGAATAACTGGTAGAAATAAAAACAAACACACACAAGAATTACAAGAGACAAGTTTGCAGCTCACGAAGACCGACTTACATCTGTGAACCTAAGTTCCGTCCTTCGATAAGGCTTGCTAAAAAATCAAAGTCTAAGGGAGGCGCGAGTTCTGGATTCTAAGTTCAACTCCTACATGGCATACTATTATAGAAAGTCAACCTACTGGCGGCAGAGACTAAGTCCAGTTCTGGCAACCGAGCCCCTGCCAGAGCCTAAGTTCTGCTTCCTCATGAAGCCTGAAGGCGAAAGTCGAAGTCATGCTAGTCTAGCTGCCGTGCCCCGTTCCGGACAGCTTCCAACCCCACTCACTGGTGGTTGGTCCCTAACTAACTGCCTCACATTAGTTTCAGTGCCTCCTTTATACTCATCCAACCTCTGACGTATCTCAGATTTGTTCTAGAAGTTTCTAATGGCATCCCCTTTCTGAGCCCCTCTCACATTGCTAAGTGGGTTTCTTCATTATGTTTTCCACTGGTCACATTGCATTACACGTGCCTATCCACCTATTCGGGCCCCCGGTGGCTGCTTCCTGGATACTTCTCTTGGTATCTTGCATGCCTAATGACATTGTTGATCTGTTCGCAAGCGCTGTCTAAATCGTATTGCTGCAACACTCTGGCTTCTCCGGGCCGCATATTTAAGTTTAACACATATTATAATACGACTTTTTGCATTCTTTAATGCATCTTGCTATCTCCGTGAATACTTTTCGTGACACCATAACAAGCATAAGTTACTTACATTGGACGATTTTCTTCCAACACGAAATAAAAAGCAGTGGACTTCTGAAATTCAATAAGAAATTTTAAAAAGAAGCTTTTATGGAAATGCTGTAAACCACATTCTAGGATTAAAGTTTTGGTGGATGTTACCACCTAAGAGACAGTGGTTGCCAATTAGTTTTTCTAGGGTACCACATCAAGGAAGAGCTTAAACTCGTGTATCCCTAACAGCTGAAATGATAAATTAAAAATGAAATTAGTTTTTTGCGATTTATTACAAAATTTAAATAAATCACACACTCACACACAGTTTGGCTGTCTTAAAATATATTTTGGCGATAGTAATATTTTCATAATTGTTTATGTTATAATTGACCATGTGCAACTTTCACACTAAAGTGACTGAATTGTGATAATGCTTCTGCCTATGTAATTTTAATGTGCCATACTTCTGAAGAAGACAAACCTGTATTTGTCGAAACTGCAGTAAAGTTTTAAAGAATAAAAAACTTTTGAGCAACTGTTGGTGTTTTCGTGGCCTTATGCTAATATGAAACATACTTTATTCTGCTTCTGGGACCATCGCCTGTAAATTGTTATTTATCTTATTTTCTAAGCTTGTAGATGTGAATTAAAATGGAATATATTTTATTTTACTCACTGAACATATAATATATGATCATCCACCAGTGGATTTTTCATGAATCAAGTTCATCGTAAGAGAATAAATTTTAAAAGTTTTATTCCTTGTTTATAGTTTGTTAACAATGTCCCAAACTCATTTTCTTTCCCAAAACAAATCATAAATGTACACACTTTCCCCAGTTATTTTATTTCTTGATAAAACACCTCATATAGTTACTTTTTCTTTCCCTTGTTGTCTGTGGCATATTAATAGATTTAAACAACATATCTTTGATACTAAGGGTAAAAAAAAAAAAAAATGTCTCATAGTATTCAGAGTTTATTGTGCCACTCCACCTTTCTTCAAACTAAAACCATACAATGTAGACCTTCAACTGTCACTTCTTTTGCAAAGGTAGCTGTGATCTGAAACAAGTCGCCAAGAAAAAAGAAAATCCTTTCGCTGGTGATCCAGCAAATAAGAAAGATGTTTGTTTATTGAGTGGTATACTTCGTGATGTAGACTATCCATTCACACATTCACCTTTGCCTTGTTGCTGCTGGTAGCTGAATAATATCTGAAATCTATTGGATTGGATGAAACAGTTACTTGCTGGGTAAAGGAATT
>CM061918.1:45524842-45554658 GCA_031002005.1 Vandiemenella viatica | reverse complement strand
GTGCTGTCACGGTTGTGATCTTAACTGGGGCGAAAAGAATAGGCACAAGCTTGCAGTGGGGTGGGTGCAAAACTTCAGTCTCAGCTTTAGATAACCGTGGATAATGTTCAGCTCAGGTTTTGCAATATTGAAAAGGTCGTCACGTAGCTTGTTTTACCCCAAACTAAGGAAAGGTGGTAAAAATAATGTTCACAAGTCTATCTTTGGTTAAAACCATTATAATCTTCAAAGATATTAGCTGAACAGGCATCACAAATTCACTGAAGATATATTTGCAAGTTCGATTAACCGATTTGAGCCAGACCACACCCTAAAGTTCAAATCACTTGAAAGTATGCAAAAGTTCATCACATGCTTCTACTATTTAACTGGTTTGTAAATGACTGACACTTAAGTAATCCTGAGGCCCCACATTGTGTAATACTACTCAATAAAACTTAAATACGTGAACCTACAGTGTGCCAAAATAATACTGTTGCACAGTAGTGCTTAATATGAAACTTGCTGGCCTACTGAGCTACATGTTGTCGCCTTCGCATTTTCTGAAAGACTCCTGATATGCTACTATTGCACGAACCTACATTCTGTCTTGCTCATGGTCTCTCAAAGTCTGGCGCCTACATCTTGTAGTGTGCACGGTCTCTGGACGACTGACTGAGCTAGCTGCTACTGCGAACAAGGAAAGTTCTGGTACTCACGGACCATGGGAAACTCCAAAACTACCATGTCACATGAGAAACTTCTGGACAGGTGATAAGGTATCAAATCTCACACCTGATAGGATTGCATCATCCCTCTGAACTCTACAACTAAAATAATCCTATTTTCTTGAAATTTTGGGAATCGCTAGATATTGTAAAAAATGTCAACTTTAATTCGTTAAAAATAATTCTGTAACTCTATTAGTTCTGCCATTTTTAAAAAATTAATAATAATAATAATAAATAAATGTGATACCAAGACTTTGTTAACAACTTTCATAATTTTATCATTACTAAACCGAAAAAAATATATTTTACTCCCAAAGGGTTGTTCTTTCGTTTACTATTATTGAAATGATGAAATAAAATTCGTAATCTAGAAACAGAATCTAATTGACTCATACTTCAGATGTTATTAAAGTTATACTCCAGGCAAATGCTCAAGAATATTGCAATTAAAAATACTGTCTAAAAAATAGTAAAAATCTGCTTTCTGGCTTGAATTAACAGAGAAATTGACTATAAAAATGATATACGATACTATTTACTCTAACTCGTGGTTATAAGAACAAATTTTGTCATGCAGTTACAAAATTTATAAGAAACCTGATATACCCTTCCAAAAATTGAAGTTAGTTTCCAAAGAAAACTAACTGAAATTTAAAAAACCTTAAAAACTGAAATCTCTCTTACTTACCTACTGTTGGGGCTGGTCTGCCATTCATACTCCTTTCCCTCTCACTTATTCAACAAGAATTTGCAAAATATTATAGCCGATATATCATCAACAATTTCAAATTAACACTTAAATTGTTTCACATATTTTACAATGTTCAAAATATTTCTGTTGCAATTTTTGAAATATTGTTGTTTCACAAAAATGTTCGTCTCTTGTAAAATGTTCATTTCAAATGTTTTGTCGCCTGTAATTATGACAGAAAAAACCCCCACAAAAAACACTCTCATCAAATGTTAATCAACTGGTAAAATGTTCGTTTTAAATGTTCATGTCACCTGCAATTATAACAGAAAAACACAAAAATCACCGAAAATCATTTTAATGTAATTTCCAAGACTTGTTAATAACTTTTGTAATTTTGCAATTACTAAACTGAAATAAATTTTATTTTACTGCCATAGGGTTGTTCTTTTGTTTACTATCAAGCAAAACATCTTTATTATTATCAAAATGATGAAATAAAGTTCGTAATTCAAAAGCAGAATATGACTAATTACTATTTCAGAAGTTTTTTAAAACTGATGCAACAGAAGATACTATCTTAAAAACTGTAAAAATCTGCTTTCTATCTTGAATTAACATGGAAACTGACTATAGAAATGATGGCCGAAACGTTAGGTTTCGACAAATTGACGCTGTTCAACCCGGACAACCAAGATTACATATGCAATACTATTTAATGTAACTCGTGGTTCTGAGAACAAATTTTACATGGGAGTGTACAGGGCAGATACTGGCGATGAGGCATGGAAAGATATTGCAATAGGTATGAAAAGTAGTGCATGGAAGGGAATAGATGACCATGACCACAAGCTGGCACTCGATTTCAGGCACAAGGGTGTGGGAAGATTCTCTTTTTTAGGTAAGGGTGTCAGGGATTGGAATGAGTTACCAAGAGAAATGATGAATAATTTACCGAAAACTTTGAAAGAATTTAAAGATAAAATTTGTAGAGGGCAAATGTAGGTAGGTGCAGGATAGGGGGAAGATGGGTGTGTGGGGAAATTGCCACTGGAGCCTGTGCTCCAGTGCAATTAAATTAAATCTATAAGATACCTAACAACAGTTTATTAGAACAATGAGAATATTGCCTGAATGTATTTTCCTGGGGAGCTCATGTTTTTACTGCACATTTCTTATCCCGACTGTTTGTTGTTTTGTTCTGAAGCCTTGCTCAGCATCACAAGACTCATTGTGATTTACCCTAAAGGTATTTTCACTCTGTCAGATGCGTAGGAGAGATCCAATAACACACTGTCCACTTGGCCACACTTGTCTATTTCACCTGAAAAATCTTTCATGTAGCCCACTGACTGAGATTAACTGTAAATAACCTGTCCTAAACCTAGTTTGCTATTTTACAAACCACTTTCCTTTCCTCACAGACATTTCGGATGTGGCTGCATACGAAGCCATTCATCAGTTTTCCCAGTTCGTAGACAAACTAATTGTCCTGTAATTATGTATTTGATTCCCATCCTTTATGAACTTTTACTGCTATCGTATATTTACAGTCTCTGGTAGAAAATAAGTCTCCACACCCAAACTTAACAATATTTCTAGTTTTGGCATGATATTGTCTGTATTGTCCTTTAACAGACCTGTTGTAAAAAAAAAAAAAAAAAAAAAAAAAAAAAAAAAAGGAAAAATCAGTGGTATGGTAACATACTTATTTTTCTGAGTTCCAGATTTTGTTATTCTTTATAAGCAATTTGTTATATTGGCTAGTCGCCATCCCCTTTATTTAATAGTGAACAATTAAATGTAGGTTGAAATTAAATGAGAGTTCAGTAAACAAATTAAATTTCAAATTCTAGATTTTATTGTTTTAAAAGTACTAGGCATAAATTCTCTGGAGTCAGAATTTCTATTCTCTGTAGACTTCTATCCAAAAGACTGAAGATTAATTCTGAGAAAAAAACGTACACAAGCCACTCACATACTATGGAAACTATCTTTACCTGAGACCACTTTCCCCAGATGAAGTTCTCATAACTGATAATTGTAGTTTCAGAATAACCTTTGTTTTCTAAATTTCCATTCCAAAACTAAACCAACTCTGTTATAAATCTTCATAGTTCAGCTCCACATGATTACCCACTCATCACATCTCCTGCCCTGTCACACTCACATCTTATCGCCCTGACAACAATTGTAACTAAGTGACCAAAAAACCTGCCAACCAAGTCTGATGCTTGCCATATGTTGCTGTCTGTTCACCTTCTGTCTGTCTGACTTGGGTTCAAAAAGTTTGTCAAAAAAAATTTCTGATCTTCCTGAAACTTAATAATAATTTTGTCATTATAATTTTAAGTACTTTATGTCCTAATAAATTTTGTTGTATCTCCTTTAGTTCCTATTAATTTTTGAAGTCTGAAAACCTATCTTTTAGATTTACTGTCCAAACTATTTGTTCTAGCATTTTAGTTTTAACCTCAGAAAATTCTAATTATTTTTATGATTAGTTTCATGTATCTTACTCCCTTTTAAATCCCTTTATTTAAAGAGGTATCAACTTGAGAAGCTTTTCACTGTCCTTGTCCACCATTATTAAATCCTGATCTGATTCTTCAAAATTAGATATCATATATAAGCAATGGATTGTTTTGATTGAAACTTATGTCAAACTTACTTTAAAAAAATGCATTAAAATTGGATGCCTGCCAGAAATTCATCCTAATTTAGATTTCAATTTTCTTGTCTTTATACCGTTATCCATTTCACGTCATCTTGTAAGTATATTGCACACTGACACGTTCAAACTTTGCTTCAAAATTATTTTTAAAATACATCCGTTCAACCTAACAATATCAAACTACTATCATCTTATTTATAAAAAAAGCTCTTTAATTTAATGTAAAATTTATTTATGTATCTATTTTATTTAGAGTTTGTCATTTTTTCTTTAATGAAAAAATATCGTGAAACTTGTTATATTTGCTTGAAGTTCGGTTTTAATTGCCTTTCAGACCTCTAAACTGAGATTAGTTACTTTAGTCCTTGTGTATGAATTTGTTGACTACTCTTCTTTATTCCTATATAAGTCCATGTCTTTTGCGTCATGCGACATTTCGAGGTTCCTTTGTTCGTATTCTAAGTTTTGTCATAACTGCCTTTAGAAAATTTGTACAGCTTTGAGACTATCACCATTATGATTGCCATCTTTCTTTATACTCCTGAGAGTGTTATTTTTAGGGGCAGTATCGCTTTAGGTAATATACCCAAAGCAATTGTTCTCTCCTTCTCATTTTTAGTTGCTTATAAAGCCAACTATGTTACACTGTGTCAATAACAAAGTTAGTGGGTATACAAAAACCTTTTGAGTTCAAAAATTGGCAAAGAAGGTGTGGGGAGAAATTGCCATATTCTCCATTATATTTAAATTAAATAAAATATTATCCATACCAGTCATCTCAAACTTCCTTTTTGTTTTGTTTTTAAGCTTGCTCATAATAGCCTCAGAATTTATTTCTAACCTACTGGTCTGTTCATATCATAACATCAGTTGCTTCTTACCCGTCACTACCCACAATTGTGAGATTTTATTATTTTCTTTCCAGTTTCCTCACACAGCTATAAAAGCTGTGTGACATCCAGATAAACCTTTTCTACAAAGACCTATTGTATTTTTTTTTTTTTAGATTATTGGAGAAAATTAGCTCAGTTTTGCTGCATGATATCACAAAAAAAAAAAAAAAAAAAAAAAAAAAAAAAAAAAATTTTGATTTGGACATGATATTAATGTTGTTGGGTAAATTAATCTATAGTGGACATATAAAGCTGAAATATTGTACACACTGTCTAGGCCAATAAACAATTACCTGATAAATGTTCTTGATGATGATTCAAGACTTGAGGTGTTTCTTGATTGTGTGAATGGTTTGCCAACACAGATAGATAAAATGAGCAATCTAGTTTTTTTACCTGTTACTATGTCTATTGTTTATCTGTTTTCTCTCATCAGACCCTTCCACTGGTTTAACGCGCTCTTTGAATTTTTATATTCTGTTCCTATTCTGAATTATATTTTCAATTCAGCATACCAATTGCAATGTCCATACTTGATTGTTTACTTTATATATTATACTATTTTCTGTTTTTCTTTGCTTTTCTTAAGTTTAGTTGATCCTTCCACTAACAAACAATGTTGGTATTGTTCTACAAACATTTGTTCCTCATTCATTTTTTACAAAACTCATTAATTTTGTATTTTATCTGTAGGCTCAATTTTCGACATCCTTCCACATCATCACATATTAGATGCTTCAATTTTTTTCTTTTTCCTTGCATTTATTATTAAGTCCCGGTTAATTGTATAAAGGAGAAAAAGTGTTTCTTAGCAATAGTGCAAACATTTGGAAAGGAAGAAAGCAAACCAAAGAATATTCACAATGGCAAGTTAAATAATGCATGAGTGGGATAGCTTACAGTCACACAAGATTATCATTCAAAATTTTGGTGCTGTAAAAAGACGTGTGTATGGCCACATATATGTATCAATACAAAAAACATCCATGCACATGAAAGATGATAATGCTTTAGAACAATGTCAACACTAAAATAAGTCATAGGTTGATCATGATATATTTCTTTCATTTGATGGTACTGATCTACAAAAATTCCATAATCGTGTATGGAGGAAAGCTCTGTCAGTGAGATTCCAACTAGATATTTTATCTGTTTCTAAATATTAATGATTTTTTGTGTGTCAGCAGCAAACAAAAATTGCTGGTTGAAATATTTAGCTAGTATGTTGGAACCAAATAATGATAGAAAAAGGCAATCAATTGCTTGCAAAAATTAAATTCTGGGAGGCAATGAGGACAAAAAAGAAGATGAACACAACTCCCAAGATTTTGGATCAACTCTTGGTCATGAAAAAGAGTAATGAAACAAATAGCAATGGAAATAGGTGTGCACAAGTAACGTCTGCAATGTGGAGAGACTTGAGCTTGTCTTTTTTGTATCACTGCTTCTCTACTGGCTTCATCTTTGGTATATAATGGTTACTTTACCTGTCTGTCTTTGTTTTCACATTGTTATACATAAAGCCTGAAGTTGGTGGATTATTACAGGATTCATGTAAGCATTGATCATGCCTCATACCTCTGATTACTAATTGTATTGGTCCTTCTTATGGCCGCCAAACTATTGTACTATTCCCCCAATACTTAAGGGTATACCACAAATGAAACAGAATAAGTCACAAAAATTAAAAGTTTATATCCTTGAAATTTCTCTTGGAATATCAGGTACCAGTTAATTGAATAAGACATTAAAATTCTCAGACCCATTAATGGAGACGGCAGGTAAGCACTACTCAACCAGTCACTCGTGGCAAACTTCCATCACCCCCCCCCCCCCATGTATAAATGAAATGCGGTCATTTTTAAAACAAAGTTTGCCCTCAAGTGTTCATAGTTTTCTAAGTCCGGCACTTCTCATCTACTTAAAATGTTAACGTTAAACTGCTAAATCACGCAGCTCCTCTCAGCACATCCATCATACCGTCTCAACTATCTGCGAAAGAATGTTTGGCCATAGGCCAGCCTGCTGGACTTAAATAGTGGCTGCTACCATGACATAAAACTTACCTTTGTACTTAACTTTAAAGCCTTAATTCTGCTACAATCTTCCTGAAATTTTAGTATGTTATGGTCTTCATTTTTCTTATCATTCCATTCTATGAGGACTTATGCCAAATATCTTATTTAGGAGATATTAATTTTTAAAGTTGTAAAACAAAATTCTTGAAATACTCCCCCGAGCTAATTCTAGCATTAAAAAATTCCTTATAATTTCCCCCATTTCTTACCACAAAGCTACATTCATCACCATTTAACTGATCTTCAAGAAAGTTGGCATATACATATATTTTTAGTGGAGAACCTTTCTGACCAAAAACATTAAAAAAACTACCCTCTCACTCCCTTTACACCACTTAATTTTTATACAAATGCACATTTTTGATCCAATTTCAATAGGACTTTGCACATGTGTACTTTAAAATAAAGAGAAAGATACTGTCAACATTTGGTCTGCTGTAGCTGAACCCCTCTCCCTCTTTCTACACCATTAATTTTTGTCAAAGTTCTTTATACAAAGGTACAGTCGACACCGTTTGACCAATCACCATGAAAGTTGGCATTTATATGTATTTTTTCATGAAATGGGTTTCTGACAAAAATATCTAAAAATCATCTAAAAAATTACACCCCTAACAAAATAAATCTAAGTGGAAAATATTTTACATTATTATTATTGTAATTTTTACATTAATCAGTTACTTTTAGAGTCAGTGCCAACCAAAGCAGGGGGGAGGGGGATAATATGGAATGA
This sequence comes from Vandiemenella viatica, assembly GCA_031002005.1. NCBI lineage: Eukaryota > Metazoa > Arthropoda > Insecta > Orthoptera > Morabidae > Vandiemenella > Vandiemenella viatica. The sequence goes on along the minus strand of CM061918.1, from coordinate 45,546,879 downwards.
CAATAGTACATTAAAAACCATATTACTACTTACCAATGATTAATGCTAGAAACATGTTTTTCCCCTAAACTGTTATCGCGCGACTGGTTATAATTATAAATAACTCAGTTCTTTCGCTTTCAACAGATTTACATTTATTGTTCACAACTCATATTCCTCTAGGAACTACATCGGACTTATAGTATTCGAAGAATGCAAGGTTCTTCAGCAGTGAAATGATTTCAAAGCAACCGTTTGGTCTTTATGTCACTAAACTCCAGCTATCTCTTGATTTCTCTATCACCATGGCAACTTACATTTCCTTGCTATAGGTGTAAATATATCGATTTTTGTTTAATTTCATGGCACAAAAATATGGTTTTCCTTATGAAATGTTTCTGTTCTGTCACACTGTCTCCCACAGAAACAATATGTGCTTCACCACATGATGTAAAATATTTCCAGTTTGTTTTGTTTGTATACTCCATTGCCTTGAAAAATGAATGTTATTAAGATGCTTAATAGTTTATTGGTATTTTAAACTAACAGACTGTTTCCAGAAATTCTGTTTGTTACTTGTATTATTTTTTCTTCTTTGTGCAGCTGGTAAAGTTCTTAATTAAAGCTGGAGCCTGTGTTAATAAGGGTGATTCTGATGGCACACCTCTGTTTCATGCAGTGACTAGATTCGAGGAATGCTCTCAGGTAAGATATCATAAATCTCAGACAAATCATCAAAACATCTAATCTTTAGAGTGACAGTTTGAGGTCAGAGAGTGTACTAAGAAGAAACAGGTCCTCTATAAATGGTAACTACTTATTTTTGATCTCATTGTCTTTAAGATTTTGAGCTATTTATGGTTTAAGTGTGTTTTTTTTTACTGTTTTGTGCTTGATTAATCCTGCCCCGCAGGGGCCTGGTACGCATGTGCCAGGTACGTGTTTGGCAAACCTGCAGTGCTCGAGCTGGAAACTTGTGAGCGCCGCAAGTTTCCCACACCGTAAACTCCTACCATGCTCAACGACCACCGCAGGGCGTGGCGGTGGAACGTTGTGTGCCTAGGAGAATGGGGATCTTGGCTTCGTCGCTCGGATCACGAGGACGGTACAAACCTCTATAAAAAAAACCTCAACCTCAAGGTTGGAGATGTGCCAAGGAGGTGGATGAGTGGTGAGGCAAACCACCCGCTAACGTGCGACCTCAGGGGCACCTGCGCACCCCTGCTGTAAAAGCACTTCCTTTTTAAAATGGTTTTTTGTCGTGGGGACCAAAAATTCCTACCAAAAAAAACCTATAAACCCCTGTGGCCCAGGTGTGACGCAGGTTAATAGCAATACACCAAGTTCTTACAAACGGGCGAGGGTGGAAAGCCCTCCTCCGGAACTAAATCAGAGTAACAGCAAGGGTTGTTTTATTGACAATGCCTTTGTTATAATGACAAGGGTGGAGGGATCTTTTGAGAAGGTCTCTCCATTCTATGTCCAGAAAGGTTTAGAGGGTATTGCGGGTACCCTCAAATCTGTAAAAAAGCTGAGGAATGGGACTACTGCTTTTGGAAACATCCACCCAGAGGCAGGGTGTCCAACTCCTTAAGTGTGAGATGCTCGGGGAGTTCGCGGTAAAGTGCGAACTTCACAAAACTCTGAATTCAAGTAAAGGTGTCATCACCAGCAGGGACCTTATGGATTTAGAGACCGAGGAACTCCTTAAGGAGTGGTCAACAGAACATGTGGTCGAGGTTCGTCTGATTAAACGAAGGGTTAACGGCAGTCTTGAGAAGACGGCCACCTTCGTCCTAACGTTCGACACTCCGACATTGCCCAAAAACATCAAGGCAGGATATTTGAACTTAAATATTCGCTCGTATGTACCGGACCCAATGCGCTGCTTTAAGTGCCAGCGGTTCGGTCATATGACAGCAACCTGCAAGGGCAACCCCACCTGTGGGAAATGCGGAAAGGCTGCACATGAGACAGGCATTAGTTGAACCCTCCCACAGGTGTGTATCAACTGCTCCGGGGCACATCCTGCCTGGAGCAGAGAGTGTCAATTGTATCTGGAATAAAAAAAGATACAGGAGTTGAAAACGAAAGAGCGCATATCGTATGGCGAAGCTAAGAAGCGATATAAGTCTCTGGCTCCACCAGTCTTCGCTACCAGCTTCACGAAGACGTTATCACCTCCCGTCAGGAAAGAAAGTATTTCTACCCAGACATCCGTTGCGGACATGGGCACAAGTCCAATGTGCTCATGTCAGTGCAGATGTGGTGCCACACCCATCAAGGTCATTACACCTAGGACCTCGGACGTTGGTAGCAATACTCTGACAAAGTCGACTACACCAACAGCAGGTTCAGCAAGTCCACCAGCAAAGACACTGCCATCCGCTACACCAGTGGGTCCCTCTGCAACAGCAGAAGCGGCCCCTGAAACAAGAGAATTGGTAACGGCAACGCCATCTGCCGGTAGCGGATGGCAAACAGTGCAGAAGATTAGGGGTCCGAAATTTAAGCTCATGGACCCCGCTATGTTTGTGAAATCCCCTCCAACTTCTCCTCCCAGATCCCCCTCTGGAAAGGAGAAGAGGAGGAACAGGCCTTGGTGAAGGAAAATTCGCAAGACTCCGAGGCCTCACAACGAAAATCATCTTCGGACACCGAAGACGATATCATGCTGGTGGACGAACCTTGTTCCGTTCCTCAGCAATCAACATAGGAAGACCCACCCGATCCGGGGGGGAGGGGGGGAGTGTTTTTAAATAGGTAGATTGGCTCCCATACTTCAGTGGAACGTAAACGGCTTTCAGGCTCACAAAGAGGAAGTCCACCTCTTAGCACGGTCTAATCCATTGTGTCTCTGTCTTCAGGAGACACATTTTAGACCATTTCACCAACCTGTGCTAAGAGGGTATGACATCTATAGAAAGGACGATACCGAGGGTGATCGAGCGAAGGGGGGAGTGGCTGTGTTTGTTCGAAAACACTGTCCACTCCGAACCTATTGCTCTCACCTCCGATCTACAAGCAGTTGCGGTGAAAATACACGGTCCAATCCAACTGACCGTATGCTCTGTCTATCTGCCACCCAGTGTGTCTGTCGTCTACTGATGACCTTGTTGGCATCGTATGACAACTCACTCGGCCCTTTCCACCACCGATAGCCCCAGGGGCCGAGTGGTTGGTAGATTGATAGAGCAGGAGGAAATTTGTATCCTGAATACAGGGCAAATGACTCATTTCACCACTGCTACCGGTACGTCTTCTGCCATTGACCTTTCCTTGTGTTCCCCCTCAATTGCAGGATTCCAGTGCAGTGGGACGTGGATCGCGACCTACATGGTAGCAACCACTTCCCTATTTGGATGCACGTCGAGTGTGAACGTGGAAGAGGAAATAACCAATGCAGATGGAACGTCAGTTGTGCAGATTGGCAGCTCTACTGCCGTTCTGTGCTACTGCAACCCTGCGGCAGTATTCAGGAGAAGGTGAATCACATGACAGAAATGATTCACCGTGCAGCTGACGTTTCCATGCCGAAGAGCTCCGGAACGCTGCGAAGGACGCCCGTCACCTGGTGGAACGACAAATGTCGTTCCGCCATCCAGGGTTGCCGACGGGCGTTGCGCCGTTTTAGGTTGTGCCCAACATCTGACAACCTAGCAGCGTTCCGTATTGCCAGAGCTAAGGCGCGTCGAGTTATTAAGGAGAGCAAGAAGAGGTCATGGTTAGTGTTGTAAAAAAACTTTTTTTTCTGGCTTGAAAAAAAAACATGAAAAAAAACTTTGAAAAAAACATGTTTTTTTTCTGGAACACGTTTTTTTTTTCACAACTACTAAATCTCAAATTTGTAAGGCAGTTATCCTTTAAAATGACGGTTTTAGAGTTTATTCTAAGTACTTCTCTTAGTTTAAAATCTACTATATTTTTCTGGTTCAATAGGAAAAAAAATTACGAAAATATTGGCAAAATTGACTGAAATTGTCTTTATGAACGGGGATTTCCCAAAGAGACTAGGTTGCGCGAGAAGGAATCCCCATTCCCCATTGTTTGGATTGCTACTTGCTATTTGAAATAGTGCTGCCAACCCTACAAAATTACCTACAGATCTTTTAAAAAAATTAGGAATTAAAAATTTATCCACGGTTTTTTGCCTCTTTTTATTACTTATTGGGCTTTCCTTATATTCGTATACTTGTTAACTCTCAGAGTATAGTGGTACTGACTCATTAAATTGTCAGTAAGGGAGCGTGCATAAACCACATAGATCCATTTTGGCCTCCTGTGAACACCCCCTCCTCCCCCACCTAGCCCTATGTGACTTTTGCCCCCCCCCCCCCCTCCTCCCCGCTCACGTAGCACGTAGCTTTCTTCCGTTTTGATTCCAGAAGACATTTTGTATTGTTTTCTCTTGTCAGACTATTGTAAATTACATACGGATATAATTAACTGAGGGAAATAAATACTCACATGTTGTTGTGAGTTCAGTTCCTCATTTTAACTGTGAAAAATGTTACGAATGGAAAGTTACGTGGCCTGGCTCGGAACACCCCCCCCCTTAGCCCAGCATAGCCTTCCAGCTAACCCCACTTCCCTCTGGACCGAGCCACGTAGTTTGTGCGCGGTCCCTAATTATGAATCGTTTCCTTGCAACCGTTGGTGTAAACAAACGATTGAAAAGAAGTAAAGCTCCTATTTTGTATGATAATAGATTTTAATTCAAACTTAAAAGACCGTAACACAGAATTATCAGCACAGTCTTTATGCACAGTGTGTACTTTGCTCACTATTTAAAATTGCAATTTCAAAATCTTTTGCATACAATACAAGAACAACCAGTAAAAGAAAATTTAACTATTTCTGAAGTTATGAATCTAGAGGAGACAGAAGAAGAGACAGAAAATTCCGACACCGATCGAACTAATGTTGGTAGTGCTGATACTAGTGAATGTGGTACTGACATAGAGGATGAATAAAATTATGTTACCTATATAGAAACACTTATGAATAATTATGTGAGACATTATATGATTCAGTAAAACTTAAAACACACATGTAAAATGTAAGTTCCTTAAATAAAACTATAATTTTTCAAATATATTGTTTTCTGAAAAAAAAAAAAAAAATTTAGGAAAGAAACACGGGTGCTAGGTTTTTTTTAATGTTTTTTTTTTCAGTTTGCAACACTTGTCATGGCAGAACTTTGTGAGCACTATAAATCACTCCACACCTTCGTTGAAATTATGGGAGTCCATCCGCTGTATATCTGGAAGGTACTCCCGCCCACCAGTATCTGGGTTACTGGATCATGGACGTATAATTACGGACGAACGAAGCATAGCGCAGCTGATGGCGGAGAACTTCGCCGCCATCACTTCGTCCGCTAACTTTGACCCTCAGTTTCAGCGACGAAGAGTCGCTGCCGAGAGGCGCTCGCTGTGCTTCGATTCGTCGAATACAGAGGCCTACAACTGTCCATTTACATCATGGGAGCTGGAGTAAGCGTTAAACAGCGCAAACGACACTGCTCCAGGGCCTGATCTGATCCAGTACCAGATGCTGAGGCATCTTTGTAAGGATGCTAAAAAGTACCTTCTAGATATTTTTAACTGATATTTGGACTGGAGGACACTTCCCCGACTCGTGGAAAGAAGCAACACTTATCCCTATTTTAAAGCCTGGTAAGGACAAATTGTTGCCAGGTAGCTATCGTAGTATCGCCCTTACAAGCTGCGTGGGTAAGACACTGGAGAGGATGGTCAATCGCCGCCTCGTCTGGTGTCTAGAATCCCAAAACCTTCTGAGCCGATTTCAGTGTGGATTCAGGAAGTTCCGTTCCACCTTGGACAACCTGATCCTCCTGGAGGCGGCAATACAAGATGCGTTCATCCGCAGCCAACACCTTGTGGGTGTTTTTTTTCGACCTTGAAAAGGCCTATGATACTACCTGGCGGCATGTTATTTTAAAACAGTTACATGAATGGGGTTTTAGGGGTAACCTGCCCCGTTTTTTAAAATCATTTTTATCTGGTCGTTGCTTCCGGTACCGAGTCGGTAGTGAAGTGTCTGATCTTTTTATTCAGGAAAACGGTGTTCCTCAGGGGTCAGTTTTAAGCATGACCCTATTTGCTATCGCAATCAACAGTATCTCTATGGTTATAAGTAGTCCCATTTGGTTCTCCTTATATGTGGACGATTTTTTAATTTTTATTGTATCGTCCAGCCTGAGAAGCGCAGAGCGGCAGCTGCAACTCGCGCTGAACAGGCTGGATGAATGGTCAGTGCACACCGGTTTTCGATTCTCTGCCAAGAAAACTCGGTGTGTACTTTTTACTCGTAGCAGAAGTATTTTAGTTGAGCCTCACCTTACCTTGAGGAACACCATTTTAAGTTTTAATGATTCTGTTCAGTTTCTGGGTCTCATCTTAGACAGTAGGCTAACTTGGCTTCCACATCTTAAAGATGTGAAAGCCAGAGCCTTAAAAGCTTTAAATGTCTTAAAATGTTTATGTGGCAGGTCATGGGGCGCTGATCGCTCCTGCCTGCTTCAATTTTATAGAGCCTTTGTACGGTCGCATTTGGAGTACAGGTTCCATAGTATACGGTTCGGCACGGGACAGTTATCTACGGATACTGGATAGTGTCCACCATGCAGGAATTCGGCTTGCCACGGGTGCTTACCGCACCAGCCCGATTCCCAGCATCTGTGCTGAGTCTGGTGAGCCGCCGCTTTTTATCCGCCAGCATCTCCTCATGGTGCGACACTATACGCATATTGCCTCAACACCTGGTAGTCCCGTGTACGACGTAGTAATGAACCCAAATTATGAACTGCTTTATGTCAATCGGCAAAGAGCGACCAGACCGTTTAGCTACCGTACAAAGGCTATTTTAGAAGAATATGGGTTTGATACACCTTCCTTTCATCACCAGGGTTGGAGTAAATCTGCTCCTTGGCTTTTAAAGAGACCCAGAACGATTTTAGACCTGTCACGGTACATCAAACTGTTTACCGCTGACAATGTTTTTATAAGAGTCTTTACTGATATTTTAAACTCGCATCACGATTTTACCCCGGTATATACGGATGGGTCTAAGCAGGCTAATAGTATAGGGTGTTCAGTAGTAATCCCTCGAGCGACTTACAAATACAAGCTGGATAGCAGGTGCAGCGTTTACACTGCCGAATGATACGCCATACTAAAGTAGCTCCAGCATATGAAAGTAAGTCGTTACAAGAAATACATAATATGCTGTGATTCCCTCAGCTGCATTCAGGCGCTATTAATCATGTACCCAGCAGATCGTCTAGCCCAGGACATCCAGGACGCCCTCCTTTCCCTTCAATCTCACAGAAAGGAGGTTTTATTCTGCTGGGTACCAGGCCATGTGGGAATCAGGGGGAACGAGGCAGCTGATGAAGCTGCCAAGTTAGCCTGTGACAAGGTCCGAATCGACTTTGATCCGGTCCCAAAGTCAGACCTTGCCTCGGCGATGAAGAGATTTATTTTTGATATTTGGCAGAGGCAGTGGCTGGAAGTCGATGACAATAAGCTCCGGCAGGTCAAACCGAACCGTTCAGCCGTGCAGCAGCTCCTTCCAGCGCACGAGGAGGGATGAGGTTCTCCTTACTCGCCTCCGTATAGGGCACTTTCCTCTGACACATAGCTTTCTTCTTCGCTGGGAGGACCCTCCGGATTGTGATGCTTGTGGTGTACCTCTAATGGTGCGCCACATTTTAACTGACTGTGTAAAGTTTTTAAACGTAAGGGCAGACGTTGGTCTAGCTAACGATCTGCCCGTAATTTTAAATAATGACAATGTGGTAAAGGTTTTAAAATTTGGAATATGGCCGGGCTTGCTGCCAAAATTTTGGGCATGTCGGCCTAGGTTTTATAACGGATTGGTGGTCTACAACCACCAATCCGTATAAAGTATTGTTAAATGTTGCTTGTGAGCATGATATTTCAAATCTGGCTGGACCCTTCACAGCCAGCCAGTTTGAATGTGTTTTAATGTTTATCAAAGCTGGTTGGCCCTTTTACAGCCAACCAGCAAGAATTGTGATTTTTAATTTTTTATGGTTATTTTACAGCCATCCTTTTAGTGTTTTATTTTTTACTTTTTTCGCCGTCCGCATGGCCGACCTCTTTACAGTCGGTCATTCGGGCGGTTTTCCAGTTTGTTCTTTACTATTTTATTCTGCTGTGTGTATGCCTGCCCCCTTTACAGTCGGCCATGCAGGCGGCCATTGAGGTACGTTTTAGCCACATTGTCATTCAATGTTTTTGTTAGGGCGCTAATGACCCAGTTATCGATGCGCCCTATAACTCTAAAAACAACAACACCAACAACAACTTGATTAATCCTGGATATAGTGAAAAATTAATAGGATAGATTCATTTTATAAAGAATATATCTAGCACCCAATACTCTCAGATATTTAAATGTTTTGACATACTTGAGAAGTGGATGATCAGGAAATATGCACTTTTTTTTCTTTTCCCTCATTTCCAAATATCAGCTAACTTTACAAGTTTCAGAAAACACTCAAATCTATTTTTATAACCATAATTTCAAGTTACTTGTGATGCATCTTGTGCCAAGATGACAACTTCAACAGTCACCTGATTTGGGTGGGGTATGCAGACTTTAAATGTTTCCACTTTTTGATATAAACTGCTCATTTCCTGCCTCAATAATTTATTTCAGTCTCTAACTACCTTACCAACAAATCAAAACTTTCCTCATTCAGTTATTCAAGAAATCAAGTGCTAGTTTACTTCCACATTCTTTTACAAATTCTTCTCCCAAGATACATGTAGCCATCATCACCAACGTATTCTTTATACACTCCCAGCTTATCCAAGAAATCAAGTACTAGTTTACTTTCATGGTGTTCTCTTCACTTCAATATTCCCGAAGGTACACCTAGGCATCATCACCAACGTATTCTTTCACTCCGGGCGAATTCCAGGATGGTTGCTTCAAAAAGGCCATGGCTGAATTCCTTCCCATTTCTTGTTCCCAGTCCCATCCTGCCTCTAATGACCTCGATTTCAACGAGGCGTACAGCCATAAGTAGAAAAAAAAAGTAAGTTCCACACACAAACCTAGCTTGATTTCTTCACACCCTCTCCAGCTCGTGTATTAGATTCTTGTAATGTGTGTCATTTAGAACTCCACCATAATCAATATCATTTCCACTGAATAGTCATTTTTTCTGTTTTTCTAGCTGTATACCTAATAAGTTGACTTTTCAGTCCATGTTGTCCTACTCAACCAGCTATCCAATGTAGAGCCATCTTTAGATTTTACAATCCCTCTATCACTGTAAGCTTATTACACAACATTGTTTCAGTAAAAAATAACATGAATTATTACTATAAACAACCAACACAATCACTTTTCTGATTGCTTAGGAAGCTCTTTGACAACATTCTTATCATTGTGATAGAACTAATTGGTATTTGCAGTGAATTATTAGTAGTTGTACCATTGGACTGTGTTGTAAACAACAACAGCAAAATTGAGAGATATTGAGTCAGCTTCGGTGCTGTACACTTTTAGGCTTCCTTGCAATCTGTGGATCCCTAATATGGAACTGTCTTATGGTGGTTAGCTGGACACAGGTTTGATGCTCTCCACCAAGTTTTGCCAATGCCGGTTTCTAGGACACACTGAGATACAACTTGCTGTTTCTATTGAAGGTATCAGCTAGGTGAATTTTGATTGCTGGCCAGTATTTTCACATTGATAAAATACATCCTGTAGCAGTGGTTGTAAATGTTCTGATTTGTTGTACTGTCTTAGGCAGGGGCGGCATTTATGCTCTTCACACCCACTTCCTACAGTGCAGATAGTTTGACTGGTGTAAGTTCTTCCACTCTCACACAGGATGCTTTAAACGATGGAAACTCTTAGGCTTAGATCATCCTTGATTGAATGGAGGCAATACAATACTTTGTCTGGGAGCTGGTAGATACTTTTTTCCCCATGCTGCAAGAGGATTCTGCTAATTTTCCCCAAAGTGTTTCCAGTGAATGGCAAGAAAATGGTAGCCTTGGATGCTTCTTCCTATTCTACTGGAAAATCCTCCTCCATTTTGCATCGAATTTCCATTTCGGTGTACTTATTGTTGTATCCATTCCACCTGAATACGGCTTTCAGGAGGTAGAACACCCAAAACATAACTATTACGAATTCTTTCTAGCAGTATTGAGATTTGAAATAATCCTGAGAACTTCAGATTGAACATGGGAGAAGTATGAAACCTCAGACATCTGTCACTGCTGCCAATCATCTTGGTGAATCATTGTTAAAGAGAAATCAACACTTAAAAATCTTAAATTAGAATTTTCTGAATGTATATTGATAGCAATGTCAGCTGATTAGCTGGGTGAATTAAATTGTGTCATACCCATTCAGTGGCAGATCCAGGATTTTGGTTTGGGGGAGGGGGGAGCTTGAGCACATTTCTTTTGTGTGTGTGTGGGTGGGGGGGAGGGCTTGAGTCGGGGTAAGGGTAGACACCTAAAAGATCAGTAGAGATAACAAAAAAAATAAAGTCTCCAAATCTACAAAATATGATTTCGGGGATGGACGCTGGATACTTTTGAGGGGAGGGGGGTTGGGAAGCTTGAGCCCTGTAGCCCTCCCCCCCTGGATCCCCCACTGTACCCATACTTAAGTTTGCAGGTTCAATATCTGTCTGCAACAACTTATTTTCTTTCCTTCTTGCATTAGTTTTTGTTACTATTCAATATTTGTGGCATTAATAATTTTTTTTGCACCTGAATTCATCAGGTTGGTCATTAGTTTTTAATGATAACAGACTTTTGGTTGTGCTCTTTGGATTCTGTTAATATTGGTGCACATTTTTTTCTCTCATCCTATTGGTTTAACTAATTTACATGTACTTTTACGTAACTTTCATTATTTATTTCTACAGATTCCCAAAAATACTGAAGAAACTTGATTTAAATGTATTCACATTATAATAACTTAATACATTTGATATGTGATAATGCATGAATTAATTTTGTATTTTGCAAAATATGTGTAGGAGGATGATAACAGTCCCAGGAAAAAAAAAATTATCTGCATTCATGAACAGTAAACCTACACCTCAGGAATTAAAATGACTATTAATAAGTGTAATTTTTGCAAAATATTGTCATGTAATTCAGGTTAGAATTGTCCAAGTTATCTCATTATTATTATAATTTATAAATGAAAATGAATTCCGTTCTGGCAGAAGTTGTGACATTGGTTAATCCTGCGCAGGTGTTACAACTTCTGATCTCTGCTGGTGCAGACATCAACCTGAGAGACACAAACAGCAAGACTCTCTTGCACCAGGCTGTACAAGTTGACAATTTTAAGGCGGTCCAGTATCTCCTTAAGATGGGCCTTTTGCCAATGGAGAAGGATTCAGCAGGTAACACATTACTTCACTTAGCAGCCACTTACTGCAGAGCTCACTCAGAAATACTTCTGTGGTTACTGAAAGAGCATGTGATGCCACTGGACATTCAGAACGAGTTGGGCCAGACTGCTCTGGCTGCTGCTGTGTTACGGGAACCAAGTGCAGACAAGATGTGGGTAGTAGAGACTTTGTTGGCAGCTGGATCAAACATCGCAGCGAGAGACAAGGAAGGAAGCACAGTTCTCCATCTGGCTGCATTAAGTAGAGATGATGAAATTCAGGTAAGGCCTGTTATGTGTTGTTAATGTTTCCTGCACTTTCTCCATGAAATGTGTAACGGTACTGTTGAGTGGATTACATAAAGAAATAAGCTATTAATTTTTTTTCTTGAGATGTGATTAGATATTTACATTTTTATTTATATATTAATGGCCAGAATTACTAAAATTTTGCATTGGATTTTGTGATATTTTTTATTTAAATAATTTTAAACACACTTGAATACATAATTTAATACTATATAAAAGCATTTTTCTTGTTTTATTTGTTTTTTTCTTCTCTCTCTCTCTCTCTCTTTCTCTCTTTTTGCTGAATGATTTACACAAATTTTGGCATTGATGTGCCACCAGTTACAGCATTGTATAAAAAGTTCTTGGGCCTCCTACCAGGAAAACATCAATTTGATGTGACATTTCACAATCATTCTCTGATTTCTTCTTCTGGCGAAGGAGGCAACAGAAGATGAAATAAGTGAGCCATTTTGAAACATCACATCAAATTGACATGCTCACTCTTTAGGAGGCACAAGAACATTTTACACATTTAATACACCAGGAAAGCCTCTATTCAGTTACACTATTGTTTATGAAAATAGCAACACTGCGAAGAAGACATCATTGCAATGAAATTTATTCCACAGATTAGGCAGGGGACAATACATAAATTATTAGAATTACAGAACTGTCCATGCCTAGTGATTGAGAAAATGAAGTAATCTGTGGAGCGGAGCCACCATGTTCTGAAATCAGAGCTTCTATACATTGTGGCATGTAATCAAAGATTTTAATTTTATTTAATTTAATTGCAATGGAGCACAGGATCCAGTGGCAATTTCCCTACACCCTTATCTTCCCCCTTTTCTGCATCCACCTATATTTGCCATCTACAAATTTTATCTTTAAATTCTTTCAACTGTCTTCGGTAGCTGTATAGGCTGTTGGAATTGCCATATGGTTTGTAGGTGCATCAACAAAGCATCAACAATGGTTTGGAGGAGTACTCGAATGAACAAGTTGCTAACCAACTATATTCCAGACATGTTCAATGGGAAACATATCATTCAAGCCTGCAGGCCATGGAAGCAGTGGTACCTGTTGTTTTTCTGAGAAGGTTTGCACGTTCCTTGTCGCTTGCGGCCCTGCATTGTCCTGCTCATGTGGAGCTGGCTGCAGAAGGGTCAATGCCTCAGGCTATAAGACCTCCCTGAGGTAGCAGTTGCTGTTTAGATTTCTCTCAATAAGTAGTAACCAATGGTGCCAAAAGTACTTGTGGGAGTTTGAACAACAGAGACTGTAATGATGGGTGAAATTATTAGAAGCTTGTTACAAGAACATTAAATGAAATAAACAACTAAAATAATTTCAGATTAGGTGGAAATAACCTCCTGTGTTATTTATGTTTTCAGTTGCTACTGAAATGATTTTAATGAAAGATGGGTGGCTCAAATTGGTGTGTGTACTGTTACATAACTTCAAAATAAAAATAATTGCTTATTTTACTCTCAACTTACAAACTGTATTAGAAATCTTTGTATTTAGTTTTTGTTGTTTAAATATGGGACTTACAAGATTACGTATTTAAGGTGACTAGGTAATTTTGTGCACAAGATTGACCCAGTAACAAAAACGACTTAGATTTCCCTTTCTGACAATCAGAAGTACAAAATGTGCTGCAAGAAGAGCAGGTCACAGAAAAATGCAAGTGGTTGCATGATATTAAATTGAACTTTGAATCGAGGATGGCAAACATAGGAATACAAATCAAAAATATATGTAAAGAAGCTGTGATAGAAGAATGCATATCTGGAAATTCTGAAGTGTGAAGGAATGTAGAAAAGAGGTCATGGAGAAACATCTAAATTTAAGGAAAAATTGCTGTAATAGAAAAATGTAATGAGAAACGATGTGAACCGGAAATAATTTTTGAGAGCTCTGCATGTGTGAACATGTGGCACGAATCTGAGGGCATTTGTTGTTGAGTTAGATGAATACTTTAAAGTCAGATATGTGCACATGCATTGAAGTTTGCAGTGTGGTAACAATATTTTGATTTCAGCTGTGATATCACAATTTCCCCAATGAATTAGTTCACAATTGAATCCCCCTTTATTAAAACATGGCAGCAATTGTCAGAAATATTAGTGCACTTGGATCAAATCGAAATGTACAAAGAGCGTTGCCACGATCAAGGATTTTTGCACCAGATAGATCCGAACTTTCTTTTTTGGCAAATGAAAACTCCAAACCTCCAGTGAAGTATTGGCACAATGGAACAAACTATCCCGGGTGGCAGAATGCGAACTACTTCTCTCATAATGAAAACATTCAACTGGGTGTGCCTGATTCTAAACAATTACATATGTAATAATGAAGATATCATGTATTTAAGTAGATAAAGAGTACAGTTTAAAAATTAATTATAGCATGTTATGTTGACATTATAGAGAATAATGTTGATTCTATAGGGAATAAACATTGTAAATTCTGAAGGGAAGGCAGTGTTGATAAATTAAAATTTGCAGGGTTATCATAGTGCAAACAAAAATAATTTCAGAAGTCTAAACTGACCAGCTGACAACGAATTCAGTCACAACTCTGCTTGTTGTCAGAAAACCATGTCCACTCGGACAACGTCATGGAACACAAGAGCAAACACAATTTGATTTGAGATTAAGTTGATTTAGAGCTTGCGTCAAGACAACACCTCAGTCTTGCATGTACAGTTCTATTTGTTTATGAGTCCTGATAGTTTGAAACTTGCCTCATCTGATTACATGATTTTAATAAATAAATAACTGTGGATTGAAGGATACTGACTCAGTATAATGTAACAAAATTGTGTACACCTATCTTGATCATTTTTCAACATTAAACATAATATATCATGCTTACTTCTCTTCTCTTTCTGCTGACATTGTCACTAGCCCTGAACATTCAGTTTAAACACAAATTAAATTCATATGCTACCACAGTATACTAAATGGAGAGAAAAATTACTTTCGCATTACCCTGTATACCATATTCTCATTACAAGTATATTTGAAATTGCTGAAACAATATAGTTAGAGTCTGAATTGTATTATTACCTCTATAATATACACATCATATTATCTGGAAAAATTTGTAAATTGTCTTCACTATATACTATAATAATAATGATCAATTTGTAATTTCTGGAAGAAGGAAGTATTTATATGTTTTTGCGCATCAAACAGCTGAGAAACTCCAAAACATTATTCTATATATTTTTTTTAATGGTGATAAAAGGAGCTGGTTAGTAAACTAAAATTCTAACAAGAATATAGGAATGAACTGTGATGTACTAATGGTGACTACAAAATAGAATCAACATATAAATGGCTAGACACTCACACAGAAAAGAATTTTTTTAAAGTTAATACCTT
Organism: Vandiemenella viatica; assembly: GCA_031002005.1. NCBI lineage: Eukaryota > Metazoa > Arthropoda > Insecta > Orthoptera > Morabidae > Vandiemenella > Vandiemenella viatica. The sequence goes on along the minus strand of CM061918.1, from coordinate 45,531,793 downwards.
TGTGAATATAAAAAAACATGTGTGCACAGAATATGAGTCCAGCCACAACCATGCGTGGTAGGTGAACAGTAATGCTAGGACCTACATTTCAGGAGGAAATGTGTTCAAGTCCCTGTTCAGACATCAATATTTCAGTTTTATATGGTTTCCCAAAACCACTCCATGTGAATGCAGACCATGCCTAAATTCCTTCCTTGTCCTCCCAATCCTCTAATGACTTTGATGTCTAAGAAGCATAAAGCTGTAAGGAAAAAAAAAGGCTCCCATCCTATATACAACATGTTCTGCTTACACAGGTTTATTAAATACAATACAATAGTTTGACTATCCATATAATGCAGTGTAAGAGACTGGCTCTTTGTGGTGTGGAAAGTTGTAAATTTACACATAAACAATTGCCTAATAAAATGGATAAATACAAGAGAAGATGTAAAGTCACAGCATACATAGTACATTAATTATGTCAGCTACATTTACTCAAACTACTGGCAGTTATTTTGTAGATACCTTAGAAATAAATTATTTGTTGGAGTAGAAGGAGTTGTTAATTAAAAATTCTGATTATTTTTTCCTGAATTTAATCTTATCATCCGCTTGACATCTAACATGTTTTGGGATCTTGTTGAAGATACGAAGGGTGGTCCCAGAAGTACCCGACCTAAGAATGAAGAAACAAAAATTTTGGAAAAACTGTATTTATTTTTCAACATAGTCTCCTTTCAGCTCTATTAATTTATTCCAGTGATTTTCAATAGCTTCGATACCACTTTTATAAAAAGAACTGTCTTGCTCCTCGAAATAGCCAATTAACTGCCGAAATCACTTCTTCGTTGGTCGAAAATCTTTGACCACTGAGCCATTTTTTTAAGTTCGGGAACAGGAAGTAATCCGAGGGAGCTAAATCTGGCGAATAGGGTGCATGAGGTAGCAATTCGAACTTTAATTCATTAATTTTGACCATTGCAATAACGGATCTGTGAGCTGGAGCATTGTCGTGATAAAACAACACTTTCTTCTTAGCCAAATGTGGTCATTTTATCTTGATTTCTTCGCTCAAATGTTGCAATAACTTCGAATAATAATCACCATTGATTGTTTTTCCTTTTTCAAGATAGTCAATGAATATTATCCCATGCGCATCCCAAAAAACAGACGCCATGACCTTGCCTGCAGATGGAACGGTCTTGGCCATTCTTTGGAGCAGGTTCTCCCTTTTCGGTCCATTGTTTTGATTCTTCTTTTGTCTCTGGGGTGAAGTGATGGGACCCATGTTTCATTCATGGTTATGAAAGCAGCACAAAAATTTCAGCTTTGTTGCGGTGAAACATCGCTAAACACTCAATTGAAACATCTTCACGACACTGTTTTTGCTCAAGCTGTGAGCAAACACGGCACCAATCTTGCACATAACTTTCTCATGTCCAAATTTTCAGTTAATATGTAATGTACTGCACTTTTTGAAATGCCTACTATGTCTGCTAGCTTGCGCACTTTCAGTCGACGATCATCCAGTACCGTTTTGTGGATTTTCTTCACCATTTCTGGAGTCATCACCTCATTTGATCGACCACTGCGAGGTTCATCTTGGCAGCTCGTACAACCTCGTTTAAACTCTGCCACCCAATATTTTACCGTTTTAAACGAAGGAGAAGACTCACCCAGAGTAGAATCTAGCTCAGTTTTTATGTCGGTTGGGCTGAGGCCTTTCAAATGAAAGTATTGTATCACATAACGATGACCAATTTTCTTCATTTTCACAAATTTACTCACATCGTTCAAGATTAATTGTTGCCAAACAAATACGAAACAACATAGCGCTTCAAACTTGAAACATGTGCTTCATAGACTATGTGCTTTGAAATAAAGGGATATTTTTCAAGCAACTACTGCCATCTCTGAGTCAGGCTGGGTACTTCTGGGACCACCCTCGTATGTAACCCTGAATATTGCACCCCTTTTTGAACAAATGATGACAACTTGTAATCCTTGTGAAGATAATTTCACTTGTAGTGCCATAATTGTGTATTTTATTATTTATTTCAAACAGAGTATAATTTGTGACTAAAAAGGACATTAATGTGTATATATATTCGGCCACCAATGTTAAAATCACTAAATTCTTGAACAGTTTTCTGCTTGAAGTTCTACTGCGAAACCCACATATAATTCTTATTACTAACTTTTGGGCTCTAAACACTGTCTCTAAGGTAGAATTGCCCCAGAATATTATCGCATATGATATTAAAAAATGAAAATACACAAAATATACTAGATTCCTCATACGGAGTTCACCTATAGCTGAAATTGTATTAATTGAAGTTGTAGCTGTACCCTAATCGCTTTAGTAAGTCAGAGACATGCCTTCTCCAATTTAAATTATGATCAGTATGCAAACAGAAATTTCACACTCTCTACCTCTTGAATGGACTTTCCTGTATCTGGTGTAAATATGTGTAATGTACTGAATTGTATATACTGAGTTTTAACAAAGTTTAGAGATAAGAGATAAGCTGTAAATCATTTATCAGTAAGGTCAAACATAACTTGAATTAGGTTTGGTAGAGAAATATGGAGTATTTATAATTCATGTGTTTGTGTCATCTGCAAATTGGACAAATTTTTTAGTTTTTAGATATTACATAGGTTTGATCATTTTTATATACTAGAAACAATAGAGACCCCAATATAGAACCCTGATGTACTTCACATCCCACTCAGAAAGCAATGGATCACATGATGCTGCATTACAATGTTCAGATGCTACTTTCTGTTGTCTATTCAGAAGGTAAGAACTAACAGTGCCAGCTGTATCATGATACAGGAAAATACTAAATGATTAATTGGGTTTCAAAACACTGTGTATTGAAAAGTAATCTACCTACAAAGATGAGTGATGCAAGAAAAGATACATAAACTCAAGCACATGTGGTATCTGCATGCCAGATGGCAGCAGTAGACAAGATGGCAGAAAATCATGATAAAAGTTTTGTTTGTTAGAATATGTGAAGTGTTCTTCAGCTACGAATGTGCACCATGCATTTGTATGAAAATACGGAAATGTTAGCCCTAGTCACCAGAGCATTTTTACAGTGGTTTTTACAGTTTTGTAACACTGGTTGTCTTTGTAGGTAGACCAGCATGGGGTGGCCATATGTCTTAGGCGAAACCATGGAGCACGTGAGACACAAAAATCAACCATTCAGTGCTTTCCACACAAATCAGTGAAGAATGTTTTGTGTTGGTGGTGTTTCAAACCCTACCATGTGCAATTGGTACACCACCTGATTGTCGTATAAACGTGCTTGATGGGGATTCAAACATTTCTACTGAACTTGATCATGTTGGTTAGTACTTTTAAAGGAAACTTGCATAGGTTCTCTATACAGCCACCAATCCCTCGTAATTACCCCCAGAGATAAAGGTTTATGGAGTAAAACAGTTCTTACTTAGACAAAGTTTATATTCTTAAATTCTGTATAAGTGCTGGTACCAGAAAGATAAGGCATCGATACTATCGTCCCCTTTGAATTAGATTGCAGGTTAACGTCACCCACACGCACTGATGGAAATCTTTCAGAAAATTCCCCACAAATTTCGAAAGATTATCCTATGGCACACCAAAATAGCGTCCACTGTCCTGATCATTGATGTTCCACGTTTCACCACTACTAAAAATCTTCAAAGTCCCTAGCATCCTAATTTGCTGCCCATCACAGAGCTCTTCTCGTCTTGACGGTCTGCTTGAAAAACTATTCCTGACTTCCTCTAAAGACCGCTTTTTATAGCATCGGCTTATCTATTGCTGAATTGCCATGGAACAACAGTATATTCCCGCAGGAAAACCCTAATATTTGGTGAATTACGAAAGTCCTCCCTTACTGTGGAACACTAATTTTACTCAGATTTTCCAAAAATTTTAATATGTTATAGTTTAATTTATTCCCCATCTTTTCAGGCATGACAAATTTCCTCATAATTATTCTCGTTTAAGAGCTGTTAATTTCTAAAAGTCACACATGGCGATGCCATCAGATGTCGACACTAAAACTTCGTTTTTCTTACTTTAAATTTCTTGTTATTAACTGAATTTTTCCCTCTCTTAAAAGCCTACGTTTATCTTCCTAGCTCTTTTATCTAAAAAGTTCCAATTCTTTATTTTTTCAATATCTCTTCAGATAAATTTTAAAAGCATACAAAAAGAACTTTAAAGTGATCATCAGTCTCTGCTTTCTTAGTGGAAATGAATGTAACAAAATTCATAATGACTGAAAAACAATCTTATTTGAGTATTATGTCTTTTACAAAATGTTTAGAATTTATTTGAAAAGTGCTTTCTTGATAATAAAATTGAAGTACTTTATTATACACTTATATGAGATTTGCCACCTTCTAAATGGTTTTAGCAAGATAATGGACATATAACAAAGTTATGTTCCAAGATGAAAAGTGCTTTACTATTGAAAACGATTATAAAAGTTATTTGCTATATGCATAATATGTAATAGGCCTCCTCCTGAATGGTTTAGGTATGATAATAGATATATAACATGATCCCAGATGACCATTGCATTTTTTTTATTTTTATTTTTTACCTGAATGCTTGAAGCTGTGGAAAATTATGGGGCATTGGTCGGGAACTTTGTATTCAGCAACGAGGTGGCATTTTATCTGTCTGGAAAGGTCAACTGTCACAATGTGAGAGTGTGGGGTACTGAATTGCTGTACCAAAAGTGAACATTGCAACAGTTACAGGAACAGATCCCTTCTGTTGTGATGGAAATTGATAGATACATGCTATCAAATGTATGGACAGAATCGGTTTACTTTTTGGACATGTCCCAGGTGACTAAGGGCACAAAAATTGAACATTTAGAGGATATACCAGTACCAGAAACTTGATGAGTTTATTTATGTTTTCATGTATCACTTGACTTTGTGGATCATCTACTTTTTTTCAATACACAGCACTTTGAAACCCAATGAATCATTCATGCTAACCCTGTACTTTAATTTTTGTATCAGACTTTCATGATAATTCAGTCAAATACTGTAAAAAAGTTATAGAAAGGCATTAATTTATCATTTATTCCTTCTGAAGTATTGTCAGTGAACGCAAATATAGTTTGTTCTATTGAATAGCACTTTTGAAAACCAAACTGTAATTTAGTTAGAAAATTTTTATTTTTAAGGTATGGGTAAATTCTGTTGTAGATTGCTTTCTCAAAAACTTTGGAGAAGGCTGTTAGTAATGAAACAGGATGGTGATTTGATACAACTGACTTATCTCCCTTTGTATAGAGTGGTTTGTCTACAGCACATTTAAGCTTTTATGGAAAGATACCCTCCAGGAAAGATATATTAAACATATAACTTAGTATATTAGTTAATTTACTATATCACAGTTTAATTAATCTGCTGGAAATCCCATTATAACCACTCAACTATTTGGTATTATAAGACATGATAACTTTTCTTATTTCTTCTGGAGTAGCTAAATTAACAGATATAGGGTCAATTTTTTCTTGGAAGCCTGTTTTGGCGAAATCCATACCCCGTCTCTGAGCTGGAAATTTATGGAAATAGATTAAAAAATAGTTTATTAAATATATCAGCAATTAAAAAATTAGATTCTACTGATTTTTTTGATATAACTTTAATTACTGGTCTGATTATTTTTCTTGGTCCCTTTTTTACAATATCCCATAGTGTCTTATATATTTATATGTGTGTCTTCATCTGTTTAGCTGTTGAGCCCATCCTGCCACAATCTTTATTAAGTGTAGGTTTGTTCATGTATCCTTATTTCCAATATTCTTTTGTTTTATAACTTATATGTTGAAGTCAGATTTTTACCATTTTCAGATGTTGAAATGCCTAATCCTAGCTGGTGCAGATGTACAGGCAAAAGACAAGCGTGGCTGGACCACCTGCACCAGTTGTCTGAATCCTACTATGATGATGGAATTGAATACATCCTCAAAGAGAGCAATGCATATGTAGATGAGAGAGATTCTGATGGCTTGACAGCACTCATGATAGCTGCACGCAATCACAACTACTATTCCTATTCAAAGGTCAGAAAATTGTTGGAAAGGGGAGCTCGTCTAAGTATTCGTGACAACTGTGGCTTGACGGCACTTCACCATGCAATTGATGCATCCATGTTAAGTGTGAGTCTTAATGTCTCTAAAGCTCTTGTACTAATTTGTCTGCACCTGTAAAAACAGGTATGGGATTCCACAATGTATTATATCATCTATTATAAGTCATCAGAACTTATGAAACTACAGATTTTTGGCAACAGTGTTGTAAAAGTTTTTATAGCCGATAGGAAGAAAATTAAAATGTATAAGAGCTGATTTTTTTACTTTTTCAAAGCAGAGCGGTGTTTGATTCATGTAAAAGCGATATCTTCACCTCTATTACCAATGCAGTAAATATAGAATAACGGCTATGTGTGCTTTTAAAGTGATACAAGACCCTTATTTTTAGCCCATAACTGTTCTTGCTAAAAAAAATAAATCAAAATATTAAGCTTTCTGCAAACAATGCAATAATTTATATAAAAAATATGTATAACTATGTAAGGGTCGCGCCTACACTGGGGTTGGAATGTAGGCCGAACACCTCAACTAAACTCCACTTGTACATAGACTTATCAGAATTATAATTGTTCAAACTATTAACCGTCGTGAGCCTTGGATATATCCAACCGCAAAGTAATATTGGTCGCCACAATCCTAGTTAACCTTAGGATAGAAAGGTAATGTTGCAAAAATGAAAAACTGCACTGTCCAAATAATAAAATTACTATATTCATAAAAGTTCACTAAAATTCACATGTTAAAGTTGGCATTGGCAATCAGAATATTCTTCACATGAAAATTGCAAGTTATGAAGCCAGGACAGACCGAACAAACCCCAAGTAGAAAATTTAAAGATTCATCATGA
>CM061918.1:45500190-45523842 GCA_031002005.1 Vandiemenella viatica | reverse complement strand
CTAAAAATTCTTATTATTTTTTCCTAAATTTAATCTTATCATCCACTTGACATTAACACATTTTGGGAGCTTATTGAAGATATGTATCCCTGAATATTGCACCCCTTTTTGAACAAATGATGACAACTTGTAATCCTTGTGAAGATAATTTTGCTTGTAGTGCCATAATTGTGTATTTTATTATTTGTTTCAAACAGAGTATAATTTGTGACTAAAAAGGACATTAATGTGTATATATACTCGGCCACCAATGTTAAAATCACTAAATTCTTGAACAGTTCTCTGCATTAATTTCTACTGCTAAACCCACATATTGAACACTTTCTCTAAGAGTAGAATTGCCCCAGAATATTATTGCATATGATATTAAAAAAATGATAATACACAAAATATACTAGTTTCCTCATACAGAGTTCACCTATAGCTGAAATTGTATTAATTGCAGTTGTAGCTGTACCCAATCGCTTTAATAAGTCAGAGACATGCTCCCTCAAATTTAAATTATGATCTGTATGCAAACATAGAAATTTCACACTCTCTACCTCTTGAATGGACTTGCCTGCAAATTTTATGCCTGTATCTGGTGTTAATATGTGTGATGTACTGAATTGTATATATTGAGTTTTAACAAAGTTTAGAGAAAAGAGATTTGCTGTAAACCATTTATCAATAAGGTCAAACATAACTTGAATTAGGTTTGGTAGAGAAATATGGAGTATTTTTAATTCATGTGTTCGTGTCATCTGCAAATTGAACAAATTTTTTAGTTTTTAGATGTTACATAGGTTTGATCATTTTGATATACTAGAAACAATAGAGACCCCAATATAGAACCCTGAGGTACTTCACATCCCACTCAGAAATCAATGGACCACATGATGCTGCATTACAATGTTCAGGTGCTACTTTCTGTTGTCTATTCAGAAGGTAAGAACTAACAGTGCCAGCTGTATCATGATACAGGAAAATACTAAATGATTAATTGGGTTTCAAAACACTGTGTATTGAAAAGTAATCTACCTACAATGATGAGCGATGCAAGAAAAGATACATAAACTCAAGCACATGTGGTATCTGCATGCTGGATGGCAGCAGTAGACAAGATGGCAGAAAAGCATGATTAAAGTTTTGTTTGTTAGAATATGTGAAGTGTTCTTCAGCTACGAATGTGCAACATGCATTTGTATGAAAATACGGAAATGCTGCCCCTAGTCACCAGAGCGTTTTTACATTGGTTTTGCCAGTTTTGTGACACTGGTTGTCTTTGTAAATAGAGCAGCATGGGGTGGCCACATGTCTTAGACGAAATCATGGAGCACGTGAGACAAAGCTATGTATGCAGTCCACAAAATCATCCATTCATGCTTTCCACACAAATCAGTGCAGAATGTTTTGTGTTGGTGGTGTTTCATACCCTACCATGTGCAATTGGTACACCACCTGATTGTCGTATAAACATGCTTTATGGGGATTCAAACATTTCTACCAAACTTGATCATGTTGGTTGGTACTTTTAAAGGACAACTGCATAGGTTCTCTATATTGCTGCCAATCCCTCATAATTACCCCAAGAGATAAAGGTTTATGGAGTAAAACAGTTCTTACTTAGACAAAGTTTATATTCTTAAATTCTGTATAAGTGCTGGTACCAGAAAGATAAGGCATCGATACTATCATCTCCTTGAATTAGATTGCATATTAATGTCACTCACACACACTGATGGCAATCTTTCAGAAAATTCCCCCCAAATTTCGAAAGATTATCTTATGGCATATCAAAACAGCATCCACTGTCCTGATCAATGATGTAAAGTTTATAACAACTTGAAGTTCCACGTTTCACCACTACTAAAAATCTTCAAAGTCCATAGCCTCCTAATTTGCTGCCCATCTCGGAGCTCTTCTCATCTCGACGGCCTGCTTGAAAAACTATTCCTGACTGCTTCTGAAGACCGCTTTTTATAGCCTCGGCTAATCTATTGCTGAATTGCCATGGAACAGCAGTATATTTCCGCGGGAAAACCCTAATATTTGGTGAATTACGAAAGTCCTCCCTTACTGTGGAACACTAATTTTACTCAAATTTTCCTGAAATTTTAATATGTTATAGTTTAATTTATTCCCCATCTTTTCAGGCATGACAAATTTTCTTGTAATTATTCTTGTTTAAGAGCTATTAATTTCTAAAAGTCACACATGGTGATGCCATCAGATGTCGACACTAAAACTTCGTTTTTCTTACTTTAAATTTCAAGTTACCTCTGAACTGTTATATAACTAATTTTTCATTTAAGTCTACTTTTATCTTCATAGCTCTTTTATCTAAAAAGTTCCAATTCTTTATTTTTTCAATATCTCTTCAGATAAATTTTAAAAGCATACAAAACCACCTTAAAGTGATCATCATTCTCTGCTTTCTTAGTGGAAATGAATGCAACAAAATTCATAATGACTGAAAAACAATCTTATTTGAGTATTATGTCTTTTACAAAAATGTTTTAGAATTTATTTAAAAAGTGCTTTCTTGATAAGAAAATTGAAGTTCTTTACTATACACTTATATGAGATTTGCCGCCTTCTAAATGGTTTTAGCAAGATAATGGACATATAACAAGGTTATATTCCGAGATGAAAAGTGCTTTACTATTGAAAACGATTATAAAAGTTATTTGCTATATGCATAATATGTAATAGGCCTCCTGCTGAATGGTTTAGGTAATAATAATAGATATATAACATGATCCCGGATGACTATTGCATATTTTTAATTTTTTTTTTTTGGATTTTGTACCTGAATCCTGGAAGCTGTGGAAAAGTATGGGGAATCGGTCGGGAACTTTGTATTCAGCAATGAGATCGCATTTTATCTGTCTTGGAAGGTCAACTGTCACAATATGAGAGTGTGGGGTACTGAATTGCTGTACCAAAAGTGAACATTGCAACAGTTACAGGAACGGATCCCTTCTGTTGTGATGGAAATTAATAGATACATGCTATCAAATGTATGGACAGAATCGGTTTACTTTTTGGACATGTCTCAGGTGACTAAGGGCACACAAATTGAAAAGTTAGAGCATGTACCAGTACCAGAAACTTGGTGAGTTTATGTATGTTTCCATGTATCATTTGACTTTGTAGATCGTATACTTTTCAATACACAGCATTTTGAAACCCAATGAATCATTCATGCTAACCCTGTACTTTAATTTTTGTATCAGACTTTCATGATAATTCAGTCAAATACCGTAAAAAAGTTATAGAAAGGTATTAATTTATCATTTATTCCTTCTGAAGTATTGTCAGTGAACGCAAATATAGTTTGTTCTATTGAATAGCCCTTTTGAAAACCAAACTGTAATTTAGTTAGAATATTTTTATTTTTAAGGTATGGGTAAATTCTGTTGTAGATTGATTTCTCAAAAACTTTGGAGAAGGCTGTTAGGAATGAAACAGGATGGTGATTTGATACAACTGACTTATCTCCTATTTTATAGAGTGGTTTGTCTACAGCACATTTAAGCTTTTATGGAAAGATACCCTCCAGGAAAGATATATTAAACATATAACTTAGTATATTAGTTAATTTACCATATCCCAGTTTAATTAATCTTCTGGAAATCCCATTATAACCACTCAACTATTTGGTATTATAAGACATGATAACTTTTCTTATTTCTTCTGGAGTAGCTAAATTAACAGATATAGAATCAATTTTTTCTTGTAAGCCTGTTTTGGCGAAATCCATACCCCTGTCACTGAGCTGGAAATTTATGGAAATAGATTAAAAAATAGTTTATTAAATATATCAGCAATTAAAAAATTAGATTCTACTGATTTTTTTGATATAAATTTAATTATTGGTCTGATTATTTTTCTTGGTCCCTTTTTTACAATATCCCTTAGTGTCTTATATATTTATATGTGTGTCTTCATCTGTTTAGCTGTTGAGCCTATCCTGCCACAATCTTTATTAAGTGTAGGTTATTTCCAATATTCTTTTGTTTTATCACTTGTATGTTGAAGTCAGATTTTTACCATTTTCAGATGTTGAAATGCCTAATCCTAGCTGGTGCAGATGTACAGGCAAAAGACAAGCGTGGCTGGACCATCCTGCACCAGTTGTCTGAATCCTACTATGATTATGGAATTGAATACATCCTCGAAGAGAGCAATGTGTATGTAGATGAGAGAGATTCTGATGGCTTGACAGCACTCATGATAGCTGCACGCAATGACAGCTACTATACCATATCAAAGATCAGAAAATTGTTGGAAAGGGGAGCTCGTCTAAGTATTCGTGACAACTGTGGCTTGACGGCACTTCACCATGCGATTGATGCATCCATGTTAAGTGTGAGTCTTTATGTCTCTAAACCTCTTGTACTAATTTATCTGCATGATAAAAACAGGTGTGGGATTCCATAATGTATTATATCATCTATTATAAGTCATCAGAACTTATGAAACTACATATTTTTGGCAACAGTGTTACAAAAGTTTTTATGCAGGATAGGAAGAAAATAAAAATGTATAAGAGCTGATTTTTTTTTTACTTTTTCAAAGCAGAGTGGTGTTTGATTCATGTAAAAGCGATATCTTCACCTCTAATTACCAATGCAGTAAATATAGAATAACGGCTATGTGTGCTTTTAAAGTGATACAAGACCGTTATTTTTGCCCATAACTGATCTTGCTCAAAATATTAAGCTTTCTGCAAACAATGCAATAATTTATATAAAAAATATGTATAACTATGTAAGGGTCGCGCCTACACTGGGGTTGGAATGTAGGCCGAACACCTCAACTAAACTCCACTTGTACATATACTTATCAGAATTACAATTGTTCAAACTATTAACCGTGGTGAGCCTTGGATATATCCAACTGCAAAGTAATATTGGTCGCCACAATCCTAGTTAACCTTAGGATAGAAAGGTAATGTTGCAAAAATGAAAAACTGCACTGTCCAAATAATACAATTACTATATTCTTTAAAAGTTCACTAAAATTCACATGTTACAGTTGGCATAGGCAATCAGACTATTCTTCACATGAAAATTGCAAGTTATGAAGCCAGGACAGCCCGAACAAACCCCAAGTAGAAAATTTTAAAGTTTCATTATGAATATTCACAAACGTGCCACCGTTCAAATACTGTCATGATTGCTCTGCCATGATTCCAGTCCTACTTCCTGTTTCTTCTACCCATCCATCCTATCCCTTCAATGACTCCCCATCATCAGCTGTTCGTGGCTGGCCCGCCCCGTCTTAAGTAGACTAGCATTTTCACCACCCACGTCAAAAATGGTCGAATGAAAATATTTTAACTGGGAGCCCTCGAAAATTCACAGTGTATAGAGGGACTCCTCAGGATTGTTTCTTGTTGTTGGGACTATGGCTCTAAAGTTTCTCAAATCACCGTAAAACATTTAATTGTGTTAGAGAAAGAGCACTGTTGTTTTGACTAGTTTCTCTTCTTCCGGTAGATTGTACGACCTATGTAGCGATTTTTAGAATATCTTATTTATACCCTTACCCGATTATTCTCTCTTTTCTGCAAACTATGTGGAGCTATTTATTTTTCGATACGTTGAGTACTTTAAAAGTTATCGGACTTCAAAAATCTGGGGTGGCGAGTGATGCAACCTGTTGCTATGCGAAACTAATTATTTTATTATTTACTGTTTATTTCAAAAGAGCTTCTTAATTTTTTTTCAATTTTCTTATGTATTAAAAAAGTAGTTTTATTTGCTGAAATGGCTTTAGTTATTCACAGTTTCGATTTGAAAGTGGACACATTTTCATACTGCAGTGTTACTTTAAAACTGATTATAATGTTTATTAAACAACTTGTAACCATTTAAAACTTTAAATATGTTTTACAGAATATTATTTAGTTGCATAAAAACTGTGTTTTGATTTCAGAAATTACTTAACAGTGTTGTAATGTTTTATTGAAAATATGCATGTGTGTCATCATTTAAAAAATGCAGTATTTACTTTATTTTACGTGCTTAAAGTGTTATTCATGAGTTATTTCCTGCAAAAACTTGTTTTATCCATCCCAACTATAATTATTAATACTATTTATCGTATCGAAAAGTGTGTCGAAATCGTGTTAATGTGTTGTAACCAGATTGGATCCTATACTGATGGATACTTTACAATTACTCCTATTCTGGTAAGTTTATGACTCCTATCTTTTTATTTAAAGTGTATTTAGGGTTTCTATTACAAGTTAGCATGCTTTCATGACTTTTAAACATCGTCAATCAAGCTATGGGCTGTAGTACTGTGTAGTTACATTAAGCCTATTTTCAATTGTTTTTTGTCGGATTACTGAAGTTATAAAACAAAAGTAAGGTAGCTTACAACTAGTTGTATACTTTTGCCCATGTAATTGATGTAGTTTCAATGTGGTCCCTCTGATTGCTGTCTAACCTAACTAGTCACACTATTGGGCATAGAAAAAGAAAAAAAAATTATATTGGGCCCTCAGGCAAGATGGGCGACTATTTTATTTCAGGTCTGCCACGTTGCTGGTAGGGGCCCCTGGAGCTGAGCATGGGGGACCCTGAACTGAGCTTGGAGGTGCCCTAAGCAGTAGCGTATCAGGTTCACAAAGTCTTCAGAGCTAAAAAAAAGATCACCCATTTGCCCTGAAGGCCTGTGCTGCTTGGGGGCTGCACTCAGGGGCCCCCTGAGCATGCACCACCTAGCCCTATGGTAGCTACACCCCTGTACAGGACATCTAGCTTTTATTTGGTATCTCAACCACAGAGAGCCCTGCCAAACATCGAATGGACAAAACAAGCCTTTGCCAGAGATCAATGTCAGGTTAATGTGCCCTCAGAAATTCCAACCCAGACTGGGATTTGAAGTAGAGATGTACCAGCGTGCAGCCAGGTAACTTAACCTAAAAAAGAATGGCATCAGTTGATTATGAATCATTTCAGTTACATATGCATAATATTGCTAGGATGTGAGTATATTGAAAACAATAAGAAGTATGAAGTAGTACAGATTATCAATCAAAGTAAAGCCAAACATTGTTCGATCCTATAAACATAGTTAACTAGAGATATCTGACTATTGATTTCCAGTAGTAACAAATGTTACAGTAAATTCCATTTTATGATTAGTGTTTTGAAAGAAATTTGGAAGTATGATCAAATAAATGAAAATAAGTCTATTAGATTTAATGCTGATGTTGTCAGTTGGCATAAGAAGTAGTTGGAAGAAGATGAATGGATCTAAAGAACTGTAACATATCTTATTCCTAACATTTTATGCCCAAATGGAAGTATATGTTGACTTTGTTAATATGGAATTATCTAAAAGAAAAATGAAAGTAATTTCCATGAAATTTATTGGAAACTGTATTGTGGACTGTAGTGATAGTCTGCTTTTAGCAAGGTATGTAAAATGAAACTTCAGCATAAGCTCTTTCACATTTAATAATAATAATAATATTAATGCAAGCCAAATAATTCAGCAAAGTAGAGCAAATGAATTTTTTTCCATGAGAAATTCAGTAGATTTAAGTGCAGTGACACAGGTTAATAAGTTTTAAGTATTTGAGACAATATTTGCTTCATTCATTTCACCTTATTTTACTGATGGTGGTGAACAATATTCCAAACAACTACTATTGCTGCTCTCCACATGCATATAGAAGAACTTTGACTGTGAAATGTACGTGTGGTACCTGACCGCTAGACAATAATACTAACACACAGGTTCAAAGATTAATCATGGCCGCCATTTCTTAAGGGAAATTATTGATAGAAATTCTTGATATAAATTTGTCTCTAAAGGAGCCTGTCACCAACTAGGTCGATAGTTTCAGAAACAGTTTGTTTGTTTGTTGTTTGGCTAAGCAACTAATACAATACATGTAAATATATATATTTATAAGAACGTTGGTAGTGTTCACAAATTGATGACCAGTTCTTCCAGCCATTCTATGAAGGAACTTGTTGCTCTGAAAACATCTACAAATGGTCCAACATACTTTATTAAAGGGCATTCCCTGATGATATGCTCCACACTCTGGGAAGGAGCTCCACAGTCACATGCAGGAGAATCCTGAAGTCCCCACTTCTACAGCATGGTGTTACATTTCGCATGGTCTATTCTTAGGTGACTTAGTTTGACCCCCTGGTCTGTATTTAGGTCGAATTCTGGATGTTCAGCTGTGGGATCTTTAATATCTAGATGTTTCACAGATTCAGCTTTGTCACCATTTTTCATTGACATCAAAGTCAAATACATCTTGCCAAACTGGATTTATGGATTTTAGATACGTGGGGGGTAAGTCATTTAGGACCTCGTGGATTGGCAGATCATGTGGACGGTCAGGATTGTGTAGTTTAATCCACTCATGTGCTGTTTCTTTCTGGCGTCTTACCTCTGGAGGTGGTATTTTGCTGATTAGGTATAAACAGGAGACTGAGGTGGAATTTAAGGTGTCAGTTATTACTCTCATACACTCATTCAGATGGACATCAATTTTTCTAGTGTGAGCAGTACATTGCCACACTAGAGCACAGTACACAGCGACAGGGTAAACCATGGTGAGAGCGGTTGTTCGTATTTATCTGCATCAGCTCCCCACAAAGTACCAGCTAGCTTCTTCATGATGTTGTTACGTGTTCTAAGTCAGAAACAATTTATTTAACATCACAAAGTTTTCCATGCTGGTACCAGTCATGTATTACAATTATCACTTAACATTGTAGCTCACTCCTGAAGCTTGCAGGTTTTCAATTAGGAATATTTACTTTACTCGACACAAGTATTTTGTAACCGACATGATCCTACTCAATCAACCAGTTCTGAAATCACTTTGTTTAGTATTTTAACACAATGCGGACTTGTTTAAGATAGACATGGCATACCTAGTACTTCATGTGGCTTCCACACAGACTTTACCACGTATTGTAAGGTACTTCTACACCGATCGACACCTTGAATAATATTGACCAAATGGCAATACGGCCGACCGTCTTTCTGGTTTCCCAGTCAATCATAACCTCTCCACTGTCACATGGTACTATCTAGCCAATTGTGGATTTCTTCCCCACTTGAAACAACAAAGATTCTTTACTAAACAAATCTTAACTGTCTCTACTTCATCTCTTGACTGTCACTGATTTAAATTGTTCCATCTTACAAGCTTGCACTCTCTCTGCTAGCCCATCACCTGTACCAAAATAGTGTGTTACATCTCTCCTATTTATTTGGAGTCTTAACACGTGTGTTATATATTCTTAGTGTAGGTGAAGATGCTGTGACTGAGAAAACTGGACAGTGGGTTGTATTTTAAATATGCTCATGAATCATTCTAATAAATGTGATCTTACGTAAATCCTAATGTTTTACTTCATTTCTTTATTGCAGTAATAAAATATTAATTTATTTGTGCATGTTACATCTTTTATCCATGAAACATAGGTCAAAACCTCCCTAATAGTGTTATTAAAAGAATAACAATTTACTTGTTGCTTGAGTAACTATGCACTTACTCATGGAAATAAAAACAATTGGCTGAGTTCACACAGGCAATCACAGTGGGCTTAACCAAATGTTCCTATTTTCATGAGTAAGGGCATAGTATGAATTATTTTATTTTTTTGACAAGTGTTGTCACCCTCCTTTCAACCTTGATCAATGATAGATCTGCTTGTTCTTTGCATTCCATAGTAATATTCCCTCATGACATTTTTTCCCGTTCCATTGTTGCTGTGTACAAGTGCTAGTAACCAACACCAAAGTGCCTAAAAATTTCTGATTAACCAATTAAAATGAAAGTCATATATATATATATTGCTTTTATCATTCACAATTCATGTCAAATTTAATGTAAATACTTTTCTCTTTATCAGAGCTGGCAGATAATCTGGGTATAGTTGGTAGCAGTACTCACCCTGGACACTCTGTCTAGGTAAAACACACACCTGGAATTTGTGAGTGACTGAGTGTAAAATGTGAATAGGGAGAAAGAGAGAGCAGGCCAGCTGAGTATTAACTTACACATAATAGACTCCTCATCTCATTATAACCATGATCCTTCTAATTTCGTAAGCCAGTGAGAGAGAGAATTTTGTCATTTTTTTTCGGTAAGGCATGTCCTATGATATAAACACATGCACTCATTGTATGAGCATGCATTGTGTGTATGTGAGTATGTGATTATGCTGCGGCCACTTGGAGGCTCAACTCACAATGTGGAATTTAATCCTCTGTTAGTGAGAGTTAGTGGAACGGGCCTTTCTCTCACTTTCACGGGTTTAAATAGGTTCCACGTAGCATGTTTAAGCCTCCATCTGACCTCAGTCTAAGTGTATTTCGAAGGTGTTTCAGCTGAATGTCTAAGCATATATCAAGGTATTTCAGCTGAATCTAGGGGTACTTTTGAAAAAAAAAAGTTCAGATGGATAAATTTATTGTGAGGCTAAAAAGGAGAAATAAATTGGCCATAGATGAAGTTAGTATGCCGCAGAATGAGAAGAGAAATTTTACAATGTCCTTGGACGCAGGATCCAGTAAGAGATGGCTGTAAATAATAATAGTGAATTTTTTCACACAGTTAAAATAAAATATATAACTGCATAAATTATATGATAAAATAATTAAATTCTTTTGTGGTCTCCATTATGAATTGGTTTGCAAAATTATTACTATTATTATTATATTTCTTCTTGGTTAAGATAATGAAATAACATTTTCTGGGTAACTCTCTTTGTCTGACTTCCTTCCTGGGCCTAACATGATCTACCAGCCTTCTCTTAGTTCATTTATTAAAACAAAACTTGAAAGTAAAAAAGGAAAAATAAATAATATCAAAATAGAAACATGCGAAAACAATCAAGCTGCTACAGTCACATAAACCAGACAAATTGATATTTCATCAATAATAATGTACACACAGTACTTAGATTTTGCACAGTTTACACACTATTTGTTTTATTCAGATCTTGAAATGTTAATAACAGCATTATAAAATATCAGAGTTCACATTTCAGCTGTGAATCTGAGTATGAATATTGCTATTCTATTTTTTTTTTATTGCAATGGAGCACAGGCTCCAGTGGCAATTTCCCTACACACCAATCTTCCCCCTATCCTGTACCCACCTACATTTGCCCTCTACAAATTTTATCTTTAAATTCTTTCAAAGTTTTCTGTAAATTATTCATCATTTCTCTTGGTAACTCATTCCAATCCCTGACACCCTCACCTAAAAAAGAAAATCTTCCCACACCCTTGTGCCTGAAATCGAGTGCCAGCTTGTGGTCATGGTCATCTTTTCCCTGTTTGGCTGAACAAAGCTCATAAATAAATAAATTAAAAAAAAGACCATCATGACTTTGTGCTCAATTCTGCACATTACCAAGTCTACTACGGCAACCCACTGGTTTCTGGTTTAAAGACACAGTCAACCATTTTCTGTCTGTTACAACAATTTTATGAGAAAATCCAGAAGTTATTGCAGAAAACTGTATAAAAATGCAAACAGAACAGCCAATATATGAACCTACTACTCATTGCAATTCCCTGATCCAGTTTAGTGGTACCTTAATGCCCTTAGGACATTGGCAGATTTTATTGATGTTTTTATTAATTGTACACAACCATACACTAAATAAAATAATAAAATAAATCTTTTGTTGTCATCATTCTCTTGACTTGCTTGATACAGTCCTTAATCTCGTCCTGTCTTAAAACTGTAAGCAGAGATTTGATTTTTTTAAAAAAATGATTTAGCCAGGGTTTAATATTAAGCTAACCAGAATTAATTATCTTTTTTTAATTTGTCTGTTGCAAGTTGTTATGAATGGGATTCATGCTAAAACTACAGATCAGATTTTTATGAGGTCTTGAGGGTAAAATAGATACATTTGATTTTGATGTGATGCTGAAAAATAAATAAAGATTTAATGTCAGTTTTCTGTTGAATGTGATTCACTCAAAAATATTGCTTTGATTTCGATAGGGTTCATTCAATGTACATTTTTTGGTCCCACAGTTAAATTAGGGTATGTTTCTGTTTGATATCAACTTGTAAAGTTATTAATTTAAGACACCGTAAAAATTTGTTGAATGTGATTCATGTAAAAAATACTTATCAGATGTCTATGCGGTTTTGTTTAATTCACAGCCCATGGTAAAGCAGATGAAGCAGGGTATGCTTAATATTAGTGTGATGTCAGAAAAATCAAGAAATTTACCAAATTAGTATCTTCTTTTACTGTACACAACTCACGGAAATATTACTTGTTTGTAAAGTGATAGGATTTCTATTGTTGCATAGCCCTTTTGTGCTCTTGTAAAATGATAAATTTTTAGCTGTTTGTTATTCATGCTAAAACTACTGGTCAGTTTTTGACGGAGATTTGATAAATGAACAGCCCATGGTCCTATTAGTTATTAGAGTAAGTTTTATTTTGATGATTTTAATGAAGTTATAATTACTGTACAGCACGTGCATCCATGAGTAGAATGTGATATGTTTATACTGATGTGATTTTGAAAATCTAATGAATTAAAATAATCAGTAGCTATTCATTTAAAAGTAAGTTACGTCTCTTGCTTGAGATGTTTATTGTGATTTCAGCTTATAAGCAGCACAATGTTATTCAGAGGAATAAAGTTATAGTTTACTGTAGACACTTTTCATGAAAAAAGAAGGGTCATTGGCCTACGGGGGTTGTGAATCGTAATGTTCTTCATAATTTTCGATTAAGTAGGTGGTGTCTACCCGAAAGACAATGCAAACAAAGCTGGAGGCATCTGCTAGTTAAGTAATATGACTGTAATTGATTTGTTATATTTCCTTTGTGATGTTTTCCACTGGTTGATGCTGCAGGAAATTAGAGTGTTGTTGGAGTTTGGAGCAGACATAGCTTCCCTCAGCCAAAACTACCGTGATCGACTTCTCAGACTGGCTGCCTCTCATAGAAGTCTTGAGGTATACACTTTTGTTGTTTCACGGTACTTATAATTATTTAAACAGTTGAAATTCTTGTTTCACAAATTTTGCCACTAAATAATAATTAAAATAATTAGAAAGGTGGATACTTTGCTATACTATACTATACTATAAGGTCTTAGAGCTAATATTTAGTTTCGGTTCTCTCTATTAAAAAAATTGAATAATTTGTTAGTACACGTTCTCTTGGTGTGGATTTTTTTAACCAATAAAGGAGATTTATGTGGCCTTACTATCTGTTGCCACAATTTCAAGCCGTCACACATTCTACTTCTGTTTAATGTGGAATATGATCTACAGAGCCTCCTAGCATGCTTGGTAAGAACAAAACAAAACTTTGTCAGAAGTAAACTTCAGGTTAGGTTCCCATGTGAAAATTTATGGGGGGGCTTGAATTAGAAATAATGACAGAATTTTTTAGATGAGCGCATTAAGTTTTTTTTTCCCGTATGGCCTTATGCCTCATCAACATCGAGATCATTAGAGGTGGCAAAGTACTCTTGGGGCAAGGAATTCGGGCATGTCCTTGTGAAGGAACCATCCTGGTATTTGCCTCGAGTGATTTGGGGAAACCATGGAAAACCGAAGTCTGGATGGTTAGTTGGGGAGTTGAACCCATGTCCTCCTGTATGTGAGGCCAGAACGTTAACCATTCACCCACCATGCTCAGAGGGTGCATTAACTACTAATTTATTGATTAATCACAATACTTATATTATAGACTGAAAAATTAAGTTTGTTGGCAAAAGAACAAAGTGGATCCCAAAACAAAAAAAACCTTGTGAACACATCTTACATAAAAATCATTTTTGTTGTAATCCTTATTAAGAGTTATTATCTAAACTTTTTTATTTTATTTAGATCTGTAAGTCTACATCTACATCTAAATATATACTCTGCAATTAACAAAATTGTTGGTGGCAGAGGTTGCTCAGCACCAAAGCTAATCTCTTTGTTGTACATTCCAATCCCTAATGGTATAAGGGAAAAAAGAATTCATAAAAGAATCATTGCGGCACCTTATTTCTCTAATCTTGTCTTTCCTGCCATTCCTGCTCAAATAGGTTGGTGGACGAAGTATTTCACTACACTCGTAAGTGAATGTTGGAAAATTAGAAGGCGAGATTCACTTTGAAGCTCATGTCTCTTGAAATATACACTTTAATAAATGTCCCGTGACAATAATGGTTGAACTTTTGGAAACCTATCAATTAATACCATACTTACTGATGAGGTACATGAATTGTTAAGGTAGTCAGGAATTGGATTTGCTGAGCAGTTTATTTCAAATAGTGAAAGAAGTTACAGAAAAAATTCACATAGTGGACAAGATTTAGTTTGGAAATTTTTCTTGGGAAATAAGCCCCATCACAATAATGATGACAGTAAAAAAAAAAAAATTACATAGATTAAAATCTTGCGAAGGGCATTCCTTTCTCTGTAATGTTGTATATCAAGCAAAAGTTTGGTATGCTTTGTATATTTTCTTTTTGAAGTAGGACCTAGTAGATTAATGGATTATTAATATTATACTACTTTGGTCAAGTGTTAATCACAATAAATGATGTATGGAGAATAAACATCAACATATGGTAAAGACATGAGCTTATCTTATGAAACCAGTGCATAGTATTTACTAGTAAGTGACATTAGGATAATCCAGTCAAATAGTAATAAAATGTTGGGATAAATATATCAACACCTAAAAGATATCTAAATATTAAGAACAATTCATATTAGTGTGTTGTAGGATTTTTTTAAGATATGTCAACACTGGCTGGATGTCAAAAAGTGTTTTTCTTTTCTTCCAAAGACAGCTGCTGTGGTGGAGGCATCTTCTTAGGTTATTGTTGAAATGATGATAAGTATTTTTTGTGGGATGCTTGAAAAAACAATACAATTTACTGATAATAAAATACTTATGTTTCATTGTAGATGGTGAAGCAATTAGTAGCTTATGGAGCAAGTCCAGCTACAAGGAGTTTGTTAACTGGCAAAACTGCTGCCCACTATGGAGTCCGTCAGTACTATTCTGACACAGTGGAATATCTTTTGGAAAGTGGTACACCTATGGACGATCGAGGAGTGATGGGTGAAACAGTATTGGGATCTGCTGTCACATCACTAGAGGAATATGTTGTTGAATATCTGTTGAAGAAAGATAATTTCTCGGTTAATGAGCGCAACGAAAATGGCCAGACACCAATCATGCTGATGAAGGAGGGATATAGGGATTATAGTTTTTCCATTATTGCTGATATTGTTAAGCTGCTCGTAGCTTCGGGAGCCAAGTTGGATGTGCTCGACGATAATGGATACAGTCCTCTACATGAGGATTATTATTTTTATGTAGGTCAAGCCTTGAAAGAACGGTGAAGATCTTTTTTGAACCCTATACAAAGACACTTGAGATCTTCTTCACCTCTCCTCCAGGATTTATTAAACAAATTGTTACATAAAACCAAACACTTTAATTCTTGAGAACCTGATTGTGATATGTGTACTGGAAGTCAGGAGACTGGTTTGAATGAAGGTCTGAGTTTGTAGATGTTTATGAGTGTTCATCTCTTGTTAAAAATGTATATCAAACCAATACTAATAAACAAATAACTAAAAATAGAATTTGACAGGGGGGTAAAAACCTGTCACTCACCTCAGATAAAGGCAAGAGGGCCAGTATGAATACAAAAACACTAACACAATTTACAAAATTTTGTCTAAACCTTAACAAAAATAGGGGACAACATATGGTAAGGAAATTGGATATATATTCACTGAGTCACTATGTCCCATCGCTATATTTCCTCTATTCATGACTAAGGATTAGACCAAAATGCAGTGAAGTAAGTATTGTTCATACTGGCCTTCTTTCCTTTATCTTTGGAAAGCAATGGATTTATTTTCTCTAATCTTCCTTATTTTTATTACCTCACAGCAATTTCATTGTTACTATTATAGAAACAAATTAATAACCAGTTCTAGTAATTTGTATAAAGTTCATCTATGAAAGAAAATTAAATTTAAGAGAATTGACTAATTATTTATGCCAAAATAATGCAAACAAGAAAGTAGGTAAAGTCAACTAATCTTAGAACTAAGTGACATTCCTTATCATCAGTTTAATGTGATTTGTGAACCATAGAGCATTTATTATATTGTTAGGTAAATTGATGGAGAGATTGATATGCAACCATATCAGAAATACATGTGAGGAGCGTGAGTGGTTTTCAAGTAGGCAACATGGCTTTAGGCAAGGATATTCATGTGAATCTCAGTTGGTGGGATATATGCAAGATATTTCCGATGAAATGGACTAGAGAGGTCAAATTGATAGTGTAGCTCTAGATCTTTCAAAGGCTTTTGACAGAGTGAGCCATAAAATGGTAGCAAATAAGGTAAAATCTATTGGAGTGGATTAGAAAGTGATTTGCTGGGTATAAGAATTTTTGAAAGGTAGAAAACAGAAAATTAGGGTAGGATGTACAGTATCAAAAGAAGTTGAAGTAAAAAAATGGGAGTGCCACAGGGTAGTGTATTGGGACCATTGCTATTTATTATTCTAATGAATAATTGTGTTGATTGTTTACTATCAGAAATTAGATTGTTTGCAGATGAAATAATGCTATATAAAAGTATCAAAACAGTTGAGAATTGTAAACAGTTGCAAGGTGATCTGGACAGGATATCTAGTTGGGTTGGTAAACATGGAATGAAGATAAATGCAAAGAAGAGTCAAGTAAAATTCTGAAGGTTTATTATGATTTTAAGGTGGGGAAAAAATTGCTTATTGAAGACTTGAAATGTAAATATCTTAGCATTACATTTGATAACAAGCTTAACTGGGCAGAACACATTGGACAGGTAGTAGGAAAAGGTTTCAAAATTCTGCATTTGCTGGAGAGGGTGATGACGGGTTGTACGAGAGAAGTAAAGGAATTGAGTTACAAACTTTGGTCAGACCTTTGCTTGAATATGGTAGTGTAGTATGGGACCCACATTTCGACTATCAAATACAGGAGTTGGAGAAGGTGCAAAGAAGGCATGGGGGCTGGCAGGATTACTTAAAGGGGGGTGCATCTGTATCCTTTTTTTATACATTATATATAACACTTATTAACTAATGATACTGAATTTATTGACAAGATGGTGAATAAATTTGGACAACAGTCTAGGCACCTTACTTTATAATTCAAACAGTGAATTTACTAATAAAATGTTTGTTTCTTAATCTTTTTCTGTGAATTTTCTTTCATAGCAGGGGGATACGAGTGCACCCCCCTCCCGGCGCCCATGAAAGAAGGTCTGCTAGATTTGTTTCTGGAATTTATTGCAGAATGCAATCAGTAACAGATATGATAAAAAGGCTGGATTGGGGTTTATTGGAAGACAAGGAGGTTGAAGAGGGTCATGGGAGTGTACAAGGCGTATTTTGGTGATGAGGCATGGAAAGATATTGGTGTAAGAATTGAAAATGAAGCCTGGAAGTGAAAAGATGACCATGACCACAAGATGGCACTCGATTTCAGGCACAAGCGTGTAAGAAGATTCTCTTTCTTAGGTAAGGGTGTCAGGGATTGGAATGAGTTACCAAAAGAAATGATGAATAATTTGCCAAAAACCTCAAAAGAATTTAAAGTTAAAATTTGTAGAGGAAAAATATAGGTGGGTGCAGTAAAGGGGGAAGATGGGTGTTTGGGGAGATTGCCACTGGAGTGTGTGCTCCATTGCAATTTAATTTAATCACACACGCAAAGGAAAGTTGGCCGTAATTTAAGATAGTGTAAGCATCTGTAAAAATTCCTGGTTAGACTGGGATTCCGATCTGGGGCCTCGAAGCTCTATGACAACTAAATACATAATTATGTTAATAGGAAAAGACAGAGAAACTAAACCAATCACTTAGTCAAGTTGAAGGTAGGCTTACTGAAGAGATAAAAAGAAAATACAGATGTAAAAAACCTAATAACACAGTTTTGTGCTTGACACCAAACAATTTAAACACTCCAGTGTTGTTGTAGGCCATTTTTCCGCAGTTGCAGTTTATCATTTAATTTAAGCACTGTTACCTGAATGTAATTATTGACTATGGATCATGATAAAAAATAAACCCTCTTCATTGAAATGGGATGTTTTAACAATGGCTACCATGTGCTTCATTACTGTTGAACGATTTGTTCTAGTTTTTTGTCCAAAAGTTGTGAAAAATCTGTTTCCTTCCATTTCCAAATTTACTGATCTGAAAATTCCTTCATAATTAACAGCAGTGTCTATGATCCTATAGCTTACAGAAAAGTATGGTGGTCTTTCAGGAGTTTATTGATTTTGTAAAGTAACTTAATCAGTAATTTTAGCAAATTTGATTCTGCACCATAATTTTTTTTATGACAATCATCCTTTTTTAACTTGAGGATGAGTAAATTGTCAAAAATAATGGTGCAGACTACTAACTTATATGGACCTAATTTTTTACTCGCATTTATATTATTAAAATCTGGGCTTGTATTTCATTATACAGTTATAACGTAGTAAAGCTAAAGCACAAGGATCATAGATACAAAGCTGGAAGCGAACTTTTAAAAGTTATTTATATGTTGTCCAGATTCTTAGTATTAAGTAACCAAATGAATGTGGGTACAACACAATACTGCAGGCATACATACACAAAATAAAAACAAAGACTCTAGACTAGGGATGGCCAACCTGTGGCATGTGGGCCGCTTGCGGCCCACTGTGGATCTACTTGCGGCCCTCAAAGCAAGATCATTATAGGCGGTGACGTAGCTAGGTCAACAAGGGCCCCGGTGCAAAAAATTTATTTTGGGCCCTCAGGCCAGACGGGCGAACTTTTTTTGCTTCGTGTGCTGGTATAGGCCCCCTGAGCTAAGGATGGGGGCCCTTGAGTTGTCATTAGGGGCCCCGTGAGCAGTGGTTGGGGGCCCCTTTATACGAAGGTAGAGTTTAAAAAAAAGGTCGCCAGTTTGCCGAGAGGGCTCGCGGAGCCCTCTAAACTGCGCTTTGGGGCCTTGAGGTATGCTTGGGGGCCCCCTGAGCGTAGGGGCCCCGGTGCACTGCACCGCCTAGCCCCATAGTAGCTACGCCCCTGATTATAGGCCTATATGTCAACTTTGGTCTTGAATAGTGATATCAAAGAGTACAACACTCAGTTAAGCTGATTCAGTGGGACGAACACAGAGCACGAATCACTGATGTTCATTCAGAGAACATTCAGCATCAACATTGATACACTTATTTCTCCCAAATAAAGTCAAAAGCTGCATTAAAATAATTGTATTTTTAATACTTCATTAAATATGCATATATAATTTTAAATGATTTTTATCCTTCATAAAAATATTAAGGTATTTTATCCAAGAAAGTAGTGTACGTGACCTGTTAGAAAATTCTGTTTCTAAACTTTGGCCAGGTTGCTTGAAAGGTTGGCACCTTACATCTTTTATTTTTGTTTACTTCATCACTCTTATGTTAAAAACCCTACCATGTACTGCAGTCCCTCATACCTGCTACAGTACACTCAGAAAATGGCCATTTATTTAATTCTTATATTGAAGGTGCTCTTTTTGATGTTCTAACCTCATTATAGAAATGCTAAATTTTTGCTTGGTTGCTGGAGTATTTGTGGCTTTTAGAAGCTTGTGCTTATTGTTTTTTGCAGTTATAGCCTTATACAGTAGGAATAAAGCATTTAGATTTATAATTTTCTGCCTGCGGACCACCTGAACAATCTTCACAGACTTCTAGTGGTCTGCAGACCATAAGTTGAGAAATGGTGATAAATAACATTCAGTTCAGAATCTCTTAGATCAGATGATATGTCATTAAAACATTTTTTTTCTTAAAAAATTTCAATTTTTTCGTAATATTACTAAAATATTGTTCAGAAGATTATTCGATTGATGTATAATGAGTGAAAATAAATTGTTATTGATTTTTAAAGAAGTTTTTACTTTTTTTGCTGAATTTAGGTTAAATCACGATTTGTGTGTGAAATCATCAGCTCTTGGCTCATGTCCGGTAAATGTCCCCCATAGATTAATACTGCCCCCATCTTCCAGTATCCATGGAGCAGTAAGTTTTGAGCAGCCTTTTGAATGAAAGATGGCATATCCGGACACGACCATCGAGCTGGTGTAAAAATAAACGCGATTTATCCGATCAGGCGACTTGTTTCCGTTGATCCATGGTCCAATCTCGTGTCGACTGCAGTCATAATTGACATGTCATTATGTCAACATGGGAACACGTTAGGGCAGTCTACATTGCAGTGTTCTATGATCAACATTGTTCACTGAATGGTGTGCTCCGAAATGCTTGTGGCTGTACCAGCATTGTACTTTGCGGTCGGATCTACCAGACATCGCCCCCTATCCTTCTTTACAGAACAGGCAAGCCTCCAAGCTGTGTGATCAGACATGGATGTCCACCACTTTGTCACCTACTCTGGTTTGACTGCTGTTAAACTATTTTCCATAGGTGCCGACTAAAGTAGCATGCGAACAGCCGACCAGCCCCGCTGTTTCCAAAATGCTCGTTCTCAGGCCCAGGGGCTTTGCATTTTGCCCACTGTCAAAGTTACTTCTGTTACTGGATTATCCTATCTGCCACACGTATCATCGCTAGAATGACTCCCCACACGTCTCTGTTATGCTTATATACTATATCACATCATGACTTACACGCAACGTCACCAGTCAGTATTCAGTCTCGCGGTGAGTAGTGGTCACAATGTTTTGGCCCATTCGTACATGTTACTGTTGGCGCCTAATCCATGTAGGTTCCTGTAGATGTTGCAGTCGCTTCTGTTTCAATGTTGTAGTGTGGACCCAGATTTTTAACGACACATTCCTACAACAGGTGTTAACTATGGTACCGTCAAAACTTCTCGGCTCAAAGCAGCGATGGCGGTCGTGTCAATGCATTTTTTATGTTGGTAATAATGTCACCATAGCAACAAGGATCCCAATTTAAGCCCCCCCCCCAAATATTGCGTGTGTACAAGTGGAATGGGATTTCTTTAGGGGCTTTATAATTTTACGGGAATTTTAGAGACTTTTTGATTTATTGTATTTATTTATTAAATATTTAAATAGTGACATCAAGTTAGTATTTCATTACTAAGAATTCAGTCTTCTCTGTGGCTGAATATTTTTTTCTGATCACAGAATAAAATATCTATGTTCTGGTCTATATATATTTTAAAAGTCACTGTAACTTCAGTGTTTAGTGTTTATCATAGACACAGATGTCTTTTCATTACCTATGGAAAGACTTTGATTGTTGCATCAACTAACACACAACAGTGTTGCCATTATTTACTTATTTCTGGTAAAATTAATTGTGCTATTGTGTGTCGACAAACAATATGTAGGTTATAAATTAAGGAAATACAGTCAGTAGTACACAAAACTTTGAAAACAAATTCAGATTTGAAAGGTAGTTTCACTATGTTGTTGTAATTTCTTTCCATCATAAATCAGGTGAAGTTATACAATATTATATTCAGTATTTGCCGCCCCTTACGGCCTTGTCACAGGATTATCAATATCACTGCAACTGTAACTTCTTTGATGAAATTCATGAGAAATTTTAGTTTATGCACAGTGCTTAACATACAAATAAAATTTTAGAGGTATTTTTAGGGGTTCTTGACTTAATTTTTAGGAGTAAATATTTTTTGGTGTTGCAACCCTGCAATGCAAACATGAAGAGTCAGTGTGATCTGTAAAGCAGTTTTTGTTATATGGTACATCGAAAGAAATGGTATGGTACATTTTACACCAAGAATTAAATATGGGAACGCATTCTGCATAACGGGTGCCATGTTTGTTAAAATGCTGACCAAAAACAAATGCAAAACGAATTTCTGAACAACGAATCTTTTTTTTTTTTTTTTTTAAAAAAAAAGAGATCCCTTCAATTTATTTTTTATCTTTGTTAAAACTGATGAGACATTGATCCCCACTGCACATCAGAAACAAAATGGCAACTGAAATTGCCTCAAAGATGGTTTCTCAACAGAAAAAAAAGCAAGTCAATTTCAACTGCCAGAAAGATTATGGCCTTTTGTATACTGAGATGCAAAGGGGATTTTACTGATTATCTTGGAGAAAAAACAATAGCCGGTGATACTAACTGGATAAAAAAATCCTGATAAGAGACAAGGATTATAAAAGAAAAAAAGATATCAGCTTTCATCAGGAATGTGCACCTGTCACACAAAGTGTAATCGGAAAAGTCAAGGTTTTGAAGTACGCTCTTTAGGAAAATCCATGTAATTGCCACCTTTGACTTCCAGCTATTTATGAATCTAAAGAAAATGCTTCTTTCAAATGAAGGGGTGATAGCAGTCACAGGTGAATATTTTTCAGACCTTTCAGAATTACACTTCAGGGATGGAATAAAAATAAACTCATTTTCGAGGTATAAAACTGTCATTTTCATTGTTCACTTACCCTTGTTGATATTTACACCACCTTTGCATTCATGCGGTAGTTTAGTCTAAATTCTACCAAGCTTCACCACCGCATTTACATAATGAGCACAAGTTACTTACATCGGGCGATTTTCTTCCAACATGAAATAAAAAGCAGTGGGCTTCTGAAATGCAATGAAAAATTTTAATTAGAAGCTTTTATGGAAATGCTATAAACCACATTTGAGGATTAATGTTTTTGGACGATTTTACCACCTAAGACAGTGGTTGCCAATTAGTTTTCTAGAGTACCACGTCAAGGAAGAACTTAAATTCACGTATCCCTAACAGCTGAAATGTTAAATAAAAAATGAAATTAGTTTTTCGCGGCTTATTACATAATTTAAATAAATCACACACCCACATACAGTTTGTCTTAAAATATATTTTGGCGATAGTAATATTTTCTTAATTGTTTATTTTTTATTTATCTTAGCGATTACCATAGCTAAGAGATTATGGCACTTACGTCTTGTAGCTATCTGTGGTACCCCTGGGGTACATGAACCATTAATTGGGAACCACTGGCCTGTAATATACCAGCTACATAAAAAGGTGTGAAAATTTCAGTCAAATTTGACTATGCTTTTCGATGTGAATACATCTCAGTACGCGGGATAGGAACAACCGTTATGTAAAGCATGGGAATACTTAGAAAGCTTATTATTATTATTAATTTAATTTTGATGGAGCCAATACTCCAGTGGCAATTTCCCTAGTCATCTAACTACCTCCTTTATATTTATATTAAATTTTATTTTATAATTGAAATGTTAAATTTTTCCCCCATTTACTATTCTGATTTACAAATTTTAATTTTAAATAAAATTTTTGGAAAATTATTCATAATTTGTTCCAATTCCAGACGCCCTTACCAACAAAAGAAAAATTTCCCATGCATGAAATCGAGCGCAAGCTTGTGGTCATGGCCGTCTTTCCCCTTCCATGTACTATTCCTGATTCTTTGACCAATATCCCTCCAAGCTCCATCACCAACATATGCCCTGTACATTCCCAGCATACTCTTCACCCTGCTCCTTTCCTCCATGACTCCAAGCCCAGATCCCTTGTTATATCAGTTGCTGACTGGGTCCTGTGATAATTTTCACAAACAAATCTAGCTGCTCTTCTTTGCACACCTTCCAACTCCTGATAGCCAAAATGTGGG
>CM061918.1:45343925-45499190 GCA_031002005.1 Vandiemenella viatica | reverse complement strand
ATTTTACTACCAAAATATCAGGGACAGTGCTGACTATAGCAGCTGTAGCTTTACTCAATTTAAAGATATTTCGAATCTTAGTTTTCTACTTTTCCGATCGCGTGTTTCAAATCATGAACAAACGGGAATACCTCTTAAACTAAACGTTTCACGATATGATAAATACACTTTAAAATGATTTTTATGGTGAATTGTCCCTGTGGGAAAGATTACAGGAAAATTCCTTAAAATTGACAACTATTTTTTCTCGAAATTTCTAAGTCCAACATCGGCAACTTACAATTGATCTATAGAATATTTTACTGCTGGGGATAGCTAGTGAGAGTACTTTTGGTAAACTAAAAGGTACTTTACAATTTCTTTTTTGCAAGACGTAGATCCCTAATAATCGGCCTCCAGGTTTCACTCAAGTACAGTCCGCTATCCCTATTGATGTTATTATCGTTAAGCTGTATTTCCAATGCTTCCCAAATTACTGAGTCCCAGAATGAAGCGCCCTGGCCAGCACCACCATTTCATCAAACACTATCTTATGCTATTCATTGAAAGTGTGCTCGGCTATTGTGCACTTTTCCATTTGCATCAGTCTCAAGTGTCGTTTGTGCTCGGTAATACATTCAGGGATGGTTCTAATCATCTGCCCGATATAAACTTTGCCGCATTCGCAAGGTATGGAATAAATACCAGGAATTCTTAGGCCTAAATCATTCTTCACTGAACGAAGCACATCACGTATCTTGGCGGGCGGCCGAAAAATGCTTTTTATGCAGACTGCGCCAAGAGCCTTCCAATCCTTCTGGACGTGTTGCCGGCATATGGCAAAAAGGCAAGAGTTTTAGGTGGTTCCATTAGTTCAGTCAGTAGTCTTGGTGGCTTCTGGATAAAAGGACGCTCTATCTGTCGCTGAGAGTACCCATTCTGTTCAAAAACGTTTCAACTCCAACGGTAGGCTCACACGATCGGAAATGGCTCTCGCCTGCGCACCAATGTGGTCAATACGGAGTGGCGTTGTGCTGGGTGGCTGTAACTGGTTGCACCCAATTAACGTTCAGTGTGAGTGGGTTTGTGGTACACACTATGTGCCAATGATCCATCAGGTTTTTGAACAGAATGGGTACTCTCGGTGACAGATAGAGCGTGCTTTTATGCAGAAGCCATCAAGACCACCGACTGAACTAATGGAACCATCTAAAACTCTTGCCTTTCTGCCATATGCCGGCAACTCGTCTGGAAAGATTGGAAGGCTCTTGGCGCGGTCTGGCATAAAAAGCATTTTTCGGCAGCCCGCCAAGATACATGATGTGCTTCGTTCGGTGAAGGATGATTTAGGCCTAAGAGTTCCTGGTATTTATTCCATACCTTGTGAATGCGGCAAAGTTTATATCAGGCAGACGATGAGAACTATCGCTGAACGTATTACCGAGCACAAACGACACTTGAGACTGGTGCAAGTGGCAATAGCCGAGCATGCTTTCGATGAAGAGCATAAGATAGTGTTTGATGAAATGGTGGTGCTGGCCAGGGCCTTTTCATTCTGGGACTCAGTAATTCGGGAAGCATTTAAAATACAGCTTAATAATAACATTAATAGGGATAGCGGACTGTACTTGAGTGAAGCCTGGAGGCTGATTATTAGGGATCTACATCTTGCAAAACAGAAATCTTCTCAACAAGGCCAAATAGATGCATAGATGGATTAAATTTGCCAGCACTTATGGCTTCAAGTTAAGCAACGTTCAGCGTGGTGAGTACCTGGATGGGTGACCTGTTATGGCTCCATACGCAGTCTGCAACATCGATACCCTCAATTGACGGTTAAGCAATGCTGAGCATGGTGAGTGCCTGGATGGGTGACCGGTTGGCTCCATACCCAGGCCGCAACATCGATACCCTCAAGTCCTATGCGCTGATTGGGCATCCTGGCTACACTCGATACACAACCTTAGAATTTTCGGCGGCAGCTAAGCCAGTCTGTTGGTGATTTTGAGAAGTAATTATCTTAAATAGACCTGATGAAGACAACCGAGCAGGTTGTTGAAATGTTGTAATTCGTTGACTCCATCCGGCTGGACACCCGTGAAGCATTGATTGTATCAATATGCTGGGAAAGTCTCCATTTACATATTTGAATTTTAACTTAGCTGCAGTGACTCTTGTTACTATATGAACCTCACCTTCCCTCATTTAGGGTTTAATCAAGTTAGGTGACGGCCGAAAGGATTTTAGAACAATCGATTATACAGATGGCACATAAGTAACACAGTTGGAGTTAAGGTGATTAACTGTTTATCCTAACCCCGTGAGCACTTGAACCTGAATCATCATGAAACAAGTTTAAAGCATTTGTCATGTCAACAATGTGCCATGTGCATTAAAGAATCCTTTCCTCATTTCAAAATTCTTGTCTACATTTCATTGATTCATGTAATAAAGAAAATTTTATGTTTGTGTGAGTGAAATAAAATTTTAAGCTATGATTTAATACTTTTACGCTGTTTGAATATTTTTTTCTTTTGAGTTTTGATAATGCTCCTGTTTGCAGATTTTTGAAATCCTTATTGCATCCGGGGCAGATTTTAAGAGAGTATATATTTATGGTGAGAACATCCTCTCTTACGCTGTACGGTATAACAACTTGGAAGTAAGTAGTTTTTTGTCAGAAAGTTTAACATTATAGTTAGAATATTTTACATTTTTATCCACTTATGATTAATACATTAACTAATATATAAGTTGTAATGATCACCTGAGTAGCTAAGTGGAAAAATAATGTAAGTCTATTGAATAAGAAGTAATTATTAATTGTTACTACAATAAAATGTTCATATGTATTTGTTTTAATACATCAGCTGAAGTACTAATAAATTTATTTGAACAATGCAGCTTTATAGAAAGCATTTGCGTTTTCATGGTAGTTACACAGTCATAATTAATAACAAAAACTAAATTCTGAGGGAAAGAAAATGGTGGTAAAGGAGTAACTAAGACAGACGCAAGGTATGAAAGAAATTAAGAGAGGGGAAATGAAAATCTCTTTCTCTGTTGGAGAGTAAGTCTTTAACTTCCTTCTAGGTTTGCAGATGTTCATGTATTCGAAGCAAATTTGATTCATGGATGAACTGGACTTTTGCACTTTTGGATTCCTGGTTGAACTATGAGATACGTAGAAGGAAAAGAAGGGCCAATTATTATGATTATAGTGCAGTACATATATTAAATTGTCAGATATTTGGTGATATGTTTGATTGAGAATACAATAAGGCAATGTTACTTTGGGTGTAACTGTGATGTATATTTGATTGCTTTCTTGGACAGTGAAGATAACATTGCAAAATGTTCTTATGTAAATATTTTAAGCGATATTGTGTTCTTATGAGTAGTTGTATCTTGGTAAATCAGTATAAGGAGTCCCGTATTTATATTTGTTCCATTTTAATGTTTTTTCCTACTTTTGTACCATAATACTGTTTATCTATAATGACTATTGCTTACAAATAAAATTTTTAAAGGTGCAGTAATTGCAAGATTTTTAAGTAAAACAGCAAACACTGCTTTGTATCTACCAATGTCTCTAACAATCACTCAAACAGGTAGTGATTTTAAAGAAAAGTTTCATTTATAAATAGATATATCTGCAAATAAAAATTTGGGTACAGGCTAAACCAGTGCTTACCGTAGATGATGATGGACAGCATCAACATAAAAAAAGAGACTAACAAGCATCCTGTCATCATCTATGGTAAGTGGTGGTTTATTCTCGTATCCTTATTTTTAGTTTTGTTTCCTTGTGATACATATTCACTAGGCAGGCATTGTTGTGATCAGATCTAACCTTGTCAAGTGTCTCGTATTGAAAATGTATAAACAAAGTAAAAATGAGAAAAAAACATATTTTTAGGAGGAGTACATTCAGATGAATACCAGTGGGAAATTTTACATTTGAGATGAATTCTATTTTTTTTTTTTTTTTTTTTAAATTTAATTTAATTGCAATGGAGCACAGGCTCTGGTGGCAATTTCCCTACACACCCATCTATCAGCAGTACACCACTGAAATGCTGGAAACGTGATGTTCCTGGAATGTCATTGACTTGGAACCATGTGGTTTTGTTCCAAAATTTAAGTCACAATCAAATCAAGTCAGAATTTCCTGTTAAGCAAATGGTTTATTTCCTTCCATTAAATTTGAAATCTCAATTAATCTCAAAATGTTTTATTACATTTTGATTTTAAGCATCGCTCCACCAAACCAGTTTTGATTGTCTCATAGATCTTGCATTGTTTGGTCTAATGCCACCAAAGACTTTTTATGTGCCATCGTATATTCATCCAAAATGACCAGTGCAAAAAAACTTTGGCCATTGCACAGTTTTTGAACATTGGAGATTCATTGATTTGCATATTCAATGGCAACTTGAATGTTGAATGCACTGTTTGACCACCTTCCAATAACATAAAGCAGCGGCAAGTGCAATTTCATTCTGCGAGCTAATAATTGCCAAAATCAATGAGATTAAAGTTTTTTCAGTCCCACCATGAGCATCCAAGAAGAAAATCCCTTTTGTTCCATTATTCATGAGAGTGCTGTATGCCAGTTCAACAGCAGAACATTCATATGAACTGATTCTTGCAATGCATCACAATCATATTGTTTTTTGCATTACAACTCTTGATTACATGTGTCGTGCATCAGACATTTGGGTGCTATCATGCCTAATTGAGGTAATAATACCTATTTCCATATCATCAAGCCCATGTCCTCAAATAATATCAATGGAATAGAAAGAAAATAACTACATTTGTTGGACAGATCATGAAACATCACAAAAATAAAAGCAAAAGTAATTTTATTTTAATATAGGCTGCAATTATTTTTCCAGATTTTTCTCCAGATCTAGCACTTTTTTTTTTACAATGTAAACCATTCAATTGAGTTATTTCCACTGAGGGATCACAATTTTTTTAAACACATATCCATCATTCAAATTATAAGTTATGATCTTGAGTTCATACAAAAATCCCATAGAAAAAAATCACTTTCAGTTTTTCTTGAATTTTCTCAGCAACTTTTCCCATTTTTCTTTCTCTAAAAACCTTATTCTGACAATTGCCACACTTTTTAAAAAATAATTGCCAAATTGGTCCATAGAAAAAAAGCATTCTGGTGTTCCCAAATTTTCCAACATTCCACACAATTTTCCAAGTTTTATTTCTCTTAAAACCTTATTCGGACTATTACAAACATTTAAAAAAAATTAGCCAAATGGCTACTTCGAAAAAGCACTTTTAGTTTCTCCCAAATTTTCCAATTTTCCACACAAGTTTTATAATTTTTCTTTCTCTGAAAGCCTTGTTTGAACTACTACAAACAAATAAAAATTGCCAAATCAGTCCAGTCATTCTCAAGTGATGTGGTTACCAACGAACAGCATTTAATTTTTTATTTCTATAGATAATTATTTGTGCTATTAAGTTTAACCTCACTTATGCCTTCACTATAAATATCTTTTATTTCCGCCATGTGTGTCAATTTCTGTTAATGGATTTCATTACTGAAGATTCCTTATTCTAGAGCCTTGACACACTTCCAAAAATAAGTAGAATGAAAAGATGAGGGGAGCATTGCACTAAAATTTAATATTTGAATTTCCTGGTTTATTCTGAGCCAATGTATGAATATTCACAAATATGCTCAACATGCTTCATATACAACATGCTTCTTATACAAACTACTAGTCTCACTACATTTTTCTTATACTGACTTAAAGGCTTATCACCATATTTAACAGAAATATATTTGAATTTACCCGGCTGCACACCCGAGAAATCTTCCAGCAATATATTTGATTACTTAGTACATTAAAAACAAGAGATCGAGTAAAATTTAACAGAAGAAAGAGATAATCATTTGGCTTGGATCAGTTGTAGCTCAGTGACTTTCTGGCAGGTAATTATCAATATACTTTTATAAAAGACACTGCTTTATGCTGTTGAATGACATGATGACATATTCAAAATTTGCATGGCATTTTGAGAGCATACCTAAGTCGGGAAGTCTTTTTATACTTTCTCAGCTAATGGTACATGAAGAGTGATAATTAATCCTTGCTTTCTTCCTAACAAAACTATAAATTGTAGAACCAACCTTACCTTACAGCTCTGATATACTCTTTCTACCATATGGGCTGTCATGGACAAAAACCAGAAACACTGGGCTACCCCATTTTCTTAAAATACCAGATTTTGTTTTCAAAATGTGACGACAACCTATTGGTTGAAGGCACCAGCCAGACTGGCTAGTGACATCAGTATTTAACCGACATTGCAGGGTCTGCTTTACTGAACTTCTTCATTTGAGGCATTGACTATTTGCTTGTCCTACCACTAGGCATCCAGCCAGTGCGTCCTGGATCTCCCTTATGGTCTTCAGTGCTCCGGACTTATGCTGAGTGCTGTTCTCGCAGCTGAAGTGTTGTTGCTGCATAGTACTTGGTCGTGCTATCTCAGACGACCCACTTGTGTTTTCTCAGAAATCGGAGCCCCACAAAATCTGCCTAATCTTTATCATTCCTGATGTTTTCTAGTCTAGTAAGTCCCTGCGGCCAGCGAATCTCTTCATTTCCATGACATGCAGCTGTTGTGTTGGTTGCTTCACTATTGGCCAACATTTGATTCCATACAGTGCTACTGGTAAAACAATGGTTCTCTAAATCTTTGATTTAAGGTACAATGGCACCTTTCAGTCAAAAATGACACCTGTGATCTGACAACACTTTATTCAGGCTGTAACGACTCTGTTTCGGGTATCTGGGAGCATCTGACCATCTGAATAGATTACTGTACCCCAGTACTTGAAGTCGGATGACTTACAAAGTTCAACACTGTCGATATTAACAGACCGATCACTTGTAACTCTACATTCCATGTACTCAGTCTTCCATACATTAAGTCGCATGCCATGTTTGTCGATAGAAGTTTTCCCATTTTTTATATTTGTTGTTCCAATTCTTGATGAGACTTGCAGGTGACCATGATATCAATGGCATAAAGCAATGTCCAGGGGTGTGGAGTAAATAATTCTGCAGGAGTGGTGTCAAGACAGATGACATACAAGAGTGGGCACAAAGCCGATTCCTAATGAATCCTAGCTGTGATGGAAAAAGTACATGTATTTTCCTTCTCACGATATTAATCGGTTTGCTCCTTCTCAAAATATTC
Source organism: Vandiemenella viatica (assembly GCA_031002005.1). Classification (NCBI taxonomy): domain Eukaryota; kingdom Metazoa; phylum Arthropoda; class Insecta; order Orthoptera; family Morabidae; genus Vandiemenella; species Vandiemenella viatica. The sequence continues at coordinate 45,491,972 of CM061918.1, read as the reverse complement.
CAAAATATATTTAATAATTTATGCTTAATTCTATACCTTATATTTCTTTACTTGTTCTCACTTTATTTTGTCCATTAATAAGTTCCTACCTGATATTAAATCTTCAACAATCCATATGCCATTATCTTCTATGTAATACCATTGTATTACCAGTTGAAAGAATAACAGTCATTAAGTGGGTCAGTGTGATCACATCTGATCTCGTATCACTTACTTACAAAAGTAAGGTTAAACACTGAAATATTGTGTTTAACACGTTCATCTGTTTGGTGTTCATTGTACACAGCTGTGATCTTATATGGTAAGTGTTGGGTTGAATTTCCCTATCCTTCCTTAATTTAAATATGTTAAATGTTTGGAATGGAGAATAACCACTGATGGCTAGTCCAGTGTCAAAACACAGATAGACATATAATCGTAGGCTTCTGTGGCCAGAATCTGTCTGGGTGATGCCGTGTCACAATTTGTGCAGCCATCATTTTGACCATCCTATTGCGGTCTTCTGCTAGGGCAGAACTGTGTCTATCAGTGTGTGGTGCTGTTATGTAGCTGTGGCCTGTGAATTTTCTAGATGGGTCAGGGACCATGGCTATATAACAGCACCACATGCAGATAGAAGAGGCAGTACTGCCCTAGAAGAACACTGCTGGAGGATGGTCGAAACATTGGCTGCGCACATCATTACTCGGTGTCACCTGGACAGCCAAGAAACATGGATAGACATGTACAGTTGTACACACATTGAATGTTGAAATTTTCAGATTTATATCCCTTCATCAACAATAGAGTGAATTAGTTGCATGATGATGGATGATGTAAGCATCTCAGAGTTTGTTAAATTCTAAACCTCGTCACTACAGGATATGGGGGATGGGAATCATACAGAATCTGATACTGCAGCTCATAGTCCCACACAGCCCGATTTTAAATCTAAAAACTAACTCAACATGAAATACCAGCTCTAAATTGACAGTTAATAATAAAAAATAACCTTTAAACTCACCTAAATCATTGCAATCCTCAATAGTTCAGCTTGTAAACACTTGATTTTTGTTACAAGACCATATCGCTATTTTTCAACACTTTTTGATGCAATAAAAATTGTTTATAATAATAACGAACTGGGAGAAAGTAAAATTTGCAATAAATCGACAGTTTCAGGCAAGATAAAGTAAATAATACATGATTTTGAAAGTTTGATAAACACACTCACATTTTCAACACCACCTAACGTCGAGTTTTCAGTAATTTTCGGAACCAACATGTAATTTTTATGTAATAACAAAGAACACTGCACAACATGTATAACTTTTGAAGTTTTAATGTAATTACACAGTGGGGAAAAATGCTGACAACTACAGATTCGAATTGTGCACGATTTAACACACGTCAGTAAACAAAATCACTTTCAAAATGTGGACTGACTAAAGCTGGAGGCTGTGCAGCAGATCATTCCTCAAAATAAACACTCCTTCAACAGTAATTTTGACAAAATAGTTAGTTTAGACAAATCGCTACTTCCCGATACATCACCACGATTTTTGCGAGGTCGATAACTTTTAAAATATACAACTTTCAGAAAAAATATAAACCATTCTGGAAACTGCAGAAATCATAGAACCCAGTGACATAAGTTTTAAAGTCTGAAACTTAAGAAGTCATAAAAACTTGGAACACGATGTCACGAATTACGGTATTGCTGCACGGTACACATTTGATTTATTTACAGCAAACTGAGTAACTTTAGAGGGATAGTTATGATAAACTAAATCAATCAACAGGCAGAACACAATACACTGTAATATTTTGAACACTTGAAGTTACAAAATTTTTCTGAACTATGTTTAGAAGTGGGTAGCTACAGGTGTCTTAGGCCCGAGGATATATAAGGACTTACAGTCATGAGGCCGCCACATTTGGTCGAAAGTCATTGGAGCAGTTTTCATGCTGTGTGGAGCCGAATTTTGCCGCCTGAGACATTCTGGGTAGTCCAGGAAGTAGTCCGAACCACCATACTGTTTGGCAGACGTCATTAAATTTTGAACGTGTGACTTGTGGATTTTAAAATGAGACTTTGAAATTTTTTAACAGGGGTCAGTCAGTTTTATTCCTCTTTATTACTTGCAATTTAGGAAATGATTTGTCCGACATCCAATTTCAACTGTAAAAGTGATTCATAATGTGACTTTGAAGAATATAGTGAAATTTCAACCTGAACTGTGCTTTTTCTTGTTAGTACTTATATACATTCTATTTCCTGAAGGTAATTAGGAAAGTGGTGGCCATAATTAATTACAGTTGATTCATCCAGGCTTTTCCATGGTTTAACAGTCTGACAGTTTATTTTTCGACAGAACTGAAAGCAAGTTGGAGGTTAGTTCAGGTGATAGAATCAATACTTCAACCCCCGTATTGGTAATGTCCCAGACAATGTGTCCAAAAATTTCAATATTCTGTTTGTATGTTTATTTTCGTGTTTTGATGTCCCAGGAAACTTAAACTTTGGCAAGCGGTTCTATTAGAATAGATAAAATATAAAAAGCAATTATGATAATAAGTTTTTAATGTGATTTTTTTTTCATTAAGGCGGTAAAGCTACTGATCAGAAATGGTGCTGATGTAAATGCTGATGATGGAGATCTTACTGCACTCTACAGAGCTGTACAGAAAAACAACTTAGAGGTAACAATTCCTACTGCTTCCTCGATATTAATTTTATCCTGCAATGTCTTACAGTTTTAAGAAATATATATTATAACCTTAAAAATATATGAATATTAATATCACCTCATGGCGTTTCTTCCTACTCCATTGTCTCAAAGTTATTAAAAATTTGATACGAACACTGCCGTATGTGTGGGCACCGGTGAAGTAAATTTTGCTTTAGTTTCACATACCTATCAAGAATTTCTTTCAAATTACTGCCATCTGATCAATCTCATGCATAACATTAGTAAGTGCATTTCAGGTTTGTTACATTTTACAGGGTACCATATAAGATACGAACTAGAGTATGTCAAAGTTTAACCTTCACAGATATCACCTTGCATATGCATTTTTATCTAATTTCAAGATTTCTTTACTAAATATTTCTTTAATTAATATTTTTGTCATTGTTTATTATTTATTTTATTATTATTTTTTGCTGTCATCAGTCTTTCAACTGGTTTGATGCAATCCTCCATCTCTTCCTATCCTGTGCTAACCTCTTCATTTCTACATACCCCTTACAAGTCACATCCTCAATTATCTGCTTCATTTATTCTAATCTCTGTATTCCTCTACAGTTCTTACCTTCGACTGTTCCATCCGCTAACAAATTAACCAATCCAGCATGTCTCAAAATATGACCTACCAGTCTGTCTCTTCTTTCTGTAAGCGTCTTCCACAAACTTCTTTTCTCACCCATCATTTCCAAAACTCGTTCATTTCTCACTTTGTCTGTCCACCTAATTTACAGCATTCTTCTGTAGCACCACATTTCAAATGCTTCAATTTTCTTTCTTTCCGGTATTCCTAAAGTCCATGTTTTGCTACCGTAAAGTGCTGTGCTCCACACATAGAGATTTAAAAAGTTCTTTCTAATTCCTGGATCAATATTTGAAACTAAAAGGTTTCTTTTTTTCATGAAGGCTCTTTTTGCTAGTGCTATTCTGCTTTTAACATCATTCCTGCTTCAGCCATCAGTTATAATTTTGCTTCCCAAGTAACAGAACTCACTTACTTCTCCTATTGCATCCAATCCTATTTTTATATTTAATCTACTAGTATTGGTATCATTTCTGCTACATTTCATCACTTTTGTCTTGCTTTGATTTATATTCAGTCCAAAATCTTCCTTCAGTATTTTGTTCATGCCATTCAGTAACTTCTCAATATCCTAAGTCCTCTCTGCTAACAAGACAATGTCATCAGCAAATCGTAGCATACTGATTTTTTCTTCCTAAAAACTTATGCCACATGGAAATTTTTCTTTGACTTTCTTCATTGCTTCTTCTACATACAAGTTGAATATTAACGGGGATAGACTACAACCTTGTCTCACACCCTTTTTAACTGATGCATGTCTCTCGTGATTCTCTACTTTTATTACAGCCACTTGATTCTTATATAGTTTATATTCTTCTATCTCGATACTTTAGACCTGTCTTCTTTAAAATTTTGAACATCTTGTCCCACCTAACATTATCAAAAGCTTTTTCTAAATCAACAAATGCCATAAAAGTATCTTTGTTTTTCTTGATCCGGCCTTCAAGTATTAATCTTAAAGACAGAATTGCTTCCCTTGTACCGCGATTTTTCCTAAACCCAAACTGATCTTCAGCTATTATCTCTTCTACTACCCTTTCCATTCTTCTGTATATTATTCTGGTCAGTAATTTTGAAGCATGTGTTTTAGACTAATGGTGCGATAATTCTCACATTTGTTGGCTTGTGCTTTCTTTGGAAGTGTGAAGATGATATTTTTATTAAAATCAGTTGGAATTTCTCCTGTTTCATAACTTTTTGATATCAGCTTGAATAATCTTTAAATTCATTCCTCTCCTAGGGATTTAAGTAGTTCTGCAGGGATCTCATCAATTTGAACTGCCTTATTTGCTTTCAAGTCATTCAGAGCTTTATTAAATTCTGTCCTTAAAATAGTATCTCCTAAGTCATCAGTGTCAACATCGCCTTCCTTTTCCATTACACTGTTGTTCAAGTCATCCCCAACATACAGTTTCTCAATGTATTTCTTCCATCGGTTAGCTCTATCTTCTGAGTTTAAAAGAGGTTTCCCATCAGTAGCTTTAATGTTCATACCCCTTTTCTTCATTTCTCAAAAATTCTGTTTGATCTTTCTATATGCAACATCTATTTTTCCTACAACCATTTCCTTTTCTACTTCTTCACATTATTGTTGTAGCCATTTTTGTTTAGCTATTTTGCATTTCCTATTTATTTGATTTCTAAATTGCCTGTACTGCTCTCTTCCTGCTTCATCCTGAGCATTTTTGGACCTTCCCCTCTGATCCATCAGCTCCAAAATTTCTTCTGTGATCCAAGGTTTTCGGGCAGCTTGTTCCCTAAAGCCTAATGTTTCTTTGCCAGCTTTCATTATTTCGGTCTTTAATGCATTCCATTCATCCTCGGTTGAGCTCCTTTCACAGTTACTTCTTAGACCTAAGTCTACCATTTCTGCAAATTTTTCTCTTATGCTAGATTGTTTCAGTTTATTCACTTCCAGTCTGTTCTGCTTATACTGCTTCCTTATTCGCTTAAATTTCAGCTTGAACTTCATTATTATCAAATTATGATCAGAGTCTATATCTGCTCCTGGGTACGCTTTACAGTCTAAAACTTGATTCCTGAATCTCTGTTTGACCATGATATAATGTAGCTGATAATTGCCTGTATCCCCAGGACGTTTCCAGGTATATATTCTTCTTGCATGGTTCTTAAACAGTGTGTTTGCCACTGGTAGCTTATATCTTTCACAAAATTCTAGCAACTTGCTTCCTTGCTCATTTCTTTCTCCTAGACCAAAACTTCCTACAGTATTCCCCTCTTTTCCTTCTCCCACTATTGCATTCCAATTATTTATTAATTGTTACTAGCTAAAAAGTATTTTTAAAAGCATAATTAAAGTTCAGGATTTTAGAGTTATGAAAATGATTTTTCCCTTCATCTGATTCGTGACACATCTTTCATCTTCTCTCATTCTCATTCTTATCTCTTCATCTCAACATATTTTTTACAAATTATTTTTTTTATTATCTGCTTTAAACTTCTAACCTTTTTTCCTCTTCAGTATAACCTTGACGTTTTCCCTTGATTTACTTTTTTTATTGCTTCATCAACATCGAGGTCATTTGAGGCAGAATGGGACTGGGGACAAGGAACGTGAAAGAATTCGGCCATGGCCTTTTGAATGAAGCATTCCAGGATTTGCCTGGAGTGTTTTGGGGAAACCATGTAAAACCCAAATCCAGATGCCCAGATGGGGATTCGAACTGATGTCCTTCCGAATGTGAGGCCAAATGTTAACCGTTCACCTACCATGCTCGGTCCTTGATTAACAAGCTAACTGACTGCACATATCTTAAAACATAAGTTGTCTCTTCTCTACATTAGTAACTTCCATAAACTTCTTTGTATACTCAGAATTTGCAGAATATGCTAATTTTATACTTTATCTGTCCACTTAATTTTCAACATACTTGTTTAGTACCACATTTGAAATGTTTCAGTTTTCCTTTTTCCAGTATTCTGAAAGTTCGTACTCCAAACATACCATTTTAAAAATTCCTTTGTGAATCCTGGGTCAATGTTTCAAACTAAAAGATTTATCCTTTTAGAGAAGTCTCATTTTTCCTAGTACTTTTCTGCCTTTGAGAGTATTCTTATTTTGCCATCAGTTTTAATATTGTTTCTTAAATACTTCATCTGCTCCTACTTTTATCTTAATCTACTGTTCTTGTTATGATTTTTGCTAACTTTTTATGGTTTTTATCATGCTTTTGTTTGGTTTTGGACCAAATTTTTCTCCCAGTATTTTATTATGCTGTCAAGGAATCTGTCAATATACTTATTATTTTCTGCTAACCGCAAACTGCGACATACTGTTCTTTTCTCACTGAACCTTCATAGCTCATCCTTCTTTCTGATTCCCTCCCTTCAGTGCTTCCTCTACATTAGTTGAACAGATGGTTTTCATGAAAATACTTAGTTAAAAATATTGAGTTTATGAACAGGGAAATTGTAATTATTTACGCCTCTGGGTAAGGTGTAGCTTGTCCTATATAACAGCTTTAATATCAGAATTCACTATGTATCCCAGATACTTTGAATTCTAATGAATTGTAAGCTTGTTAGCGAGTGCAGCCATTTTGATATGTTTTTGTTTTTCAGATGGTAAAGTTACTTGTTCAAGCTGGAGCCAGTGTTAACAAAGTTGGGTTTAGCGGTGAGTCACCACTCTGTGCAGTGGACGGAACTCAGGGCTCCCTTGAGGTAAGAAATTAACAAGCAAAAACATAACATGTCAATTTCTTACTTTTATTGTTTGTTAATTCTTCAGTATTAGATGTAAACCATTCAACACCTCCCTCAACAATTTGTTCCAGTCCTTGATTCTGTTACTCACAGATGACCTCTTTCACATTCTGTAGAGCTTGAATTCAAGTGTTCATTTACGGTCTGACCATCTCTTCATTGCTTCATATGTTCCCCACATCCATCCAGGCTTTACTGGGAAAATATGTAAGTCTTAAACATTAGTGCTCTAAATTTTCGCCCCAATATGCAATTATAGTAAAATATGGACTGAAAAAAATAGATGTTTATTCAAGACAGATATAAGTTGATGAAGGGGCCTGATTTTTAGCCATTGGAAGATTCATTCATTCAAGGCACTCACTCATTTGCGAGTATAAATATGTCTTTTGGTTTATTATTTATGGCTCCTCAAGTGACTAAAAATTTTGATTTTTGAACTGCAGGATCTCCCACAGTGATGACACACACACCATCAAGGGGTAATGGCGATATAGCTCTTCTCATCTTCTCTCATTACTTCCTATGGTTACATTTGACAGATTAGATTCATCAATGTTCTTCTTCAATGTGCTGTGAGCCCTTGTAAACTGTTTGCTGCCATTTAGATCAGTTAGGCAGCATCCTACCAGTTGTTTGGATTTATTAGACATTTATTAAGATCGGTCTTAAGTCGAATTATTTGATTTGTCTCCCCAGATTTTGTTGGCCATTATTTAGTTGTGAATACACTATTTGTTTAATGTGACAAATGTTTGGCATTTGGATGACCTGTCCAATCCATTGAAGCCAGTGCTTAATTATTATTGCCCCATTGCCATGGGGCATAGGTGTTAGGTGACGAATGAGTTAGGTGTACATGAGCCATCCGTTGGTGACGGTCTCTTAGTGGATAATAGACTCAAAATTAGGACTGGAATGTGGATGAGAAGAGATGGTATGACCATAAATTTGCATTTTATTTCAGGTGTAAAGGAATCAGACATTTTTCTTTTGTAGCTAAATGATGCATGGATAGGGATTAGTTATCAAGGTATACCAGAGCAGTTAAACAGGGCCATACCTTGCTATGGTACAGAGAGGTGGTTACATCAGTTGACACTGTTAGAGGGCGGCATAAGCTACAGAATCAAAATATGATCTGAACCATTCAATAATTGTAAATCTTTATGCAACATTTTTCTATATTGATTTATATTATATTAATGTATACTATTTACAATTTATCACATGCCTCTAATTAAGCACTTTCGGGAGTTTTTGATTTCAGTTTCTAGTTCAGATATGTAATTGGCTAATACTTGCTGAAATACTTTTTATCTAACAGCACAGACCTGTTATTTTTGTTTGTAGTATACTGCGTGGCCACTCCTAGAAGCAAAAGAAACAATTATTACAGATTACAGTTGCACATATTGTTAGTTTTCTGTTAAGCTTAAAATTATGAATAATATTTATTATTGATATTGATAATGTTAATTTGTCTTGAGAAGTGGTAAGTGGCTGTGCTGTATACAAATCAGATATATAACATATCTGAATCAGTATAACATTTTTGGATTTATATTAATTAAGTTTTTGTGTTTAAAAGAGAATTGTTGTTTTTTTTTTTTTTACAGGGATTGTAGTTACTTATTATCATTACAAATGAGATGATATGAGAATAGGAACTAAAATTAGAAAGTACCATTTCCATAAACTTCGTAGATCTTAGGTGCCTGTGCATTAGATATAGAGAGTTTTTTTTTGCGTATACCTACTTTTGTGTTTGTTCATTATTGCTCTATTTTCAACAAATTCATAAAAGGTGAAGTTGAAACAATACAATAACAAGTTAAGAAATACATATCAGATTGGTTACTAGCTGTCAATGAGACAAATATTTGCTATCCATTTGTTCTGTTCTGTTACTTACGAATCTTACTTATATGATGATACTGTTGTTTTAATGTAGTTTATGGTTTCAAGATAAAATAGTAATTTATACATTTTATACAGTTACTTTTTTCAAATCACAATTGAAACTTATTATGAAGAAAAAATATTTAATGGACTGGAATTTTGAAGGCTTGCATCAAACTGAGAAAATAAATCACTTGGTCTAACCTCAAATAGTGAAAATATTTAAAGCAAAAATTTATTTAATAAAATTATATCATGTAAGTAAATCACACCATCATTAACTATAATAAGTTAACAACGAATGCTGCACCAACTAAACGCACCACTTTACAAAGATGAAAGCAGCAGGCAAGTTATTTTACAAGAAAACAAATGCAACTAACCTAATTTCAGTTTAAAATTTAATAATGCTTAGGAGAGATGAGACATATGGGAAGGAGGTCAGATGTGCACAGAATGAGTTTCACCTTTGTAATATTACGAGACCTAATGTGTGCAATAAATTGCCTTCTGGTGCACTTTTGATTACCAAAACAACTTCAGAACTATATAAAACTCTCTCGGGTATCTAGCCAAGTGTGTCTATTTGTAAGAACCTTAGAATTTTGGCAAATTCTAGTTTTACTTAGGCGGGACTTAGAAATTTCGAGAAGTATAGTTTTCAACTTTAAGGAATTTCCCTGTAATCTTCCCCACAGTTATAATTCGTGATAATAATCATTTTAAAGTGTAATTATCATATCTGGAAACGTTTGGTTTAAGAGATATTCCGCTTTGTTCAAGTTTTGAAGCACGCAATCGTAAAAGTAGAAATTCTAAGATTCGCAATATCTTTAAATCCAGTAAAGCCACAACCGAACTTTTATTACCAGCTGTAGTCGGCACCATCCCCGATATTTTGGCAATAAAATTAAGTAATTCGGCAAAGTCTAATTAGTGATTTTAATTAAGAGAAAAAAATGAGCTTTTTTATTAAAAGAGATATCAATTTAAATTTTACATCAGCAGATAGCCCTAATCAAGACGAGTTCATATATATATGGGTTTTCATCAAAAGTTTTAGTATTTGTCCGGTAATTAAGTTAAATAGATTGTCGCGGATTGTTGTGCACGCGCGTAAAAAGTTCTAGAACAAATTTACCCAAATTTGAATGTATCACTACGTGAAGTCTTAAACAGCTAAAACTTTAAAATTAATTACTCTAAATTCCTCAAGAGACTGCCGTCGGACTTCTAGTAGATAAGTCCAGATACTGTCAAAGTTTGAACATTCTTTTATAGTCGGGATCGTCAAATAAATTACACATACTTTGAGCTACGCGGAAGCAAAAAGATATGATACAGTTGCTGACGTCACTGGTTCTGGCCGTTTATATAAAAAAGACCCCGCCGCCATTATGGTTTGTCTGTTCCTGCCTGTGGTCTGTTCCTGCCTATCGTCTGTTCCTGCCTGTGGTCTGTTCCGGTCTAGCATTATGTGAGTGAACCTGGCTAGTTCGAATATGTTGAAACTTTCGTGTGGTGTTATATAGCAACTTTAACTTTTAATATGAACTTTTAAGTTTACTAAAGGGGTTTCGGTCGGTTTTCAAATTTCTCTCCACAACCTGTAACTTTTGGAAAAGTAGTTTCGATTCGCCAATTAAACATTTGGAATGCTATTTTGAACTTTTGATTTTCGTTTGAATAAATTTGAAGATTCTTTGGAAAGTGAACTGTTATTATTTTCGTAGTTAACTGATAACCCTTTTTGATATTTGTGGGTCAACAAATATTGTGGCGACCTGAAGCATTCCAGTTGAACTATCCAGGCAACATGGTCAAATTCAAAATTATTTAGCAAGTGTTACTGAGAACTTTGAGTCCGCATCAAGAGTGTAAGTTAAGGCACTAAGGCTATACTGCAACCCCGGTATCAGCCTTGGTTCCTTACACATTGTCTATGCCAGCATTGGCAGATGACTGTTGCCAGATGTTGATATGGCTGTTTTTATTCCATGCAGACTCTGTGCTACATCATCCTTTTCCTGATAGACCAATGACTACTGGTGGGAACCGTTGGCTACCGGCATGAACATTTAACTATTGGCGGGAGCCATTAAATGCTGGCGGGAACTGTTAATTTTTGGCAGGACTGATAGAGAGGTGCATCCTTTTCACAAATCTGTCTGCAGTCCGATATTCGGGACTTTGCTTTTTTGAAAGCCAATGTCTCAATTGACTAGATTGTCTGAGATATGGATTTGGCTTTGGATGCTTTGAGATGCAAATCTTTCTTCAAAATTAACTGTAAAAAAGATTTATTGATGTTGAATTTGTGATTTCATTTGCGTATTGAAAGTGATGGATATTGACATAGAGACTTCCACACATTTCTTCATCTCTGACATTTCATGGTTCAGTTTGAGTTTTTATCGTCAACCTGGTATTTTCAAACATTCTGATTCACTTTCTATTGTCACCATAGTGCAATATGTGTTCAATACTCTGAATGATATCAACATTGAGCAGCAACAGTTGAATCATTGTTGCAACAATAAACATGCATGCAATACGCACAATTTTTCTCCAGTTTATTTCCATTGTGACTGAAATTTTACACAACAATACATGTTTCTATTTGTGTGCATGCACCAAATGGTGTCACCTAAAAAATAAAACTCCACTTCTTTTACTAGGCACTCTAATTGAATCATTGGCAGCCATTAAATGGAATCTTTGCAAATATCATCTGCACAGTACAATTCCTCATAATTTTTGATTCCATAAGTGTAAAAGTCTTGCTGTAAGATTGGATGGATAGTAATGTGATAGTCTAGCATATTGATAACTGTGGGATGTTGGTGGTAGATTTTATTGGAATATTTTTCTCAGTCAAGATAGTAACAGAAGTTATTTTCTTTTACTTTATCTTGAAAGGACACAAACGGGGCAAATTGTATGATATATTTCTGTTGAAATATTATCTAATGTGTTTGTATTTTTATATAGGTGGTGAAGTTTCTGATCAACAGTGGTGCTGATGTAAATGCTGCTGATGGGGAATGTAAGGCACTGTGCAATGCTGCCCAGCAAACAAACATTGAGGTAAATAATTTTTATTACAATTTCAAAATAATTTTGTATATGTGTGTTCTGTGATAACAATACCAACAGGAAAAACAAAATTTAACAGTGGAATCAAAATGACTATTACCATAATAAAGGAGTTGTATTTTCTGCCTAAAATTGCTTGTGAATTTTTTCGTTCTTGGCGTCTTTTTATTATTGTACATTTTCTTTCTACCCTTGATACGAATTTTAAAACTGTCTTATTTGCCTGTTATAATATGGTATGTGGTTCATCCATGATAATATCAAATAAATTTTATCAAACTGCTCTTACAAAGGTTTTCTAAAATCTAAACAGAAACTCCTAAGTATTAAAAATTCTGTACATTCTAAGTGATGTAGAAATTCTAAGATTTGTAATATCTTTAAATCGCGTAAAGCTACAACCGAACTTTTATCACCAGCTGTAGTCAGCACTATCCCCGATATTTTGGTAATAAAATTAAGTAATTTGGTAAAGATTAATTAGCGGTTTTAATTAAGAGAAAATAATAAGTTTTTTTATTAAAAGAGATATTAATTTAAAAATTACATCAGTAGATAGCCCTAATTAAGACGATTTCATACATATATGGGTTTCTACAAAAGGTTTTAGCATTTGTCTAGTTTTCAAGTTTCTGAAAAATAGATTGTCGCGGATTGTTGTGCAAGCGCGTAAAATTCCAGAACACTTAGGGATTTTCCCCGAATTAGAAAGTGTCACTACGCGGAGTTTTAAACAGCTAAAACTTTAAAACTAATTACTCTAAATTTCTCACGAGACTGCCGTTGGACATCCAGTAGATAAGTCCAGATACTGTCAAAGTTTGAACATCTTTAATAATCTGGATCGTCAAATAAATTACACACACTTTTAGCTACGCGGAAGCAAAAAGATGTGATACAGTTGCTGACGTCACTTGTTCTAGTGGTTTCTATAAAACGACCCTGCCGCCATTATGGTTCGTCTGTTCCTGCCTGTGGTCTGTTCCTGCCTGTATTCTGTTCCAGTATGTCGTCTCGATAAGTCTTTCTGGCTTGCGTCTGTTGGTTGTAACTCGCCATGCTGGCTAGTTCGACCATGTTGAAACTTTGGTGTCGTGTTATATAGTAACTTTAATGACTGTTAAGAACTTGTAAATTCACTAAAGGGGTTCGGTCGGTTAAAATTTCTCTCCACAACCTGCAACCTTTGGTAAAGTGAGTTCGATTTGCCAGCTCAACTGTTAAATGCTATTTTGAACTTTTGATTTTCTTTAAATAAAACTTGGAATTTTCGGAAAGTGAACTTTTATCATTTCTATCTAGCAACCTTTTCTCTATTTGTGGTGTAACAAATATTGTGGCGACCTCAAGCATTTAGGTTGAGTTATCCGGCTACATGGTCAAACCAAGTCAAAATTATTTTATAAATTTTCTACTGAACTTTGAGTTAACATCAAGAGTTAGTTGAGGCACTAAGGCTATACTTCAGCCACAGTATCAGCCATGGGTCTTACAAGCCTTTGTTAATAACTTTCATAATTTTACCATTACTAAACCGAAACAAATTTTATTTTACTCCCAAAGGGTTGTTCTTTCATTTACTATTACTGAAATGATGAAATAAAAGTTATAATCTAGAAACAGAATCTAACTGACTCATATTTCAGAAGTTATTAAAGTTATACTCCAGGCGAATGCTCAAGAATATTGCAATTAAAAAATACTGTCTAAAAAATAGTAAAAATTTCAAAAGTCTGCTTTCTGGCTTGAATTAACAGAGAAATTGACTGTAAAAATGATATACAATACTATTTACTCTAACTCGTGGTTCTAAGAACAAATTTTGTCATGCAGTTACAAAATTTATAAGAAACTGACATTCCCTCAAAAATTGAAGTTAGTTTCCAAAGAAAACTAACTGAAATTTTTTTTAAAAACTTAAAAACTGAAATCTCCCTCTTATCTACCTACTGTTGGGACTGGTCTGTCATACATATTTCACTCTCTCTCACTTATTCAACAACAATTTGCAAAGTATCATCAAAAATTTCAAATTAACACTTAAATTGTTTCACATATTTTACAATTTTCAAAATATTTGTGTTTCAATTTTTGAAATATTGTTGTTTCACAAAAATGTTTCTCTCTTGTAAAATGTTCATTTCAAATAGTTTTTGTTGCCTGTAATTATGACAGAACCCCCCCCCCAAAACACAAAGAACACTCTCATTATATGTTAATCAACCAGTAAAATGTTCATTTTAAATGTTCATGTCACCTGCAATTATAACAGAAAAAACACAAAAATCACTGAAAATCATTTTAATGTAATTACCAAGACTTGTTAATAACTTTCGTAATTTTACAATTACTAAACTGAAATAAATTTTATTTTACTCCCAAAGGGTTGTTCTTTTGTTTACAACAAGCAAAACATCTTTATTATTATCAAAATGATGAAATAAAAATTCGTAATTCAAAAACAGAATCTGACCAATTAATATTTTAGAAGTTTTTTAAAGTTATACACCAGGCAAATGCTCAAAACTGATGCAACAGAAAATACTATCTTAAAAACTGTAAAAATCTGCTTTCTTTCTTGAATTAACATAGAAACTGACTGATTCTTATATGAATTCTTTTTTCCCTCGTACCATTAGGGATTGGAATGCACAGCAAAGAGATTAGCTTTGGTGCTGAGCACCCTCTGCCACCCACAATTTTGTTAATTGCAGAGTATATATGTAGATGTATGTAGATGTAGATGTTTCGTTTAAACTTATTGGTAAACATGTATACTCCCACTTTCACTTACGAGTGTAGTGAAATACTTCTTCCACCAACCTATTTGAGCTGGAATGACAGGAAAGATAAGATTAGAGAAATAAGGTGCCACACTGATTCTTACATGAATTATTTTTTCCCTCATACCATTACGGATTGGAATGCACAACAAAGAGATTAGCTTTGGGGCTGAGCACCCTCTGCCACCCAAATTTTTTTGAATTGCAGAGTATAGGACGTAGATGTAGACGTATAGAAATGATATGCAATACTATTTAATCTAGCTCGTGGTTCTGAGAACAAATTTTATCACATAGTTACAAAATCTATAAGATACCTAACAACAGTTTATTAGAACAATGAGTAACAATTGCCTGAATTTATTTTCCTGGGGAGCTATGTTTTTACTGCACATTTCTTATCCTGACTATTTCCTCTGAAGACTTGCTCAGCACCACAAGACTCATTGTGATTTACCCTATTTTTCACTCTGTCAGATGCCTAGGAGAGATCCAATAACACACTGTCCACTTGGCCACACTTGTCTATTTCACCTGAAATATCTTTCATGTAGCCCACTGACTGAGATTAATGTAAATAACCTGTCCTAAACCTAGTTTGCCATTTTACAAACCACTTTCCTTTCCTCACAGACATTTCTGATGTGGCTGCATACGAAGCCATTCATCAGTTTTCCCAGTTCGTAGACAACTAATTGTCCTGAAGTTATGTATTTGATTCCCCTCCTTTATGAACTTTTACTGCTATGGTATATTTACAGTCTCTGGTAGAAAATAAGTCTCCACACCCAAACTTAACAATATTTCTAGTTTTGGCATGATATTGTTTGCATTGTCCTTTAACAGACCTGTTGTAAAAAAAAAAAAAAAAAAAAAAAAAAAAAAAAGGAAAAATCACTGGTACGGTAACATAGATATTTTTCTGAGTTCCAGATTTTGTTATTCTTTATAAGCAATTTGTTATATTGACCAGTCGCCATCCCCTTTATTTAATAGCGAACAATTAAATGTAGGTTGAAATTAAATGAGAGTTCAGTAACCAAAATTAAATTTCAAATTCTAGATTTTATTTTTTAAAAGTGCTAGGCATAAATTCTCTGGAGTCAGAATTTCTATTCTCTGAAGACTTCTATCCAAAAGACTGAAGATTAATTCTGAGAAACAAACATACACATGCCACTCACATACTATGGAAACTATCTTTACCTGCGACCACTTTCCCCAGATGAAGTTCTCATAACTGATAATTGTAGTTTCAGAATAAACTTTGTTTTCTAAATTTCCATCCCAAAACTAAACCAACTTTGTTATAAATCTTCATAGTTCAACTCTACATGATTAGCCATCCACTCATCACATCTACTGCCCTGTCACACTCATATCTTATCGCCCTGGCAACAATTGTAACTAAGTGACCAAAAACTCCGCCAACCAAGTCTGATGCTTGCCATATGTTGCTGTCTGCTCACCTTCTGTCTGTCTGGCTTGGGTTAAAAAAGTTTTCGAAAAAATTTTCTGATCTTCCTGAAACTTTATAATAATTTTTTCGTTATAATTTTAAGTACTTTATGTATTAATAATTTTTGTTGTATCTCCTTTAGTTCCTATTAATTTTGGAAGTCTGAAAACCCATCTTTTAGATTTACTGTCCAAACTATTTGCTCTAGCATTTTAGTTTTAACCTCAGAAAATTCTACTTATTTTTAGATTCAGTTTCATGTATTTTCCTCCCTTGTAAATCCCTTTATTTAAAGAGGTATCAACTTGAGAAGCTTTTCACTATCCTTTTCCACCATTATTAAATTCTGATCAGATTCTTCAAAATAGATATTAGCAATGGATTGTTTTGATCGAAACTTATGTCAAACTTACTTTAAAAAAATTCATTGAAATTGGATGCCTGCCAGAAATTCATCCTAATTTAGATTTCAATTTTCTTGTCTTTATACCGTTAACCATTTCACGTCATCTTGTGAGTCTATTGCACACTGACACATTCAAAACTTTTGCTTCAAAATTATTTTTAAAATACCTCCGTTCAACCTAACAATATCAAACTACTATCATCTTATTTTTAAAAAAAGCTCTTTAATTTAATGTAAAATTTATTTATGTATCTATTTTATTTAGAGTTTGTCATTTTTTTCTTTAACGAAAAACTATCTTGAAACCTGTTATATTTGCTTGAAGTTCAGTTTTTAATTGCCTTTCAGACCTTTAAACTGAGATTAGTTACTTTAGTCCTTGTATATGAATTTGTTGACTACTCTTCTTTATTCCTATATAAGTCCATGTCTTTTGCATCATGCAACATTTCGAGGTTCCTTTGTTCGTATTCTAAGTTTTGTGATAACTGCCTTTAGAAAATTTGTACAGCTTTGAGACTATCACCAATATGATTGCCATCTTCCTTTATACTCCTGAGAGTGTTATTTTTTAGGGGCAGTATCGCTTTAGGTATCATGCCCAAAGCAATTGTTCTCTCCTTCTCATTTTTAGTTGCCTATAAAGCCAACTATGTTACACTGTGTTAATAACAAAGTTAGTGATATAAATAAGAAAAGAAAGGGAAATTAACCCACCACATACCAAAGTGGACGGATGCGATGAGAGAACACTAATGCTGACAAACAACTACACAAAATTTCGGCATCTGCCTTGCTCACAAATAGAAAAATGGGCCATTAGGCTCGGAACGTGTGTGCACAACGAACGTTACCTAATGACACGATATAAAGCTGAAATAGTGTACACACTGTCTAGGCCAATAAACAATTACCTGATAAATGTTGCATGATGATGATTAAAGGCTTGAGGTGTTTCTTGATTGTGTGAATGGTTTGCCAACACAGACAGATAAAATGAGCAATCTAGTTTTTGTACCTGTTACTATGTCTATTGTTTATCTGTTTTCTCTCACCAGACTCTTCCACTGGTTTGACGCGCTCTTTGAATTTTTATATTCTGTTCCAATTCTGAATTATATTTTCAATTCAGCATACTAATTGCAATGTCCATACTTGATTGTCCACTTTATATATTATACTCTTTTCTGTTTTTTTCTTTGCATTTCTTAAATTTAGTTGATCCTTCCACTAACAAATATTTTTTTTAAATGTGACACAGTATCCTTTTTCTTCTTACTGTGGGATTGTTCTACAAAATTTGTTCCTTATTCATTACTTACAAATTCATTAATTTTGTATTTTATCTGTAGGCTCAATTTTCGACATCCTTCCACATCATCACATATTAGATGCTTCAATTTTTTTCTTTTTCTTTTTCCTTTGATTTATTATTAAGTCCCGGTTAATTGTATAAAGGAGAAAAAGTGTTTATTAGCAATAGTGCAAACATTTGGAAAGGAAGAAAGCAAACCAAAGAATATTCACAAATGGCAAGTTAAAAAATGCATGAGTGGGATAGCTTACAGTCACACAAGATTTTCATTCAAAATTTTGGTGATGTAAAAAGACGTGTGTATGGCCACATGTATGTATCAATACAAAAAACATCCATACACATGAAAGATGATAATGCTTTAGAACAATGTCAACACTAAAATAAGTCATAGGTTAATCATGATATATTTCTTTCATTTGATGGTACTGATCTACAAAAATTCCATAATCGTGTATGGAGGAAAGCTCTGTCAGTGAGATTCCAACTAGATATTTTATCTGTTTCTAAATATTAATGATTTTTTGTGTGTCAGCAGCAAACAAAAATTGCTGGTTGAAATATTTAGTTACTATGTTGGAACCAAATAAGGATAGAAAAAGGCAATCAATTGCTTGCAAAAATTAAATTCTGGGAGGCAGTGAGGACAAAAAAGAAGATGAACACAACTCCCAGGATTTTGGATCAATTCTTGGTCATGCAAAAGAGTAATGAAACAAATAGCAATTGAAATAGGTGTGCACAAGTAACGTATGCAATGTGGAGAGACTTGAGCTTGTCTTTTTTGTGTCGCTGCTTCTCTACTGCCTTCATCTTTGGTATATAATGGTTACTTTACCTGTCTGTCTTTGTTTTCACATTGAAAATAAGATAAGATAGGGAAAATAAACAGTTACCCGTCACTTACTACAGATGAAGGCAGGAGGGCGAGACATGTAAAAACACAAAAACAAACGAATTGCACAATATTTCAACTTTAGTCTTACTCATGTGGGAGGCGAGACATATGGCAGGGGGAAAGATCTGGTCACTTCCGAGCCCGCCACATGAATATGTGACCACATCTTTCCCCCTGCCATATGTCTCGCCTCCCACATGAGTAAGACTAAAGTCGAAATATTGTGCAATTCATTTGTTTTTGTTTTTTTACGTGTCTCGCCCTCCTGCCTTCATCTGTGGTAAGTGACGGGTAACTGTTTATTTTCCCTATCCTATCTTATTTTCAGTGACTTGTGGCAGTTTCTTTGTTTCCTTTATCCATTTGTTTTCACATTGTTATACATAAAGCCTGAAGTTGGCGGATTACTACAGGATTCATGTAAGCATTGATCATGCCTCATACCTCTGATTACTAATTGTATTGGTCCTTCTTATGGCTGCCAAACTATTGTACTATTCCCCCAATACTTAAGGGTATACCACAAATGAAACAGAATAAGTCACAAAAATTAAAAGTTTATATCCTTGAAATTTCTCTTGGAATATTAGGTACCAGTTGATTGAATAAGGCATCAAAATTCTCAGACCCATTAATGGAGACTGCAGGTAAGCAATACTCAACCAGTCACTCGTGGAAAACTTCCATCACATCCCCCCCCCCCCCCCCCCCCATGTATAGATGGAATGCGGTCATTTTTAAAACAAAGTTTGCCCTCAAGTGTTCATGATTTTCTAAGTCCGGCACTTCTCATCTACTTAAAATGTTAACGTTCAACTCCTAAATCACGCAGCTCCTCTCAGCACATCCATCCTACCATCTCAACTATCTGCAAAAGAATGTTTGGCCATAAGCCAGCCTGCTGGACTTAAATAGTGGCTGACTACCATGACATAAAACTTACCTTTGTACTTAACTTTAAAGTCTTAATTCTGCTTCAATCTTCCTGAAATTTTAGTATGTTATGGTCCTCATTTTTCTTATCACTCCATTCTATGAGGACTTATGCCAAAAAGTCCTCATTTAGGAGATATTAGTTTTTAAAGTTGTAAAACAAAATTCTTGAAATACTCCCCCGAGCTAATTCTAGCATTAAAAAATTCCTTATAATTTCCCCCATTTCTTTCCACAAAGCTACATTCATCACCATTTAACTGATATCCAAGAAAGTTGGCATATACATATATTTTTAGTGGAGAAGTTTTCTGACCAAAAACATAAAAAAAACTACCCCCTCACTCCCTTTACACCACTTAATTTTTATACAAATGCACATTTTTGATCCAATTTCAATAGGACTTTGCACATGTGTACTTTAAAATAAAGAGAAAGATACTGTCAACATTTGGTCTGCTGTAGCTTAACCCCTCTCCCTCTTTCTACCCCATTAATTTTTGTCAAAGTTCTTTATACAAAGGTACAAACAACACCGTTTGACCAATCACCATGAAAGTTGGCATTTATATGTATTTTTTCACGAAAAAGGTTTCTGACAAAAATATCTAAAAATCATCTCCAAAATTACACCCCTAACAAAATAAATCTAAGTGGAAAATATTTTACATTATTATTATTGTAATTTTTACATTAATCAGTTACTTTTGGAGTTGGTGCCAACCAAAGCAAGGGGGGGGGGGACAATATGGAATGACAATAGTACATTAAAAAACCTATTACTACTTACCAATGATTAACGCTAGAAACATGTTTTTCCCCTAAACTGTCTCCCACAGAAACAATACGTGCTTCACCACATGATGTAAAATATTTCCAGTTTTTTTTGTTTGTATACTCCACTGCCTTGAAAAATGAATGTTATTAAGATGCTTAATAGTGTAGTGGTATTTTAATCTAACATACTGTTTCCAGAAATTCTGTTTGTTACTTGTATTATTTTTTCTTCTTTGTGCAGCTGGTAAAGTTCTTAATTAAAGCTGGAGCCTGTGTTAATAAGGGTGATTCTGATGGCACACCTCTGTTTCATGCAGTGACTAGATTCAAGGAATGCTCTCAGGTAAGACATCATAAATCTCAGACAAATCATTAAAACACAGTTTGAGGTCAGAGAATGTACTAAAAAGAAACAGGTTCTCTATAAATGGTAACTACTTATTTTTGATCTCATTGTCTTTAAAATTTTGAGCTATTTATGGCTAAAGTGTGTTTTTACTGTTTTGATGCTTGATTAACCCTGGATATAGTGAAAAATTAATAGGATAGATTAATTTAATAAAGAATATATCTAGTACCCAATACTCTCAGATATTTAAATGTTTTGTCCTACTTGAGAAGTGGATGATTAGGAGAGATGCACTTTTTTTTTTCTTTGCTCTCATTTCCAAATATCAGCTAACTTTACAAGATACACAAAACACTCAAATCTATATAAGAATGAAGTCTTTCTCGGCGTTGAGAATGTATAAACTGCTCTCGGGTTACTAGCCAAGTCAAGAGTGCGTTGCTACACGATATTTCGGCGTCTAGATTCATTGCCGCCATCTTCTGGTGTAGTGCCGTGTGCAGCGGAAAGGCTAGTTCTTATAGCCTGCCAGGTGGCCCAGTGCGTGGGAGTGTTGAGCGCGTCCGTGATTGGTCGGCGTAGGCACCGCCCGGCCGCCGGAGTGGGGGGGTAGTGCTGGTGCGCCTAGCTGGTGCTCAGTTGAGTCGGGCGCCTTGCGTCGTGCGGGCCTCGGCAGCACCGCTGACACATCGCTTCGATGACCGGCGTCCAAGCATCACTGAGTTGGTACCCACCGTCTCGGTTTACTAGGTTTGAGGCAAGACGAATTTCAACAGCTTCCGTGAGAATGTTGTCCCAGAAACCTCTAGCGTGCGCCAGTACTCTGGTGCTTTCAAAATCGAATCCGTGGCCCTGTTCAAGGCTGTGTTCTGCCACCGCTGACTTTTCCTTTTGCCCTAGACGAACGTGCCGAGCATGTTCTAAACATCTCTGGTTGATACACCGTATTGTCTGCCCGATGTACCTTTTCCCGCATTCACAAGGGATGCAGTATACCCCAGGCGTCCGCAGAGCAAGGTCATCCTTGGGGGATCGCAGGATGTTTTTTAGTTTCGGTGGTGGAAGGTATATGGTTTTAATCCCACTTTTTGCTAGAACCCGCCCTATCCTCGACGTTGTGGCACCAGAGTATGGCAGGAAGGCCAGACGATCCGGTGGTTCCTTATCGGCGTTCTTAAGTCTGCGTCTGGTTTCGCGGAAAGCCTGTCCTATCTGACTTTCAGAATACCCGTTGTGTCTGAAGGTCTGGCGCAAGTGGTTCAGTTCCCCTGGTAGGCTGTCAGCATCACATATCGCCCGAGCCCTGTGGACTAGTGTGGTGAGTACCGTCTTGCGTTGCGCTGGATGGTGATGGCTACGCGCGTTCAAGTACAGGTCCGTATGAGTAGGTTTCCTGTACACAGAGTGTCCTAGAGTCCCGTCGGGTTTCCTTTCTATAAGGATGTCTAAGAAAGGCAACCGGCCGTCTTCTTCCACTTCCATCGTAAATTTGATGTTCTCGTTTACACTGTTCAAGTGCTGGAGAAAAGCTTCCAGGGTGTCCCTGCTGTGTGGCCAGACGACAAAGGTATCGTCCACATAGCGATAAAAGGCGCTGGGCTTCAGGGAAGCGCTTGCGAGTGCCTTGTCTTCAAAGTGCTCCATGAAGTAGTCAGCAATAGCCGGCGACAAGGGACTGCCCATAGCCACTCCATCAACCTGTTCATAATATTCCCCATCATATAGGAAATACGATGATTGGAGTGTGTGCCGAAATAAATCCACCAACCTGGGCTCAAAATGTTGTTCAAGTAGAGCCAACGTGTCGGCGATAGGGACCCTGGTGAATAAGGACACCACATCAAAGCTCACCAATACGTCTTGTGGACCCAGGCGGAGATCCTTGATGATGTCAACAAATCTCGTGGAATTCTTCACGTGGTGAGGACATTTACCCACAAGTGGAGTCAGCAGCCCAGTTAGGTACCGGGCAAGGGAGTACGTAGCTGAACCAATGGTACTCACTATAGGACGCAGTGGGGTACCTTCTTTATGGATCTTAGGAAGTCCATAAAGCCTTGGAGGAACAGGTGCTCGGGGTTGTAGCTGTTTTACTGTATCTTCAGGCAGTGCTATTGATTTCCTTGCCACCACGTTGGTAGGATCCCGAGCAATCTTGCGGTAGGACGCGTCCCTAATGAGTTCATCCACCTTTCGTCGATAGTCCGTCGTAGTTAGAACCACAGAGGCGTTGCCCTTATCTGCTGGTAAGACAATTATGTCTGTGTTCTCCCGCAATGACCGAAGTGCTCGCCGCTCTGCGGCTGTGATGTTAGGTTGCGGCGGCTTGGACTTGCATAAAATACAGCAGGTTTCACGCCTCATTTCTTCTGCAACCTCCGTAGGTAAACCACGGACGGCCTGCTCCACGCTGGTGAGAATTTCCCTGTAGGGTATGGACTTCGGAACTGGGGCAAAATTGAGCCCCTTTGCTAGCACCGACCTGGTGTCAGGATCAATTTCCTCACCGCTAAGATTGATGACTGTTCATCTGTCAGGTTCAGAGGAGGCCTCAGAGCTAAGGGCATGATGGGAGAACTTGCCGCACTGACGTGCGGTTG
The DNA here is from genome assembly GCA_031002005.1 of Vandiemenella viatica. Classification (NCBI taxonomy): domain Eukaryota; kingdom Metazoa; phylum Arthropoda; class Insecta; order Orthoptera; family Morabidae; genus Vandiemenella; species Vandiemenella viatica. The sequence continues at coordinate 45,468,419 of CM061918.1, read as the reverse complement.
CCCGGCATTGGATCCTGTAGCTCTCAGAATATCGTCCCTCGGTTTGCCGAGATCCGGCACCCGATTGATTCTTCGGCAGCGAAGAAGATTTTACGACGGACCAGTTTGGCTCTAGTGAGGGAGAGGATCCGGTACACCAGACGCGAGCTAGACACCGTGGCTCGAGCACTATATCCAGTCCACCTGCTTCTGTCGAACCACCTGCACCGTGACGCCTGGGATTGGATAGACAGCTGTACGGAGGCTGAGAGCTACAGGATCCAATGCCGGGCAACCGCACGTCAGTGCGGCAAGTTCACCCATCTTGCCCTTAGCTCTTAGGCCTCCTCTGAACCTGACAGAAGAACAGTCATCAATCTCAGCGGTGAGGAAATTGATCCTGACACCAGGTCGGTGCTAGCAAAGGGGCTCAATTTTGCCCCAGTTCCGAAGTCCATACCCTACAGGGAAATTCTCACCAGCATGGAGCAGGCCGTCCGTGGTTTACCTACGGAGGTTGCAGAAGAAATGAGGCGTGAAACCTGCCGTATTTTATGCAAGTCCAAGCCGCCGCAACCTAACATCACAGCCGCAGAGCGGCGAGCACTTCGGTCATTGCGGGAGAACACAGACATAATTGTCTTACCAGCAGATAAGGGCAACGCCTCTGTGGTTCTAACTACGACGGACTATCGACGAAAGGTGGATGAACTCATTAGGGACGCGTCCTACCGCAAGATTGCTCGGGATCCTACCAACGTGGTGGCAAGGAAATCAATAGCACTGCCTGAAGATACAGTAAAACAGCTACAACCCCGAGCACCTGTTCCTCCAAGGCTTTATGGACTTCCTAAGATCCATAAAGAAGGTACCCCACTGCGTCCTATAGTGAGTACCATTGGTTCAGCTACGTACTCCCTTGCCCGGTACCTAACTGGGCTGCTGACTCCACTTGTGGGTAAATGTCCTCACCACGTGAAGAATTCCACGAGATTTGTTGACATCATCAAGGATCTCCGCCTGGGTCCACAAGACGTATTGGTGAGCTTTGATGTGGTGTCCTTATTCACCAGGGTCCCTATCGCCGACACGTTGGCTCTACTTGAACAACATTTTGAGCCCAGGTTGGTGGATTTATTTCGGTACACACTCCAATCATCGTATTTCCTATATGATGGGGAATATTATTAACAGGTTGATGGAGTGGCTATGGGCAGTCCCTTGTCGCCGGCTATTGCTGACTACTTCATGGAGCACTTTGAAGACAAGGCACTCGCAAGCGCTTCCCTGAAGCCCAGCGCCTTTTATCGCTATGTGGACGATACCTTTGTCGTCTGGCCACAAGGCAGGGACACATGGGAGAAGTATGAAACCTCAGGCATCTGTCACTGCTGCCAATCATCTTGGTGAATCATTGTTAAAGAGAAATCAACACTTAAAAATCTTAAATTAGAAATTTCTGAATGTATATTGATAGCAGTGTCAGCTGATTAGCTGGGTGAATTAAATTGTGTCATACCCATTCAGCGGCAGATCCAGGATTTTGGTTGGGGGGAGGGGGGAGCTTACGCGCATTTCTTTTGTGTGTGTGTGGGAGGGGGGGAGGGCTTGAGTGGGGGTAAGGGTAGACACCTAAAAGATCAGTAGAGATTAACAAAAAATTAAAGTCTCCAAATCTACAAAATATGATTTCGGGGATGGACGCTGGATACTTTTGGGGGGAGGGGGGTTGGGAAGCTCGAGCCCTGTAGTCCTCCCCCCCTGGATCCGCCACTGTACCCATACTTAAGTTTGCAGGTTCAATATCTGTCTGCATCGACTTATTTTTTTCTCTCATTCTATTGGTTTAACTAATTTACATGCACTTTTACGTAACTTTTATAATTTATTTCTACAGATTCCCAAAAATACTGAAGAGACTTGATTTAAATGTATTCACATTATAATAACTTAATACATTTGATATGTGATAATGCATGAATTAATTTTGTATTTGCAAAATATGTGTAGCAGGATGATAACAGTACCAGGAAAAAAAAATTATCTGCATTCATGAACAGTAAACCTACACCTCAGGAATTAAAATCACTATTAATAAGAGTAATTTTTGAAAAATATTGTCATGTAATTCAGGTTAGAATTGTCCAAGTTATCTCATTATTATTATAATTTATAAATGAAAATGAATTCTGTTCTGGCAGAAGTTGTGACATTGGTTAATTCTGCGCAGGTGTTACAACTTCTGATCTCTGCTGGTGCAGACATCAACTTGAGAGACACTAACAGCAAGACTCTCTTGCACCAGGCTGTACAAGTTGACAATTTTAAGGCGGTCCAGTATCTCCTTAAGATGGGCCTTTCGCTAATGGAGAAGGATTCAGCAGGTAACACATTACTTCACTTAGCAGCCACTTACTGCAGAGCTCACTCAGAAATACTTCTGTGGTTACTGAAAGAGCATGTGGTGCCACTGGACATTCAGAACGAGTTGGGCCAGACTGCTCTGGCTGCTGCTGTGTTACGGGAACCAAGTGCAGACAAGATGTGGGTAATTGAGACTTTGTTGGCGGCTGGATCAAACATCGCAGCGAGGGACAAGGAAGGAAGCACAGTTCTCCATCTGGCTGTATTAAGTAGAGATGATGCAATTCAGGTAAGGCCTGTAATGTGTTGTTAATGTTTCCTGCACTTTCTCCATGAAATGTGTAAAGGTACTGTTGAGTGGATTACATAAAGAAATAAACTATTATTTTTTTATTTTTTTTCTGGAGATGTGATTAGATATTTACATTTTTATTCATATATTAATGGACAGAATTACTAAAATTTTGCATTGGATTTTCTGATATTTTTTATTTAAATAATTTTAAACACACTTGAATACATAATTTAATACTATATAAAAAGCATTTTTTTGTTTTATTTGTTTTTTTCTTTCTCTCTCTCTCTTTCTCTCTTTTTGCTGAATGATTTACACAAATTTTGGCATTGATGTGCCACCAGTTACAGCATTGTATAAAAAGTTCTTGGGCCTCCTACCAGGAAAACATCAATTTGATGTGACATTTCACAATCATTCTCTGATTTCGTCTTCTGGTGAAGGAGGCAACAGAAGATGAAATAAGTGAGCAAGTTTGAAACATCACATCAAATTGACATGCTCCCTCTTTAGGAGGCACAAGAACATTTTACACAATTAATACACCAGGAAAGCCTCTATTCAGTTACACTACTGTTTATGAAAATAGCAACACTGCGAAGAAGACATCATTGCAATGAAATTTATTCCACAGATTAGGCAGGGGACAAGACATAAATTATTAGAATTACAGAACTGTACATGCCTAGTGATTGAGGGAATGAAGTAATCTGTGGAGCGGAGCCACCATGTTCTGAAATCAGAGCTTCTATACATTGTGGCATGTAATCAAAGATTTTAATTTAATTTGATTTAATTGCAATGGAGCACAGGCTCCGGTGGCAATTTCCCTACAGCCTTATCTTCCCCCTATTCTGCATCCACCTATATTTGCCCTCTACAAATTTTATCTTTAAATTCTTTCAACGTCTTCGGTAGCTGTATAGGCTGTTGGAATTGCCATATGGTTTGTAGGTGCATCAACAAAGCATCAACAATGGTTTGGAGGAGTACTAGAATGAACAAGTTGCTAACCAACTATATTCCAGACATGTTCAATGGGAAACATATCATTCAAGCCTGCAGGCCATGGAAGCAGTGGTACCTGTTGTTTTTCTGAGAAGGTTTGCACGTTCCTTGTCGCTTGTGGCCCTGCATTGTCCTGCTCATGTGGAGCTGGCTGCAGAAGGGTCAATGCCTCAGGCTATAAGACCTCCCTGTTTAGATTTCTCTCAATAAGTAGTAACCAATGGTGCCAAAAGTACTTGTGGGAGTTGAACAACAGAGACTGTAATGTTGGGTGAAATTATTAGAAGCTTGTTACAAGAACATTAAATGAAATAAACAACTAAAATAATTTCAGATTAGGTGGAAATAACCTTCTGTGTTATTTATGTTTTCAGTTGCTACTGAAATGATTTTAATGAAAGATGGGTGGCTCAAATTGGTGTGTGTACTGTTACATAACTTCAAAATAAAAATAATTGCTTATTTTACTCTCAACTTACAAACTGTATTAGAAATCTTTGTATTTAGTTTTTGTTGTTTAAATATGGGACTTACAAGATTACGTATTTAAGGTGACTAGGTAATTTTGTGCACAAGATTGACCCAGTAACAAAAACGACTTAGATTTCCCTTTCTGACAATCAGAAGTACAAAATGTGCTGCAAGAAGAGCAGGTCACAGAAAAATGCAAGTGGTTGCATGATATTAAATTGAACTTTGAATCGAGGATGGCAAACATAGGAATACAAATCAAAAATGTATGTAAAGAAGCTGTGATAGAAGAATGCATATCTGGAAATTCTGAAGTGTGAAGGAATGTAGAAAAGAGGTCATGGGAAAACATCTAAATTTAAGGAAAAATTGCTGTAATAGAAAAATGTAATGAGAAACGATGTGAACCGGAAATAATTTTTCAGAGCTCTGCATGTGTGAACATGTGGCACGAATCTGAGGGCATTTCTTGTTGAGTTAGATGAATACTTTAAAGTCAGATATGTGCACATGCATTGAAGTTTGCAGTGTGGTAACAATATTTTGATTTCAGCTGTGATATCACAATTTCTCCAATGAATTAGTTCAAAATTGAATCCCCCTTTATTAAAACATGGTAGCAATTGTCAGAAATATTAGTGCACTTGGATCAAATTGAAATGTACAAAGAGCGTTGCCACGATCAAGGATTTTTGCACCAGATGGATCAGAACTTTCGCTTTTGGCAAATGAAAACTCCAAAGCACCAGTGAAGTTTCGGGACAATGGAACAAACTATCCCGGGTGGCAGAATGCGAACTACTGCTCTCATAATGAGAACATTCAACTGCGTGTGCCTGATTCTAAACAATTACATACCTAATAATGAAGATATAATGTATTTAAGTAGATAAAGTGTACAGTTTAAAAATTAATTATAGCATGTTATGTTGACATTATAGAGAATAAAGTTGATTCTATAGGGAATAAACATTGTAAATTCTGAAGGGAAGGCAGTGTTGATAAATTAAAATTTGCAGGGTTATCATAGTGCAAACAAAAATAATTTCAGAAGTCTAAACTGACCAGCTCACAATGAATTCAGTCACAACTCTGCTTGTTGTTGGAGAACCATGTCCACTCGGACAACGTCATGGAACATAAGGGCAAACACATGTTGATTTGAGATTAAGTTGATTTAGAGCTTGCGCCAAGACAAAACCTCAGTCTTGCATGTACAGTTCTGTTTGTTTATGAGTACTGATAGTTTGAAACTTGCCTCATCTGATTACATGATTTAATAAATAAATAACTGTGGATTGAAGGATACTGACTCAGTATAATGTAATAAAATTGTGTAAACCTATCTTGATGATTTTTCAACATTACACGTAATATATCATGTTTACTTCTCTTCTCTTTCTGCTGACATTGTCACTAGCCTAGAAACATTCAGTTTAAACACAAATTAAATTCATATGCTATCACAGTATACTAAATGGAGAGAAAATTTACTTTCGCATTGCCCTGTATACCATATTCTCATTACAAGTATATTCGAAATTGCTGAAACGATATAGTCAGAGTCTGAATTGTATTATTACCTCTATAATATACACATCATATTATCTGGACAAATTTGTAAGCTGTCTTAACTATATACTATAATAATAATGAAACAATTTGTAATTTCGGGAAGAAGGAAGTATTTATATGTTTTTGCACATCAAACAGCTGAGAAACTCCAAAACATTATTCTATATATTTTTTTTAATGGTGATAAAAGGAGCTGGTTAGTAAACTAAAATTCTAACAAGAATATAGGAATGAACTGTGATGTACTAATGGTGACTACAAAATAGAATCAACATATAAATGGCTAGACACTCACACAGAAAAGAATTTTTTTAAATGTTAATACCTTTGTGAATATAAAAAAACATGCTGTGCACAGAATATGAGTCCAGCCACAACCATGCATGGTAGGTGAACAGTAATGCTAGGGACCTACATTTCTGGAGGAAATGTGTTCAAGTCCCTGTTCAGACATCAATATTTCAGTTTTATATGGTTTCCCAAAACCACTCCAGGTGAATGCAGACCATGGCTAAATTCCTTCCGTTGCCCTCCCAATCCTCTAATGACCTTTGATGTCTAAGAAGCATAAAGCCGTAAGAAAAAAAAATGGCTCCCATCCTATATACAACATGTTCTGCTTACACAGGTTTATTATATACAGTACAATAGTTTGACTTATCCATATAATTGCAGTGTAAGAGACTGGCTCTTTGTGGTGTGGAAAGTTGTAAATTTACACATAAACAATTGCCTAATAAAATGGATAAATACAAGAGAGAATGTAAAGTCACAGCATACATAGTACATTAATTATGTCAGCTACATTTACTCAAACTACTGGCAGTTATTTTGTAGATACCTTAGAAATAAATTATTTGTTGGAGTAGAAGGTGTTGTTAATTAAAAATTCTGATTATTTTTTCCTGAATTTAATCTTATCATCCGCTTGACATCTAACATGTTTTGGGATCTTGTTGAAGATACGAGGGTGGTCCCAAAAGTACCCGACCTAAGAATGAAGAAACAAAAATTTTGGAAAAACTGTATTTATTTTTCAACATAGTCTCTTTCAGCTCTATTAATTTATTCCAGTGATTTTCAATAGCTTCGATACCACTTTTATAAAAAGAACTGTCTTGCTCCTCGAAATAGCCAATAACTGCCAAAATCGCTTCTTCGTTGGTCGAAAATCTTTGACCACTGAGCCATTTTTTTAAGTTCGGGAACAGGAAGTAATCCGAGGGAGCTAAATCTGGCGAATAGGGTGCATGAGGTAGCAATTCGAACTTTGATTCATTAATTTTGACCATTGCAATAACGGATCTGTGAGCTGGAGCATTGTCGTGATGAAACAACACTTTCTTCTTAGCCAAATGTGGTCGTTTTATCTTGATTTCTTCGCTCAAATGTTGCAATAACTTCGAATAATAATCACCATTGATTGTTTTTCCTTTTTCAAGATAGTCAATGAATATTATCCCATGCGCATCCAAAAAACAGACGCCATGACCTTGCCTGCAGATGGAACGGTCTTGGCCTTCTTTGGAGCAGGTTCTCCCTTTTCGGTCCATTGTTTTGATTCTTCTTTTGTCTCTGGGGTGAAGTGATGGACCCATGTTTCATTCATGGTTATGAAAGAGCGCAAAAATTCAGCTTTGTTGCGGTGAAACATCGCTAAACACTCAATTGAAACATCTTCACGACACTCGAGTGTGAGCAAATGTGGTATCCATCTTGCACATAACTTTCTCATGTCCAAATTTTCAGTTAATATGCGATGTACTGCACTTTTTGAAATGCCTACTATGTCTGCTAGCTTGTGCACTTTCAGTCGAAGATCATCCAGTACCGTTTTGTGGATTTTCTTCACCATTTCTGGAGTCGTCACCTCATTTGATCGACCACTGTGATGTTCATCTTGGCAGCCCGTACAACCTCGTTTAAACTCTGCCACCCAATATTTTACTGTTGTAAACAAAGGAGAAGACTCACCCATAGTAGAATCTATCTCAGTTTTTATATCGGTTGTGCTGAGGCCTTTCAAATGAAAGTATTGTATCACATAACGATGACCAATTTTCTCCATTTTCACAAATTTACTCACATTGTTCAAGATTAATTGTTGCCAAACAAATACGAAACAACATAGCGCTTCAAACTTGAAACATGTGCTTCATAGACTATGTGCTTTGAAATAAAGGGATATTTTTCAAGCAACTACTGCCATCTCTCAGTCAGGCTGGGTACTTCTTGGACCACCCTCGTATGTATCCCTGAATATTGCACCCCTTTTTGAACAAATGATGAAAATTGTAATCCTTGTGAAGATAATTTCACTTGTAGTGCCATAATTGTGTATTTTATTATTTGTTTCAAACAGAGTATAATTTGTGACTAAAAAGGACATTAATGTGTATATATACTCGGCCACCAATGTTAAAATCACTAAATTCTTGAACAGTTTTCTGCTTGAAGTTCTACTGCGAAACCCACATATAATTCTTATTACTAACTTTTGGGCTCTAAACACTGTCTCTAAGGTAGAATTGCCCCAGAATATTATCGCATATGATATTAAAAAAATGAAAATACACAAAATATACTAGATTCCTCATACGGAGTTCACCTATAGCTGAAATTGTATTAATTGAAGTTGTAGCTGTACCTAATCGCTTTAGTAAGTCAGAGACATGCCTTCTCCAATTTAAATTATGATCAGTATGCAAACAGAAATTTCACACTCTCTACCTCTTGAATGGACTTTCCTGTATCTGGTGTAAATATGTGTAATGTACTGAATTGTATATACTGAGTTTTAACAAAGTTTAGAGATAAGAGATAAGCTGTAAATCATTTATCAGTAAGGTCAAACATAACTTGAATTAGGTTTGGTAGAGAAATATGGAGTATTTATAATTCATGTGTTTGTGTCATCTGCAAATTGGACAAATTTTTTAGTTTTTAGATGTTACATAGGTTTGATAATTTTTATATACTAGAAACAATAGAGACCCCAATATAGAACCCTGAGGTACTTCACATCCCACTCGGAAAGCAATGGATCACATGATGCTGCATTACAATGTTCAGGTGCTACTTTCTGTTGTCTATTCAGAAGGTAAGAACTAACAGTGCCAGCTGTATCATGATACAGGAAAATACTAAATGATTAATTGGGTTTCAAAACACTGTGTATTGAAAAGTAATCTAACTACAAAGATGAATGATGCAAGAAAAGATACATAAACTCAAGCACATGTGGTATCTGTATGCCAGATGGCAGCAGTAGACAAGATGGTAGAAAAGCATGATAAAAGTTTTGTTTGTTAGAATATCTGAAGTGTTCTTCAGCTACGAATGTGCACCATGCATTTGTATGAAAATACGGAAATGTTAGCTCTTGTCACCAGAGCATTTTTACAGTGGTTTTGCCAGTTTTGTAACACTGATTGTCTTTGTAGGTAGACCAGCATGGGGTGGTCATGTGTCTTAGGCGAAACCATGGAGCACGTGAGACACAAAAATCAACCATTCATGCTTTCCACACAAAACAGGGCAGAATGTTTTGTGTTGGTGGTGTTTCAGACCCCACCATGTGCAATTGGTACACCACCTGATTGTCGTATAAATGTGCTTGATGGGGATTCAAACATTTCTACTGAACTTGATCATTTTGGTTAGCACTTTTAAAGGATACTTGCATAGGTTCTCTATACAGCCACCAATCCCTCGTAATTACCCCCAGAGATAAAGGTTTATGGAGTAAAACAGTTCTTACTTAGACAAAGTTTTTATTCTTAAATTCTGTATAAGTGCTGGTACCAGAAAGATAAGGCATCGATACTATCGTCCCCTTGAATTAGATTGCAGGTTAATGTCACCCACACGCAGTGATGGAAATCTTTCAGAAAATTCCCCACAAATTTCAAAAGATTATCCTATGGCATACCAAAATAGCGTCCACTGTCCTGATCATTGATGTAAAATTTATAACAACTTGAAGTTCCACGTTTCACCACTAATAAAAATCTTCAAAGTCCCTAGCCTCCTAATTTGCTGCCCATCACGGAGCTCTTCTCGTCTCGACGGTCTGCTTGAAAAACTATTCCTGACTGCCTCTCAAGACCGCTTTTTATAGCATCGGCTTATCTATTGCTGAATTGCCATGGAACAACAGTATATTCCCGCAGGAAAACCATAATATTTGGTGAATTACGAAAGTCCTCCCTTACTGTGGAACACTAATTTTACTCAGATTTTCCAAAAATTTTAATATGTTATAGTTTAATTTATTCCCCATCTTTTCAGGCATGACAAATTTCCTCATAATTATTCTCGTTTAAGAGCTGTTAATTTCTAAAAGTCACACATGGCGATGCCATCAGATGTCGACACTAAAACTTCGTTTTTCTTACTTTAAATTTCTTGTTATTAACTGAATTTTTCCCTCTCATATAAGCCTACGTTTATCTTCCTAGCTCTTTTATCTAAAAAGTTCCAATTCTTTATTTTTTCAATATCTCTTCAGATAAATTTTAAAAGCATACAAAAACAACTTTAAAGTGATCATCAGTCTCTGCTTTCTTAGTGGAAATGAATGCAACAAAATTCATAATGACTGAAAAAACAATCTTATTTGAGTATTATGTCTTTTACAAAAATGTTTTAGAATTTATTTGAAAAGTGCTTTCTTTATAATAAAATTGAAGTATTTTATTATACACTTATATGAGATTTGCCACCTTCTAAATGGTTTTACAGGGCGTTCGCCGGAAAACGCTACCCTCCCAGTCTGTTGCCGTCGGCAACTTGCTCGGTCAGTGGAGCCAGCAGTTTCCGCCAACCGGCACCGTGAATCACCGCACTGTTTAACACCTCCGCTGCCCCAACAGTGCATTGCAGTGACCCTTACATTGTTAAGAATGGTTTCTTTGCATTGTAGATAGTTTGTGACTTCAGTCTCTTATTGATCAGTGTTGTGAATAAACGTTTCTTTGCGGTTTGGCTGGTTTGGGGCTTCATACTCTTATTAATCTGTACCGTGTTTGAGTGTGAGTATAATTATGGTACTTTACAGTTTGCAACAAAGAATATTTCTCTACGATACATTTGTGAAGAAGAAGTCGTTTAAAAAGTGTCGCAGTAAATTTCGTCGCGAATTTCCTGGCGCTTTACTGCCAGCTAAATCAACAATTCTGCGTCTGGTTAAAAAAGTAAGAGAAACGGGTTCATTTTTTAACAAAAAGAGACTGTCGGTCAACCGTATTCTCACAGAGGAGAAAATTAACGATATCGCTTTTCGACTAGAACAGTCACCCAAAAAATCATTAAGTCAGTTAGGGCAGCGTGTGTCTCGAAATATGTTCAGAAGATGTGAAATGTGCATTACACAAGAGGGTCAACACTTCCAGCATCTTTTATAAGGTAAGCTAATGAATTACGTCACATTTAAATGCTTAGCACACAAGTTTATGAAGTTTATGAAGCGTAATTATTATGAAATAGTCCGCGGCCGACGGTCGAACAATGCCGGAAACTGAGCGCTCGCTCGCCGGGAACAGTTTCTTCCTTGTAGCGCTAACAGTGGGTTGCGTTTCCCGGCGAACGCCCTGTATCAAGATAATGGACATATAACAAGGTTATGTTCCAAGATGAAAAGTGCTTTACTATTGAAAACGATTATAAAAGTTATTTGCTATATGCATAATATGTAATAGGCCTCCTGCTGAATGGTTTAGGTATGATAATAGATATATAACATGATCCCAGATGACCATTGAATTTTTTATTTTATTTTTTACCTGAATGCTTGAAGCTGTGGAAAATTATGGGGAATTGGTCGGGAACTTTGTATTCAGCAACAAGGTGGCATTTTATCTGTCTGGAAAGGTCAACTGTCACAATGTGAGAGTGTGGGGTACTGAATTGCTTTACCAAAAGTGAACATTGCAACAGTTACAGGAACAGATCCCTTCTGTTGTGATGGAAATTAATAGATACATGCCATCAAATGTATGGACAGAATCGGTTTACTTTTTTGGACATGTCCCAGGTGATTAAGGGCACACAAATTGAACATCTTAGAGCATGTACCAGTACCAGAAACTTGGTGAGTTTATTTATGTTTTCATGTATCACTTGACTTTGTGGATCATATACTTTTCAATACACAGCATTTTGAAACCCAATGAATCATTCATGCTAACCCTGTATTTTAATTTTTGTATCAGACTTTCATGATAATTCAGTCAAATACCGTAAAAAAGTTATAGAAAGGCATTAATTTATCATTTATTCCTTCTGAAGTATTGTGAGTGAATGCAGATATAGTTTGTTCTATTGAATAGCCCTTTTGAAAACCAAACTGTAATTTAGTTAGAATATTTTTATTTTTAAGGTATGGGTAAGTTCTGTTGTAGATTGCTTTCTCAAAAACTTTGGAGAAGGCTGTTAGTAATGAAACAGGATGGTGATTTGATACAACTGACTTATCTCTCTTTGTATAGAGTGGTTTGTCTACAGCATATTTAAGCTTTTATGGAAAGATACCCTCCAGTAAAGATATATTAAACATATAACTTATTATATTAGTTAATTTACTATATCACAGTTTAATTAATCTGCTGGAAATCCCATTATAACCAGTCAACTATTTGGTATTATAAGACATGATAACTTTTCTTATTTCTTCTGGAGTAGCTAAATTAACAGATATAGGGTCAATTTTTTCTTGGAAGCCTGTATTGACGAAATCCATACCCCGTCACTGAGCTGGAAATTTATGGAAATAGATTAAAAAATAGTTTATTAAATATATCAGCAATTAAAAAATTAGATTATACTGATTTTTTTGATATAAATTTAATTACTGGTCTGATTATTTTTCTTGGTCCCTTTTTTACAATTTCCCATAGTGTCTTATATATTTATATGTGTGTCTTCATCTGTTTAGCTGTTGAGCCCATCCTGCCACAATCTTTATTAAGTGTAGGTTTGTTCATGTATCCTTATTTCCAATATTCTTTTGTTTTATCACTTGTATGATGAAGTCAGATTTTTACCATTTTCAGATGTTGAAATACCTAATCCTAGCTGGTGCAGATGTACAGGCAAAAGACAAGCGTGGCTGGACCATCCTGCACCAGTTGTCTGAATCCTACTATGATGATGGAATTGAATTCATCCTCAAAGAGAGCAATGCATATGTAGATGAGAGAGATTCTGATGGCTTGACAGCACTCATGATAGCTGCACACAATCACAACTACTATTCCTATTCAAAGGTCAGAAAATTGTTGGAAAGGGGAGCTTGTCTAAGTATTCGTGACAACTGTGGCTTGACGGCACTTCACCATGCGATTGATGCATCCATGTTATGTGTGAGTCTTAATGTCTCTAAAGCTCTTGTACTAATTTGTCTGCACCTGTAAAAACAGGTATGGGATTCCATAATGTATTATATCATCTATTATAAGTCATCAGAACTTATGAAACTACAGATTTTTAGCAACAGTGTTGTAAAAGTTTTTATAGCAGATAGGAAGAAAATTAAAATGTATAAGAGCTGATTTTTTTACTTTTTCAAAGCAGAGCGGTGTTTGATTCATGTAAAAGCGATATCTTCACCTCTAATTTACCAATGCAGTAAATATAGAATAATGGCTATGTGTGCTTTTAAAGTGATGCAAGACCCTTATTTTTAGCCCATAACTGATCTTGCTAAAAAACTAATTCAAAATATTAAGCTTTCTGCAAACAATGCAATAATTTATATAAAAAATATGTATAACTATGTAAGGTTTGCCCCTACACTGGGGTTGGAATGTAGGCTGAACACCTCAACTAAACTCCACTTGTACATAGACTTATCAGAATTACAATTGTTCAAACTATTAACCATAGTGAGCCTTGGATATATCCAACCGCAAAGTAATATTGGTCGCCACAATCCTAGTTAACCTTAGGATAGAAAGCTAATGTTGTAAAAATGAAAAACTGCACTGTCTAAATAATAAAATTACTATATTCTTAAAAGTTCACTAAAATTCACATGTTAAAGTTGGCATAGGCAATCAGAATATTCTTCACATGAAAATTGCAAGTTATGAAGCCAGGACAGACCGAACAAACCCCAAGTAGAAAATTTAAAGTTTCATCATGAATATTCACAAACGCGCCACCGTTCAAATACTGTGATGACTGCTCTGCCATGCTTCCAGTCCTACTTCCTGTTTCTTCTACCCATCCATCCTATCCCTTCAATGACTCCCCATCATCAGCTGCTTGTGGCTGGCCCGCCCCGTCTTAAGTAGACTAGCATTTTCACCGCCCACGTCAAAAATGGTTAAATGAATATATTTTAACTGAGAGCCCTTGAAAATTCACAGTGTATAGAGGGACTCCTCAGGATTGTTTCTTGTTGTTGGGACTATGGCTCTAAAGTTTCTCAAATCACTGTAAAAGTTTAATTGTGTTAGAGTTGTTTTGACTAGTTTCTCTTCTTCCGGTAGATTGTACGACCTATGTAGCGATTTTTAGAATATCTTATTTAAACCCTTACCCGAGTATTCTCTCTTTTCTGCAATCTCCGTGGAGCTATTTATTTTTTTCGATACGTTGAGTACTTTAAAAGTTATCGGCCTTCAAAAATCTGGCGAGTGATGCAACCGGTCGCTATGCGAAACTATTATTTTATTATTTACTGTTTATTTCAAAAGAGTGTTAGCTTCTTAATTTTTTTTCAATTTTCTTATGTATTAAAAAAGTAGTTTTATTTACTGAAATGGCTTTAGTTATTCACAATTATGATTTGAAAGTGGACACATTTTCATACTGCAGTGTTACTTTAAAACTGATTATAATGTTTATTAAACAACTTGTAACCATTTAAAACTTTAAATATGTTTTACAGAATATTATTTAGTTACATAAAAACTATGTTTTGATTTTAGAAATTACTTAACAGTGTTGTAATGTTTTATTGAAAATATGTATGTGTGTCATCATTTAAAAAATCCAGTATTTACTTTATTTTACGTGTGTAAACTGTTATTCATGAGTTATTTCCTGCAAAGCTTGGTTTATCCATCCCGATTATAATTATTACTACTATTTATCACATCGAAAAGTGTGTCGAAATCGTGTTAATGTGTTGTAACCAGATTGGATGGACACTTTACAATTACTCCTATTCTGGTAAGTTTATGACTCCTATCTTTTTATTGAAAGTGTATTTAGGGTTTCTATTACATGTTAGCATGCTTTCATGGCTTTTAAACTTCGTCAATTAAGCTATGGGCCATAGTACTGTGTAGTTACATTAAGCCTATTTTCAATTGTTTTTTGTCGGATTACTGAAGTTATAAAACAAAAGTAAGGTAGCTTACAACTAGTTGTAAATTTTGCTCATGTAATTGATGTAGTTTCAATGTGGTCCCTGTGATTGCTGTCTAACCTAACTAGTCACACTATTGGGCATAGGACCAGTGACATAGCCAGGTCAACAAGGGCACTGGAGCAAAAAAAGAAAAAGAAAAAAAAAATTATTTTGGGCCCTCAGGCAAGATGGGTGACTTGCCCTGAAGGCCTGTGCTGCTTGGGGGCTGCACTCATGGGGCCCCAGTTCACTGCAGCACCTAGCCCTATGGTAGCTACAACTCTGTACAGGACATCTAGCTTTTATTTGGTATCTCAACCACAGAGAGCCCTGCCAAACATCGAATGGACAAAACAAGCCTTTGCCAGAGATCAATGTCAGGTTAATGTGCCCTCAGAAATTCCAACCGAGACTGGGATTTGAAGTAGAGATGTACCAGCGTGCAGCCAGGTAACTTAACCAAAAAAAAGAATGGTATCAATTGATTATGAACCATTTCAGTTACATCTGCATAATATTGCTAGGATGTGAGTATATTGAAAACAATAAGTAGTATGAAGTAGTACAGATTATCAATCAAAGTAAAGCCAAACATTGTTCGATCCTATAAAAATTGTTAACTAGAGATATCTGACTATTGATTTCCAGGGTGATGTTATTTAAAATGCATAAATAAATTCAGTAGTAATAAATTTTACAGTAAATTCAATTTTATGATTAGTGTTTTGAAAGAAATTTGGAAGTATGATCAAAGAAATGAAAATAAGTCTATTAGGTTTAATGCTGATGTTGTCAGTTGGCATAAGAAGTAGTTGGAAGAAGATGAATGGATCTAAAGAACTGTAACATGTCTTATTCATAACATTTTATGCCCAAATGGAAGTATATGTTGACTTTGTTAGTATGGAATTATCTAAAAGAAAAATGAAAGTAATTTCCATGAAATTTATTGAAAACTGTATTGTGGACTGTAGTGATAGTCTGCTTTTACCAAGGTATGTAAAACGAAACTTCAGCATAAGCTCTTTCACAATTAATAATAATAATGCAAGCCAAATAATGCAGCAAAGTAGAGCAAATGAATTTTTTTCCTTGAGAAATTCAGTAGATTTAAGTGCAGTGACACAGGTTAATAAGTTTTAAGTATTTGCGACAATATTTGCTTTGTTCAGTTCACCTTATTTTACTGATGGTGGTGAACAATATTCCAAACAACTACTGTTGCTGCTCTCCACATGCATATAGAAGAACTTTGACTGCGAAATGTACGTGTGGTACCGGACCGCTAGACAATAAAGCTAACACACAGGTTCAAAGATTAATCATGGCCGCCATTTCTTAAGGGAAATTATTGATAGAAATTCATGATATAAATTTGTCTCTAAAGGATGACAGGCCAAAAGGCTGCCCGGGGGCTGCAACACCTTCACCTGAACTATGAACAATTAAGTTCGTGACCATGTATAGCCCTCTGGTACCTATGATATTAATTAACCTGGTCGCCACACACTCGTATTAATAAACCCCAAATGCGAAGGGTAAATAAGTTAAAGTCATTTAACACAGTTTGAGAATAGCCACAGTACTTATATTCTTGATAAAAAATCACTCGTACATTGTCGGTACCAGAATTTTGAATAAAGCATCGAACAATAGTTTCTTTGAAGATTGCAGATAAAGTACAATTCTACGAGAAGACAAAAAGTCACGAAGTTCCCCTAACTTTAGTGAGTACTACGGCATGTTAAAATTTGCCTAAACCGCTACCCTAATCTGCGCCACTAACTAGCGCGAAGTTGCGCGATCACTTTCCGGCGTAAGAATGAGACAACGTGTGCTTACCGCACGAATTATTATAGTCCTGCGCGTGCCTATGACCTTGGCAAATCTTTCTTTAATTAATATCTTCAAAAGTATATGATAGTTTAATTTGAGATTTTTACAGGAACTTTCTATAATCCTATTCTATCTATTTTAATTTAATTTACCATTCCAAAAGGTTTCTATCGTCTTAAAACTGAATTCATCACGTGACCAATCTTGGTGGACTTTGCAGACTTTCCGGAACTTCCACCCGACAATTAGCAATAATCTATTTTGAAAACCTTGATTACCAGACAAATACTAAAACTTTTTATGGAAACCAATATATGTACGAAATCGTCTCAATTAGGGTTATCTACTGATGTAATTTTTAAATTAATATCACTTTTAATAAAAAGCTTATTATTTTCTCTTAATTAAAATCGCTAATTAGACTTTACCAAAGTATTTAATTTTACTGCCAAACTATCGGGGTCAGTGCTGACTACAGCTGGTGACAATAGTTCAGCTGTAGCTTTACTCAATTTAAAGATATTTCGAATCTTAGTTTTCTACTTTTCCGATCGCGTGTTTCAAAACATGAACAAACGGGAATATCTCTTAAACTAAACGTTTCCCGATATGATAAATACACTTTAAAATTATTTTCATGGTGAATTGTCCCTGTGGGAAAGATTACAGGAAAATTCCTTAAAGTTGACAACTACTCTTCTCGAAACTTTTAAGTCGAACATCGGCAACTTTACAATTGATCTATAGAATATTTTACTGCCATGGGTAGTTAGTGGGAGTGCTTTTGTGAACAAAAACGTACTTTACAAGGAGCCTGTCACCAACTAGGTTGATAGTTTCAGAAACAGGTTTGTTTGTCATATGGCTAAGCAACTAATACAATACATGTAAATATATATATTTACAAGAACGTTGGTAGTGTTCACAAATTGATGACCAGTTCTTCCAGCCATTCTATGAAGGAACTTGTTGCTCTGAAAACATCTACAAATGGTCCAACATACTTTCTTATAGGGCATTCTCTGATGATATGCTCCACACTCTGGGAATGAGCTCCGCAGTCACAAGCAGGAGAATCCTGAAGACCCCACTTATACATCATGGTGCTACATTTCGTATTCTTAGGTGACTTAGTTTGACCCACTGGTCTGTATTTAGGTGGAATTCCGGAAGTTCAGCTGTGGGATCTTTAATATCTAGATGTTTCACAGTTCCAGCTTTGTCACCATTTTTCCTTGACATCAAAGTCAAATACATCTTGCCATATTGGATTTATGGATTTTAGATGCGTGGGGGGTAAGTCATTTAGGACCTCATGGATTGGCAGATCCTGTGGATGGTCAGGATTGTGTAGTTTAATCCACTCATGTGCTGTTTCTTTCTGGCGTCTTACCTCTGGAGGTGGTATTTTGCTGATTAGGTATAAATAGGGGACTGAGGTGGATTTTATGGTGTCAGTTATTACTCTCATACACTCATTCAGATGGACGTCAGTTTTTCTAGTGTGAGCAGTACATTGCCACACTAGAGCACAGTACACAGTGACAGGGTAAACCATGGTGAGAGCGGTTGTTCGTATTTTGTCTGCATCAGCTCCCCACAAAGTACCAGCTAGCTTCTTCTTGATGTTGTTACGTGTTCTAAGTCAGAAACAGTTTATTTAACATCACAAAGTTTTCCATACTGGTACCAGTCATGTATTACAATTACCATTTAACAGTGTAGCTCACTCCTGAAGCTTGCAGGTTTTCAATTAGGAATATTTACTTTACTCGACACAAATTTGTTGTAACCCACATGATTCCACTCAGTCAACCAGTTTTAAAGTCACTTTGTTTAGTATTTTAACACAATGTGGACTTGTTTAAGATAGACATGGCATACCTAGTACTTCATGTGGCTTCCACACAGACTTTACCACATACTCTAAGGTACTTCTACACTGATCGACACCTTGAATAATACTGACCAAATGGCAATACGGCCGACCGTCTCTCTGGTTTCCCAGTGAATCATAACCTCTCCACTGTCACATGGTACTATCTAGCCAATCGTGGATTTCTTCCCCACTTGAAACAGCAAAGATACTTTTCTAAACAAATCTTAACTGTCTTTACTTCATCTCTTGAATGTCACCGATTTATATTGTTCCATCTTACAAGCTTGCACTCACTCTGCTACCCCATCACCTGTACCAAAATAGTGTGTTACATCTCTCCTATTTATTTGGAGTCTTAACACGTGTGTTATATATACTAGTGTAGGTGAAGATGCTGTGACTGAGCAAACTGGACAGTGTGTTGTATTTTAAATATGCTAATAAATCATTCTAATAAATGTGATCTTATGTACATCCTAATGTTTTACTTCATTTCTTTATTGCAGTAATAAAATATTAATTGATATGTGCATGTTACATCTTTTATCCATGAAACATAGGTCAAAACCTCCCTAATAGTGTTATTAAAAGATTAAAAATTTACTTGTTGCTTGAGTAACATGAAAGATATGGCTGGGAGACTTGGCTAACATTTAAGAACAGAAAATTCTGCACATACCTTTAAACTATGCATCAGCACATAAAAACAAACAGATTGTAGCAGTATTTTTTTTTTTACACCTGTAGCAATAGAAATGGATTTAATTTGCAACCATGAATAACAAAATTTAAATCCATTAGGATCTTAACAGGAATTGTGATTTATTAAACCTAATTAGTATGGAAAAGAAGGTGAAATATACGCATCACTTAATAGTTAAATGACTGAGGACAGCTGAAGAAAAAAAAAACTACTAACACACTATTTTGGACTATGCACTTACTCATGGAAATATAAACAATTGGCTGAGTTCACACAGGCAATCACAGTGGGCTTAACCAAATGTTCCTATTTTCATGAGTAAGGGCATAGTATGAAATATTTTATTTTTTTGTCAAGTGTTGTCACCCTCCTTTCAACCTTGATCAATGATAGATCTGCTTGATCTTTGCTTTCCAAAGTAATATTCCCTCATGACATTTTTTCCCGTTCCATTTTTGCTGTGTACAAGTGCTAGTAACCAACACCAGAAGTGCCTAAAAATTTCTGATTAACCAATTAAAATGAAAGTTATATATATATATATTGCTTTTATCATTCACAATTCATGTCAAATTAAATGTAAATACTTTTCTCTTAGTCAGAGCTGGCAGATAATCTGGGTATAGTTGGTAACAGTACTCACCCTGGACACTCTGTCTAGGTAAAACACCCACCTGGAATTTGTGAGTGACTGAGTGTAAAATGTGAATAGGGAGAAAGAGAGAGCAGGCCAGCTGAATATTAACTTACACATAATAGACTCCTCATCTCATTATAACCATGATCCAGTTAGAGAGAGACAGAATTTTGTCATTTTTTCTACAGTCAGTAAGGCATGGCCTATTGTGTATGTCTATGATATAAACACATGCACTCATTGTATGAGCATGCATTGTGCGTATGTGATTATGCTGCGGCCACTTCGAGGCTCAACTCACAATGTGGAATCTATTTAATCCTCTGTTAGTGAGAGTTAGTGTAACGGGCCTTTCTCTCACTTTCACAGATTTAAATAGGTTCCACGTAGCATGTTTAAGCCTCCATCTGACCTCAGTCTAAGTGTATTTCAAAGGTGTTTCAGCTGAATGTCTAAGCATATATCGAAGGTATTTCAGCTGAATCTAGGGGTATTTTTGAAAAAAAAAGTTCAGATGGATAAATTTATTGTGAGGCTAAAAAGGAGAAATAAATTGGCCATAGATGAAGTTAAGCCGGGTTTACACGACCGGACCAGACCTGATCTGATAAAACGGGTGCTCCACCCCTCCGACCTGAGAATACGTCACGTGTAAAGGCGGCACCGGACCACATGTGGGCGGGGCGACGTGATCGGGTCAAACATACTCCCGATATCGAGTCCCCCCACCTTTCCACAATTACAACTGCACATGACCCACGCTCCAAGTCACCCCCTCCACCTCATTGTTATTCTTTGTCACGGGCTTATTTGTTTAATGTGTTGTGGTGTTTGTTCATTTCACTTGATTATTCTATTCAGCTATGGAAAAGGAAATAGATAACTGAGAAAAAGAATGTATTTCCAACATGCTTGAGGTTCTCAAATCTTTATTTATGGGACCCAAACAACGAACTGTATTTTAATAAAGATCTTAGTAGGCAGCAAGGGCATGGCCGGCATTACACTGTAAAAGATTTTTGTCCAAGATCTTTTATAAAATATTTTATCATATTTCTTTTATCAAAGATATTTTATGATATTTTTCCAGTCCCATTACACTATATAAAATTTTTCGTCATAGTTCTCTGAAATGAATGAAGTAAACCTGAAAGCTTTTGCAGACGCAGTTTGTGCAACTGTCACAATATGCATTTTATTGAAAATAAATGAGAGAAGTAAACATATTTAGGTTAGACCGTGGATTACAAGACTTGATATGATAGGAGTTCATCAAAGTTTAGTGAAAGAGCTGCAATGTGAGGACATGGCAAATTATAAAAGTTATGGTCGATGCTGAAGAATAGGTCCAATAAATTCTTACCAAAACATTTTCATAAATTTCTACATCAGAATTATTTCCCTATGTATACTATTGGGTGTTTATTATTACGGTGTATGAGCCATGGGTTTTACTTGATTGCTAGTGGTGGATCTACACCATTCTGAAATATAGCACACGCACTGGTCTGCGCATTCCGTCTGTTATTACTGTATTCCAGAAACCTGCCAAATACTAGTTTCTTAACACATTAATTTTCTTTTTTTCGTCTTTTACAGTACAGCCTTCTATCATAGCACTAATTAATTTTGTGTAAGTATTCACCTTTTTATTCCTAATCATATAGCCTAAATGTCTCTGACTTTACAACATTTCCTTCTGTTAATACTCAAGACAGGAGGAGGATGAGGAGGACATGGGGGTGTACAGGTCGTATACTGACGATGAGGCATGGAAAGATATTGCAGTAGGTATGAAAAGTAGTTCATGGAAGGGAAAAGATGACCATGACCACAAGCTGGCACTCGATTTCAGGCACAAGGGTGTGGCAAGATTATATTTTTTAGCTAAGGGTGTCAGGGATTGGAATGAGTTACCAAGGGGAATGATGAATAACTTACAGAAAATGTTAAAAGAATTTAAAGTTAAAATTTGTAGAGGGCAAATGTAGGTGGGTGCAGGATAAGGGGAAGTTAGGTGTGTAGGGAAATTGCCACCGGAGCGTGTGCTCCATTGCAATTAAATTAAAAATGAAGACTCTGGTAACGTCCCCTGCGCCATTTTCTTTTTTTACGTTTGCAGGGTGCTGAAACCTTTTATAAAATGTAATGCCAACGTCTTACAATTTATAAAAGCAATTTTATAAAAGAAATCTTTTATAAAATATGTCCCATTACACTGTAAAATATTTTATAAAATATCTTTTATCAAAGATCTTTTACAGTGTAATGCCGGCCTATGAAACTCTTCTATAGATGTACAGAAACATTAGGCCATCTGCAACCTTAAAAGATCTTAAAAAAAGTTAGAAAACATGAGGAATTGAACATGAGAATCTGAAAATCTGGGCATGACAATATGCACACCAAACAATCTGTGAGAGCTGACATAGACAGTTTTGGAAGAAAAAACAGACCGGTGACCTCGTAACGGATAACTGGTCGTGTAACGATCGACCAAGGGAAAATCTAGTAGAGTGGTGGTGAAACCCTTTATCGGGTGCCCGTTTTATTGGGCCTGTTTTTTCAGATCCGGTCCGGTCGTCTAAACCCGGCTTTAGTATGCCGCAGAATGAGAAGAGAAATGTTACAATGTCCTTGGACGCAGGATCCAGTAAGAGATGGCTGTAAGTAATAATAGTGAA
Source organism: Vandiemenella viatica (assembly GCA_031002005.1). Lineage (NCBI taxonomy): Eukaryota > Metazoa > Arthropoda > Insecta > Orthoptera > Morabidae > Vandiemenella > Vandiemenella viatica. The sequence continues at coordinate 45,445,630 of CM061918.1, read as the reverse complement.
TTTTTGCACACAGTTAAAATAAAATATATAACTGCATAAATTATATGATAAAATAATTAAATTATTTTGTGGTTTCCATTATGAATTTGTTTGCAAGATTATTACTATTATTATTATATTTCTTCTTGGGTAAGATAATGAAATAACATTTTCTGGGTAATTCTCTTTGTCTGACTTTCCTCCTGGGCCTAACATGATCTACCAGCCTTCTCTTAGTTCATTTATTAAAACAAAACTTGAAAGCAAAAAGGGAAAAATAAATAATATTAAATAGAAACATGCGAAAACAATCAAGCTGCCACAGTCACATAAACCAGACAAATTGATATTTCATCGATAATAATGTACACACAATACTTAGATTTTGCACAGTTTACACACTATTTGTTTTATTCAGATCTTGAAATGTTAATAACAGCTCTCCAAATTTTATCTTTAAATTCTTTCAAAGTTTTCAGTAAATTATTCAACATTTCTCTTGGTAACTCATTCCAATCCCTGACCCCCTTACCTAAAAAGAAAATCTTCCCATACCCTTGTGCCTAAAAACGAGTGCCAGCTTGTGGTCATGGTCATCTTTTCCCTCCGTTTGGCTGAACAATGCTCATACACAAAAAAAGACCATCATGACCAAGCAGACTTTGTGCTCAATTCTGCACATTACCAAGTCTACTGCAACCCACTGGTTTCTGGTTTAAAGACATAGTCAACCATTTTCTGTCTGTTAGAACAATTTTATGAGAAAATCCAGAAGTTATTGCAGAAAACTGTATAAAAATGCAAACAGAACAGCCAATATATGAACCTACTACTCATTGCACTTCCCTGATCCAGTTTAGTGGCACCTTAATGCCCTTAGGACATTGGCAGATTTTATTGATGTTTTTATTAATTGTACACAACCATACACTAAATAAAATAAATCTTTTGTTGTCATCATTCTCTTGACTTGCTTGATACAGTCCTTAATCTCGTCCTGTCTTAAAATTGTAAGCAGAGATTTGATTATTTTTTTTAAATGATTTAGCCAGGGTGTAATATTAAGCTAACCAGAATTAATTATCTTTTTTTAATTTGTCTGTTTGCAAGTTGTTATGAATGGGATTCATGCTAAAACTACAGATCAGATTTTTATGAGGTCTTGAGGGTAAATAGATACATTTGATTTTGATGTGATGCTGAAAAATAAATAAAGGTTTGATGTCAGTTTTCTGTTGAATGTGATTCACTCAAAAATACTGCTTAGATTTCGATATGGTTCATTTAATGTACAGTTTTTGGTCCCACAGTTAAATTAGGGTATGTTTCTGTTTGATATCAACTTGAAAAGTTATTAATTTAAGACACCGTAAATATTTGTTGAATGTGATTCATGTAAAAAATACTTATCAGATATCTATGGGGTTTTGTTTAATTTACAGCCCATGGTAATGCAGATGAAGCAGGGTATGCTTAATATTAGTGTGATGTCAGAAAAATTAAGAAATTTACCAAATTAGTATCTTCTTTTACTGTACACAACTCATGGAAATATTACTTGTTTGTAAAGTGATAGGATTTCTATTGTTGCATAGCCCTTGTGTGCTCTTGTAAAATGATAAATTTTTAGCTGTATGTTATTCGTGCTAAAACTATTGGTCAGTTTTTGACGGAGATTTGATAAATGGACAGCCCATGGTCCTATTAGTTATTAGAGTAAGTTTTATTTTGATGATTTTAATGAAATTATAATTACTGTACAGCACGTGCACCCATGAGTAGAATGTGATATGTTTATACTGATGTGATTTTGAAAATCTAATGAATTAAAATAATCAGTAGGTATTCATTTAAAAGTAAGTTAGTCTCTTGCTTGAGATGTTTATTGTGATTTCAGCTTATAAGCAGCACAATGTTATTCAGAGGAATAAAGTTATAGTTTATTATAGACACTTTTCATGAAAAAAGAAGGGTCATTGGCCTACAGGGGTTGTGAATGGTAATGTTCTTCATAATTTTCGATTAAGTAGGTGGCGTCTACCCCAATGACAATGCAAACAAAGCTGGAGGCATCTGCTAGTTAAGTAATATGACTGTAATTGATTTGTGATATTTCCTTTGTGATGTTTTCCACTGGTTGATGCTGCAGGAAATTAGAGTGATGTTGGAGTTTGGAGCAGACATAGCTTCCCTCAGCCAAAACTACCGTGATCGACTTCTCAGACTGGCTGCCTCTCATAGAAGTCTTGAGGTATACACTTTTGTTGTTTCACGGTACTTATAATTATTTAAACAATTGAAATTCTTGTTTCACAAATTTTGCCATTAAAGAATAATTAAAATAATTAGAAAGGTGGATACTTTGCTATACTATACTATAAGGTCTTAGAGCTAATATTTAGTTTCGGTTCTCTCTATTTATAAAATTGAATAATTTGTTGGTACACATTCTCTTGGTGTGGATTTTTTTAACCAATAAAGGAGATTTATGTGGTCTTACCATCTGTTGCCACAATTTCAAGTCATCACACATTCTATTTAATGCAGAATATGAACCACAGAGCCTCCTAGCATGCTTGGTAAGAACAAAACAAAACTTTGTCAGTAGTAAATTTCAGGTTAGGTTCCCATATGAAAATTTATGGGGGAGGGGGGCTTGAATTACAAATGATAGAATTTTTTAGATGAGCGCATTAAGTTTTTTTTCCCCCTATGGCCTTATGCCTCATCAACATCGAGATCATTAGAGGTGGCAAAGTACTCTTGGGGCAAGGAATTCAGGCATGTCATTTTGAAGGAACCATCCTGGCATTTGCCTGGAGTGATTTGGGGAAACCATGGAAAACCGAAGTCTGGATGGTTAGATGGGGAGTTGAACCCATGTCCTCCTGTATGTGAGGCCAGAACGTTAACCATTCACCCATCATGCTCAGAGGGTGCAGTAACTACTAATTTATTGCTTAATCACAATACTTAGACTGAAAAATTAAGTTTGTTGGCAAAAGAACAAAGTGAAAATCAAAAAAAAAAAAAAAAAAAAAACTTGTGAACACATCTTACATAAAAATCATTTTTGTTGTAATCCTTATTAAGAGTTATTATCTAAACTTTTTTATTTTATTTAGATCTGTAAGTCTACATCTACATCTAAATATATACTCTACAATTAACAAAATTGTTGGTGGCAGAGGGTGCTCAGCACCAAAGCTAATCTCTTTGTTGTACATTCCAATCCCTAATGGTATAATGGAAAAAAGAATTCATAAAAGAATCATTGCGGCACATTATTTCTCTAATCTTGTCTTTCCTGCCATTCCTGCTCAAATAGGTTGGTGGACGAAGTATTTCACTACACTCGTAAGTGAATGTTGGAAAATTACGGTTGGAAAATTAGAAGGCGAGATTCACTTTGAAGCTCATGTCTCTTGAAATATACACATTAATAAATGTCCCGTGACAATATTGATTAAACTTTTGGAAACCTATCAATTAATACCATACTTACTGATGAGGTACATGAATTGTTAAGGTAGTCAGGAATTGGATTTGCTGAGCAGTTTATTTCAAATAGTGAAAGAAGTTACAGAAAAAATTCACATAGTGGACAAGATTTTGTTTGGAAATTTTTCTTGGGAAATAATAATGATGACAGTAAAAAAAAAAAAATTACATAGATTAAAATCTTGCGAAGGGCAGTCCTTTCTCTGTAATGTTGTATATCAAGCAAAAGTTTGGTATGCTTTGTATATTTTCTTTTTGAAGTAGGACCTAGTAGATTAATGGATTATTAATATTATACTACTTTGGTCAAGTGTTAATCACAATAAATGATGCATGGAGAATAAACATCAACATATGGTAAAGACATGAGCTTATCTTATGAAACCAGTGCCGAGTATTTACTAGTAAAGTGACATTAGCATAATCCAGTCAAATAGTAATAAAATGTTGGGATAAATATATCAACACCTAAAAGATATATAAATATTAAGAACAATTCATATTAGTGTGTTGTAGGATTTTGTTAAGATACGTCAACACTGGCTGGATGTCAAAAAGTGTTTTTCTTTAGTTCCAAAGACAGCTGCTGTTGTGGAGGTATCTTCTTAGCTTATTGTTGAAATGATGATAAGTATTTTTTGTGGGATGCTTGAAAAATCAATACATTTTACTGATAATAAAATACTTATGTTTCATTGTAGATGGTGAAGCAATTAGTAGCTTATGGAGCAAGTCCAGCTACAAGGAGTTTGTTAACTGGCAAAACTGCTGTCCACCATGGAGTCCGTCAGTACTATACTGACACAGTGGAATATCTTTTGGAAAGTGGTACACCTGTGGATGATCGAGGAGTGAGAGGCGAAACAGTATTGGGATCTGCTGTCACATCACTAGAGGAATATGTTGTTGAATATCTGTTGAAGAAAGATAATTTCTCGGTTAATGAGCGCAACGAAAATGGCCAGACACCAATCATGCTGATGAAGGACGTATATAGGGATTGTAGTAATTCCATGATTGTTGATATTGTTAAACTGCTTGTAACTTCGGGAGCCAAGCTGGATGTGCTCGACGATAATGGATACAGTCCTCTACATGAGGATTATTATTTTTATGTAGGTCAAGCCTTGAAAGAACTGTGAAGATCTTTTTTGAACCCTATATAAAGACACTTGAGATCTTCTTCCCCTCTCCCCCAGGATTTATTAAACAAATTGTTACATAAAACCGAACCCTTTAATTCTTGAGAACCTGATTGTGATATGTTGTACTGGAAGTCAGGAGACTGGTTTGAATGAAGGTCTGAGTTTGTAGATGGTTATGAGTGTTCATCTCTTGTTAAAAATGTATATCAAACCAATACTAATAAACAAATAACTAAAAATAGAATTTGGCTGGGAGAAAAAAACCTGTCACTCACTTCAGATAAAGGCAAGAGGGCCAGAATGAACACAAAAACACTAACACAATTTACAAAATTTTGGTCTAAACCTTAACAAAAATAGGGGACAACATGTGGTAAGGAAATTGGATATATACTCACCGAGTCACTACGTCCCATCGCTATATTTCCTCTATTTATGACTAAGGATTAGACCAAAATGCAGTGAAGTAAGTATTGTTCATACTGGCCTTCTTGCCTTTATCTTTGGAAAGCAATGGATTTATTTTCTCTAATCTTCCTTATTTTTATTACCTCACAGCAGTTTCATTGTTACTATTATAGAAACAAATTAATAACCAGTTCTAGTAATTTGTATAAAGTTCAGCTATGAAAGAAAATTAAATTTAAGAGAATTGACTAATTATTTATGCCAAAATAATGCAAACAAGAAAGTAAGTAAAGTCAACTAATCTTAGAACTAAGTGACATTCCTTATCATCAGTTTAATGTGATGACCATAGAGCATTTATTATGTTGGTAGGTAAATTGATGGAGAGATTGATATGCAACCACATCAGAAATACATGTGAGGAACGTGAGTGGTTTTCAAGTAGGCAACATGGCTTTAGGCAAGGATATTCATGTGAATCACAGTTGGTGGGATATATGCAAGATATTTCGGATGAAATGGACCAGGGAAATCAAATTGGTGGCTTTTGACAGAGTGGGCCATAAAATGGTAGTAAATAAGGCATTATCTATTGGAGTTGATCAGAAAGTGATTTGCTGGATAGAAGAATTTTTGAAAGGTAGAAGACAGAAAGTTATGGAAGGAAATGCGGTATCAAAAGAAGTGGAAGTAAAAAATGGGAGTGCCACAGGGTAGTGTATTGGGACCATTGCTATTCATTATTCTACTGAATAATTGTGTTGATTGTTTACTATCAGAAATTAGATTGTTTGCAGATGACATAATGCTATATAAAAGTATCAAAACAGTTGAGGATTGTAAACAGTTGCAGGGTGATCTGGACAGGATATCTAGTTGGGTTGGGATGAAGATAAATGCAAAGAAGAGTCTAATAAAATTCTGAAGGTTTATTATGATCATAAGGTGGGGAAAGAATTGCTTATTGAAGACTTGAAATGTAAATATCTTGGCATTACATTTGATAACACACTTGACTGGGCAGAACACATTGGACAGGTAGTAGGAAAAGGTTTCAAAATTCTGTATTTGCTGGAGAGAGTGATGACGGGTTATACGAGAGTAGTAAAGGAATTGAGTTACAAACTTTGGTCAGACCATTGCTTGAATATGGTAGTGTAGTATGGGACCCACATTTCGACTATCAAATACAGGAGTTGGAGAAGGTGCAAAGAAGGCATGGGGGCTGGCAGGATTACTTTAAGGGGGGTGCATCTGTATCTTTTTTATACATTACATATAAAACTTATTAACTAATGATACTGAATTTATTGACAAGGTGGTGAAAAAATTTGGACAATAGCCTAGGCACCTTACTTTATAATTCAAACAGTGAATTTACTAATTAAATTTTTGTTTCTTAATCTTTGTCTGTGAATTTTCTTTCAAAATAGGGGGATACGAGTGCACCCCCTTCCTGGCGCCCATCAAAAAAGGTCTGTTAGATTTATTTCTCGAAATTAGTGCATAATGCAATCAGTAACAGATATGATAAAAAGGCTGGATTGGGATTTATTGGAAGACAAGGAGGTTGAAGAGGGTCATGGGAGTGTACAAGGCATATTTTGGTGATGAGGCGTGGAAAGATATTGGTGTAAGAATTGAAAATGAAGCCTGGAAATGAAAAGATGACCATGACCACAAGATGGCACTTGATTTCAGGCACAAGGGTGTAGGAAGATTCTGTTTCTTAGGTAAGGGTGTCAGGGTTTGGAATAAGTTACCAAAAGAAATGATGAATAATTTGCCAAAAACCTTAAAAGAATTTAAAGTTAAAATTTGAGAGGGAAAATGTAGGTGGGTGCAGTAAAGGGGGAAGATGGGTGTTTGGGGAGATTGCCACTGGAGTGTGTGCTCCATTGCAATTTAATTTAATCACACACGCAAAGGAAAGTTTGCCGTAATTTAAGATAGTGCAAGTATGTGTAAAAATTCCTGGTTAGACTGGGATTCCGATCTGGGGCCTCGAATATCAATGACCGCTACATATAAAACTATGTTCATAGGAAAAGATAGAGAAACTAAACCAATCACTTAGTCAAGTTGAAGGTAGGCTGACTGAAGATTTAAAAAGAAAATACAGATGTAAAAATCCTAATAACGTAGTTTTGTGCTTGATACCAAACAATTTAAGCACTCCAGTTGTCAGGGACTTAGCGGGTAGTGGGGGTTGGTACGTGCTTCTTCACCTGAACCAGTCTTCTTCCAAAATATTCTAAGTTATACAAAGTTCTGTTACCGTGTTGAAACCTTTATGCTAACCGTTAAAATTGACCACAGTCACCACTTACAGTTTTAAACCTACTGCAAGAAAGGTACTATTATAGAAAAGAAAGTCACATGTTGAATCACTGAATTATATTCTCAAAATTTTTCACGTAAAATATACAGTTCACAGTTAGCAAGGCAATCGGATATCAATCTTCACCAAAAATTACAGGTTGAGAATTCAGAGCAAAAAACCGCACTCCCCCACGGAAAATAAAACGAAAGTTAGAAGTTCACATGTCCAGAAACTGATAGTCCGAAATGAAGATGGTTTCAACTTTCAAAAATGGTCGCCACTAGGCGTGTCCTACATCTAGACTCGCTTCCTGCCTGACGCCATGATGTCCAAACTTCCCATGATCCACCACGCGCTAAACCACTACCAAGCCACTCCCGTTTAAACTCGCACCGCGAGAGATTACATGTTAACACTACGAGATGTTCCAGCCAAGTGCCTCAAAGATGTCCGACTCGTCTCTTTTATCAAACTGCCCTACTGGTTGAGACAATAGTCTATCTGTAAAAATAACCTGTTAACTATGTACTACCAGAAATCCACCGAATGAAGAGTGTCACGAGACAAGTGTCGTGAAATGTTTAGTTAAAGTTTTAAAGCTTCCAGACCAGTGAAAATGAATTTTTAAGTTTGTTTAATTTAAAAGCATATTTGAGTCGCGTGCTGCTGACGTCATACAATCGTCATAGGAAAAAATCTTCCCCGCTAAGCCTTAGAATCTGAAGTTAATACTATTTTTAAATCGTTCTCTGGCCTCTGCTGAGCACAACCGTGTAAAAATCTTCCAAATCGGTTAATTCTATCGGGAGTTATGAAATTCTTAAGTTTACTGTTTTTCCATCGTGAAGCAGCATATTCTGCTTTTTATTTAAAGCCGGTTGTGTCCTGAGACTAATTTTAAATTGAACCTTTATTTATTTTAAGCCCTTTAGCGAAGTTTTTCGTCTGTTAAACATGTTAGTTTATGAGTTATTAATTTCTAAAGTTTCGGTTTTTTATGTCGCCATTACCGGTTGGCTATTACTCACTTATATTTTCAATTTATTGGTTGATTATTACCGGAAATTTAGGGAATATTAACTGGCTAGTTAATTTTTACTTGGTTATATTTACTTTTAAAGCTTTGAGGTTGTTTAGATATGGTGGAATTAAATGTTGACTATCTCCCATGTGGAGATGCATTAAATTCCATATTTAGTGCTTTAAATCGGTCTGGAGCTACGAGTTATTAGTGAATTTACTATAAAACTGGTGAAATTCTAATTATGAAAGTGCTTTACAGTGTTTAATTTATTGGAGTATTAGTGCTATGGTAGTGCACACAAACCTACGTTTTCTGTTCATGGATTATTATGGATTGCTCGCATTTAGGTGAGTTTATGGCTTATATTCTCTTGGAAACTTCTTATTTATGGTTACTAAGTGCTATTTATTTACTTTTTCATATCCTGAAATTACTTAACAGACCTAAAATTGTTTATGTGAACTGTTTAGGAAAATGAGTCATCAAATTTCTTCATTACTTCTTGTGACTATTAAATGCTTGGAAACTATCAGAAACCTATTAAATCTCCTACTAAACTGTCTCAGGCATTATCCTCTTTACTTTTGGGGCTTTAAAAATGGTCAAATTCCATTGCAATGTGATATCTTCATTCTGCTTCAGACTATTATTCAATCATCCAGTTTATTTCTTTAAAAATCCCACTAAACTATATTTAACTGTGTAATTATGTTCATGGTAGGTCTAGGCCTGAATATTATTAGTATTTTATACCCTTTACTGTGTGAAAATCTCTTCAGAAATACCAAAACTGGTATATGCCAAAACTTTAGGGTTAGATTTTACCTGTATTGAAATTATTTATTTATCTCTGAAATAATGCTTAGTAATCATGATAAAAGGTTTGTTTATGCACTTTACTTTCAATTAATTGCCATTTACTTCGTTTAAATTGGATCAGAATATCCCGCCAACCAATGTTAGTATCTGTTATTGAAAGTTTACTCTTGTGTGAAATAACCTATTTCCTGCTGAAATATCATGGCTTTATGACAATTTATGGTTTATTTATGTTGGTTATGTGTCATTTATTCACTTTACTATACCAGAAGTGTTGTTAACTCGATTTAAACTGTGGTATCGTGTACTGAAGTCAACCTTAAACTTGACCGGATTCTAACGAAATATTAAAAATAGAACGAGGGATACCTTACACAGTGTTGTTGTAGGCCATTTTTCTGCAGTTGCAGTTTATCATTTAATTTAAGTACTGTTACCTGAATATAATTATTGACTGTGGATCATGATAAAAAATAAACTCCCTTCATTGAAATGGAATGGCCACCATGTGCTTCATTACTGTTGAACGATTTGTTCTAGTTTTGCGTCCAAAAGGTGTGAAAAATCTGTTTCCTTCCATTTCGAAATTTACTGATCTGAAAATTCCTTCATAATTTACAGCAGTATCTATCATCCTATAGCTTGTGGTCTTTCAGGAGTTTATTGGTTTTGTAAAGTTACTGAATGAGTAATTTTAACAAATTTGATTCTGCACCATAATTTTTTTAAGACAATCATATATTTATTTTATTTATCAATCTGGTTTAATGGATCCCTGCTGAGGAAAGACCTCCGGGATGTGAAACATGTCATGTCATACATATAATATGAGTCTTAATCATAGTAAAAGCAAGTATATATTCCAAAGACAAATAAAAAGAATAACAATAAACATTACTTTTTACAACTGAATTTTGCAAAAGTCATATTGAATACAATTAATTAATTTGTTCAAATTCTTGAATGTTGTAGAATGAGTTGCCAATAAGATAATCTCTCAGTTTTTCTTTAAATATATCTTTATTATCTGTAGACTGTTTTATACTCTTGGGAAGTTTATTAAACAGATGTATACCAGAATAATTAACTCCTCTTTGTACTAATGACAGAGATGTTTGTGTTTTGTGCAAGTTATTTCTGTTTCTTGTATTGAAATTGTGTACCTGTGAATTAGAAGTAAACAGGTTGTTTTAGGTGTTTTGTCAGTCGGGTAGTAAGGTGTAGATGGCTTGAAAATAAGAGCCGAGCATTTTGGTCGAGCTCATAACGGATGAAGCGAATCCGTTCCCATAGAAGCGCCATACCAGTCCGATGTAGAATCCTCTTAGCACCACTGCTGTTTATGTGGTGAGTTACTCTAACGAAGCGAGGCAACACACCGGTGTCCCTACAGCGCAGTAGAAAAGCCAAGGTGCTGATGAGTCTGGCCTTCTTTTTGCGCAACTTCTCAAGCTGTTTTAGGTTAAAAGATTCTATGACAAAGCACAAGAGAGAATATATATACTGAGAAGTCATTGTAAGAATATTGAGTTTTTAAAAAAGTTGTCTGGAAGAAGTTCTTTGTTGTACCCTACACAACATCGTAAGAGCTCTTTTCTGTGATATGAAAACATTTTTACTTTGTGAATAGTTTCCCCAAAAGATTATGCCATATGACATCACTGATTGAAAATATGAGGAGTACACTTGTTTCGTTAATTCTAGATCTGCTGTTAGAGAAGTGTTATTTAATTTTAACGAATTTGCCTTAAACCAATTTGCTACTTCACTAAGTACTTCACTTACATTAAGTTCTTGATTGCTGTTTGGTGTTTTTCTCACAGTCAGGTTAGTGTCATCTGCAAATAAAACACTCTTAACTTTGTCAGATAAGTTTCCAAGAAGAGGAGAGGTCCTAGGACAGAACCTTTTGGAATTCCATGTTTTATTTTCTCCCAGTCCAATGAAGCATCTTCACTTATTTTAGGATCAAAAATGGAAACTTTTTGCATTCGACTTTTCATGTATGATTTAAACCATTTACCTGTGGTTCCATAAATACCATTGTATTCAATTTTCTTCAAAAGTAATTCATGATTTACACAGTCAAATGCTTTTGCAAGATCACAAAATGTTCCTACAGGGCTCATTTTATTATTCAGTTCCTCAAATGTGTTATTTAAAAATGAATATATAGCCACTTCTATAGATGATCCTGTTTGGAACCCAAATTGTGATTTACTGAGGACATTATTTTGGGTAACATGTGTTATTACTCTACAGTACATGACTTTTCAAAAATCTTTGAGAATCCTGAAAGTAATGAAATGGGACAATAGTTATCTACACATGTTGCTTCTCCTTTTTTAAACAACGGTCTTACGACTGCATATTTTAGTCTATTTGGAAACACGCCTTGCATTAAGGATTCATTACAAATGTGGGCAAGTACACTACTGATACAATCTGAACATCTTTTCAGCAATTTGTATGAAATATTGTCATATCTGGAAGAATTTTTAGGTTTTAATTGTTTCATGTGTTTATTTATTTCTGAGACTGTTACTGGTGGCAATTGCATTTCTACAAATTTATTTGGGAAAGCAGTATGAAGAAACCTTAGGGCACTATGTGGGGAATCCTTTTCTATGCCTAATTTCTCTACAACTGAATAAAATGTTTGTTAAATATTTCACAAGCGTTCCTTACTTCACTATCAACAGATCCATTTTGTTCTATTTTCATGTCTTTAGAGTGATTTACAGATTTTACTGTTTCAGTTTTTATTATATTCCATATAGTTTTTATCTTATTAACTGAATTCTCTATTTTATCTGATATATACCTGTTCTTGGCCTTTCTTATCACTTTTCTTAGTATTTTAGAATAAAGTTTGTAATGAGCTTTCAGTATATAGTTATCAGATTCTCTTACTTTTAAGTACAGGTCCTTTTTTGTTTTACAAGATACTCTAATACCCTTTGTTATTCTTCCCTTACCTAGTTCATTGTTTGGGGTATTGACAACTTTCCTTTTTTTGAAACTTCCTTCGAAAAGTGTTAGAAATATATTGAGAAAGGAATCGAATTTTTCATTAACACCCTTTGCATGGTACACTTCTGAACATTGTTCATTATTTAAGGAATCTATGAAATGTTTTATATTGTTTTCATTAATATTTATTCTATATACCCAACTTTTCTTTGTCTGTTTAATAGTGTTTCTGGACTTGATACATCTGGGCATCATGATCTGAGATACCATTTATTACTGGAAGTATGTTGTAATTACTGTACTGGAAATATGTATAAAAAATTTATCGATTGCCATCCTGCTATTATTTTGTATTCTAGTAGGGAAATTTACAAGTGCCGTTGAGTTAAAAGACAACATCAAAGCTTCCATATCTAGTCTCTCATTGCTGTGATTGAGAAAGTCAACATTAAATTCTCCACATAAAACTATTTGTTTGTTATTTTTGAAACATAGTAGCAAGGACTCTAACTGAGATAAAAACAGGCTAAAATTTCTAGAGGGGGCCCTGTAAATTGCTATTACTATAAGCTCTTCCTTACCATATTCTAGTTTAATAACACAGCATTCAAAGTGTTGTTCTATACAATACTTACTTACATCTACACTGTTGCATTGAATATTATTTTTAACAAAACTGGCAACTCCCCCTTTCTCCATTTGACATCTACAGAAATGAGAACTTGGTTTATAATTTGGGATGGACAGCTGAGATATTCCTGTGTCAGACAAATGATGCTCAGATATGCTCAAAACATCTATATTACAATTTCTGGAATTTTTAATCTCTTCTAGGCATAAGGTAATGTCATCAGTTTTACCAAATATTCCCCTTATATTTTGATGGAGAATAGTGGTCTGAATACTTTGATTCAATGAAGTTAAATTGTTTACATTATTAGTACATACTGGTATGTCAGATGGAATGTCTAATTTCAATAAGTTTTGGTCAGGAGAGACGTTAATTTCTTTTTGACATCTTAATACATTTATTTTATTTACCCTAAAAAAGGCCGCGACTTAGCACCACTTATAACAGGAATTCCTCTTTCACTCACCTGGCATCCCCTGATCTCATCAGCAATAAGAAGCGAAAGCTTCCTTTTACCTCTGAAATACAGATGGAGTCCATGGCGAGTATAACTGTCCATACCAATGCAGGCCACATCTATCAAACCAATATGTGAATTTGCTGGCTGCCAGAGAACCCTTTCCAATGATGCATTTGTACGCCTAATGTTATGCCACATCCAGAGTTTATCATAACACTCAAGCAAACCCACATATCCCACATTCGTCTGACGCGTGTTCCTGGAAATGTGAGCAATGTCTTCCTCAACTGAATAATTGAGGTCTTTATCAATACTATTCCCTGGTCCCCCTACAATCACAATATAATCCTCCTTTGAGAAATCTTTCGCTAAGTCTTCCACATTTGCTACAACACTTCCAAGATCTGCATTTGGTTAGAAAATATTGCAGACTTCATAATCTTGCCCCAAGTCAGACTGAACCATCTCACTGATTCCCCTCCCATGACTGCTTCCAAGTTGAAGTATCCTAAGTTTAGACTCTCCCTGAAAAGTTCTCTCTATTACTTTACATGTTCCCATACAATACAGTCCAACTTGACGGTCCTCAGAGTCAACATCTAGATCCTCCAATGGCCGAAACACATTGGATGTCTCCAGCTGGAAACCATCAGACAGACAGCGTCTCCTATATCTCCTGCCAGAGCTGACTTCCCTCCACTCTTTGTTCTGCCTAAGCCTAAGAACTGACTTTTCTGCCTTCAGGGCCTTTAAATCCCTCTCCGCAGATGCCAGCTTTTATTCAACTGCTATTGATAATATAGGTATTTAGAGTTACCCCATATTCAAAATTTGTTCAAGTTTATGATGTATGCACTCAGTATAATGTGCCAGTGTATTGTGATACTGTTAATTATGTTATGATTAATTATTATGATTAATGGCTTTAGGTAAGGATATCTCAGTTGGTGGTATATATGCAAGATATTTCATATAAAATGGACAAGGAAGGCCAAATTTATGGCACTAGATCTGTCAAAGGCTTTTGACAGAGTAAGTCACAAAATGATAGTAAATAATGTAAAAACAATTGAAGTGGATGAGAAAGTGATTTGTTGGGTAGAAGAATTTTTAAAAGGTAGAAAACAGAAAGTTAGGGTATGAAATGCGGTACCAAAGGAAGTAGAAGTAAAAAATGGGAATGCCACAGGGTAGCGTATTGGGACCATTGCTATTCGTTATTCTAATGAATAATTGTGTTGATTGTTTACTATCTGAAATTAGATTGTTTGCAGATGACATAATGCTGTATAAAAGGATCAAAACGATAGAGGACTATAAACAGTTGCAGGGTGATCTGGACAGGATATCCAGTAGGGTTGGTAAACATGGGACGAAGATAAATGCAAAGAAGAGTCAGCTAATTAGATACACAAATAGAAAAGAAAAGGTTAATTATGAATATAAGGTGGGGAAAGAATTGCTTGCTGAAGACTTGAAATGTAAATATCTTGGCATTACATTTAATAGCAAGCGTAACTGGGCATTACACATAGGACAGGTGGTAGGAAAAGTTGTTGTTTGTTTTTGTTATTGCGGATTTAGGGCGTGCCAACGACGGGTTATTAGTGCCCTAACAAATGCCTAGTGTGACACTGTGCCATAAAATTCGATAACCATCTGTGTGGCTGACTGTAAAAGGGTCGGCCACACAGGCAGCACAATAAAATAAAGTAGACTAAAATTTCGTCTGCATGGCCAACTGTAAAGAGGTCGGCCACACAGACTGCAGGGCAAAATTTAAAACTGATGCAATGGCAGTAAAATGGCCATAAATGATAAAAAAAACCCCACATATATTAACTGGTTGGATGTAAAAGGTCCGATCAGAATAAATGGATAAACTAACTGGCTGGCTGTAGAAGTTCCAGCCAGATATAAAATGTCAAACATAAAAACGAACACACTTATGCATATAAAATAAGGACGGTTCTTGAATTGATTGCCGTAGAGGGCCATCAATTCAATCTAAAACCTAGGCCGATCTCCCTAAAATTTTTGGGACAAGACCGGCCAAGCTACAAAACTTTAAAACCTTGGCCACATTGTCACTGTAATTTTTTAAAACAAGGGACACATCGTTGGCTAAGCCAACGTCTGCCCTTAAGTCTAAAAATAAAATACAATCACTTAAAATGTAGCATACAGTCAGAGGTACGCCACAAGCATCACATTCCGGTGGGTCCTCCCGGCGGAGAAGAAAGCTGTGCGTCAGAGGACAGTGCCCTATATGGAGGCGAGTAAGGAGAACCTCATCCCTCCTCACCTGCTGGAAGGAGCTGCTCCACGGCTGAACGGTCGGTTTGACCAGCCGGAGCTTATTATGCTCAACTTCCAGCCACTGACTCTACCAAACATCAAAAACAAATCTCTTCACCGCCAAGGCAAGGTCTGACTTTGGGACCAGAGCAAAGTCAATTACGACCTTGTCGCAGGCCAACTTGGCAGCTACATCAGCTGCCTTGTTCCCCTGATTCCCACATGACCGGGTTCCCAGCAGAATATGACCTCCTTCCCATGGGATTGGAGGGAAAGGAGGGCGTCCTGGATGTCCTGGACTAGCCGGTCTACTGGGTACATGTTTGCTAATGCCTGAATAGAGCTGAGGGAATCACAGCATATTATGTAATTCATATTGCGACTTAACTTCATATGCTGGAGCGACTTTAGCAGGGCATAGCATTCGGCAGTGTAAACACTGCACCTGCTATCCAGTTTGTATTTGTAAGTCGCTCGAGGGAACACTCCATTAGCCTGCTTAGACCCATCCGTATATACCGGAGTACAATTATGATGCTGGTTTAAAATACCTCTAAAAATTCTGTCAAAGACATTATCTGCGGTACACAGCTTGTTGTGCCGTGATAATTCTAAAATCGTTCTGGGCCTCTTTAAAAGCCCAGGAGGAGATTTACTCCAACCCTGGTGATAATAAGAAGGAAGCTCGAATCCATAATGTTCTAAAATAGCCTTTGTACGGTAGCTGAACGGTTTAGTGGCTCTATGCCGGTTGGTATAGAGCCGCTCGTAGTTGGGATGCAGAACTATGTCGTACACGGGACTGCCAGGTGTTATGGCAACGTGCAGGTAGTGTCGCACCATGAGGAGTCGCCGGCGGATGGTAAGCGGTGGCTCGCCAGAGTCAGCACAAATGCTGACGATAGGGCTGGTGCTATATGCACCCGTGGCGAGCCGAATTCCAGCATGGTGGACACTATCCAGTATACGGAGATAGCTGTCCCGTGCCGAACCATATACGATACAGCGGTATTCCAACCGTGACCGTACAAAGGCTCTGTAAAATTGTAGCAGGCAGGAGCGGTCAGCGCCCCATGACCTGCCACACAGACATTTTAAAACATTTAGAGCTTTTGAGGCTCTGGCTTTCACATCTTTGAGATGTGGTAGCCAAGTTAACCTGTTGTCTAAATTGAGGCCCAGAAATCGAACTGTTTTAGTAAAATGTAAAATGGTATTCCTCAAGGTAAGTTGGGGCTCTGATAAAAGGCTTATGCTACGACTAAAAAGTACACACTGGGTTTTCTCGGCAGAGAAATGAAAACCGGTGTGCACTGACGATTCATCCAGCCTGTTCAGCGTGAGTTGCAACTGCCGCTCGGCGCTTCTCAGGCTGGACGATGCAATAAAAATTAAAAAGTCGTCCACATATAAGGAGTACCGTATGGGACTCCTTATTATGGCTCCAATGCTATTTACAGCAATGGCGAAGAGCAACACGCTTAAAACTGACCCCTGAGAAACACCGTTTTCCTGAATAAAAATATGAGACACTTCACTACCGACTCGGTACCGGAAGCAATGACCAGATAAAAGAGATTTAAAAAAAATGGGGTAGGTTACCCCTAAAACCCCATTCATGTAACTGTTTTAAAATAACATGTCGCCAGGTAGTATCGTAGGCCTTTTCAATATCGAAAAAAACACCCACAAGGTGTTGGCTGCTGATGAACGCATCCTGTATTGCCGCCTCCAGGAGGATCAGTTTGTCCAAGGTGGAACGGAACTTCCTGAATCCACACTGAAAGCAGCTCAGAATATTACGGGATTCAAGACACCAGACGAGGCAGCCATTCACCATCCTCTCCAGTGTCTTCCCCACGCAACTTGTCAGGGCAATACTACGATAACTACCTGGCAACAACTTATCCTTTCCAGGCTTTAAAATAGGAATCATTGTTGCTTCTTTCCACGAATCCGGGAAGTGTCCTCCGGTCCAGATATCGTTAAAAATATCTAGAAGGTACTCTTAAGCATCCTTATTAAGATGCCTCAGCATCTGCTACTGGATCATATCAGGTCCTGGAGCAGTGTCGTTTGCGCTGTTTAATGCTGACTCCAGCTCCCACGATGAAAAAGGGCAGTTATAGGCCTCTGTATTCGACGAATCGAAGCACAGCGGGCGCCTCTCGGCAGCGACTCTTCGTCGCTGAAACCGAGGGTCAAAGTTAGCAGACGATGTGATGGCGGCCAAATTCTCCGCCATCAGCTGCGCTATGCTTCGTTCGTCGGTAATTATACGTCCGTGATCCACTAACCCAGATACTGGTGGGCGGGAGTACCTTCCAGATATACGGCGGATAGACTCCCATACTTTCGATGAAGGTGTGGAACGATTTATAGTGCTCACAAAGTTCTGCCAAGACCTTTTCTTTGCTTTCCTTAATAACTCGACGCGTCTTAGCTCTTTCTATACGGAACACTGCTAGGTTGTCAGATGTTGGGCACATCCTAAAGCGACGCAACGACCGTCTGCAACCTTGGATGGCGGAACGACATACGCCGTTCCACCAGGGGACGGGCGTCCTACGCAGCGTTCCGGAGCTTTTCACATGGAGACGTCGGCTGCACGGTGAATCACTTCTGTGAAGTGATTCACCTTCTCCTGTATACTGCCACAGGGTTGCATTAGTACAGAACAGCAGAAGAGCTGCCAATCTGCACCACTGACGTTCCATTTACGCCAGTTATTACCTCCTCCACACTCACACTCAACGTCCATCCAAATAGGGAAGTGGTCGCTTCCATGTAGGTCGCGATTCATCTCCCACTGCACGGAGTCCGCAATTGAGGGAGAACACAAAGAAAGGTCAATGGCAGAAGACGTACCGGAAGCAGTGGTAAAATGAGTCATTTACCCTGTATTCAGGATACAAATTTCCTCCTGCTCTATCAATCTACCAACCACTGGGCCTCGGGGGCAATCGGTGGCGGAACCCCACAACGCACTGTGGGCGTTGAAATCTCCCAAAAGGAGAAAGGGCCGAGTAAGTTGTCGTATAATGCCAACCAGGTCGTCGTAGACGACGGACAAACTGGATGGCAGATAGACAGAGCATACGGTCAGTTGGATAGGACCGTGTATTTTCACCGCTACTGCTTGTAAAGTGGAGATGAGAGCAATAGGTTCGGAGTGGACTGTATTTCGGACAAACACACCACTCCACCCTTCGCTCGATCACCCTCGGTATCGTCCTTTCTATATATGTCATACACTCTTAGCACTGGCTGGTGTAGTGGTCTGAAATGTGTCTCTTGCAGACGGAGACACAAAGGATCAGACCGTGCTGGACCGATTTGGATTTCCTCTTTGTGAGCCTGAAAGCCATTGACGTTACACTGAAGTATGGGAGCCGTCCTACCTATTTAAAACCACCCGCCCCGGGTCGGGTGGGTCAGTGTCTGATGTCTGCTGAGGAACGGGACCAGGTTCTCCGTCCAATAGCATAACATCATCTACGGGGTCTGAAGACGACTTTTGTTCTAAGGCTTCGGCGTCTTGCGGATCTTTCTTCCGCCGAGGCCTTGTCCCCCTCCTCCCCACGCTAGTTGTGGAACTGGGAGGAGCAGTAGAAGGGGACTTCAAGAACATGGTGGGGTCCGTTTGTTTGAACTTCGGACCCCGAACTTTCTGCACTAACTGCCATCCGCTTCCGGCAGATGGCGTTTGCTGCTGCTATTCCGGTTGCAGATGCAGCTTTTGCTATGGGTGCTGCTTCTGCTGTTGCAGACGCACACACGGCTGCAGCTACTGGAGCGGATGGCCGTGATTTGGCTGGTGGACTTGATGAACCTGCTGCTGTAGTGGTCGGGTTAGCAGAATCGTTACTACCGACGACCGCGGTCCTTGGTGTTAGGACCTTAGTGGGCTGCACACCACACTTGCACTGGCACGAGCATGTCGTGCTCGTGCCCGTGTCAACAACGGACGTCTGTGTAGCAACGCTCTCCTTCCTTACGCCTTAAACCGTTTCTTTGCCTCGCCATAGGATATTCTTTCCTTAGTCTTCAACTCCTGTACCTTCTTTTCTTCAAGGTACACCCGACACTCCCTGCTCCAGGCTGGATGTGACCCGGAGCAGTTAATGCACACCTGTGGGAGGGTGCAATTTGCACCTGGTTCCTGCGCCGACTTTCCACATTTCCCACAAGTGACGTTGCCTTTACTGTTCGCCGTCGCATGCTCGAACCGCTGGCACTTAAAGCAGCGCATCGGGTCTGGTACATACGGGCGAACATTCAGATTTAAATATCCAGCTTTAATGGATTTTGGCAACGTCGAAGTGTCGAACGTCAGGACGAAGGTGGCAGTCTTCTCATAGATTGCCATTAACCCTTCGTTTGATCTGCCTAACCTCGACCACTTTTTCTGATCCCCACTCCTTAAGGAGTTCCTCGGACTCTACATCTATCAGGTCCCTACATGTGACCACTCCTTTGCTGGAGTTTAGAGTTTTGTGGAGTTCGCATTTTACTGCGAACTCCCCGAGCTTCTCACACTTAAGGAGTGGGACAGCCTGCTTGTAGTTAGATGTCTATAACAGCAGTGTCCCGTTCCTCAGCTTTTTTACGCTTATTAGGGTACCAGATATTCCCTCTATGCCTTTCTGTATATAGAACGGAGAGACCTTTTCAAAGGATCCCTCCGTTCTTGCCATGATAGCAAAGGCGTTGTCTATAAGACAATCCTTGCTATTACAATTGTCTTGTTCCGGAGGAGTGCTGTCAACCCTCGCCCGCTTGTTGGAACTGGGTTTATTTTTTTTTAACCTGCGACACACCCAGACCGCAGGGGTTTTGTTTTTGTTTGTGAGGAATTTTGGTCCCACGAGCAAAAACATTTTAAAAGAAAGCGCTAACACAACAGGGGTGCGCAGGTGCCCCTGAGGTCACACGTTAGCGGGTGGTTTGCCTCACCACTCATCCACCTAATCGGCACGTGTCCGAACTTGAGGTCGAGGTTTTTATTTATAGAGGTTTGTACCGTCCTCGCGATCCAGGCGATGAAGCCAAGATCCCCGTTCTCCTAGGCACACAACGTTCCACCGCCACGCCCTACGGTGGTCATTGAAGCATGATAGGAGTTTACGGTGTGGGAAACTTGCGGCGCTCACAAGTTTCCAGCTCGGGTACCGCGGATTCGCCAAACCCGTACCTGGCACTTGCGTACTAGGCCCCTGCGGGGGTGGTAGGAAAAGGATTCAAAATCCTACACTTGTTGGAGAGAGTGATGAGGGGATACACGAGTAAAGTAAAGGTATTGGGTTACCAAACTCTTGTCAAATCATTTCTCGAATATGGTAGTATAGTATGTGACCCACATTTTGAGTATCAAATACAGGAGTTGGAAAAGTTGCAAATAAGGGCTGCCAGATTTGTTTCTGGAAATTATCGCAGAATGCAGTCAGTGACATATGATAAAGCAGCTGGAATGGCATTCATTGCAAGACAGGAGGAGGATGAGGAGGGTCATGGGAGTGTACAGGGCGTATACTGACGATGAGGCATGGAAAGATATTGCAGTAGGTATGAAAAGTAGTTCATGGAGGGGAAAAGATGACCATGTCCACAAGCTGGCACTCGATTTCATGCACAAGGGTGTGGGAAGATTTTCTTTTTTAGGTAAAGGTGTCAGGGATTGGAATGAGTTACCAAGAGGAATGATGAATAACTTAACGAAAATGTTAAAAGAATTTAAAGTCAAAATATGTAGAGGGCAAATGTAGGTGGGTGCAGGATAGGGGGAAGTAGGATGTATAATGAAATGGACACCGGAGTGTGTGCTCCATTGCAATTAAATTAAATTATACGAGACCGCAGAATATGGTAAGTATGAAGCGTTTTTCATGATATCGTCCAAGTATTCTACCACCGAGTGCAGAGAGAATGTATAAAGGCAGAGTGCTTCAAGTCCCGCTACAGACGACCTGATTTGGTCAGCCTGACCGTATCAGCCATAAAATCGTGTCTCGTATCAACACGAGGCCTGATCTGCAATTTGCTTGAGACAGTCGGCTCGGACGCATGGTAATCATATCGCCGTTATGTTTTCGAAACAACAAAGAAATGTACTTGTTTTAGCTTTAACTGTTAATTAAGAAAATAAAAGATTATGGTCAAAGAATGGCTTAAGAAAAGGAATGAATTTAGTTAAGTGAAATTAGAGAACTTAACACTGATGATTCACTGTTAAATTTAGTAAAACCTCTGAACAGAGGCGGACTTAGGGAGTGGCGAGCAGGCTCTTGCGGGGTCCTCGCGCAACAACACCACTTAAAAGAAAAAAAATATTATGTATATATACATATTTAAAACTTTTATTTTTTACTTAGCTATTAGTTATAACAATAAAATAATGTTGGTTAATTCATAGTAAAGTATATACTTACTAGCTTTGAGCCCGTCAACAATGACGGTTTGAACGCAATATTCTGGCAGTTCACTTTTTTGCAGTTGGTTAATTACACAGAATTGTTATTACATAATGCTAATAGCCTTGATTTTTTAATGTTCTATATATTTCATTTGCAGTTCACATAGAGATACAGTAGTAACTTCTACTGAATTAATGACGACGGAAGTATAGAACCAATAAAATTAAAAACAAATTAGGTATCCCACAAAAACTTTTGCTATCCATATAATATTAGTTTTATTCCTGGTCCAGGCACAGTTCAGCACGATAAATATGAAACTTCTTTCACCCGCATTAATTAATACTTCAAGTAACATGGCACTTATGAAAGCAGTTTAAATGGTTTGTAAAACTGATTTTAGATCGAATTATGCTGTAACAAAATGTGTCAGTGGGGATTCTGGTCAACTTAGCCACAACCTCCACTAACATTGCATTCGAAAAACATAGCTTTTATAACCCTCATATGAATAACAACAGGTAGCACCTATGATGGTAGTCTGAATTTATTTTGGAAAAGCTTGTACGGGAAAGCGAATATCCACCATTTTTAATGATATTTTCGCGATATGAGTACCGTACTGTGTTTAGATTATCGGAGTATTTGGCTATGATTTATTTTTATAAATGAATTTTACTTTAATGATGGAAAGTATAATATCAAAAACGGATAACTCTCATCTATCTGGGTGATACAATTCGCGATTCGTAAATTTGGTGTAAACTTTCTCTGAGTTTTTAATTAACTTCATTGCTTCTTATCTGCTGCAATTCTTAGGTTATATTTTAATCTAGTTATTATAATTGATACAGATAATATAACACAAACATGGAATATTCTTCTCCTTGTATGAATTTCTGCATCTAGTTGTCGTAAATAAACAAAAAGCAACATGTAAATTTAAACAAATGTACCAATTATAACTTTGTAAGGTATTTCTAATATCTCTGCTCGCCGCTATTTGGCTGCAAGAATATCGTTGTTAAATTGCGAATTATAAATTGAAATCATTTTTAATTATATCTTTCGTGATATGAGTACCTTACTTTGGTTAGATTATCAAAGTATTTGGTTAGGATTTTATTTAAATAAACATAATTTCGAAAACGGATAACTGTTATTTATTTAACTGATACATTGCTCGATTACGTACGTTTCTCTGAGTTTTTAATAAACTTCATTGTTTCTTACCGTCAGCCAAAAAAATTCTTTGGTTATGGTTTAACCTAGTCAGTATAATTGATACAGTTAAAATAGCGTAAATATTGAATTCCCTTCTCCTTACATGAATTCCTGCGTCTAGCTGTAAATGAACGAAAAGCAAGATGATGGAAGGAATGTAATATGGTGGTTGTTGATTGGCGAGTGAAGGGTGGCACGTGGCCGTTCTCTAGCCAATAGCTATAGTAGCTATAGACGACGCATCCAGACTCCAGATAGCGTTTTATATAATAGGATAGTAATAAGTGCCTAAATAAATATTTCCCATTTAGATTTATTCAGTGTCACATTCGTATAAAAATAAGAACTTCCTCCAAGCGTTTCCTTACATATACCAGCCTGGCAACGGACCACACCACCAATTATTAACGGTGGGATATCGGCCGATTGTTGGATCACACGCGGTGTCGTTTGAAGTAACTTCAATCGAGTGAGCGCCAACAATAAGGAAAGTGTCGTTGTGGTGGTGGTGCTGACCAGTATCGGTCTAGTGTGGCCAAACCTGTATGCGTTACCAAATCGTTTGTGCGGCACATATGTTTAATTGAATCTTACGTTATTAACAGTACATATAGAAAGACTGAATTGTTAAAAAAACAGCCTAAAACAGTTTGTAAATTAGTTCTGAAATAGTTTTATGTATTCAACAACATTTGTGAAATGAGTTGGCATGATCGTGATGCCCGTAGAAAATTTGAGTCGGGTAGTACAAAAGGAGTATCAAAAGAAAACAGGTAGAAGAAATATATAAATACATAAAAAGTGACGGTCAAGAAACCTCTAAAATCCTCCATTGTTGGAAAGTGACGCATTATTGTACTCTAACAATAATCCAACTGAAATTATTCCATCAACTTCGTCATGGGTGCCGCTGCCACCTCGTAATAATAGCGAGGAAAATGAGTCAACATCATTGTCTCCCACATCGCTGCCACAGTCAGCACTATCCACCCAAGAATGCGTACCTGAGCCTATGTCTACGCCCATCACTGCTGGAATTGAAAATCTGAATCCTCAATACGACCCATGTTTGTAGCCCTTAACAACTACTGATATAGACCGAACTGAGATTGTATTAAATCCTGGTTAAAGTTGATGTTATACCCATAGATGATAATGAAAGGCGATTCAGCAAATATCATTACAGTAAAATATGAGAGTTGGAACTTAAATAGTGGCAACTATTTATTCACAACCGATACAAAAGCGTTCCACGTTTGCACCTGTTACTGTCCTTCAAAGTAGTCACCAGCGTTGTGTAGAACCCATTGCCAGCGATGTGGAAGGCGTAGTATACCGTTAGCAGAGCCTGTTCTGTCGATGGTGCGAATGGATCGGTCTACTGCCTGTCGAATCTCTGGAACAGTTCTGAAGCGAATGCCAAGAAGTGATTCCTTCATCTTCGGAATCAAATCAAAGCCACAAGGACTTAAGTCCGGGGAGTATGGTGGATGGTACAGTACTACCCAGTCCCATTGACCATACAGAGCAGACACAACTTGTGATGTATGCGCCCGCGCATTGTCATGCAAAATGATGGGTGGGTAGCGCGGAAAGTGTTGCCGGTTCTTTCGCAAAGCTGGTCGCAGGTGATGCTCAAAAAAAGAACAGTAATTCTGTGCATTGACGGTCTGCCGTGGAGGAACGTAATGTGTTAGAATAACACAATCACAGTCATACATGGGAATCACCATAACTTTCACCATACTAGGATTCTGACGCACTTTCTATTTTCGCCTCAACCCATAATGACGCCATACGTTGGATTGCCGACCTTCGTTGAAGGCTTCCAGCCAACGTGTCACTGTTCTGTATGGCAATGCCGATTCCCCGCACTCATCTTGATGACCTTGATGACACTGTCGTGCTGTACGACCTCAGGCACATTCAGTCTTGATCCAACTCCGTTGTTCCAGTTACGAAAACATAGTGACACCATTACGTTAGCCGCTCGATCACAAGTGACTGTGTTTCCCTCGATTGTGCGCACGCGGGAGACGTGGGACGGGCAAGTCCATTTGCTCGGAGGTAAGGTAGGTAACAACGTGTGTTATCAGCGACAATAGTAGATTCCATTGCATAGTGTCTCCACAGCAGTGTTACCACTATTTAAGTTCCAACCCTCGTATTAGCTAATGGTGAAATGATTGACAGGCGCTGGATGATTTTTTCACAAGCAAAGGATGCCGATTAATGCTTTCCATGTCAAATGTTTGGAACAGAAAATACAAGAATTGGATCCAGTAAAGGAGTGTGTGATTGAAAACACTTGGGTGATTACTTAAAGTCTCATGAATCTAGCCGACAGCAAAAAAGATTGTATGTTGAAATGGTTAAAGACGATTAATGAATATCGTGGCAAAAATATTCAAAATGAGCTGATACAATTAATAGCAAGTCACGTGAAGACTAAAATTGTTAACAAAATAATAAAGAATAAATATTTCTCTATTATTCTTGATTATTTGACATTTTATTGGCTTCTTAGCTTTTGGAAAAACCACACCTGAGAGTTTGACTAATCACAGAGCTAGAACAGCAGGGTATATCATTGCAAAACTGCCGAGGCCAAGGCAGCACCGGTGTTATTGGGGGGGGGGGTAAGCGGGTCAAAAGTTCCCAGGCCCCGCGACCTGATGGGGGCCCGATCACCGACAATACGGGCCCTCAGGCCATGAAGCCAAGACTACACCCATTGTCTCCTGGCCATTTTGTAGAGCTAAAAAAAAAAAGATCGCCCATTTTACCCCGGGCCCGAAATTCCTAGTGCCGGCCCTGGGCCAAGGATATGATAATGGAGCCAATATGCATGGAGAAAAAAGTGGTGTTCAGAAACATATACTTGAAATTAATCCACTTGCTTATTTTTTATTTTGTAGGAGTCACAGCTGGAATCTCATCCTAGGAGATGCAGCATCGTCTTGTGTTCAAGCAAAATCCTTTTTGGGTTTGCTACAAAGGCTCTGTTCGCCGGCTCAAGTCAGAGGTGGACTATTTGAAAAGCACGTGTAAAATCCTTATCGCTAAAACCACTTTCTGAAACTAGATGAGAATGCAGGGTAGAATCGGCGAAAGCCGTAAAATACCAGCTAAGCGATATATGTGATGCTTTGAAGGATTTACCAGAAAATGCAACAGAGTGTCAGTTGGTTAGTGAATGTCATTCTATAGAAAATGAAATAACTAGCTAAGAATTTGTAGTTTCTCTCGTCATATGGTATAACATTCTTGCAAAGATTAATGTTATAAGTATGTGACAGAGCGAAAAAATATTCCTTGTTGCGGCTATACGACGCCTAGACGCATTTACACATTGGCTTGATGATTATCGGGAAAATGGTTTCCACTCATCCTTGGTAACATTAGAGAAATAGCCGAGGAAAATGATAGTGACAGAAAGTTTAAAGTCTTGAGAAGCAGATGTAAAAGAACGAATTTTGATTATGAAGGGCAAGATGAAGTTGTTGAATTGCCTGTGGAAGATATTTTCAAAATAAAGTATTTTTATGTCATTGTTGACAATGTGCCCGCAAGCTGTCTACCTAGATTGCAGGCACTTAAATGAGTATATATGGTTTCATGTACAACATAAAAAAATGAGAGGAAATTAGTGATTGTGAACTTCTGAAACCATGCAGTGAGTTGCAACTATCTATTACAATAGGAGAAACATCTCACATTGACGGACAAGAACTGTATGAAGAACTGTAAACGCTTGTCTGTGTGTATGAAGGAAACTACGACATTATCTCGGTGCTGAAATATATGATAGAAAAAAAAAATTAACTGAAGTATACTCCAATATCGAAATAGACCTAAGAATTATTGCCACAACACCTGTGACAGTTGTTTCTGCAGAAAGGAATTTTCGAGGATAAATCATTAAAACATATTCGATGAATTCGATGACACAAGATCGGCTTTCAGCCCTTGGTATTCTTTCAATTGATAATGACGTAGCTCATTCATTAGATTATTGGGCTTCAATTAGATTTTAGTCCCAGGAAATGCCGCAAACATCATTTTTAAAATCGTGCTTCTCTCTTTTAAGATATTTATGTACCTCAATTTATCATGATTAATAATTTGTCTTCTTTATGTTTGTCAGCTTTTATAAATATTCTAATATAAAATATTAAAATTAAAAACTTATTTATTTGTAATTTTTGCATTTCTCGTTAATAAGAAATATCTACTTTTGATTTACATACTATCAACAAAGGACAAGGGCCTCGCAAAGATATGCCGCCCGGAGCCTCGCAATGGTTAAGGCCGCCGATGCCTCTGATCAAAAGTCAAGTTACCATCATGAGAGAATATTTAACTACGGAAGAACAAATTACTGCAACTTTTGTATAGTATTTAGCAACGGGTAGAGAGTATGCTAATCTTGAGTTCAGCATTACTTACAATTACTCTCGAAAATAATACCTATTTGTAAGGTTTTAAAAAACTGAATACAGAAAAAAACTATATTTTTAATTATAACTTTTAAATTAAATATGACAAGAAAAACTTATAGTAAATTATTTTTTATTTTCATATGAATAATTTTCAATTTTTTTATTACAATATTAATCTGAATAATTTTCCCATGATTAAAAATTCGTCTGTGTTGCGCATTCCGCGAAGACCAGTTTTAATTCTTTCAAAACTCGCCATTACCATCCATCACAGTATTTGGTTTTTGCGAACATTTCGCCAGAAAATTATTATGTTCATTAATAGTTGTTTGGTGCCTAAAGCAGAATATAAATGCTTAAATGCAGCCAGACAATATGAGAGAATGTGGCAATTTAACTATCGTGTCTCAGTGTACGGCAAGGATATAGTTATTTTGAAGCCGAGGAGAAGTGGATCACAATTTTACAATTGCAAGGGGATATTTAGTGTTGTACTGTTAACACCAATTTTGAGTTACTTTATATGCATTCCTACACCACCAGATGGAGACATATTAAAATTCTCAAATTTTTATAGTAAGTTTATTGTAGATGAACTGACTCTGCTCCAGGCGTCATTGTTGCTTGGAACCAAAGAAGCTTGAATGTTATACTATAGGGTCGTGGAAGTATTTTCGGCATTCTGGCATCACGTTTCTAAGTACTCCACGAATTCAAAATGTTGATCAAATAATAATGGCCAGTTACATAATCGGATGGAATTTCCACCCGACCTCCCTGCCTGGTCCCGCGACAAAAACGTGACCAGGAGCTCACTTTAGACGACCCGTTTTCAGGGGCCCGAAGGTTTCGTGGCCACGATTTAGGGAGACCAGGTCGGGTCATCTAAATGGGCCTTGTATCATGTCACGGTCAGCACGATCCGAGCTAGTCAGACTGACCAGATCGGTCAGCTCTGCCGCGCAACAAGCCTACACACCATACGATATTGCTCCTGATCTGACGTATCAGGCATCAGATCAGGTCGTGTGTAGGGGGTTGTAAAAATCCATTCTCGCAACGGATTTGAACGCGGCAGCTTGAATATTTAATAGAATCACCCAAAACACTGAGCCATCAGACTGCTGATTAACAGTAAATCATGCTAAATTAAATTCTATCTACCAATCACAAGCAACAATAGAGAATTAATGTTTTTATATACTAAATAAGAAATTAGACTTCTGACTAAGAATAAAGAAGATATAATACCGGCATCTTTCTTTGATGGCAGGGAGATCACTAGAGATTTTTTTTTTTTACGAATTTCAAATTGACAGATCATTATCGGCTGACATAATGCTACTGAAAAGGTTTAGAGTTTTAAGTTTCGCTTGAAATCTGAATCACGTTTGGCTCGTTACGTAGTTTTCAATGAACAACGCAGGCAATGGTGTAAATAAAAACTTACAAATTAGGCTTTCTTCTTAAATCCTCCTGATATAGGGAGTGTCATATCTGTGAGGGGAGAGGTGCTAAATCATATTTAAAAGGGGTGGCAAATTCAGCTCTACAAGTGAAGCAACTTTTTTGTTCTACAGCGAAGCACTGATTCCTAATTAAAATATCTTCAAATTCTTTGTAACTTTCGCTTATATCAGATGGATTGATTTTGTGGTGTTATAAATATCATCCTAGTCACATATCCAATGATATAGTATTCTTGAATCTGTCTGTTTGTTACGTTTCTTGGGCTAATGGCTACTCCAATCGTGATGAAATTTGACAAGGAGATGCTGTTTGACATTAGGATGGACATGGGATACCATATTCTCTATATATTAGAACATATTGTCATTAATTCTGAAAGCTATCTGAACTGTGAAAGACAAACGCATAATATGTCTTTGTAATGCGTAACGCTAATGCCGAGGCAACGTGCCACACTTGGGTCAGTGTGATATCGGTCTTGAGACGCTATGATCGGCCACAGATGAACTCTGCTGTGAGGCGAGTGAATCTGGAACTGGAACGGTATCTTATGACTGATATTGGCTCTGGCATGGGCTTGGTACCTGTAGATGCTATTGATAGGTGGGATTATACTAGGCATGGCCTACACCTCAATAGTAGAGGGAAGGGGGTTCTTTCAGATCTCATAGCAAAACAATTAATTGGGGCCACAAATTCACATGAAAATATATCTGTTGTTAATGGTGTTAGGGCAGCTCCTTTTTTAGATTAGGATCATGTATTAGGGAGAGATTTTTAAGAGAAATTAGTTTAAACAATAATGAGTTTTCAGATACCGAAACTAAAAATTGTGTAGGGATTAACTTACTACATCAGAATATCAGAGGGTTAACAAATAAAGTGGATGAATTGCTAGTCCACATAAATGAATTAAATGATATCAGTAGAATTGATGTTTTATGCTTGTCTGAACACAATATAACTGCAGGAATAGGTACGTCAAATGTAACTGATTTTAATTTAGCTTCTCATTATTGTAGAACGAACTTTGAGAAAGGAGGAGTTGTCACTTATGTTAGAAATGGTTATAGTTTTGAGGATATAAGTATTAGCTAATATTGTGTTGACCAACATTTTGAAGCCTGTGCTACACAGCTAAGATTCAATAATGAAATTTTCATAATAGTAACAGTATATAGAGCACCATCGGGAAACTTTTCTCTTTTTATGAACCAGTTTGAACTCTTATTAACATTTTTAAGCAGAAAAGAAGTCAACATAGTAGTATGTGGTGATTTTAATGTAGATTTTCTAAATAACTTACCCTGTAAAGTCATGTTAGAATCATTAGTCAGTTCATTCAATTTAACTCAGGTAGTTAATTTTCCAACTAGTATAATGAATAGTAGTCACTCAGCTATAGATAATGTTTTCCTAGATACCTCAAAATTCGGTTATACCATCAAGCCATCCATCAATGGACTTTGGGATCACGATGCCCAGTTATTAACCATCAACACTTCAATAGGAACTAGCACTAAGAGTAATGTCTTTAAACTTCAGCCTGTAATAAATGATGAGTCAGTTACTTGTTTTAGAAAGTGCCTGAATGCCACAAACTGGGAACAGGTATACAGTGCTCAAGGTATGGATGAAAAATACAACATTTTTAGTAACATTGTATTAAATTTCTTTGAAAGTTGCTTTCCCTTGAAAAAGTGTCATGCTTCTCAAAAAAGAACAAAAGCTTTGGATAACTATTGGCATTAGAACATCATGCATTAATAAAGGAAGTTGTATATTGCCTCTAGGAATAATGAGAATGCTAATGTTAAAACACATTACAAACAGTACTGCAAAATACTGAAAAAGGTTATTATAGAATCTAAAAGTATGTACTACAAACATAAAATTCATGATTCTGAAAATAAAATTAAAACAATATGGGACATTGTAAAAAAGGAAACAGGAAAGAGTAATGAAACAAGTAATGATAATTTTGTCAAAGAAAATTCAGTAGTATTTCTCAATTGCTGATAATTTTAATAAACATTTTTTATCTGTTGCTGATAAGTTGACTGCTAATAGCTC
The DNA here is from genome assembly GCA_031002005.1 of Vandiemenella viatica. Taxonomy (NCBI): domain Eukaryota; kingdom Metazoa; phylum Arthropoda; class Insecta; order Orthoptera; family Morabidae; genus Vandiemenella; species Vandiemenella viatica. The sequence goes on along the minus strand of CM061918.1, from coordinate 45,414,447 downwards.
AGTGACACACAGTATGGATTTTGTCAAAAAAGGCTTCCCAGAAAAATTTAACTCTATGTCTATAAAATTAGCTACTCCAGAAGAAATAAGAAAAATTATCAAATCCCTTAAGAGCAAATACTCAAGTGGTTATGATGGGATTTCCAGCAGATTAATTAAATTGTGCTCCACAGAATTAAGTAATATACTAAGTTATCTATTCAATATATCTCTACTTGAGAGTACTTTTCCAGAAAGGCTTAAGTATGCTGTAGTTAAACCACTCTATAAAAAGGGAGATAAGGCAGCCATATCGAATTACCGACCGATTTCATTACTAACAGCCTTCTCCAAAGTTTTTGAGAAAGCAATGTACAATAGAGTTTATGAACTTCTAAAAAATAATAATATTCTAACTAAATCACAATTTGGTTTTCAAAAGGGTCATTCAACAGAACAAGCTATATTTTCATTCACTTACAATATTTTAGAAGGAATAAAAGATAAATTAATTCCTGTGGGAATTTTTGTGACTTATCTAAAGCATTTGCCTGTGTAGATCATAAAATTCTGATACAGAAACTTAAGTATTATGGTATAGATGGCATTGTTAATAAATGGCTTAGTTCTTACCTTCTAAATAGAAAACAGAAAGTGTCAATGGAGAATTTTAAGGCTGCCTTAAGAGGTCCACTGTTTTCTGAGTGGAAATTAATCAGATGTGGTGTACCTCAGGGTTCTATATTGGGGCCACTATTGTTTTTAATATATACAAATGATCTACCCTGTGTTTCATCTAAAAACTCAAAATTTGTCCAATTTGCAGATGACACAAAAATAGGAATTAAAAACACTCCAGATTTATCTACAGAATATATTTCAAATTATGTCTTTGAACCGATTAATAAATGGTTTACAGCTGATGGCTTGTCTTTAAACTTTGATAAAACTCAGTATATACAATTCAGTACATCACACAGACACCTGATATAGACATAAAATTTGCAGGCCAGTCCATTCAAGAGGTAGATAGTGTGAAATTTCTAGGTTTGTGTATTGATCATAATTTAAATTGGAAAGTACATGTTTCTGACTTACTAAAGCGATTGGGAGCAGCCACGTTTGCAATTCGTACAATTTCAGCTTTAGGTGATCTCTGTATGAGGCAGCTAGTTTATTTTGCTTATTTTCACTCCTTATTGTCATATGGAATAATATTCTGGGGCAATTCTACCCATAGAGATAAAGTGTTCAGAGCCTAAAAGCGTGTAATAAGAATAATGTGTGGGGTTAGCAATAGAACTTCATGTAGAGAGCTGTTCAAGAAGTTAGGGATTTTAATATTAGCATCTGAATATATATACACATTAATGTCCTTTGTAGTCACAAATTATACTTTGTTTGAAACAAATAGTAAAATATACAATTACGGCACTAGAAGTAAAAATGATCTTCACAAGACTTACAAGTCATTATCATTTGTTCAAAAAGGGTCCGATATTCAGGGATACATATCTTCAATATACACCCAACACATATTAAATGTCTAGTAGATGATAAGAATAAATTCAGGAAAAAATTGAAAGAATTTTTAATTGACAACTCCTTCTACTCTGTCGAAGAATTTATTTCTAAGGTATCTTAAAAATAACTGCCAGTATCTTGTGTAAATATAGTTCAAATATTTAATTTACCATGTATGCTATGACTGTACATCTCCTGGTGTATGTATTATTTTGTTAATTTTTTTTTTTTTTTTTTTAAATGTACCATATATGCTATGACTGTATATCTTCTGGTGTACGTATGTATTATTTTGTAATGGAAGTGTTTCATGTATCATGTATACTATGACTGTACATCTAGTGGTGTACTTATTATTTTGCTATGCAACTGTTTATCTGTATATTGACAACTTTCCACATCCCACAGAGCCAGTCTCTTATATTGGGATCAATGGAAAATGAATGTATTGTATTGTATTGTAACATGCTTGCTTAGGAATACGCCCGTGTGGCTTCTGGTTGGAACCCAACTAGGAGCGAAAGTTTTTATGAATTGTTTCTCATAGTCTGAGCCAAGCCTAGTTTTTTTTAGTAAGGATAACATGTTCTGGCAAATCTTTGGCGATAGAATAGTGCTCTAAGCGTTTACTTTATTCAGGATATACTGTTTCCACAGGCAGTTTTTGTGTGATTTAAACTAATAATCTTTATATATAAAGATGAATGTATGTTTGTTTGTTTGTTGGTTTGTTTGTTCTTCATACAAATCCACAGTTTTCATCCGATCTCGATGAAACTTTGCACACTTATCTTTTGAAACAAGGAGAAAAATACTGTCTACATTTGGATGAAAAATTATCTGTGTAAATAGAACATGCTGTCTCATAACTTCGCAATACGGCGATAGACAGACACGTTGGATGTGGACGTCTCCAGACCGTGTTTCCGTGTAGTGAACTGGCAGCTTAGTCGCTAAAGAGCTTGCTTACGAACGTCGTGGTCTCAGGTTCAAATCTCCGTAATTTTTAAAAATTGTTTTTCATCGTAAGAGTCAGGCCTGGGCCGTAGGTTATTCGGATGAATGTTAAACAGTAGATATTAGAAAGTTAGGGGTGCAATGCGAGGCAAATCGTAGGTAGTCTTGCAATGATGTAGGTGTACACTTTTTTACGTTATAATGCTCAGGTGTTGTTCGCTGTCAGTGTGTGAGTGTGAACCACAGTAATACTAACATAAATACGGAAGTAAGTCTCTGTCTTTTTGTTACGTTTTGACGACTAAATGGCTTTATCGTTGTGATGGAATTTTATAACGAAAGCTGTATGAAGGGCACAGGATATTTTTTCCAGTATGATTGTCACGAAATGTTGAGATCATATCGAATAGTGACAGAAATATGTTGGAAATTGATTCTCTTCAAGAGGCAGGTTCGACGGTAGAATGATATAGTGATAGCTTTCCTGTTATATTATGCCGACTCGATATTGTTTGGGACCAATCCTTCGTTACCAACAACTTTCTATATTTAATTCTGGCAAAAAAATTCTTAATCAACGCGTACGAAGTCGCGGCTACGAGGCTAGTAATATTATATATGCGAAAGTAAGTCTCCGTCATTTTTTTTTGACTAATATATATTTATACCGATATACCGAAATATTTTGTGTCATTAGGAACGAAATAGCCTAACAGGATACATTTTGCCGATACGAATAAATGAGACAGGTGACGGTATAATGGTATATAGATAGCGTTCCCGTCATATTATGCCGACATATCTTAGGTAACTTTCGGCTTTGTGTATCCAATTCTAGCAATCAAATTCTAACTCCACACGTGCGAAGTAGCGGGTAACAGCCAGTAAACTATTTTCTAAAATTTATTTAATAATTTAATTAAGATTTTAAATAATAACAACTACTAACAGTATACATAAAATATCTCATAACTCCCCGTACAAAGTTTTTCGTCTCTCAAACAAAGAAAACAGGGTTGCTACGTTTCCTGGCTGACTTATTAGGACAGCACGAAATGAAAGGAGGTGGCGAAGTTTCAGTTACTTTAACCATTCGTTCAACAGATGGCACTAGTGGGAGGCGGGATATGCTTCTCGTTTTTTCGCCACTTCCTCGCCTGTGTTGCTGTCCTGGTTGTTAACGCCTGTGTGCACATTTTGTGTCGACAATTCTCATTTTTAGACTTGTGTGTTGTGTTTTTTTTTTTTTTTAAATAAATTGGGTTGGTAATCGGACATTTCTTGTCAACGAAAATAATAAGACAAGGAAAAATTAACGACCTTGAAAGACAGAAGTAAATTAAATTGAAATAATAACCTTCAAAATTCTCTTTTTAGGTAAGGGTGTCACGGATTGGAATGAGTTACCAACAGAAATAATGAATAATTTACCGAAAACTTTGAAGGAATTTGAAGAAAAAAATTTGTAGAGGGCAAATGTAGGTAGGTGCAGGATAGGGGGAAGATGGGTGTGTAGGGAAATTGCCACCGGAGCCTGTGCTCCATTGCAATTAAATTAAATAATAATAATAAAAAAAGCCATGTATATAGGCAAGGTACTAATCCCAAGATTAAAAAGGAAACGCAAAATAAAAGATAACCATTTTCGTAGTGGGTAGATAAGGTAAAAAAGTGAATAGGATTGTTGATTATCTATTACAGTGAAAAGAGATTGTATCAGAAGTGTAAAAACTTACTTAATACATGCCATTAAAAAAAAAACTGTAAGCTGCAAATTCTATAGAAGGGGCCTTTTTTTTCGTTTCAGCTGTCTTTTGACAACCATTACGCAACTTGATTTCTCACAATTAATTAATAATCTATTAGTATAATAGGCTTAATGTAGCGTGTCACGCCTACGTCATGTCACGCGGTGACGTCAAGCTATGACGTTGCGCTATGACGTCACGCTTTACGATATTATTTGAGGGAGTGCGCGTTATTTAATATCATTTCGAAGCAACAGTGAATAAATTAATTCACAGAACACTGAAATAAAAGTATTTATTGCGTTAAAATCGATATATCAATCATTAGATGCTTATATTTACGTAATATTCTTTTGATATATTGAAGTATTCCTTAAATTCTTTGTCCATAGATATTGTAAGATAAAAGCTTTGTATTTCGAGCATCAATGTTGAGAAAAGTTTGGTTAAAGTATTACTTAGGATGGATCAGAATTACAACTGGCATTTGACGCTACGGCAGAGGGCATGAATAATTTAGCTTTTTTTTTTTCAAAATAATTTAAATTGTACACTATTATTGAAATTATTAATTCGTTTGAAGCGAAATAGTGGCCCACTCATCTCGAATTGTGCAGCCTACACTACAATTAATAATGTAAGTTTATCAGATTTATTTTAATCTTCTTTGATTTCACTGAGTAATATTACTGAGGCTATTACGTATTTCCGCAATGTGTAACTATGACATCTATTCGAACGTTATAATATCGGTCTGAATCACGTTGCAGATTTTTGGTTTATTACCTTTCTTTTTTTGTTGAATGTTTTTGATGAAATTTATGTTGTTGCGTAATGTATCTCATCAATGAATTGTCGTTTTGGTCGGAAATCTGTTGCACACGTTCGTTTTGTGATATTATTGGCTATGGCAAAATAAAAACGAGGCCCAAAGAATTGTGCTATTCGTTTGAAATTTACCACATACGTTCCTATGGTCATACCTTTTAAGAAAAAGTGTACATGAAAGCAAAAGGCAGCTTACGTTAGACGTGAAGCAACATGAAAATTACGAATTAACACAACACAAAACCGCCAATTCAAATATTCACGTCAAAGATAGCATCTGTACAGCAACAACTGTAAAAACGCTGGCAACGTTTCTTGATAGGATATAAATATATTCCTGCGTTGTATAATTCACTTCTTACAACAACTTATTTTATACATATGTCGCGATACATGACATCACCATCAATGCGCATGCGATTAAAGCATTCATTTTGTAGCGGCAGTATTACCCGAGATTGTGGTTAGGCTGAAATCCAGCCTGGAAAAAAATAAATAATGAACCTTATCACAGCAATAGCATGTTGAATTTAGCTATTATCAGTTTTTTAAGCAGGCTTCATAAGCACTATGTCACTTTTTGGTGTCATGAATCACCATGTAAACTACTCCCATATGTGGTTAGTTTTGAAATGCAACCTGGACCAGGATAGCAACCGAAACCTTTTTTCATAGCGCCCGGCAATAGGAATTGCATTTATTTTGTAACAATTCAATGTATTTCAACAATTGCTAAGAAAGGAATTGCTACAATACTGAAAAAAGTATGAATTTTGTTTAAATTGTCATATTGATTATTAGTTGATTTTTTTAGTGATATGATTACTTGGTTTGAATGAAAGAAGTTCCAAATTGTTCGCGATCTATGCAACCTAAACCACAATTGAAACTAATATTACATGACGTAAGAAGTTATGATTTATTTTTAGCATCCTTCGTTTTCACTGGGGTAATTATTTCAGCCGAATGTAAGCTGTGCCAGGCGTTAAAACATCGATCTTCATCATAGACAACAAAAAAGTTGTAAGAAACTGTGAAGATTTTGGATCAAGTTTGTATCGCATGATGCATGATTGGTATAGATGTATGATGACATTGACATACGATTCAGGGAATGTATAAATTCGCGTGTGAATGAAGCTTTGATTTTCTACCGGCTATATTGGCGAAGATTGTAATTAGGCTGAAACGCAACCTGGACCAAATTGACAATTGAAACTTTTTGCTACATCACAAGGGACGAGAAATTACAGCATATTGAGCTTTATTTTATAAAATTTCTATTTAGTTGCACATTGATTCGGTATTCCCGTTTTCCCACGCCGTGGCGTGTCGGTGATGGAATCATTACGAATAGATACTGCAGGTATCGTTAAGCAATTAGAACTCCTGAAGTGGGGGAAAGCACCGGGCCCGGATGGAATTCCAGTAAGAGTATTTTCAAAGTATGCTGCGGAAATCGGGCCATTTCTGTCTGATATATTCAATAAATCATTAGAAGAGCGAAAAGTACCTTCAGACTGGAAAATCCGATTTTCAAAAAAGGTAATCGAAGTGATCCTGGGAACTATCGTCCCATATATATAAGATCTGTTTGTAGTAGAGTTATGGAGCATATTATATCCTCGAACATTATGAATTTTCTAGATGATAATAATTTGCTTACAACAAATCAACACGGATTTCGGAAGAAAAGATCATGTGAAACACAGCTGGCCCTATTTACACACGACGTAATGAAAGTTATCGATACAGGTTCACAAGTAGATGCAATTTTTTTAGATTTCCAGAAAGCCTTTGACTCTGTGCCACACAACCGCCTTTTAGCGAAGCTTCGAGCGTACGGTATATCGGATCAGCTTTGTGAATGGATAAAGGATTTTCTAACTGGTCGGTCGCAGTATGTTGTCGTTGAAGGAGAAAGTTCTTCTAATCTAGATGTTACATCGGGTGTACCTGAAGGAAGTGTAATAGGACCTTCTTTTCTTAATTTTTATAAACGATCTCGGAGACAAAGTGAAAAGCCTTTTTAGATTGTTTGCTGATGATGCGGTTATTTATAGGGAAGTAAGAACTTTGGCTGATTGCTTAGAAATTCAGCGCGATCTGGATATTATTTTGGCTTGGTGCGCTGAGTGGCAACTTACTCTAAATTGTAAAAAGTGCAAGAAAATGAACATAACTAACAAAAAGAATCCGACTGTTCAGAAATACGAGGTAAACAGTTCAGTTATTGATATGGTCGATTCTATGAAATATTTGGGAGTAACAGTACAAAGGAACATGAAATGGGACTTACACATTAATTCGTTAGTAGGTAGAGCAAATTCTAGGCTGCGATTCATAGGTCGAATCTTGAAAAATTGTAATGAACAAACAAAGGAGATAGCGTACAAATCTCTTGTGCGTCCACATTTGGATTATTGTTGTGCCATTTGGGACCCTTTTCGTAAGGGATTGATCGAAAGTATAGAGAAAGTACAGAGAAGAGCCGCTCGATTCGTGACCGCTTGCTACAGTCCTTATGACAGCGTTACAGAACTGATTAGTAGATTAGGTTGGGAGTCTCTGGTAGATAGACGACACACGTTTCGTTTAAACTTATTGGAAAACATGCGTACTCCCACTTTCACTTTTGAGTGTAGTGAAATAATTCTTCCACCAACCTATTTGTGTCGGGAGGACAGGAAAGATAAAATTAGAGAAATAAGGTGCCGGACTGATTCTTTTATGAATTCTTTTTTCCCTCGTACCATTAGGGATTGGAATGCACAGGAAAGAGATTAGCTTTGGTGCTGAGCACCCTCTGCCACCCACAATTTTGTGAATTGCAGAGTATATATGTAGATGTAGATGAGCTGTGCAATCCTACACTACACTTAGAACAATAATTACCTGGCGCAATGTAAGATTATAAGGTTTATTTTAATTTAATTTGCTTTCACTGCGTAATATTACTGAGCCTACTAGTTCAGCAATTGTGTCAACCATTCAAACGTTTTACTACCAGTCTGAATCACGAAAAAGAAATGTGCAACAACACTTGAAGATTTTTGATCAAAATTATATCGCTATGCATAATTGCCACTAAAACGCGATACAGTTCATGTATTAAAATGCGTGAGATTGAAGTATTGTTCTTCTGGTGAGAAGTTAACGTAGATAGGTTGAAATGCAACCTGGACCCTAATGGATACTGAAACCTTTTGCTACAACGCAAGGCACGAGGAATTACACTGAGCCGTGAAATGTGAGAACACTGAAATAAAAGTATGAATTGAGTTTAAATCGACATAATAAGTATTAGTAGATTTGATTTATTTAATAATAGATTCGTTTTATGTCAAAGTATTCGTTGAAATAATTGGACACAGATATGTAAGAGATATTTTGTCAATGTTAGCGGTATTTTGGATTGATTGTTATTAGAACTGGCACTTGGCAGCAGAGGGCATAAGGAATTTTTTTTTTTAAATAATTTAATTTTGTTTTCTTAGTTCTGTTACTTTCATCATTGTTTTGTTTTAACGAAAGTAGTTCCACACTTTTCAGATCTACACAACATAGACTGCATTCGAACTTATATTACGTGAAATGCCGTAAGTTAAGATTTATTTTTAATTTCCTTTGCTTTTACTGATGCCATATTTCAGCCGCTTGTAACTGTGTCAGCCATGCAAAGGTATTAGTATCTATCTGAAACACGATTATAAAAAAGGAAGATGGAGAACCCGTAAAGATTTTTGTTTTAGTTAATATCATGATGCATTATTACCACTAAAAAGCGATAAAGTAATGTATCACCATGCAGTGGCGGATCCATGATTTTTTTTTTTTTTGGGGGGGCTAGGATTTGGTTTGGGGGGGGGCTTGTCTCGGGGGAGGAGGTGTTCGCCGACAGAAATCTCATTATTCGACATCATGTATTCAAGGGTGGCCTTGGTGCTTTTGGGCGGGGGGGGGGCTTCAGCCCCCTAGCCCCCCCCCCCCTGGATCCGCCACTGTCACCATGTGTGTAATTAAAGCATTGTTTCTCTTATAGCAAGTTCAGTACGTGGTTAGTTTGAAATACAACCTGGACCAGAATAGCAACGAAAACCTTTTTTTACAGGGCAAAGCACTATGAATTACACTGAACTACATTTTATGACAATTATTTTTATTTAAGTAATTGGTAAGAAATGTAATGCTAGAATGGCATATTAATTAACAGTTGATTTTTTTTACTGAACTCATTACTTGGTCGGAATGAAAGAAGTTCCAAATTGTTCGCGATGTGTGCTACTTAAACCACAATTAAAACTAATATTACGTGACATAGCTTAGGTTTTCTAGATTTATTTTTAGCATCCTTCGTTTTCATTGGGGTCATTATTTCAGGCGTTAAAACATGGACCTTCATCATAGAAAATAAGAAAGTTGTATGAAACTGTGAAGATTTTGGATAAAGTTTGTATCGCATGATTGGTATTGATGCGTGATGACATTCACATGTGATACAAGGAATATATTAATTCGCGTGTGAATTAAGTTTTGATTTTCTACCGGCTATATTGGCGAAGATTGTTTTTGGGCTGAAACACAACTTGGACCAAATAGACAGTGAAACTTTTTGCTACGTCATAAGGGATGAGAAATTACAGCACACTGAGCTTTATTTTATTACAATTCTATGTAGGTATGCTACTGAGAAGAAATCAATTAATCCGTTACACCCGTCATTTTTGACGGGCTTTGTGGCTAGTAATAATAATAATGATGTGATGGACATAATTTATTTATGTTTTCATAACAACGTGAAAAGAATTGCTTTATATGATGAGCCCAGAGTAACTAGCGGAAGTTATGAAGATTCAAAATTTCCTGGAATCGTATCTTCTAGGCTTTTCGTGAAAATCACGAAAATGTAGTTATTTATAGAAACTTGAAGCAATTTATATGGGTAAGAAAATAAAATAAGAATTTTTCATTTATTCATATATCTACGGTAGGGATTCACAGACCATGGATCGTATGCTGTTCTCCTTTGATTTGTTGGGCACGCACCTCACCTGTGTAATTTCAAGCAAGAAACAAAGAAAATTATTCAAAATCTTTCCGAAGCAAATCTCTAAAACAGACCGAATGCATCGTATGTGTAGAAATTTTTTAGGGAGACTGGATTCAGTACTATGAAGCAAAGACGGGGCTCATAAAGAATATGTTGATATAGGTTCTTCAGATATCCATTATTATGGTTATTTTTGTAAGACAAAAAAAAAAAAAAAAACGATTAGGCCACCATTCATTACTGTGACCGGGATACCCGACAACTTTTGTGTTGCCAAAAAATTAAGTCGAAAGTGTTATTAATTTAATTCGTTGAAAAAAAAGTTATGAATAATAACTTCTAATTAATATGGCTGCAGAAGCTCCCAGTTTAATTGTAAGATTAAAATAAAGGCAGTAAATGTGTTTCTTTTATTTTATTTACAATTCATTTTATGAGTCCGGGGCTACCCGAACTTCTCCTAAACTTTAGTTTTTTCGAAATAAATAAGAAACCCTATACAGAATGGCCCATTACTTTCCTGTGAAGCCAACGGTTAAACTGAACAAAGCGCAGACCTAAACAATTGCTGGCTACAGAAAAAAATAGAATTTTTAAAATGAATAAGACAGGATCAAATAAAAAACGTAAAGACCGAGCTGGCGAGTGACAATTTCAAAATATTTTGTCTTTTTTTTTTAACTGCTTTACGTCTCACAACAGCGCGGTCCTTAGAGACGGGATAGGATGGGGGCAAGGAATGGGAAGGAATTCGTCCATGACCTTTTTAAGGAAGCATCCCGGCATTTGCCTGGAGTGATTTGGGAAACCATGGAAAACCCAAATCGTGATTCCCGGAACGGGATTCGAACCGCCGTCCTCCCAAATGCGAGGCCAGAACGCTATCCGTTACACCACCACGCTCGGTAATATTTTGTCGAAACAATATGATTTGTGCTTTGTTAAATAATATTGTCAGATTGATTTGCAATCATTCAAAAAGATTCAGTATACGAACTTACTATGAAAGTCGGCGTTCTTCATTTTTGAAAGTAAGAGTACGTATACGAAGAATTTCGTCTTTGAAATGATGGTAAACAACTGTTTCAAACAATTAATAGAAAGCTCAATAGCTCATGGAAGTCCAAACCTTAAACTTTAATATGCATATGACGGTTCATAATATGATTTCTTACAGCTTGTAATGAAACAATATTAAATCTACATAAACGCTTTATTGCATTTTAGGTCAGAACTATACATAAACAGATTGTGTGCTTATACTATGCTACTCACCGAAACCTCTTAAATTACAGGTATAATCGAGTTCCGTTTTTAAACAACCGATTTAAAAATGTAAGCACGTTCCGATTAGAAAAAGAAATAGTCTCACTTTGCTGTTCGGAGACAACCTTCATAATACCTACATGATGCCTCGCATAAGTTCAGACACTTTTGTAGAAGAATGTAGGAATTGGGCTCTGGAAAGCAAATACAGAAAAACTCATACGGAAATAAGATGAAGATCTACTCTTTGATAACTAGAAATCAGTACACTTAATATAGAACCCAAAGCCTGGCGCGATCAACCCTTAGCAGGTATACAAAATCCTGCATTTACGAGTAAACTTGCGAACATTCAAGTTCGTTTACCAATTGATTAAAATACTTCTCCTACCGAAGAATTTGAGTTACAATAACAGAAGAGATGAAAAAAAGGGTAAGATTCTGCCACCGAGTGACGGAGTTTTGATTTTCCCGAGTCTTTATCGTGTTTATTTTGGCATAAAGAGGACATACGGCTTTACACCGAATCTGAATCACGCAGCGTACTATCGTACTTCAAACTAACGAAGCAAAGCTTTTACAGAGGTGAAGATCAGGTTAAATGTCCGACATCCCTTTCTTTTAATCTCCAATCGGGTGCAATATGACGTATGCCTGTGAGGGCCAAAAGTTGAACAAGTGGGACATAGCTAAATAATAGGTAAGACAGAATGTGAGGGAAATGAGCCGTGCTATTGGCCATTTATATTCTTTCTTCCCTGGAGCCGCTAGGCACTAGAATGAACGGGAAAGATCAGGGTTTTTTAATTTTTATTTATTTATTTATTTTTAATGGATTTCGGCATCTTAGGCCATACAGTCAGCCTAATGAATTTTTTCCTGCTAATTAGACACACCACACGGCGTACATGATAATCACAGACACAACACTTACAAGTCCATGCCCATGACCGGACTCGAACCGTGATACAGAATAGCTATATACTTTATGCCTTTTAGTTTGGCTTGTCTATTAACAGATGGCGTCAAAGCAAAGCGAGATGGATGCTGTGTTTTATTACTTCTTTGAAACTTCTGTTGTCCGGTGATTTTGAAGTAAGGTCGTAAGGTGGATTTTTACTCAGAGCATAAAAACCTGGACTGTTTTACTTTTTGCACATGTCTTGAAGCTTGAAAAGTCAGTCGTTACACTAATAACATGTTTAATTCATCGGTTCGTATGGTGGTAAGTCCAAGCGAACGAAGTTTAAGGTTATGAACGAATCAATTAATCGTTTACATAAAAACTAACTTAACATAGTCCACAACCTGAAGGTTGGATGGATCCTCCTCCCGAAGGAGGCATACTAAGCCCTTGTGTCAGAGGAAGGGCGGCCAGTTCCTTCCTTCTGGCACCTACAGTTTAATGTGGAATCCGAACCACGGAACGTTATGCAATAGCTCAAATGATCATTAATAACTCTCAAAATTCCTGCGTCTGCCGGGATTCAAACCCGTGACCGGAGCAAATATTCTGATAGCTAGTGTCTTAACCACTGAGCTACCAAAAACTAACGCTATAACTTACATAAAATCTTATACAAACAGTAATGATGAAAACTTGAATGAGTGCGTTACTAAATTATGTTTCTTTCTGTTTTCGTTACCTGATTTGCTTCTCATGCGTGTGAAAACTGTATTGCAAAAATAAATTCTTACCAACGTTATACATTTATTACTCACGAATTCCAAACTTCTACTCGAGGTTATATTGCAGTCCAAAACGTAATCATGTTACTGGCGACAAGCACAGGCATCGATCTAGATAGGAAGTGTGACGTCATGGGAAGTCATTGCACAAGAAGCAGAAAACTCGTGGTACGCTATAAATACAAGGCAGGTACTGGGACAGTAACAAGTTGTCTGTGGCAGACGGTGCAGAGGCATCCACGGTAAGTGTTCGTTTGTCATTGTTTATTTACCACTTTGTACTTATTAAAGTTAATGAATCACAATCAAGCAATGTTTTTCTACGTGCACGCAGTCATCAAGTTTTAATATAAACATCAATTTGTCATGAATGAAGGACGAACGGCCTTAGCGTTAAATATCTGATGTGTTACGCTATTCCATATCTACAATGAATTTACCAAACAAACAAAAAACGGTCCTAAAATCTTTTGAGGTTAAAAAACTGATTTTAATTTCCTCCTCCTGCGTCAGATCGCATAAGTAAGACGGCAGATAAATCAGAATGTAAGATTACAAAGTGATGATTGCATGGACTTCTATTCAGCAGTTTTTGTTTGAAGGTATAACAGAAATACATAGCCTACGGCAGATATATGCATACAGAGATAATAGAGCTCATACTCCTGTAGGAATTTCCCTACACACATACTTTTCCATTACGCCAGTTTTTACTTTATATTGCTTCGTTGTTAAAGGTAAATTATCAGCACCTCCCTCAATATTTTATTCCAGTCTGTCCCCCTTAGCTACAATTGAAAACACTTCCGATTCCTTTACGCCTAATATGAAATGCTGGTTTATTGTCACGATCATTTCTTTCCTTCCACATATTATTGCCAACTCTTCGCATGCAATGGGATTGTCCATAAACCACGTGGCTTCATTTTGGCCTCCTGTAAAACCCCCTGCCCCCCACGTAGTCCGACGTGGTTTTTGCCTCTACCCCTTCCCTCTCCCACGTAGCACGTAGCTTTTTCCCATTTTGATTCTAGAAGACATTTTGTACTGTTTTTCTTGTCGGACTATTGTAAATTACATACAGAGATAATTAAATAAAGGAAAATAATATTCACTTGCTGCTATGTGTTCTGTAACCCATTGTGAAAAATGACATGAATGGAAATCTACGAGGCTCGGCTCGGAACCTCCCCCCCTTTTTCCCACGTAGCGCTGCGTAGCCTTCCAGCCAACCCCTCCTCATCCTAGACCAAGTCACGTAGTTTATGGACGGTCCCTAAGCAACCAGGCATCATCATTTATACAACCAGCGTATTATTCACCTGCCTCCTGTCTGCTAATGACTCCCAGCGCAGTTCATTTGTCATTTTACTTATTGACTGTGTTCCACGTTTATCTGGCTGCACACTTCTTTGGGTCACCTCCGATTCCTTTGTTACCATAATGTGGGCCCCATATTATTTTAATCGTATTAGATCGATTTTTGAAGACTGCATAGTTTTCAAATATTTTCCTCTTTGTAATGTAATATTTGTTTTTCTCCATTTAGAACTCTATTAATTTAAAGTAATTTAATTACGATGGAGCGCACGCTCCGATGGCAATTTCCCCCAACACAGATTTTACTCCTTTCCTGAACCGCCCTACTTTTCATCTCCACAAATTTCAACTTTAAATTCTTCATTCATTATTTCTCTTGGTAATTTATTCCACTCGCTAACCACCTTACCTACAAAATAAAATCTTTTGTTTAGACGCAGTGTATTTAAACTTAAAGAAGCTGAATCCATTGTGTATCATTTGATCACAGATTAGATAACATGAGCTGAATTCCCCATTAATCTTCGAAGAGTATTCCTCTTAATAGGCACTCAAAAAAAGTTACTTTCATAACGATTGAGGAAGTTATATTTTCTGTCTATATTTAGCGTTTTGTCGATATTGAGGTCACTGATTATAATTACATGTGGCTTTGAGCACCTGATAACAATTTCTTCCCGGCTCCGCAATCCACCTTAACTCTGTAGTCCTATCGGGAAAAGGAGACCTAGAGCTTAACGTGAACCTGAAACTAACGTACTTCACATTAATAAAACAAAGCTTTGCTAGAAATTAAATGTCAGTTTTCTCTTAAAAATTTCAGCGGGGTTCGAACATTGAACAGTTTGTAGCTGAGTCGTGCTTTATTTATGAAGAGTCAAAAGACAACTTGGCGAAATTTTTGACGACAGCAAATTACGACTGACTGTTGCCATCTTTGAATTTTATTCCCTTTGTAAAGCGTGTGTATTTGAAACATGTACCATTTATCTTTTATTTTAATTATTTATTTATTGGACATGAATACATAAATTTACTTCTACATTAGAAGGGCACTAAAGAACACCCGACGATGATAATATTTAAGATCGAAGTTTCTCTGAGCGTTGAGAATTAATGTAGTGTTTTCAGTATTAATGTGAAGACTATATTAATTGGATGAAATTGTTAACGTTGCATAATGTTGACTTTGAAATCAAACAGAAGCTATACGTCAGCGTATGATCGCAAAGTGGAAATAGGGAATTCGCATACAGTTGGAAAGACCGTCTCCAAACAATCCAGTCATACCCCCCAATCTTTATATAAACGAGTTCTTGATAAGAAGAGAGGCCTTTTAGTCTAAAATATTGACGTAATAATCAGAAAGAAAGAAAATGTATCTAAAATACGAGTCTGCGATACCAGCTAAAGCAAAACGGAGGTTAAAATGTGAGTGTAGGATAACTGCAGAACTTTTATTCATATAGTACCCCGCTGCTTTCTGTCCCAACAAAAATGCACTTTTTATACGAGTTTCAAATATCTCCAAAAATTTAATAAGAAAAAAGGAATATTACCATAACATTTTATTTTTGAAATACCGTTTTCGGATTTTTATTTCTCCTCCTATCGCGTTTTCATATTGACTACCTGAGTTCATTACTGTTTTTCGAAACCAGTTTCTCTGTATTTCGTTAGCTCTTTTCCTCGTTCGAGGTAACAACTAATTTATGTGCGATTTCGATATACAGATACATTTGAAATGCGCGCGCACCTGGATATTACGTCGTAGGCAACGTGTGACGTCGTTTCCTGTAAATATCTTTAACGGTATCGTCTACTTATGTTTTCCATATTTTGCAATATTAGATTTAATGATAATATGGAAAAGTAATCCTTATTGCATTAAGTATTAATAATTCATAATCATCTCTCCATGATTAGAGTGGTGTTCATAGTTAGTACTGCTAGTCTACCTTATTTACGTGACGAGAAAGATCATTTAATATTGAGCTATACGATACCGCTAAAACTGCGTTTTATTATTATTGCAATTCCACATTACAACTAGTCTTGTATATGAAAGGATGTCATAAACAAGATATTACAAGTATTGTCATAAACTGTCACGTTAACATTACAATTTCAACCCGGAGGAAGATTTGATGTTTGATTACACAACTTTCGCCGTGAAATTACTTGAGTTTTTTTTGCGTAATTTGAAGAACTAATGTAATAGTAAGGATGAGGTGACTGAGTAGTATTATCGATATCTTAAAAACAATTTCGCTAGTACATAGGGCCTACTGTAAGATCTGAAATGTTACTTCGTCTCCGAGGGTCGTCAGATTAGTGTAGTATGATTTTTATTTTTTAAACAAACAACATGACTGATAATAGATCTTTATCGCATAATATCATATTACGATTATGTTAAAGTTCATTTTGTTATTTATAATATTTATTCCAACATATTTAATGAAAATTCACATTCCCATAATGGCTTTAATGTTTTTTTTAAATGTAATAATGTTAGGGAGAAAGACATTGTTATAGATAACAAAAATCATTTAGGGAGTTCTCTCTAGGGTGATAACTAACTAAATGAATGTTTATTGTAATTTTACTCCTTCACAGCCACAGAGTCCAACTTTTTATTATTATCGATTAATTGCAGTGGAACACATACACTGGTGGGAATGGCTTTATCAACCTACTTCTGCAAATTTTCTTTCACCGTGATCAGTGTTAACAGTTTCCAGCCTCAAGATGGGTCCTTAAGAAACTGTCATCTTCAGCATCTCTTGTCCTTCCACCATTCCTACTCTTCAGTTTTCTTCTAAGTCTTGCATATAATTTTTGACCCCTTAAATTAACCTAATCTATTATCTTCCCCAAGGTCTCCTCTGTTCCAGTTTCAAATTATATATTCTCATTGGCATCTTCATGTCTTGATCATTCAATTCTGACCTGTACAGGCAGGGGCGTAGCTACTATGGGGCTAGGCGGTGCAGTGCACCGGGGCCCTCACGCTCAGGGGGCCCCCAAGCATACCTCAAGGGGCCCCTAAGCGCACCTCTAGGGGCCCTCAAGCGCAGTTTATAGGGCCCACGATCCTTCACGGCAAACTGGCGACCTTTTTTTTTTTTTTTTTAGCTCTACCGTCGTCTAAGGGGCCCCTGAGAACACAGTAGCCCCTCACTAAGGGCCCTCGCTGCTCAGGGGGGGGCCCAACCACTGCTCAGGGGCCCCTAAAGAACAATTCAAGGGCCCCCATCCTCAGTTCAAGGGGCCCCTACCAGCACAAAAAGCAAGAAAAAGGTCGCCCGTTTGGCCTCAGGGCCCAAAATAATTTTTTTGCACCGGGGCCCTTGTTGACCTAGCTACGCCACTGTGTACAGGTTCCTCTTTAACTACTTTATTCACATGTTCATTCCACAACTTGTTTCGTTTTGTTGCAACAGTCCTAATGCTCTGAAACTTCATTTCTATAGCCTGAATTCTGCTAATATGACAGAACTATAAACAGATTATTTACAGGGCATATCTTTGCTTACCTGTAATACTGGTTTGATATTATCTTTTTATATTCTTGCAATGATTTGACCAAGGATTTGTATCTCAATTCTCTCACTTCCCTGAAACCCTCTTCAGTGAATTGATAATTTTAAAACTTCTTCATATCACGTGCCCAATGCAATACATCCCAATTGTTAAGCAAAGATATTTATTCTGTAAGCTTTAAACAAGTAATTATTGCTCCATCTTATAATCAACAATAACTGTTTATCTATTGTTATACTTAGTACACTGACTCTTTTCAGTATTTATTTTCATTCCACATATATCTCCTTGACTGTATATTCTGTTTAGATTCCTCTGCAATTGTTCAGTTTCTCATATTTTAATTGTGCAGCCAACCTAACTTCTGACTATAAACTACCAATATAATCATTCAATAAAATAATGAACAGAAGCCATCCCAATACAATGCCTTGTGGAATTCTTTACTGTCACCTCTTTTGATAGCATGTTCATATCTTAATTGTATTAATACCTACCTCTTGAGAATACTTTTATCCTGTAAGTCATGTCTTTATTTATCGTGGAGTTTTAAAATTATTCTTGAATAGTTTATGGCTTTTTATGTCAAATGCCTTAAAGTGGCTCAGTACTACACTACCTCTCTTGTCTATTTCATCTGTAATATATTGCTCATACCACATTAACTGACATTTATATGAAAAATATCTTCTAAATCCCTGTTCTTAATTTACAAACCACTTCAAGCCCCTTAATAATTTCCCTTCCTCTGAAGTCAAATAAATTGACCAAAAGCTTTCATCTCTGTGTCATATATCTTATATAAACTAGTATTGGTAATACCATGGCACTAATCAATTATTGTTTTGGTGATGTTTAATACTTTGTTAGTTTTGTGGCTAAGTTTGTCAGTGAATTTTCTCTGTTCTTCTCTATGCTATTGTGGACATATTATTACAATTTTTTTGTTTATACAAGTTTAATTACATAATATGCATATAATAATAATTAAATGCATCTAAATTTTACAGAAAATGGCAGGGGAACAAGCGGAAACGGAGAGAAGAAGTCAGAAGGATCTCAACAAAGCTCTGCATGCAGCAATTCATAAAGGGGACGTCAAGGTAATTAGTATAATTATATATCAAGGCTTAAGGAGCTAACAAAACAATAGTAATACACAATCTAACTTCATAATGTTTGTCTCAATTTCTGATGCATGAAGTGTTTGGTGCTAAGGAATTTGCATTTAAGTTTGAAATGGAAACAACTGCCGAACATGTTATGTTAATTATTTTCTATTAAAAAGAAATTTCGGAATACTTATTCATAAGTTGTTATTTTTCTCTACTAGTTATGTTGCTTTTAGTTTTGGCTTTTGTTTTTGAGTGTACACATCTATTTTTTTTTATCATTTTGTGCATCAGTACTTTGACTTATCTGATAAAGTCATCCATCTCTTTCTGTTAAATGATAATGATTTCATCTAAACATACCCCTTACAACCCACAATGTCCTTTACCTACTTCTAATCTACTTTGATTCCTAAATTCCAATAGGGCAATTTTATTAACTCCACCCACCCCCCACCAATTTTTCTTATTACAGGCTTTTTAGCAGTCTGGTGGCTCAGTGTTTAAGTTTCTGACTGGTGTTTGAAACATCCCCAGTTCGAAACCCTGTCTCGGCGGGGATTTTAATGGGCCCTTAACCTGCCACCTATGGCACAGTTCGCTACGTAATGTGAAGTATGCCAGAATGCTTCAGTGGTTTGGATTCTATGTCAAACTGTAGGTCCCCTGCACCCAGTAGGACTATCGGGTTAGGTTAAGGCGGCTACAACAGGGGGGGAAAGCACAGCCATTAGAAACTCTGTCACTAGGTCATTACAACCACACGGAATTATTATTATTATTACTGGCTTTTAATTTTAAATTCTTTTGGTATATCTGGTAAATTGTTCAACAATTCCTGGTAATTTATGTTCCCTTACTTCCCACATCTTTTATCCTTAAATCAAGTGCCAGCTTGTGGTTATTTTCATCTCTTCTCATCCACATAATATTCCTGGTATATCTGTCAGTAGCCATCTCAGCTTCATATGAAATATGCGCTTTATACATTCTCAACATTGTCTTCTCCAGCCTTTTGCCTTCGAATGATTCCCAACTCAGCTCCTTTATCGTATCAATTGTAAATTGCGTTCTGCAATAATTTCCACTCACAAATCTAGCTGCCTTCCTTTCTACACCAGCTTTCTTCTATATTTGATACCTATATTTGGTACCTCTCAACACGACTGTATTCAAGCAATGGTCTGACCGAAGTTTTTTTATCCCAATTCCCTCACTTAGCTGTTACATCCCCTTATTACCCTTACCAATATACGAAGGATTTTAAAACCTTTTCTTACTGCCGCCCCAATGTGTCCTGCCCAGTTGACTTTGCTATCAAATATTATGTCTTGATATTACACTGTATGCTTTCATCAATGACTTCCAGCTCCACCTTACATTCAACAATATCTGTTTTGTGAATCTCTTTTCAGTGTTTATCTTCATTCAATATTGATCTACCCAGATGTTTTGTTCAGCTCCCACTATGCTCTCTACCTTCTTTTGTTTCAATCATGTTATGCCATATAACTTAATTTCTGACTGTCAACCACTGACACAGTCTTTCATTAGAATAATGCGTGAAACTAGGTGTTGCCTCAACACTGCCCGAACTTAACTTAATTATGACTGGTGCCTCTGGTATCAATTGTTTCGGTCACCACACTGTTGATTCGTACTTCAACAGTGAAAGGTATTTAAAATGATAAACACTGTACACAAGTTTTAAGTTCAATGAAATGATATATTCTTTAAAAGTTCCTTTACAAATTTTGGTGGCAGTACTTAAAATTTGGATAATACATCAGACAATAAGTTCCACATGAAGATATCAGCTTAAGCACATTCACTAGAAGACAAGCTTTCACCCTAGCCCTCTTGTTAGGATGAGGAAATTATAGAGGGATGCGAACGCACGCTCCTAATACAAAGAAGGCATTGCTCGCCCCACCGTGAAATGAATTCGAAGAAAACTAGAAAGAGACTGGCCCTACATAATACCGTGGACTTGCCTCGTTAAAATCTAGAGAGAGACTGGTTAAAAGCAAAGATGTTTGACCTCTATTTATCGATTCATTTGACCTTGTCACATCAGCTTGTGACTTTAAAAATTAATATCTAATTATCTGCTAAGTATTTTGAACTGCAATTAACACATGTATCTTTATGCAAGTTATTCTACTTTTGGCTTGGTTTATTCCTTAAAGAGCCTTCTATTAAATTAAAAATAAATTCTATCACATCACTGCATTCGTGGGAAACATAAAATGCTTCCAATAATACATTTGCAAAGTTTTATTTATTTTACCTAAATCATAACTTTTTCATGAAACCAATTCATAATTTTAGTCAGCTAGATTTTTTTACATCTCCAGAAGTTAATTTCTTGCTTTTATCTTATTTAATTTAGAATTTAATTATTCCTCTTAATTAAAAATCGTACTTTACCTAATTAGCTGAATCTATGCTCAGAACTTTCTTATGGATGCTTACGGCAGCTTATAATGAAAGGTCTGATATATCTTTTTGCATTAACTAGTTATTTTAAATCCTATATTTGGCTTTCTCTAAGTGCGTGGTCTTACAGCACCAAAACCAAAATATTTTCCAAACTAAATTTTTTCACGCATAGAAAATACACCTTTAAATGATCTCCATCATGAGTTTTCATATTGGAATGGAGGCAATTAAATCTGTTATACCTAAGCTTGCAGAAAGAAGAGACAGTCTGGTAGGTAATATTTTGAGACATGCTGGATTGATTAATTTGCTGGTGGAGGGAACAGTCAAAGGTAAGAACTGTAGAGGAAGACAGAGATTAGAATATACGAAGCAGATAATTGAGGATGTGAGTTGTGAGGGGTATGTAGAGACGAAGAGGTTAGCACAAGATAGGAAGGGATGGAGTATTGCATCAAACCAGTCGAAAGACTGACGACAGCAAAAAGAAATACCTTAAAAATGACCCTAGCAGAAATTTATATCTTTTACGAAGGCAGCTTCAAAATCAGACTAAAAAGGTATTTTACTATTAAGAACTGCGGGTAGAAATCATTTGCTCTGCTAGTTCTATGGAATAAACTTATTTCTAACTGATTATAACAAGTTTTTAGATATGTTACAACTACCCTATGGCACTTTTGTTCCCATTTAATCTATATTTTTTGGTATATCATTTCCTTCTCACTCTTTGCTTTCTACCTTTCCAAATTTCTTCTATTCAGCATCTAAAATCAGCGATTTTTACCTTATTTATCACTATTTTATGGTTCATTCTGTAAAATACCTTAAGAAATCTAGTGCTACAATGTCTACTTGGTCTTCCTTGTCTATTTCATCCAAAATATCTTGCATCTGAATTTGTATTTAGATTAATGATATGACAGTGCAATTGATTTTTTTTTTTGCTGTTCTTGTTACACTTCATTTTTGGGCATCTTCAATGAGATCTTTCATGTAGCTTGTCAATTGAGATTCACATGAATATCCTCTAATAAATCTTTGTTGCTGATCTACAAACAAATTCCATTTCTCACAGATATTTCTGATGTCATTTGTATCAAGGTCTCCATCATCTTATGTACTACTTAAGTCAAACTAATTGTCCTCCTTTATGAATTAGTGTTACTATTTCACTTTTCCAAAGAGGCATGTATCCAGACTCAAATAAATAATACACCCTTTATTTAATATATTTGCAGGAATATTATTCTACTTGTTTCTGTTTATTTCAAGAAGCTCCCAAAGCTTTCAAACCATCCATATTGTTTAGGTATTTTTTGTGTGATTCATAGATAAATGAAAGGGACAGACTGATGCAGCCCAGTTGTAGATTTATAATATTATAGATTTATTTTAATTTTGTAATTAAGATATTGCAACATAAGATATTTAAAGCATAGTGTTATATTAACAGCACAAATCTTAAACATGATTAAACTATCTAATGTGAATGTGCAATTTAGTAATTTTGTTACATTATTTGAGACAACTGTCCATTCTGATTTTTGTCAGTAGTTAACCAGTACGAGTTTAATATTTCCTGCAGATAGCACGTGATCTAATTTCTGCTGGAGCTGATGCAACTGTCAAAGGTTGTTGGTCCACGCCACTCCTGCACTGCTCTGTTCGCACTGGGAAATTGGAGACAGTCAAGTACGTGATAGAGGATCTGAAGCCTCCAGTCAACGCAATTGATAATAATGGATGGACAGCATTAATGTTAGCATCATGTTTAGGTCACAAAGAGGTGAGAATTGAAATATGTATTCCACATTCTTATTTATTCATTGAGCAATATTTTAGTTAATAACTTTAATGTAGAGCTTAAAATATTTTTGATTATCTGTAGGTACAATTTGCTTCAGAAAGAGCTAACCATCAGCTGCTGAATGTATGAGGGTGGTCCGATAAGTACTTAGACTACAAAAAAAAAAAAAAAAAAAAAAAAAAAAAAAAAAAAAAAAAAAAAATTTGGAAAAGTGGCAATTTATTTCTCAACAGTCTCCTTTTAGCTCGATACACTTGACCCAGCGATGCTCCAACTTCTTTAACTCATCTGAAAAAACATGGAGACCTGAAAAGTAGGCCTCCGTGGCGGCGATAACCTCCTCATTCGACTCAAATTTCTGCCCGGCGAGTATCCTCTTCAAGTTTGGAAACAAAAAGAAGTCGCATAGGGCTAAATCTGGAGAATATGGTGGATGGGCCACCAGTTCGTAGCCTAATTCGACCAATTTGGCGATGTTGATGGCGGAGGTGTGAGCCGGTGCGTTTTCTTGGTAGGAGACCACTTTTTCTTCGCCAAATGGGGTCTTTTTTTTCTGCAATTCGGCGTCAGATCAGCCCAATAATTTGGCATAGTAAAGCCCTGTAATCATTTTGCCCTTCTCCAGATAATTGGTGTGGATCACACTTTGTGAATCAAGAATACGGTGACCATCACCTTTCCGGCAAATGGACAGTCTTCGCCTTTTTCGGAGCTTGTTCGCCGGGTAAAGTCCACTGTTTTGACTGTTCCTTGGTCTCTGGTGTGTGCCAGTGGATCCATGTTTCATCAATGGTCATGTAACAATGCAGAAACTCCTTCATATTGCACTTAAACAGCGTCAAACACTGCTGCCAAGTGGTCTCATGGTTGCGCACGTTGTCCAGAGTGGGCAAACGCGGCACCCATTGCCCCGATAGCTTTCTCATGCAAGATATGACCCACATCGTCTTTTCAGATGCCTACTGTCCCAGCAATCTCATGCACCTTCAATCGGTGGTCGGCCAATATGAGATCGTGGAATTTTGTTACGTTATCCTCCATGGTAACCGTTTTCTGTGCACCTGGGCGTGGCTTGCCAAAAACCGATGTGACAGTCACCATCGAAGGAGAAGAGTCACTGCACACAGCATCCAAGTACTTTTTGATTTCGCTGCGCAATTTTCCTTCCAAAAACACGAATTGAACCACCGACCGCTATTGCTCTTTTTCAATTTTTCTAAAATCCGTGGGCACACCCACTTTCACACGCGGTCAAAACAAAACTATGACTCCAATTTGGCTGAAATCTTAACAATGGCCATCTAAGATAATATACTACACGATAATAAATTTCTCTGGCGACAGTGGCACCATCGGGAAGAGAGGCTAAGTACTTATCAGACCTACCTCGTACAAAGGAAAAACTCGAGAATAGTAAAAAAAAAAAAAAAAAAAAAAAAAAAAAAAAAAAAATCAGTATTTTGGTTGAATAGAGGATGAAGAACATAGACAGACCTATGTACGGTCCAGTGATGAACTTGTTTTGTCTTCGTTTGGCATGATTAGGGTCACCCAAAATGTTGCATTTTTTTGTGTTCTGTTTTTTGTTTTCTTCCCTCTTGCCTTTGACTTTGGTAAACCTTCCCACAGTATTATCCCCTCTCATAGTGTTTGTTCCTGAACTATAATTGCACAATTTCATCTTTTCATTACTGGAGTACACAGAATATATTGGTTGCAAAAAATATTGATATTTAACTTTAATTTGAAGTTGCTTGAAGCCATTTTGATAATTTCTGATTTGATATAGAGTATATGTCTTTTTGATGATTGCAGTTATTTGAGTAGTTGTTTTAAACTTTCTCTCTAATGAATGCTGCAGTGAGTTGGGTAATTGAAGTGGGGAGGGGAGGGAAGAGTAGAAGTAATCTCAGGTAGTAATGTGGTGGCTTGAGGTGGAACTGATTGCATCTGCTGACCAAAACACATCTATTCTTTTGCTGAGGTAATGGAAAGAAATACACAGTTTTAGCTCAACCATAAATAACCTCTCAGCCACAGTGTCTTTGACAGGGAAGAAAAAAGTACAGCTTCATTCTAATATTATTGAGGACTATATTATATGCTACATAGCCTTCTTGGGTTCTATGTTTCTTTAATTGCAATTTAAGTCATGTTCATATTTTCAAAACAAAGTCTGCTTTTCATACCTCTTAATAATTCATTACTTTTTTTTTTATTAAAATTAATTCTTTTCTCACTGACGATTGTGTAGTTAAGTTCAAGTAAGCACATGGAATACCCTGGAGACTTTGAAAAGCAGGAATTCTTTGGTGTAAAACCTTCATCAACATGTCATCAACTAACATAACATGAATGGGATGGAGGTCAGCTGGACTAGTAGCTATGTGCGTGGGAATTGATTCGTAGTTGGATTGGAGGGGAGAAGGAACAAAATATTGAGTGAAAGAGGAGAACGAAGATATTGTGTACTGAAGGTTTCTGAGTCAACAGTGCAACATCTTCTCTTTCCAGCACACTGTTATTCATGTTTACTTGGTATCTAAAGTATCTTTACAGCTCTTTTCCTTGTGTTTTTATGAGCTATCATCTGGTCCATAAATTCCATAATTTCTTCTGTGATCAAACGTTGTTGGCTGTGCTGCAGTGCCAGATTTGGAGTACTTGCCCTGAGCAGCAACTTCAGGGGAGGGGGGGGGGGGTGACAAAATTGTGATTGAAGGGTGGCACTTTAATTAGCGATGAACTGTTTTTAGCTCCAGTACTGGCCACCTGCGGTGACAATGGGATGACAACAATGTGTGACAATTGGGGTGACAAAACTTGGGATGGGAACAATTGGGGGTGGTAAAATAATGTTTGAAGGGACGCCAGTCTCACAGTTTCTCCTAGACCTGTCACTGCTGTGTTGTTCTAGATTATAACCAAATTTTCAATTCAAGATGAAATTTAGTTCTTTTGTATTATTGTTGAGCTTTCCCACCACAGTAATCATCTGGGAGGATGTAATTGTAGTGACTTACCAATGTGAAAGCGTTCACAAAATTTATTGTATGTGTAGATCAATGTGATAAGGAATTGTGTTTCCCAAAGACACCAAGCTGGCTCCAAAATTACATGTCAGCATCTAAGAGACAAATTGCTGTCAACCTCAGTTCCATATGCACTAACCTTATATACGCTAAACAGGTATTGAAGTCAGGACTATGGTATACAATTTTATCAATAATAAAAATGCACTATCATGACTCATAACCTTTTGGTGAAGCCATGAATGATGAAAATTCCTTCCTCCACATTTATTTGTACCGGATAACCTAAAGTTGAGTACTAGGTATTGTCTTGCTGTTTCAGCGACCACAGCCAATGATGCAGGTAAAAATAATGTGAACAGTTTATATCAATTTATAAAATATTGAAAGTTTACTGTAAATGTCAGGAAACGGTAAAATGACTCATCACTCACCAAAGTTGAAGGCTGCGATGAGTGAAAAACATATATGATGTACACTAAAATACACAATATTTTGGTTTTACACCTTATTCATGTGGCTCGGGAGGTGTGTACAGGTCAATGTTTGTCACATAACTGAGTGAATTATTGATATGTCAGGAGAGACATGATATATATAAATATATATATCACAGGTGGTGATAGAATGAGTAATATAACAAAAGGGTATGGAACGTTAAAATGAAAAATAAAAAAAATAAAAAATTTTTTTTGAAGAAATTTGTGACTAGTTAAATGATAACAATGATAATGCTAATAATACATGAGTGATGTGTCAAAAATGGAATTTTATCAGTGGTTGATGCCAGGTGGGTGTCTGGTATCCAGGATAGTTTGGTGAATAGGTTCTCATATATAAAGTTCTGAAGCAGCAATAATTTCAGGGAAAACCCTGATTGCTCTCATTGTGAAACAGTCATTCAGGTATACAATGTAGGTTTTCACGGCCGGCATTAACTTCACTCTGAATTTCCGGGTTAAAAGGCTGTGGTCGATAGCTAAAACTTTCCCCTAATGTTTTATCTTCAAGTGGGGAATACATCATCGGAGGCTAAGCGGCAACTGCAATGAGGGCTCAAGGGAGCACCGTATATATGGACGGTGTAGAGGGTGCCACAGTCCATCATGTGTCGGCTGAGTGGCTGTCTCTGGTAATACCAACCTTATTGATAGAACATAATCGATTGTTGACATAATGATGCAACGTGTGTCTAATTTAACACCGTTCTCTTTTCTATTAAAATTATTGTGATGTTTATAAATTTCAATGGCTTCTCTGTATGTACGAGCATAGTGGTGAGAAGTATATGATAAAACACTGGTCTCGTTAAATTTAATTTCACGGTCGCCCTCTTGGTAAACATGTTCAGCTATGGCCGATTTCTGTATATGTCCCAGGTGGCAATTTCTCTTATGTTCACTCAGATAAGTGTTAACACTTCTTTTTGTAGTTCCAATTTTGTAGACGCAAAAGATGCCCGACATCCTTAGGACACAACAGGCATCTATAAAATTCCTTGCAGCTGAGGACAAGTATACATCGGCACTACAAAAAGAAGTGTTAACACTCATCTGGGTGAACTTAAGAGAAATTGCCGCCTGGGACATATACAGAAATCGGCCATAGCTGAACAAATTTATCAAGAGGGCGACCACGAAATTAAATATAACGAGACCAGTGTTTTATCAAAAACTTCTCACTACTATGCTTGTACATACAGAGAAGAGATTGAAATTTGTAAACATCACAATAATTGTAATAGAAAAGAGGAAGGTGTTAAATTAGACACAATTTGGACCTCAACGTTGCATCAGCATATCAACAATCGATTATCTTCTATCAATAAAGTTGGTATTACCAGAGATAGCCACTCAGCTCACATCACATGATGGACTGTGGCACACTCTACACCGTCGATATAAACGGTGCTCCCTCGAGCCCTCATTGCAGTTGCCGCTTAGCCTATGATGATGTCTCCTGCAGCTGAAGACGAAACGTTAGGGGAAAGTTTTACTTATCGACCATGTCCTGAAGCCCGGAAATTCGGAGTGAAGTCATTGAGGTAGTTAGAATTGTGGTAGTTAGCATGTTCTGGTATTGGAAGGTATAAATTGCAGGTGTGGACTGTTTATCTGTGGCCACTCATTCTGACCGACAGTTGTTGTGTAGTCATGTAGGAACTACTGCAATGGCAGCAAGTTAGCTGGTATATCATATGTGCTGTGGAGCACATGGCATGTCCAATGATGGTGAAGGTTTCCGCTGAAGTAGGGTTGCATGCTGTAGATTTTGCAGCAGAATCTATTGCAAGTAAAAGATCCATACGTTATTTTTGGATAGTCTGGTAGAGGGTATTGATGAACCAAGATGTTTTTGATATTGGGTGGTCTGTTCAAACATGTGTGGTGGATAGATGGAAGAATTTTTAGTAGAAGAGTACACATTTCTGGATAGGAATAAAGGAAGTCGTGCACCTGTTGTAAGATTCCATTAATGGAATTGGGGCCAGGAGAGAACTGGGTGGCAAAGGCAGGGCTGTGGTTGGATTTTAGAGGTGCCAGGTGGGTGATTGCTTGGGAGATTTGTTTATGTACAAGATCTGCTGGGTAAGAGTGGGAAATAAGGGCTTGGGATATGTTCTGGGTGTACTGGAAGAGGGATTCAGCATCTGAACATATATGTCTGTCACAGATAGCAAGGCTATAAGGGAGATATGGAATGGGTGTCAACTATCATAATGTAAATATATTTGCAGATTAGTGGATTTGATGTGTACCCACTAATCTACAGCAATATCTACATTTTAACAGTTATCACCCAATCCATACCAAACGTTCCCTCCCGTATAGCTTTGCTATCCATGGCAGACGTATCTTTTCTGATGCTGAATCCCGCTCCCAGTGCTCCCAGAACCTATCCGAAGCCCTTTTTTCTCACTCTTACCCAGCAGATCTTGTACATAAACAAATCTCGCAAGCAATTACACACCCTACACATAACCACTTCCACCTGGCACCTTTAAAATTCAACCATTGCTCTGCCTTTGTCACCCAGTTCTCTCCTGGCCTCGAATCTTACAACAGGGGCACGACTTCCTTCGCTCCTTTCCAGAAATGTGCACTTTTCTGCTAATAATTCTACCAACTGTTCACTGCACATGTTTGAGCAGACCACTTAATCTCAAAAACATCTTGGTTCACAAATACCCTCCATCGGACTCTCGAAAAACAACATATAGATCTTTTCCTGGGAATATACTTGCTGCAAAACCTTCAGCATGCATCCTCCCACTACAACATATTGAATCCCTTCTACAGGGGAAACCTTCACCATCATTGGACAAGCCACGTACTCCACAACACATATCATATACCAGCTAACTTGCTGCCACTAGACCTGACTACACAACAACTCTCAGTCAGAATGAATGGCAACAGAAAAACAGTCCACACCTACAATTTATACCTTCCAATACCAGAACTTACTAACTACCTCAATGACTGTTTTTCCATGAGAGCAATCATAGTTTACCCTGAAACCACTGCCGCTTCAGAACTTGCATATCAAACTATCCTGGGGGATTCTATCATTACCGTGGCGCCACAATATGATGATTGATTCTTATAGAACTCGACAAAACAAATCGAAAATAAAGAATAAAATTTTTTGATATCTCGCTTGGTTCTCGAGATATCGTATCTCAAAATTGACGTAGTTAGGTTGAAATACGGCCTGGACCAGAAGAAAAATTTCGCTATAGCCAAATTTGATGATGAATTCTTACGTAACTCGATGAGACAAATGGAAAATAAAGAAAAAGGTGTTTTGATATCTCGCTTAGTTCACGAGATATTGTATCTCAAAAGTAATGAGGTTAGGGTGAGATCCGGCCTGGACCAAAAAAAAAATTTTTTTCTCCAAAACCACCATATCTACATGGTGGAAATGCACTATAGGTGTTTTATTTTCTTCCTAGTGATTGTTGTTAGGTTGAAATACGGCTTGGACCAGAAGAAAAAACATCAAAAGCAGAAGGAACTATACCTATGGCTTATTTTTAACATGCTATATCTCGAAAACCAAGCTAGATATCAAAAATTTTTATTCTTTATTTTCGATTTATTTCGTCGAGTTCTGCAAGAATTCATCATCAGATTTTGGCGCCACGGTAATGATAGAACTGCCCTATCCTGGATACCAGACACCCACTTGGCCTCAACCACTGATAAAATTCCATTTTTTGAACCATCAATTATTATTATTAGTATTATCATTGTTATGATTTAACTTGTTACTAATTTTTATTTATTTTTATTTTTCGTTTTAACATTCCATACCCTTCTGTTATATTGTTAATTCTATCACCACCTGTGATATACTCGTATGTATTTATATATAACATCTCAGTCTCTTGCAACATATCGATAATTCATTCAGTAATCTGATAAACTTTGGAATACATGAGTCGTTCCCTGCAACATGAATAAGGTGTAAAACCAAAATTTTGTTTATTGTAGTGTTCGACATATATATTTCCCATGCATCGTAGCCATCAACTTTGGTGTGTGATGAGTTATTTTTCCTTCCCTTGTCATTTATAATGCCTAAAGCCATTTCCTTTTTCCTTAGTTTCATTACTGTGAATTTACTATATAATGGTAACAATAACTGTATTAATATTCTTGCAGATACTAGAATTCCTGCTCTCTTGTGGTGCCAATGCAATGACTAAAAACTTTTCTGGGCAAATGGCATTGCACGTTGCAGTTGAGGCTTGTGTTCCAACCCCACCTAAAAAAGAGGTTGTCATAAAGTCATACTCACTGTTTGGCAGCAGCAGTGATGATGAAGAAGAGAGTGATTCTGATTATGATGCTGAAAATGAATGGAAGACCACTGACACAGATTTGAAAAAAGGAACTGAACCACAATGTACAATTGAAGTAAGTATCAATTTGATCTAAATTAATATTGCTCCGTTTTTACAACAAAGTTTCTCAGTAATTTGTGATGTGTCTTATATGTATATGCAGCAAAACATATGTAATATATTTGTAAAAATGTTTTTTAATTATTTTGTGGTCTGATGATGTTGTATTAATGACTAGTAAGGTTTTTTTTCTACTTCTAATTTCCTTTCTTACCTCATTAAATTCCCTTCTGTACCAAAACTCTCCACTTTTGCCATAGTTGTTTGTCGTTCTGTTGTCGCCTAAAGGTTACAGTTTTATTTTTGGATCAGGATTTAAGACCATCTGGTATTTGGCAATTTTCTTATCTGCTGACCATTTCTGGGATATCACTGACTACCAGTACTTGCCCATTTTGTTTCATCCATACTAGTTCAGTTTCTTAACTCATAACCCCTCTTTAACATCTCTTATATCATTTTTGTCTTATTTCTGTGTTACAGAGATTAATGAAACAAATCATAATAAGAGAATCTTAATGTGTAACCATGGTAATTTTTTTATTATTATTAAAACAAGCAGCTTCACATATTTTACTTCTGTTGAGAAGAGGTTTGTAGAGGAGAACTATAGTATAAAATAAGCAGTAATTAGTAGCATTCTCTAGAAAAGAAATTATATTAAGAGTGTGTATATGACACAACTGATTTACTAGTGTTATCTATAATTGAGTTTATGATTCCATGTCAATTCACCTGCATTACGATGTATGCTTTAAACATACTGTAATTTTAGATTATTTCACTTTTTGCTGTGTATTGTTGAGTATCTACCTTTATAACTTACTACTCCATCTAGCTAATTTTGATACGAGGTCTAATAAAATATAAATGAAACTTTTTAAATAGGCATGAGATACTTAGATGCTTTTTACTGTAGCAATACTGTGAATCTGGTATTAATGTGATGGTGTGGTAAATGAAACACACTTGCTTCCATATTATCATTATGAATGGGAACAAGATTCAGGTGCCCATTGTACATCAAATAATTATTAATTATTAATTTTCTAATATATGATGAATTCGTTTTATTTAGGAATAAAAATGCAATTATTAGCCAAAATCATTATAGCACAGATAAAAGGGTCTTCCTGAAAAATGTTTTTTTTTAGTTTAAACATTGACCTAGGACTCTAAAAGAAGTTATAAAATTATATGTATGGGACACAGACCTTTATGGTAATGAAGGCAGGAATTTTACCAGAAAGAAGTCAAACTGAATCATTTTAAACATTAATATTTGATTAAATTGCAATGGAGCGCATGCTCTAGTGTCAATTTCCCTCAACACCCATCTTCCCTCTTTCCTGCATCCACTTACATTTGCCCTCTACAAATTTTAACTTTAAAGTCTTTCAGCGTTTTTGGTAAATTATTTATCATTTTTCTAACTTATTCCAATCCATGGTGTTATAGATGGATGCAGAAAACTAATTAGATTAATAAGGTACAAACTCAAAATGTTTTGGAAATTATGGGTGAGGAAAGACATATGAGAGAGCCTTTTAAAAAGAAGAGACAGAACTGTGAGTCACATTTTAAGACATGTGTAAATAGCTGACTTGTCAACGGAGAAAATGGTTGAGGGGAGGGATTATAGGGGAAGATAAAGATTAGGAAAAACAGGTGATTGATAACTTGGGTTGAAATGATTATGTCGAGATGAAGAGTTGCCAGCAAAAATACATGAAGGTGTAATTTAGAAGGCTTTTGAGGTATGTTTTGAATTTAAAAGAAATAAGTAAAGATAATGCTTGTATTCACCCCTGAAATCTCTGATATCATTATATGAATGGCATGTAATGGCCTAGTCTCTTTGGCTCCATTCCAGATTAAACCATTGAAGCACACTGTCAGCAGCTTCCAATGAAACCCCACTAGATCAAAAGTTCTAAGTCATTGAAAGCATGACATCACTTCTATCCGGTGTTGAGGTTAGATTCCTGAGGAGTATTACGCTACCTGATTGTACTAATGCATTCCTTCGCTCTGAGCACCTTGTGCAACCTACTCCACACATGTACGTCCACTCATTACAAAATCTGCCGAAACAAAGAGGGGTGAACTGGGCGAGTCACCTCCTTATATATGCTCTGCTAGGAGTGATGTAATTATTTAGTGCCATGTGCAAAGATTATCTTTAATTTTTCTCCAACCGCTCTGAAAATCTTATATGTCATAGCTCACCATCTAAATGTCAAATTAAGTTATTACAAATTTTGCACTAGGTGCTTTGGTTGTCTTGTAAAAATTCTTGAAGTAATAGAACAAGAAATTTCATCTAATTCAAAAAGTCTTTAAGGCTGTGAGCTAATTCTTCTTTTAAAACATTCTTCTGAAAATTCTTTATCTTTTGATGTATAACATGGCTTGATTCTAAATGTATTTCATAGCAAAAGCTACCCCTAACTCTAATTCCTTGTAATTTCAAAATCTTTGATGTTGTCTATCTCTGACATTATAAGTGCTACTGATCTATAATATCTGTCAAACTTCCATAAATTTAATTCCCTATCCAATGGTTATGTTATTTACTCTCTATCTATTTTCCTTTGTAGAGCTTTCTTTAATACTATTATACTGCTGTGTTTTCTTCCTGAGGTGTCACTGCCACCATCTTCCTGGTTTAAATTTGAATTTTCTTTTTTTCATTTAAAGCTTAAGTATTACTTTGATCTTTAAGAAAACCACACCGTGTGGACAATAAAAATTAAACTTAATTTCAAATATACTCTCTCTGCTGTAATTAGCCGAGATCCTCACCCTTTTGTAAACATGAACTTCACTGAAACTTCTTTTTCTGTCTAAAATCCTATCTTCAGACTCTTGCTTTCTATATAATGTGTCTTAATTTTTTCTGCGTCTTATGAGCTATAAAGCTTTTTTGTAAGTTAAAAACGTTAGTTGCTAGATTAAAAACGAATGTAATTTACCATGTGCTCTGATATTATAGATTTTGAGATATCTTTTTAATTCACTTTTGTTGACCTGAAGTGTCAAACCTCGTTTTAATCATAATTTAATACAATATTTCTGTAAATGAACCAAATTCCTTAGCAAATCAGGAAATTGCATATAAAGTGTAAGTAGATTTTTTGTTTCACTCAAACTTTACTCTCTAATCTTACTTTTAACTCTGAAATTGCTAGAAAATTGCTTTGAAAGTGTTTTGTTGTTAATTTCTTCTTTGCTCACAGCTCCTTAAAGTAATTTTGATTATGCATTTGTGAAATTAAGGTTATATGGCAGAATTATTATGGGAAAAAATTAGTAGGGATTATGATGACACAAATGGTGAAAATTCGTGACACAAAGAAAATCATATTATTTCAGTTAAATAGTGTAATCAGGGAAAATAAATTAAAGAGATAAACAGAATTAAAAAAATACTAAGTATGGTTTTTGTTTCAGCTGATAAAGATAAGAGGGAGTATTTAATTTCAAATTTACTTTAGGTAATCCTAAACATGCAAGCACATGTTTAGAAAATAATTTTGTCTGATTTTTAATATATTAAATTTGCAGGGGAATAATGGCTATTAAAACAAACTAGAAATAATAAGTAATTTTTCAGCAATAAAAGTTTTGATAGAGAAAATTTGAAGAGAAAAGTTCAGATTTCAGTTTTGGGAAAAATATTTAACTTTGATTAATTTTTCATGAGGAAACAGTGGTTTAATAAACAGAAGTTAAAAGAGGAATAGATTTATCAGGACAACATGCTGTTGAAATCTAATGGAAACTGGTGATTATTTTGGAAATTTAACAATTTTTTTGATAAAGTATCAAGAGTTGGCTGTGTCATATACTGCAGAAAATTCCCATATTCGAGGCACAACAATATGTTAGGCAGTAGGATATAAAATGAGGTAATTGGTGTACTGTTTCTATGATTGTTAGGACAGATTTTGAGAGGTGATTTTTTTTTTTATGCATATGGCGAAAGTAAAATGTTAAAGTGGAACTGGTTAGAGCCTAGGCAGAACTTCATAAATGAATGAATGTTATATATTGAGTAATTGACTGTTTATCTATAATCAGTTTATTCAGTTCAAAGCTGAAATTCATCATTCAGGACAGTGTAAATTATCTGAAATCAGAGATTATTGATTATTGAAGATTATACTGTGACTTCTTAATTTGTCTATTACTTTTATTTCCTATAGTTAGTGTAAATTTAAAAATCTCATGAGCATTAGAAGGAAAGAACTATCTGAATCAATTTCAAACAGTTAAGTTTCCAGACTGACCATGCTCATAGCTTGGTTACAAATTTTTGAAGAACTGATAGTTTTAAACCACCCAACAAACCCCATTGTATCATGACAGGTGTAAATAGAAAAAAATATTCTACCAATTGTATGTACAGTTCAGCTATGTTACAATTTTGAATATTTACATGTACAAGTACCTCAAATTTGTCAGACAGTTCTTTACAAACTCATACATGTCCTATGAAAATCAGCATCACACATTAGGCAATATTTCAAATTAAGGACTTTATTTACAAAAAACATATATAACTGTTTATGAAATTACTGCTGTAATTGGAGGAAATTATGCAGAAATTCGTTAAAAAGAAGTCATTATTATGCAAATCCTTTCAAGATGGGTTTCAACAATGATAGATTCAAAGCATAATACTAAAGGACTGAAATTTCAAGAAGCTGTTGGAACATTTGGCAACAGAAGGAGATTCAATTGTGGTGGGCGTTCTCACATGTGAAGATTAGTGTTAACACTATTAAACTTTAAACTTTTGTAATGAAGTGGACAGGTTTAAGATCGTGTGAAAAACAGGAGGCAGTTACTTTGTCTCTTATCATCTTTTTGTCTGTTAAGAATGTTGTGTTTGTCAGTCTTCTGGTTGAATGATGTAAAAAGGTGTAAAAAGGTGTAAAAAAAAAAAAATAAAATACTGAGAGTTTTTGGAATGAGGTTATAGAGGCCAATGAATCCAAAGCTGCAAGATGAAATGCACGAGGAAGGCCAGACTGATTGTGTACTACTAGGACTTTCAAAGGCTTTTGACAGAGTGAGTTACAAAATAGTGCTAAATAAGGTAAAAACTATTGGCATGGATGAAAAAGTGATTTGTTGGACAGAAGAATTCTTAAAAGTTAGATTTGGAAATGTAGTATCAAAAGAAGTGGAAGTGAAAATGAAAGTGCCACAGGGCACCTTGCTATTCATTATTCTAATGAATTATTGTGTTTTAGAATGGAAATTTTGCTTTTACTTTCTTTATTGCCTCTTCTAAATACAAGTTGAATATTAATGGGGATATAGTACAACCTTGTCTCATACCCTTTTTAACTGATGCTTGTCTCTCATGGTCTAGAATCCAAGAAGAGGAAACATACTTGGACAGGCAAAGACGGGTGAAGATGATAATGATGATGAAGAATCTATCTGACACCACAAAATCTAAACAAAATATTTTATGTTGGCCAAATGATTGCACAACACAAAATAAGAGATTTAAAAGAGATCAGATGACACTTAGAAAACACCACCACTGGATTGGGAATTAAATTTACAGAAGTTTAAAACAAGTCTCCGTCTTAAAGCTCCAGTAGTTTAAAAGATATTAAATGTCAAAGATTTACTAACTGTGCAACATAATCTAAAAGTCGTTTTCAAGACCAAATACATATTATACATCAGCAGTTAGAGAATTTTCCATAGAATGTTTTGAAAAAAGAATTGGTTCACAAACTCTAAAACTTTTTGAAGGAGAGGAAATTTAATGTTTTATTACTTCAGGATTTTTTTACTCAGAAACCATTACACTTAGAGGAAAATTCGGAATAACTTAATTTGACATTTATATTACGAGCTACAAGTTATACAAATTTCAGAGCAATTAAAAATAAAATCAGGATGAGCTTTGCACATGATCCCAATAAATTGTCAAGATCCTGGAAAGCTTATAAAAGACCATTCCTTGCCAGCTTCTGGCTTCAGTATTTCAGCAGACTTGGAAGTGACAGGTTGGGTGTAATGTGAGCTGCTCCTTTGTCCAAGTAGTCAGGACTGAAGATGGGCGATGTAGCTTTCTTGAGCAATTACCTGACCCTGACAACATGTTGATGTGATCATTTGCTTACAATGAAAGTGTAAGTGTTCTATCTTATGGGCCTATCATTGGAAGCTGCTTACAGTAGGTTTGGATGGTTTAATCTGCAGTCTATTTTTGGATAGGAGTCCGATGTCTTATCTTAATTGGTACTGAAGTATTGTAACGAACTTTTGAAGAATATAACAATTTTAAAATTTCAACTAAAGTCTACAGTACAAATTACTTATTAACAATACCTTTATCTCTTTGAGTTGTTACAAGGGATGGGTGAACAAAAAGATGATCTTGTAAAGGTACCACTTCATGGTTACAGTTTAGACATGTTCTGAAACAAACCCCACTTCAGGCAATTTTGTTTAGTATCTAGTTTAATTCAGTTTTAATGGAGCATATGCTCCAGTAGAAAGTTCCCTTCACCCTCATTTCAACTTTCTTGTTTTATTTTTATATTAACTTAGTCAAGTGTAACTGCCGCTACCTGCCTTGTTTTGTCCTTTAAGAATTTTGTTTTTAAATTGTTTCATTATTTTTATTAAATTAATCAGTCCCTGATTCCATCACCTACAAAGAAAATTTTCCCACACCGTAGTGCCTGAAATCGAGTGCCAGCTTGCAGTCAAGGTTGTCTTTATCCATCGATGCACTCTTCTTAATTGTTCCACCAATATATACCTTGTATAATCCCACAACTCTCTTCACCCTCTTCCATAGGTAAATAAATCTAGCTGCAATCCTTTGCACACCCTCCAACTCCTTTAATCAGTACCCAACATGTGTCCCCACACTACAGCACCTGAGTTTTGGAACCCATTTCTTATACTTCTCTGGTACATTTCTCCATCACCATCTTCAATAAAGGCAGAATTATGAATTGTCTTTTTACTATTTCCTTCCCTGAAGTTCTTGTTTAGATTTTCAGATTCTTTTGATAGATTTCATCAGTAGTTTAAACTTTCTAGAACTTGTATTATCTGTAAATGTAATTCTATTTTAAGCTATTTTCATTCCAATATATTAACAAAACATTATTTTAAACAGGTTTTGAAAGTGCTGTTAGCAGCTGGTGCAGATCCACTGGAAACTGATAATTCTAATCGCAATGTACTACACTATGCTGCTATCCGTGGAGATGTAGAAATTCTGAAGTTCTTGCTGGGTTTGCAGATAATCCCAGTCAACAGCAAAGACATCAAAAGACACTCTGCACTCATGTTGGCAATCACTCATCATGGATGGTTGGCATGTAAACCATTGTTTGACGTGTTGTCGAAAGCTGGTGCAAATATAGACCATCCTTATGACGCATGGACACTAGCATCGAAGTTGGCATCAGATACTGACAGAAATTTAGAGGTATTCAATTGCAGCAGACTGCAGTATTAATTAGGATTCTAATACATAATCTTGGAATCTTACATTTTGTTACTGGTTATATTCAACATCTCAGATATATTTATCTATTTAAGAAAATCACAGAAGGGATGATAATATTTAATTTTAACATATAATATTTTGTAGCCAATTATTTGTTTTTCATAGTTAATTATATCTGCTTCTATAGCTACATCTACACTCTGCAGTTCACAAATATTGTGGGTGGCAAGGGTGCTAAGCACCAATCCTAATTCTGAGCATTCCAATCCTGAACAGAACAAGGAAAGAAAGAATATATAAAAGTATCAGCGCAGCATCTTATTTCTCTAATCTTATCCCTCCTGTCATTGCGAGCTAAATACGTTGGCGGAAGAAGTATTTCATTGCACTCGTAAATTAAAGATTTTCGCATATTCTCCAACAAATTCAAACGAAAATGATGTCATCTGTCCGCCAAACAATCCCAGCCCAAGCCGCTTATCAGCTCTGTGACACTTACGTAGGGACTGTAACTAGCAGTCACGAATCGAGCGGCTCTCTTCTGTACCCTCTCCAACGTGTCAATCAATCCACTGCGATATGGATCCCAAATTCCACAACAATAATCCAAATGCGGACACACTAGTGTTATGTGAGGTTGCAACTAAGGACTCAGTGGGAAGCATGTGGGAGCATGGTTATAAAGTGCAAACCTTGTTCAAACATTTTATTACAAGAATCATGGTCAACGATTAAACTTATACAGAATGTCACAAATAATATAATACAATATAATACAGAAGAAAGCTTCGATCTTGCAGATTATGATCTTAATAAATCCTGTACCAATACAAATATATGTTAATGCTATGACAAGCTTGTTAAGCCATGAGAATATCTCTAATCACAATACCTCCACTTGTATTAAACATCCAAACAGAAAATCCTTACGTGCTTGGAAACGTAATATAACAGGGCAGGCTCTTACCAATTTACCATCATATAACAAATTTACAGCTAGTACAAAACACAAATTTGTACACAGGAGGCAAAATACAGCAATTATTTTAAACAAACAGGAATCAGTTTACCTTAGCGTCCTTCTGTTTAACCTTAAGAATCAAGGTCTTATCAAAAGGTTCTGACACATTATAGTGTGTATACACCGGCGAATAAGTTGTTACCACACACACATACGGATAAAGTGGCGGGAACGATTAGCACCACATATCAGGGAATTTTGTCCATTCCCGTAACAAAATTAGTAAACACAATTAACAAGAATGCAGTAAGCGACGCACTTCGTAGTTGGGATCATCAGGTATTCTACCTCAAATACCCGACAGTGTTAGAAAATGGCAATTTATCACCTCGAAGCCACCGCCAGCCCAGCCCGCTGCCGTGCTCCCCAATCGGCGGAAAACCGCTCACGAACATAGAGCGCAGCGGAGGAATTCCCTCGATTAATGCGAGCGAGGAACGGTCTCGGTCTGGTCACAAATCCACATCATGCGGTACTTCCAGGGCGCCTGGTCAAATTACAAGTGCTCACTTATACCAGCAGACCCTTAACGTCGCAGTCAATTAGGGTAAATATTAGGCCCAACGAACCAATCCGCTGCTGCCGACCGACTCACTTCCCGCTTTCGTGTCCCCGAAAATCAACTCCATAAGCTGGTAGAGGGCACCACCAGAGCCACAGCGCGCTCTCATGGGTGAAACTCACACACAGGCTTTGCAGGAACCAGCATCAGAAGACAATCGAGGGTGGGGAAAATAAACAATGTGAGCTGAGCACGGCTCAACTAGTGTTTTGTACACTATTTCCTTTGTTTGAGCATTACAACCTCTCAAAATACACCCTATGAATCACAGTTTAGAATTAGCTTTGCCTATGACAGAAGTTATGTGCAAGTCCCATTTCTTGTTGCTTTGTACTGTTATGCCTAGATACTTCAGGGAAATCCACCATGTCAGTAACTGAATTGTTAACATTGTACTTGTGAGAAAATGGGGTCTTTTTTATTACTTACTTTCATTGCCTTGTACTTTTGCTGTTAAGTGTAAGCTGCCATTTATGGCACCATTCCGAAATAACTTGCAGATTGTGCTGAATTTCCAAGGAATCGTCAGAGCACCTTACTTCATTGGAAGAAGTGACTAAGACACTGTCCCAGCATCTGGCAATTGACAAAGAATTAGCTGAGCTGGAGCATTGTGGCATAAGTAATTTTCACTTGGTGATTTGGTAAAAAAGCCAAATTCTTTGTAGTGCTTGTTCTGTGAGGGAATTCAGTACAGCTGAAGGTCAGTTAGGCACATTAAGGCAGTCCTTGTGACTTTCTGTAGAATAGGCCTCAATGGACAAACTGCAGTTTCCTCCTTCTTCCTACTTTCATCCGTGGCGCAAATAAACAAACTGTCATACTGATCCACATATACAGTAACACACATGAAGATTTTCACTTTGGCAGAGGCAACAAGAAAACACTTGGTGGCATATCAACCAGTCTTTGGGTTGAAAAGAAATTTAGCTTTATGTCAAATTAAAGTTTAATGTTGAATTACTAATTGCCATTGTGGCTGCATGTGTTATAATGCCCCCACACTGCATAAGCCTAGGTTCAAGTCCCAGACTCTGCATACCATCCATCCTTATTGCAGCTCTTACGAAGTTTTCCTCAATCATCTAGGCAAATGTCGATACCCCAGCATCTACCTCATAAACTACAGATTTCACAAACAAAGTATACTTGTAATTGTAGGCTTCCACAGCCAAAGTCTTGGTTGTCTGAGTGATAAAATGTCGATGTGTAAAAAGTCACATGTGATGTCTTCTGGACAGTTATGATACCAAAAATACAGTTATCATATAGAACACAAGTTAACACGTTTTATAGACAGATGACCACACATCCACATTGCCTCATCAAAACTGCAACAGGGTATGGATATAATGGAGCTCCACATCTGCAAGTGCAGAACTTTTGCATGCAATCCTACATCCTATTTCGCATCCACATCCACAATTTTTTTTTTTACATTGCAATATATATTACTCTTTTCTCTTCATAAGAGATTCTGCCCATTGTTGCTTAGCTAACAACAACATGGTTGTTTTTTTCTGATGATCTCGCAATAAAAGTATCAGTGAACTGAATAGTGTTAACTACCTAAGCAATGAATTTACTAGCTTGAACTTGCATGTAAAGTAAAGTGGCAAATTCACTGCCCAACTTACAGGACATCCGTGAAGAACTACCATAGGATGTAATGACCCGTTCACGCTAATAGAAGGGGTCCAACAAAATGATCCAAGCAGTCCTTCCCATTTGTACTTTCTTGGGGCGCACCATGTGTCCTCATCACTTGCGGGATGTTTCCTCCAACATGATCCAATGCCATAGCGAGTTGGACAGCAAGGACCCATGTTGATTGTCTGGGAGTCCAACAGCATCCAACATGTCCTACATGTAGTCCTGCAACACCTTTCCTTTATCGGAAAATCGGATCATCATAGGTCCTACATGTTGGACTGTGACTGGGCCGCTAGAGTGAAGGAAAGGCAGGTGATGAGCACGGAGATG
The DNA here is from genome assembly GCA_031002005.1 of Vandiemenella viatica. Classification (NCBI taxonomy): domain Eukaryota; kingdom Metazoa; phylum Arthropoda; class Insecta; order Orthoptera; family Morabidae; genus Vandiemenella; species Vandiemenella viatica. The sequence continues at coordinate 45,372,168 of CM061918.1, read as the reverse complement.
TGCGACAGTGTGGCCTCATGCTTAACACTTGAATTAGATGACCTGCGAACTCTGCGAAGTTCATATGACATAGATTTTTTTTTGACACTTGCGTAGTAATGTAAATAATTTAATTCACTTGTGGAATCATGCCACGTTTTTTGTTATGGAAAGATGAGGCACAAAATAAATCAATATGAAAAATGTAAAATTTTGAATAAAAAAATACTTATTTTAATTTTGATAAAATATTAAAAACTAAATAATTATAAATTTATTTTAACACCACTGCATCCACTTCCACAAAACATCCTCATCTACAGATGTCAAACACTGATATCTACATCCGTATCCGCAAAGGTGACCTCTTTTACAATCCTACAACTGGGCTAGCTGGTAGTGACAAAATCTTGAATTTAAAATGAGAACATCCTTCAGAAAATGATGTGCTGGCTGAGCTACGAAGGTGGAAATGTTCAAAGGGTAATGATGATGATGGTATTGTGAATTATTAAATCAAAGTATGAGGTTGTTTTAAAAAAAATTATTGTAGGTACACATATTCCTGAAGTACATCGCAATTAGCAGCCGTTTTGAATGTTTATTTTATTTTCAACAGTTGAAAAGGTTAAGTGTGTTTTGGTCTCCTTGGCAGTTTTGTTCTTTCTAAAGAAATGGAGAAAAAATTGTATTAATTTTTTTGTGATAAATGGAATAAGTTTCAGTACCACATTCAAAATGTTAACATTAGCTTTTTGTGAATCTACTATGAATAAAACAAGAGTTTATGAGTGGTACAGATGTTACAAACAGGGCCATGAAGATGCTCATGATAATGTTCACCCTGGACCCCCTAACTAATCAACTTACAACAACGTTGAACAAGTGAAAAATGATTCTGTAAAACCACTGTATCCCTATTTGAAAGGTGGCTGATGATGTCATTAATATATTCTGGCTTATGGAAAGCAATTTTTTTCACAATGTTTTGGGTAGAAGCTTGTAGCAGCAAAGTTTGTTCCAAAATTGCCAAATTTTGACCAAAAACAATGGTGTGTTGACATTGCTTAGGAATTGCTGAATGAAGTCAACAACAATACAGAACTTCTTAAAATGGTCATGACAGGTGACAAAACATGAATTTATGTGTATGATGTAAAAAGCTAGGCCCAATCATTCAAATGGAAGCTGCCTGATGAACCAAGATCAAAAAAAGTTCAACAAGTTCGATTAAATGTGAATGTTTTTGTGTTTTATAAAACCTTCTTGTATTTTAATATAATTTTCAGTTGTATTTTTAAGGATTTGAAATGATTCCACTGTCAGAAGGAGTACCAAATTGTTTTAAAGTCATTCGGAATGAAGTTTCAGCTTAATGCTTATTAGTTTCGTTTTTCATATCTGAAATAAATAGCAAAACTTCTATGACTTGATTCCATGTATTAACATGTTATCTGATACTTAAATATCCGAAGATATAGGTCCTTTGCAGGTGCTTTGCAATTTTATTGCTATCTCTTTTCTAAATGTTACCATGGCTACCAATTTATTTCTCAGAGTAATTATTATTATTATTCTTTTCTTTAAGTAATCTGTTGTACTACATCTTCTCCTCACTGTTTTCTTTGATTTCAATGGTATTGTGCATCATAAGTTCCTTCCAAATGGGCATACTGTCAATAAGGAAAGCCATCTGGAAGTTACGCACCATTTGCGTGAAGCCATCCATCAAAAGCACCCAGAATTGTGGCAAAACCACTAATGAAAATTGCACCATGAAAATGCTCCTGTACACACCTCACTGGTTATTCATGATTTTTTGGTAAAAAACAAAACCGCTGTTTTGACTGTATTCGCCAGACATGGCTCCCTGTGACCTTTTTATTCCCAAGGCTGAAGAGAACCTTAAAAGAATTATGTTTTGCCACCATTGACAGATAAAAACTGAATTGCTGTAGGAGTTGAATGCTCAATTGAAAAATTAATTACATATAGTCCAATAACTGAAATTTGCATGAATATCCTTGTCTAAAGCCAGGCCATCAATTTGAAAATAAGTTTCTTTCCTTACAGACATTTCTGATATGGCTACATACCAATCTGTTCATTAATTTACCTAGCACTTATGTCAAACTAATCAACCTGTAATTTTGGACCTAATTTGTCACTTCTCCTTTATGAACCGTTTACTATCATGCTTTTCCAGTCCTCACAAGAATCTAGTCTTAACCTAGATAATGTTTCAAGATGAGATACACTGTCACAACTTGCTATGTTTGATATTATCTGCACTAGTCCTTTTATGCTCTTCTTTTTTTTTAAGCTTTTGTGATTCTTTTATAATATTCTATGGAGTAATTTAAATTTTTTTAGTCTCTCATATCTGATTGTACTGACAAACTTTTTTTCTGATTTACACCCTTCAATTGCTGAATCATAGTCTTTAATAGCTGCATCAAACTATTTGCTTAATATCTCTTCATTTTCAAATCCTCAGTAACTTTTTCTCCATCCTTGTCTGTAATAATCTGAATACCTTCCATTCCCATCAGTTTTTAATGTATCAATAGAAATTTCTAGATACACCAGTAATCAGTGCCCCTGCACCAATAATATTCCTCATAAACCTATTTTGCTTCTTTCCTTGTTGCTATTCATTCCTTGTTTAGTTGTTTCAAGTGTACCCTACTGTCTTTCTATCTCTTAACTCTGTTATGTCCTCTTCTTACCAGCCTCTTGAATCACCTCACCTCCCTGTTGCGGTATGAATGTTCCGTACTTCTCTTTATTTTTTGTTTTGGAACAAATAATATTCATCATTTTTATTGTCTCCTTGAACTCTTTCCACTTTGACTCCAATGTACTTGTTGACTTCCTTCCATTTGCAGAACCATCCCTTGAAATATTTCTTCAGTTCTTTTCTTTCAGTTTGTTTTTATAATTGTACCTATTTCTTCCTTTTAACCACTGGTTTGCTAATTACTCTAATATCCTTAGAACTGCATTGTGATCATTTATTCATTCAGTTACTTGAGACCCCACAAGGTTTTAATGTAATTTAATTGCAATGGAGTACACGCTCCGGTGGCAATTTCCCTACACACCCAACTTCCCCCTATCCTGCACCCACCTACATTTGCCCTCTACAAATTTTAACTTTAAATTCTTTTAATGTTTTCGGTAAGATATTCATCATTTCCCTTGGTAACTCATTCCAATCCCTGACACCCTTGCCTAAAAAAAGAAAATCTTTTATCAGACTTTATTAGGAATATGTCCAACATGTTTGAACCCTTGTGTTCTTCCTTAATACAATATATGCTATTATGCTTTCGATCCTGCCAGCTCTTTATAAATTGGTTGCACATACAAATATCATATTCTTCCAGTGTTCTCATAAATTAAGAGTGTTTATTGTTCAGGTACTGAGACATTCTTTTCTTATATAGTAGTATTATATGGATATAATTCTATTTTAATAGTTATTTAATATAATGTGGTACATTATTCAGTAATTAAATCTCAATTTGATAGATTTAATCCAAAATCATTTGAATCATCGACATTTTCTGACAGTTCAGAATTTCACATACTAAGTGATTGTCTTAATCATTTAGTGTTGTAACTCTTTCCTGCCGTAGGGCCTACAAGCTACATTGGCAGTTAGACAAGAGCAGTGGTCGGACTTTGAGCAGAAATTTGTAACTGCGTTTCTTCATAATGCCATTGAGAAGAATAAGAAAGAGGTATGTGGCATGTATATATATGAGATACTTAGAGGTATGCTAAGAAATTTTATCTTGGTAACTGAACTATATTTTAACACAAAAAGGTAGAACAAGAAAATTGAAATCATGGTGTTCAGTTATTACCAAAAATTAGATTTTATTTAATTACAATAGAGCACATGCTCTGGTGGCAATTTTCCTGTTCACCTACTTAAGTATTTAATCAGTTTTTGTCTTAAAGTATTTCAATGTTTCAAATAAATTGTTCATAATTTATCTTGGTAATTTATTTTACTCCACAACCCAAAAAGAGAATTTTCACAATCCCTCATGCTCAAGTTCTAGTTTGTGGCCATTGTCATCTCTTCCCTTCCATACATTTGTTCCTAATTCTCCTACTATATACATCTAGGCTCATCATCATTATAGACCTTTACCCACTCTTCACCCATCCACTGTTTTCCATTGTTTCTCTTCCCAACACCCTTTTTTTTATCAGTTACTGATTGCATTTGGAAAGAATTTTTACACACAAATTTAGCTGCCCTCCTATGAACTTCATTAACTCCTGTACTTGATTCTTTATTATTTGACCTCTCACAATGAATGAACCTGAAATTTTCAGTACTGTGTAAAACTGAAGCTATCTGTGACTACAACATAAAATTTTTGTAGCTGGATCAAGAAATTGTGGAAGCTTGGTTTCCCTTATCTAGAAATGAAAATTTATATATAAAATAGATAACTTTCTGACATCCCTATGTTTGGAAACAAATGCTGGGTTAATGGTCAGTCATCTTCTACCACATACTACCAATAATTTTTCATCCAATATCAATCACTCATCACCAGTGAATGCTTTACGCACACTTTTTTTTTAGTTGCCTCCTTTCTTCTCAAGGTTGCCATTCCAGTTCATTTATCACATTGAATCATATTGTTTGTGTTCTGCTGGAACTTTATTTCCTCGTATATTACTTCATTACTCTCTCTAATTTAGCCAGGAAATTTCTCTACCATCTCCCTTATGTCTTAAATAATTTTTATAATCATATTAGATGTAATATCTTCTGTGGTGTTCACTGATGTATTACTTTTGTTTCCATTCTGTCTGAATTCTTCTTTCCATTCTAATTAACATGTTTTGTAATGATAACCATTTCCATAATATTTGCTCTGATTGAGGAGAAGTGCTAATTAACAGCGATATAAATATTAACAAATAAAATATGAAAGAAGTAGTAATAGTGGGCAAAAGTAGACAAATAGAACAGTTGTTAGTGCTGCAAGAACTATATACATGATGAACAACTAAAAGAATTAATTTATCAACATTTGCAGATTGTGGAGCTGATGGTCAGAGCAGGAGTGGATGTGAATGCTAAGATTTACGTTGAGAGTCCAATTTGTAAAGCTGTCAAAGTGGGGAATGTTGAGGTAAGGTAAACCAAAATTTTGAAATATTATATATATAAAAAAAAAAATATATGCCAGCAGTCTTTGTACCATTATATCAACATCTTTGATGAGGAATATTGTTAGAGAGGTATATATTCAAATAAGGATTGAGAAAGGAACCATGATCCCACATAGAGAGTGACAGGGAAGTACAGAAACATACATTGATGGAGATATTAAATGCAACAAAATTTCAGGTATAAACTTTTTATCAGTGTAAGAATGTGATACATAGTGGGCATGAGTCAAAGAGAGTCTAAATATGATAATTAAGGATCACAATACAGTTGGAACTACTAAAATGTGGCCGAGTCAATGCTATCAGTAATACAACACTCAAGAATAAATGCGAAAATTCTAATAAGTTATCTGCACCACATAAAGTTAGTTATCATTCTTCTCCAGGCAGCATAGATCATTTAAAAAATAAAATAGCCACATAAAGTAATAACATCAGAAATATGGTACTCATAAAAACAAATATTAAAGCCACTGTACCTTATGCTGTAACATGTAAGTTAAAATTCTGATTTAGGCTGAATTTCAAGGTAATAATACACTAATATCACTGCTTGAAAATCAAACTTCTACTTCACACATAAGAATATGTTTGCTTGATCACAGTCTGAAACTGAACCCAAAGTACTATTGGCTGTGTGGGAATAGGGTATGGTATCATGTACAGAATGCTGTGACCCTAAATACATAAACAAATTATAATAACTTTAGAATGGTAGGATGTGATGTTTACTGTTTAGACAGATGAGCGTTATAATAATGCATATGCTATGCCATTATTGGTTGGTAAATATAACATACAGGAATCTTCCAGTTTGGGTTATTGTGCTGAGGTGCCACACAGTGGATCAGGAAGTTTCGGAAGCTTTCACTACTTCCATTGTCAAGCCCTGCTTAAAATCACTGAAGTCTGCCACACGGTAATCTATTATTTAGAGCCAGAAGACGGCAGTGGAGAGGAAAGTGTGTGGAGGGACAGTCTAGTTGGGCCCTGCTCGCTTGGTGATGTCATGATTGGGTCACTCCTATGCCCTAATATGGCTCAATCCCCTGTGGCTTGTAATAACCCAATTACTGGCTTCCAAGCTTGGATTAACCCTTTGACTGCTGTTGACGTCTATACACGTCATGCTGCCTGCGGGCCCCGAGTGCTGATGACGGGTATAGCCGCAGCCGTCGGATTTCCCCTGAGTGCTGATGACGAGATAAGCTGCACCCGCCTGCTGCTACCTGTGTGCTGATGACGAATATAAACGCGCCACTACCTGAGTCTTAAAGCGGACTTCTCGCCACATTTCTCAATAGCCTTTCGCAGTTTTGGTCGCTAGCTTATTGTACGAATGTTTGTCTGCTGGGAGCCTAGGCTTCGCTCTACAGTTCACTGTTCAACGAAAATTACATCAGTGTTCTTTGTCTCCTGTATTTTATAAAGAAAATTGAAAGACGTCGTGGGTGCATTGAGGAATAAATCATGGAGATTCTTACGATGAGCGACACTGAGGATGAACTACTTCATTTTGATGGAAGTGATAGCTTTTCCACAAAATCGGAAAGCTGTATTCCTAAAACATACTCGTCAGGAGGGGTGACAATGCAGTCTCATGTTTCAACAAGTTAGTTGTTCTGAAGAATCAGAAAGTGATAGTGAAACGGCTACGAAGAAATTACGTCTTGGCGATAAATCTAACTAGAAAATCATTTTCGTCCAGTTAGTAATGCATTTGATGTTACACTATTGGGAAATGCGTTTCAAATAGGGAATGTGTCAAGTATTCTGTCAGTTTTCATGTTATTTCTTACAGAAGAACTGACGAAATATATAGCTGATGAAAAGAATCGGTTTTGTATAACCACTATGAAGAATACTCCAGAATCAGAGCTTTCTCGAATATCAAAGTGGAAAGATTCTGGATATGATGAAATGTATTGTTTCAGAGCTATTTGTCTTCTGATGCCTAGTGTGAAAAAAATTGAAAATTAGGGAATATTGGACCAGATGTCCTTCTAAATACTCCAATTTTTAGTGACCTTATGTCCAGATACCGCTTTTTGTTACTCTGGTGAGGTTTCGTGCGATTTCGCTGCAACCTGCCCCCCCCCCCCCCCCCCTCTATTTCACATCACGTAATTAATGGACAGACACTTCATAGCTTAGAAATGAAAAATCTGTTGAGTACTTATGTGGAACAAATTTCATCAAAGAAACAAAATTACGTATAATCGGGTAATTACAAAGCGCAGCAAACATTCAGTCAACATCGAGATATTTTGGGTGTCTACATCTACAAAGATATTCCGGAAACCAAATTTCGGTGTGTGTGTGTGGGGGGGGGGGCTGCTTGAACAATTATCATTTTAAGGTCTCTTTCTATATTCGTGAATAGCGCGAGGAAAAATCGGATGGCTTTAACTCTCTGTATGAGTTCGAATATCTCTAATTTTACAGTCGTGGTCTGAACGCGGTATGTAAGTGTGGAATACAATATTTCTATCATTTTTTTTGAATCAACAGTAACACTCTAATACAGTAAGGGACCTACAGAAACTGCCAAGAAAGAACTGTAAACTATTGACGTAAATTTAAGAATCACCACGCTTTCGACATAAGCTGCAAAAATCGAGAGAAAAATGCAAGCAAGAAATAATTATTAGTTATGAAAAATAGGGTTAATGATTCAGTTTTATTCTGTAGTAATTTATTTGCAGAGAAACTATGTAGTGAGAGCATTTATTCTGTATCAGTCGTGAGAGGTCACAGTGCTTTGCCAGAAACATTCAGCACAGGGCGGGTGGAGCCGCTCAGACGGCTCCGTCCCCAGGGATAATCACTTACCGCACAGTTTTTGGTGGAGGTCGAAAAATCGATGCCCTTTTTGTTGAGTAACCTCACTTTATGTTGATGTTACTGCTCCACAGAAAGGTAAAAAGGCACACAGGTTGTCTCGATATCTATCATCTGTATTGGTTCTGTTGTTTCTTCCAATATAGAGCAAACTTTAAGAATGATTGATGAAAGATGCAAAGAACACATCAGACATTTTAAACTTAGACTAAAAGAAAAATCTGCCATAGCCAAACATGTCATTGAGAATGGGCACAAGCCATGCTTTGACAAAACAACTCACCTTTGTTATACAAATAAATTTTGGGACTGTGTTGAGAAGGAGGCAATTAAGATTAGGCTTAGTAATAATGTTATTAATCATGATTAGGGCCTCAATTTAAGCCAAACTTTCAAGCCAGTAATTGGGTTATTACAAGCCACATGGGATTGAGCCATATTAGGGCATAGGACTTTAGGACATCATGATGTCACCAAGTGAGCAGGGCCCAACTAGACCGGCCCTCCACTTGCTTTCCTCTCTGCTCCTGGCTGCTGGTGCTATATAATAGACTACCGTGCGGTAGACTTCAGTGATGTTAAGCGGGGCTTGACAATAGAAGCAGTGCAAGCTTCCGAAATGTCACCAGATGACTCAATTTTGACATGGCTTGACGTGTAAAGTTTTTATACAACGTTGCCACTGTGAGAATGTACATAGTTAAAAAAATACTTATCTTACACTTCACCTCGCCCATTAATATTTGGTAGAAGAATAGGAGTAATACAAGATTAGGAGAAGATAACAATGACCACAAGCTGGCACTTGAAATCAGGTATAAGGTATGTCAAGTGAGCATGATGCTAGGGGTTTGCTTCAGCACTGATCGATCTTAGTAATGACCGTGATTGTAACTGGCACCTATAAGATCTAATTTTCTGGCTGCCACACCATTGATTGTACCTCTACAGTGAAAGGTATTTAAACACTATCCACAAGTTTTCACTCCAAAAAAATGATGTTCTGTTGAAAGTTCCTTAACAGATTTCGATACCAGTGTTGGACTATCAGTGCCACATGAAGAAAGCAGGTTAATCACGTTCATCCTTGTCCCCTTACCAGGATGAGGATACTATGGGGGCATACCAAAGCACACTCCTGATTCATACTGAACACTAGACTGGCATTGCTCAACACACCAGTCATGAAATAAACTCGATGAAAATTAGGATGGGACTGGCCATTAAGAAGGGATTGCTGGCTCCACCTGCCACGAAACATTGTTGACAAAATCTAGTGAAAAACTGATCACTACGGAGGCATTGCTCAACTGCCATGAAATGATATTGATCAAAGTTAATGAAAGACTGCCAAAAATTAAAGATGACAGACCTCAATTCATTCAGGCCTCTGATGTCAGCTTGCACTTTTGAAATTCAATATCGTATTAATCATCTTATCCTTTGAGCTGTAATTAACACATGTATCATTATGCAACTTGTTATAAATGTTTTTGCCTTCCTTGTTATTCAAAGGTTCTTCTTCTGGATTAAAAACTAATTCTGTCATGTCATCACTTCTAGTGCATAACCAGCATATCTGGACAATACAATATGTAAATATTATTTTTCTTATCGAAATCTTAAAGTTTGTAACGGGCCAATAGCCTGATTTAACCTAGTTGATTTTATCACATCCTGAAATTAATTTGATTCTTTTATCTGCTTTATACTGGATTTTAATTTTTCTCTTAACTAAAAATCGTATTTATAATTTATCTAATTAGCCAAATCTATGCTCAAGACTTTCTTATGGATGCTGGCTAAATCTTGTGATGAAAGGTGTGATGTAGCTCTTTGCATTAATTAGTAATTTCAGATCATATATTTGGCTTCTTCTAAGCATATGGTCCTGTCAGGAACATATTTGAATCCTAGGGATTTATTGCATAATAATTTTAAATTTTAGCAAAGGTGATATTCGATGGAGTTAGAGGCAGTGAAAGCAGTCTTGTAAGAGCCACTTTAGTGTGGACTTTGTATTCACAAAACCTGCTGATATGCTCCAAAGTAAAGACATATTTCTTGCTCTCAGTCCGCGAATAACTATCATTGAGTCATTATGGGTAACTAACAGCTAGGCCAACTCTGTTAAGCTTCAGTCTGTACACCATGTAGGCCTTCGTAACATCATGGGGCCAGCATTCCATCTAGCCATTCAGTGTCCATTCAACCAACCAATAATTCTTCAGTCTATCTCCATTAGATTCAGAAGCATCATTCATAGGTGCAGTTGGACAGATCCTTGCAGGAGATATTATCAGCCGTATTGTGTATAGTCTTCAATGGTCATTAAAGGGGAGTCTGTAAAGTGTTAGATGTCTTTTATGATTTATCAAGATAGATTCGCAACTAGCAACTTAACACGAGCTAGTCTTCTTTATCCCGGGTTGCTGAACCTATTAATCAGCTGGTGTTAAACTAAACATGACTAACATCTTATTTAGAAGAGCTTCGAATCAAGATACAAGAGATTTCTTCAGCTACATAAACGATACGAGGTTATCAAACTCTCCTCTAGATTCCAATCACATCAGACGTCCACAAATCAACCACTCAGCTACCCTTTCAGTGCTGTCACTTATACAGGATTCTTACAGTCGTACATCAACAAAATTGAAATATTTTCCAAACTAAATGTTTTCAAGTATAGAAAATATTCCTTAAAATGATCTTCTTCTCTTATTGAGAATGGAGGCAGCTAAATCCCTTATTCTTCAAAAATAACTCTAAATGAAATTTATATCTTTTATGAAAGTGGCTTCAAACTTAGACTACAAGATATTTTACTATTAGGAATTGTGAGGAACAAGCTCTACCTTCGGCGTTAGGTAAACACCTTGTCTAAGCTATAACTGTGCGTAACCTAGGATGTTACAGTTCTGACTTAAATATCACGACCTGGTCACCACGTAGCTTATTTAAACCAAAAGCCACGGAAAGGTGTAAGTTCAAATGATGCTCACTAGTCCATTGTTATTTGATAATTATATTCTCAAAATTTTACAAAGTCAGGCGATCAGACAAGTTTACAGAAGAACAGCTTGCAGATCCAACCAACCATTTGAGCTAGACCAACCTCAGGTCTGCCAGCTACTTAGCTACATGAGGTATGAGGTATTTAAAGTTACTTTCACCCATGATTTCACAAGTTAACCATTTCCGCACAAATTTGTACTCGCCGCGCCACGAGCCCAAAGTAGCTACCGCTCTGCATGACTAGACTGCTGTTTGACGACTGGGCAGGGAGCAAGGTTCTGGAGGCGGTATTTATAGCATTGTTGCTGCTTGTGCCTGGGAACTAAATTTTCTGGTAGTTCCCACGAATTGGATCAGAAAACTGATAAGTTTTTGACAATATTCCGCCAAACAATTTTGACCTTGACAACAAAAATAATCCTATCTCTCTAAAATTTTGGTAGTTGTAAGATATCATTACAAATGTCAAATTAGGATATTATAAATTTTTTTGTAACTTTAATAGTTTTGCCTGAAAAGAGTCATTTAGATGTGATTACCATAACTCTCGAAATATTACTCCTATCAAACTTAAACAAATTTCATTCTATTCTCCTATTGCTCTTTTATCATCTGATATTAAATAAAGTGTTTTACCTAATTTTGAAAGTGGTATAAAGTTTGAAAACAAAATTTGACTACTTAAATTATTCAAAGTATCGACTTGGAAATAGCTTCAAACAAATTTCCATATTGAAAAACGGTTGCTATAAAAATTTGGAATCTTTAAGTACATTCCCTGTTTTAGAAATATCATTCCTCCCAAATGTGGTCCGATTTTGAGCTCCACTGTCCAAGCATTTCTGGCACCAAAACCTATTTCACTTTATTACAATTAAATGCTTTAATATTTTGAAATAAAACTTGCTAAAAAATCTTTATATTTAAAAAAACTTTACTCTGAACATAATTTCTTTTCATGAATTCCCGAATAAGACTGAAATATTTAACTTTTTCATGAAGCACATGTCTTGCTATACCAAATTATATATATAATTGGATAAAGGAAACAAAGAAACTGCCGCGAGGCACTGAAAATAAGATAGGATAGGGAAAATAAACAGTTACTCGTCACTTACCACAGATGAAGGCAGGAGGGCGAGACACGTAAAAACACAAAAACAAAAGAATTACACAATATTTCGACTTTTTAGTCTTCCTCATGTAGGAGGCGAGACATATGGCAGGGGGAAAGATGTGGTCACATCCGAGCCTGCCACATGAATTGCCACATTTCATGTGGCAGGCTCGGATGTGACCACATCTTTCCCCCTGCCATATGTCTCGCCTCCTACATGAGGAAGACTAAAAAGTCGAAATATTGTGTAATTCTTTTGTTTTTGTGTTTTTACGTGTCTCGCCCTCCTGCCTTCATCTGTGGTAAGTGACGGGTAACTGTTTATTTTCCCTATCCTATCTTAAATTATATATATATATATAAAAAGATCTTTAAAACCCATGAAACTTTCCAGAATTTTAATATGTTGTTAAAACCAAAATTACACTACTTTCTGTCTATCAATTGACTTCTTAACTGTTTTCTAATGACTGAATACTTTGATTTTAGAGTGGAAAATTACGTGACAAAATTCTTTACCGGCAAATCACTTTTAAACATATTTAAACTCTAAGTAAGATTTTCTAACAACAAGCTTTCTCATCTTCTGGCTATTTATTTACCTAAACATCTTTTGAACAAAAGAAATATACTGATTTAGCGAAGCGATATGAAAGTAAAATATTACCTATTCAAATCTGAGGTTACGTTTCTTAACACTGTTTCAATGAATCTAACTCTTGAATTTATTTTTCATACTTGAATTAATGCTTATGTAGGACATATTACTTGGAATTATTATCATAATTAACTGTAAAAATGGCTTTAAAATGGTGGTACCATATACTTCAATTGATCTTGCTATTTTGGAAACTAATTTCACTATGTGAAATTCTAAGATGTGTTACAGAATAGCTGATAGAAATAATTTGCTGTACTAGTTCTTTGGAATAAACCTATTTCTAAATGGTTTTAAAAAGGTTATAGATATATTACAGGGCGTGGAAAAAGTTTCTTTTGAAGGCAAGGAAGTGGGGATTGGAACAAATTGCTAAGAGATTTTATAAAAAGTTTAGTAGAAATATTGAAAGAATTTAAACTTTATAAAGGGCAAAGTAATTTGTAATAATATTGCAATCAATTAATTTTAAAGTTTTTTTTTTAAACTTTATATTTAGTCTCATATGTAGTGCAGGTGGTAGTTAAATCTATTGAAGTGCTGATGATGGAATGTACATTGTAAGACCCAAAGCTGATACCGGGGCTGTAGTATCGCCTTGGTGACTTAACTAACAGATCACGTGGATGGAAAGTTCTGTGGAATTTTCATAAAACAATTTGAATTTGACCATGTAGCCTAATAGAAAATTAACTTAAACGCTTGAAGGTCGCCACTAGGTCTGTTTCTAAACCACAAATCTAGAAAAGGTTCTCAGTCTACGAAATTACAACAGCTCACTTCAGGAGAATTTAAAGTTTTATTTTCAAAGTCACATTTACTAAAATGCAATAAACAATTGAGTAGGCAAATCGAACACTCGTTTCCAAAATATTGCAGATTGTGGAGAGAAATTACCAACCAAAACCCCTTTTCAGAATTTCAAATTTCTAGCAGACATTATTCTCGCAGGCTATCATGCCTAAGTACCAACATGGCCGACTCTGTAGCGCCAACTTTCAACCGTCTTCCTACCCGCTCCAATACAAGACTTGTGCAGGTTAACTTCACATAGCACTCCACGGAAAAAGACAAGACGAAACCAAAAGAAAGAAAAGACTACATATTATGAAGTTACTACTTTGGACATCACTGAGAAAATCATGCGTGGAGTTGCGCAATTACTTTCCAGCGTACGGGTGAGACAATGTGATCTTACTGCATGATCTTATATAGGCTGCTCAGAGCCTATGACTTTGACAAATCTTTCTTTAGTTAATATCTCCAAAAGTACAAAATAGTTTAACTTGAAATTTTTACAGGGACTTTCTATTATCATATTCTATTTGTTTTAATTTAATTTATTATTGCAAAGGGTTTCTAGTGTCTTAAAACTAAAGTCATCACATGACCAACTTAGGGGAATTTTTACGCACTTCAACAACAATCGGCGAGAATCTATTTTTCAAAAACTTAATTACCAGACAAATATTTAAACTTTTTACCAAAACCGTTATATGTTCGTAGTTGTCTTAATTAGGGCTATCTGCTGATATAAATTTCAAATTAATATTTCTTTTAATTAAAAAGTTCATTTTTTCTCTTAATTAAAACTGCTAGTTAAACTTTGCCAAATTATTTTATTTTACTACCAAAATATCGGGAACAATGCTGACTATAGCTGGTGATAAAAGATCAGTTGTAGCTTTATGCGATATAAAGATATTTAAAACTTTAGATTTTTACTTTTATAATCGCGTGTTTCAAAGCTTTAACAAAGCGGAATATCTCCTAAAATAAACATTTCACAATATGATAAATACACTTTAAAATGATTTTTATGGCGAATTGTCCCTGTGGGAAAGATTACAGAAAATTCCTCAAGTTGACAATTACTCTTCTCGAAATTTCTAAGTCCACCATAAGCAACTTTACAATTATCTATAGTACACTTCACCACTAGGGAAACTAGAATTTGCCAAAATTCTAAGATGCTTACAACATGAAACTGAGGGAACTTGGTAAAGTCTTTGCTTGAATTTTGTGGGCTATTATGAGATCCATGTTATGAGTAAAATATATAGAAGAGTTGGAGGGGATACAAAGGTGGACAGATAGAATTGTTTGCCAAACCACAATGAGTAACTGGTATGGTGGAGGAAAGGGGATAGTGGTCGTTGGAAGACAGTTGGCTAATATAGTGTCTACTGAACATATTCATATGTATATCTTTGATTGTGTTTTTAACTGGTTCACAGCTAATAACTTATCTTCAAACGTTAATGAAACTCAGTAAATGCAATTCATCATACAGATTAACACCAGACTATACATATAAAATTTGCAGACGAATCTGTTCAACATGTAGTGACTTTTAGAATTTATAGGTTTGCATATTTGTCATAATTTAAATTGCATGATTTATGTTTCTGATCTGGTTAAGCGATTGGATGTACCCACATTTAAATTCACACAATTTCATAAATATTTTATCTCAGTATGAAAGTAAATAGTTTATTTTGCTTATTTTCACTCCTTATTACCATAAGAAATAATATTCTGTGACAATTCAGGTCATAGGGATACATTATTCAGAGCTCAGAAGTGAATAGTAAGAATTATGTGTGGGGCTAGTGATAGAACTTCCTGCAGGGAGCTGCTAAACAGGTTTGAAATTTTAACATCGGTGGCCCAGTATATCCAATTATTAATGTTACAATAACAACAAATGAGCAGGAAAATACTTTACGGAAATAAAACTAAGGAAGGATAAGGACTTACCACACAACGCTTACCACAAATGAAGGTGTATTGGAATGACAAACACAAAAAAGAACAAACACAAGAAACGCACTATGTTTTGGCCTGTATTCTTTGGAAAAGTGTCACATCCAGGCGGAGCCAGACATGCACACGACGACGGCCGTCTGGTGAATGGTATGGCCAGCAAAGATGAGGGAGAGGGTGGAATTATCAATTATTGATTTAGTATTTGCACTTCTGCACCTCCTCCTCTACTACCATCTATGCCAGTCATGCCATTCACCGGATGGCCATCATTGTGTCCATGTCTGGCTCCACCTGGTGTCTCACTTTTGCAAGAGTAAGGCTAAATAAGACCGAAGTATTTCATGTTTCTTGTGTTTGTTCTTTTTTGCATTTGCTGTTCCCAGCTGCCTTCATCTGTGGTAAGTGTTGGTTCGTATTTTGATATCCACACTATTTAATGTTGTTTGTAGTCATCAATTGTACTCTGTCTGAAGCAATTAGTAAAATACACAGTTATATCACAAGAAGTAAATATAATCTTCACAAGGACTACAAGTCATTGTTTTTGTTTCAAGAGGATTCAGGGATACCTATCTCCACACAGCTCCATTAAATTCAGTAGAAAATTAAAATATTTTTAAATCCACAACTTCTTCTGTTTCATAAAAGAATTTCTTCCAAATGAATCTACAAAATAATTGCCAATATCTTGTAGGACAGCAGTTTTTATAATTAATGTTCATATTGTTCTGTCACAGTGCATCTTTTGGTCTTTACAACTGTTTTATTATGTAATTATTTTGGTGCAAATTGATTCCTTACACTATGCCACACAGCCAGTCTCTAATAATGAGTTCTATGTAAAATGAATAGGGTGTATTATATTGTATAAGACCTGGTTGAAGTATTTGGTGAAGAATTAAGATTACTATATACAATAGGAGAAATGCTAATGTTAATTATTAATTTATTTCTGGCAAAAAAGGAGTAGGAGAGATTTTTGTTTATGGGAAATGGAGTCAGGAAATCATTGATTGTTGAAGATTGTTTACTTTTTATGAAACTAGTTGCTGTTTGTAGAGGTTAAAGAAGACATGACATTTTATGAAATAAACAGGGCAATTTTATACCATGCTATGTCATCCTTCACCAGGTTTTGATATTGTATTATATTTTATTACTTTTTTATGTCAGGAGAGAGACACTGTGAAAGATAGTAGTGCAGAGTCCAGAATATGCTCCTCACCCTTTTTTCCATTTATGCTGTAGGTGATCAAATATCATATTTAAACTGCTGTCTTGATTAAAATGTTCAAGGTATTTGGTTTTAGCTTATACCTGATTATCACAAAACTTATTTTGAATCCCAAATTTTTAATAGACACATATCTTGTATCTATAACAGGAGCACTGTTCCTTACCACTTCAAGTTGTTGACCTAGTGCACACCTTACTGAATTATATGGTTCAAGTTTGTTCCATTCAATGAAGAAGGTATTTCATCTTGGCCAGTGGATAATGAGCAGTTCTAGTGCCATACTACTGTTGTATTTTATTTCCATGGTTTGATAGATGTTCTTACTTGATACTGGAAGAATTCACATTCTTTTATGCATCTCCTGTGGTTAAACTTCTAATCTTGTTAATAGGAAAAAATGTTTGAAGTACAAATCGAAAAATATACATCATAATTAGCAAGTAATAGTTATAGTACGAGGCATGTTTTTTAAGTAAGTACTGTTTTGAAATTTAAAAAAGACGTGCAAATATATCTCAATAATTTTATTTTTACATGAAAGCCTGTACCTTACTCTACTTTTCTACATAATTCCCTTCAATATTGAGGAACTTGTCATAACGTAGTACCAGTTTTTGAAAACCCTCCTCATAGAAGTCTGCCGCCTGACTTGTTAACCACTGCATCACAACCGTTTTGACTTCGTTATCGTCTTCAAGACGCTGACCGCCCAGGTGTTTCTTCAAGTGCAGGAACAGATGGTAGTCTTTGGGCGCCAGAGCAGGGCTGTATGGAGGATGATCTAGAGTTTCCCATCAAAAATATGTGATGAGATCTTTGGTCTGATTAGCCACATGTGGACGGGCATTGGCATGCAGCAAAACGATGCCCTCGCTCAACTTGCCACGTCTTTTGTTCTGGATTGAACGGCGCAGATTGTTCAATGTCTCACAATAAGCTGCTGCACTGATTGTCTCATTACAAGGCAGAAATTCCACAAGCAATACTCCTTTTCTGTCCCAAAAAACTGTGCACATGATTTTCCGGGCAGAAATCGTTTGCTTGAACTTCACTTTTTTGGGTGAATCTTAATGCCGCCATTCCATGGACTATTGCTTTGATTCAGGTGTGACGAAGGCCACCCATGTCTCATTCGCCCATAACAATTTGGCTTAAGAAATCATTACCATCATTGTGGTATCGCTCAAGGAAAGTCAATGCACTGTCCTAAAAATTTGATTTTGTACACATCCGTTAACATTTTTGGTACCCAACGTGAGCACAATTTTCGGTAATTCAAGTGCTCGGTCACAATGCCATACAAAACACTATGAGAATATTAGGAAAGTCATCACACTAAGGAGGAAATCGTAAAGTGTCTGTTTTCTCTCACCTTATTGTCCACTTTCTGCACCAAACTTTCATTAACGACCGAAGGACGCACACTCCGTTGTTAATCATGCACATTTGTGCGGCAATTTTTAAATGCTCTCACCCACTTTCTCACCATTCCATCACTCATAATGTTTTGTCCGTAAACTGCACAGATCTCACGATGAATATCGATCGGTTTTAGGCCTTTAGCACAAAGAAATCTTATAACAGCCCATACTTCACAGTCGGCGGGACTCACTGATTATCGGAGGCATCTTAAACACTCAGTGAACAACGTAAACAAGGAAGAATTAGACTGTAATGGCGTCAGTGCATAGGCAAGAGATGCAGGTACCCATTGCGCATGCGCGGAACGCCGACCAGTAGCGCTGCAGCCACAGTGTGACAAAACGGTACTTACCTTAAAAAATACGCCTCGTAATATCAGATCTGTGACTTCTTCTAACATGAATAAATAACTAGCCTAAATTTTTACCATTAATTTAGGCTTGACTTAAACTCAAAATTTTCTATCATTCTGCAGGTTGTGAAGCTGCTGATTAATAGTGGAGCAGATGTGAATGCTGAGTGTTTTGAAGAGACCCCTCTGTATACTGCAATTATTGGAAGGAAAATTGAGGTGAGATAAAACATTAAAAAATTATTGTCAATCAACAATAATTTATCCTATATAACAAATACATGACAACTATGCTATGATTCTAATTGGGTTCAAAATTAGAGGCACTCTAGTAAAAACTGAAACACGAATGACATGTTTCACATCCTACAGGTTCTTCCTCAGCAATGATCTGTGGAACAAGAGTAATAAATTAATTAATAAATAAAAGTAATATATAATTAGTAATGTATTGTTGTTTCCTAATGTTAGTTAGATTTTGACTAAGTATTTCATACTACTTTTTGTATTTAATTTAATTGTGTTGTAGCATATGTTACGACTCTGTGTAACTTAGGGTTTGTGCATACAGTGAGTGCGTAAGCTATGACCATTACTGTAGCCTAATGGTTCACTGTCTTTTGGTTGCCAATGCTCTGTAATAACCAGGAGATGAAGGTAGGTTCTAAATAACTTTCACTATAGAGGTTACGGAATGTTAAAACTGTATATTCTTCAAAACACTGTACATCATACGGTAAACAATTTTAAGGTATCAGAAATCTTCTCCAAAGTTATTGATTGCAGATTTAAACCATGAGACAAGCAAGAAACTCCATGACCTCCAAAACTAAACAAAGTTCTATTTCAATGAGAGCAAAGAATCGCTTCTACTATAGGTTGGAGCTGAAAGAACAATGGCTGACCCACTACATTACTTCTACCTAAGTTTTCCACCTACCAATGCATCACATGAAAAGCTGCTCCATGCTGATGCAACCTCACGCTACTAAATCTTCTGAACAGCTGTCTTCATATGGCAGTCTGGCCTCCTTTTAATAAATGACCAGATATCTTGCACGACTTTTCCAGAAATTATGCAATGCTTAACCTTACTTTCTCTCTGATATTCTTGAAAATTTTGTGGATGATAGCTCTTATTCTGAACGTTAAATCAATTCCTTATAAATTTTCCCCTCACTATTGCTGTTTGTCTACAAAAAAGATCTTAAAGTTACAAAATCTAAAATTGCCTATTGCTCATTTGAAAAGTCTTTCAGAATAACAGCAAGCAAATATTGCTACTAGCAACATTCATATCTCGGAATGACCGTGAAAATAAGATAAGAGAAATCAGGGCCAGAACTGATTCATTTCTGTACTTATTTTTCCCACGAGCGATTAGGGAATGGAATAGAAAGGATTTACCAGGCAAGTTAACTTGAAATCCGACTGGAGTAGCTTTTGATAAAGCACTCCGGCCATCCTGATCTGGTTTTCCCGGATCATTCTAAGCGAATGCTGGGATGGTTCCGCACAATAGCTCATGGGCACCTCCTGCCATATCCTGTATATCTCTTCTGAACTATTACCCTTTTGGATAGGTGCAATGCACCCTCCGCCACATACTTTTAGTGAATTGCGGAGTAACAACAACAACAATAATAATAATAATAATAATAATACGCCTTGTACACTCCCATGACCCTCTTCACCCTCTTTCTGTCTTCCAATGAGTCCCATTGCAGCTCTTTTATCATATCTATTACTGATTACGTTCTGCGATAATTTCCAGAAACAAATCTAGCAGCCCTTCTTTGCATCTTTTCCAACTCCTGTATTTGACTCTCAAAATGTGGGTCCCATACTACACTACCATATTCAAGCAATGGTCTGAGCAAAGTTTTGGAACCCAATTTCTTTACTTCTCTCGCACAACCCATCATCACCCTCTCCAGCAAATGCAGAATTTTGAAACCTTTTCCTACTACCTGTCCAATGTGTTCTGCCCAGTTAAGCTTGTTATCAAATCTAATGCTAAGATATTTACATTTCAAGTCTTCAATAAGCAATTCTTTCCCCCCTTATAATCATAATAAACCTTTAGTTTTTTATTTGTGTATCTAATAAACTTACTCTTCTTTGCATTTATTTTCATTCCATGTTTACGAACCCAACTAGATATCCTGTCCAGATCACCCTGCAACTGTTTACAATCCTCAACTGTTTTGATCCTTTTATATAGCATTATGTAATCCGCAAACAATTTAATTTCTGATAGTAAACAATCAACACAATTATTCATTAGAATAATAAATAGCAATGGTCCCAATACGCTACCCTGTGGTACTCCCATTTTTATTTCCACTTCTTTTGATACCGCATTTCCTTCCATAACTTTCTGTTTTCTACCTTTCTAAAATTATTCTATCCAGCAAATCACTTTCTGATCAACTCCAATAGATATTACCTTATTTACTACCATTTTATGGCTCACTCTGTCAAAATCCTTTGAAAGATCTAGTTTTACACTATCAATTTGACCTTCCCTTGTCCATTTCATCCGAAATATCTTGCATATATCCCACCAACTGAGATTCACATGAATATCCTTGCTTAAAGCCATGTTGCCTACTTGAAAACCACTTATGCTCCTCACATATATTTAATTGAAATGTGTTATACACACTCCTATTAAAGACTTATCTACCACTGTTCTATGTTGCATTCTTGTTATGTAACATCAATCCAAAAAAAAATTGGATATTAAAATTAGATAATTATAATCAGGGGTGTTGTGCCCTGAGTTATTTCGTTTGTTGCACCACTTTTGCTTTAAATTTGTAAAATAAAGTGGTGCCATTCTCAATAATTATTTTTAAGGTAACTTCTTTCTTTTTTTTTTTTTTTTTCATGCTACTGATTGAACATGAGAGTTGAGCAATTTGCAATGTGTGTATTTTTTTTCTTCTAATTTGTATCTGAAATGACTATAAAATTTTAATTGTTGATGTTTTTTGTATTAGTATTAATTTAATTGCAATGGATCTAAAGGCGCGTTTCCACTGAGGCAACAACAAGCAACATGTAGCATGCTACACGAGTTATTTTGTTGCTACATGTCGCCGTGCGTCATCATACTTTGTCGCAAGTCGAATGTCGCCCAAGAATCTGTTGCCAGTTGTTGCTTGCTTCTTGTCGCCGTTGCTTGTAGCATGCGGCAAAAGCATTTCACTTTATGCGGCCAGTAGTGTGCATCATGGCATCAGAAGCAGTGGCAGCTGCCTCTTATTTGATCCTCGCAAATGGCAATAAAAGAAGAAAACGAAAAAAACCTAGGTGGTGGATCAGAGATTTATTTGTTAAAAGTAGTGCGAATCGCAAGGTACTTTGTGTCAAAAGAAGGAAAAGTATCTTGGTAAGACAAATACTAAGACAAAACCATAAACTATGTATTCGTACGTAAAATAATGTATTTAACTACGTTACCATTATATGACATTTTATCCCTATCATACACAACTGTATGAGTGAAAGGTCGATTCAAGAAAAGTTTTTTACTATTATTTACCACAATCTAAATTTGGAAACACTTTTCTACAAACGCTGTAAACACAGCCTATCTTAATTATATGTAAGTCCCTTTGTAAAGTTTTAATTACGACAATTTTTAAAATATATATATATATATATATCACCATAATACTACTTTTATTTACTTGTATAACTAAAAAGATTGTAAATCCCCTATTCCGTCTCTCGATCTGTCATTGGTACACTATTCTGTCAAAAATAATTAGTTACATATATTAATTAACGTACCTCATAATCCTCTGCTGTTGAAAAAGTTTGTCTTGGAATGTCAACATCTATAAAAAATGTCAGGAGTTTATAAGCAAACCATTTCTCTTCTTTATGAGAGGAGCCCCTCTTTGGTTTAGTAATCCTTTTATGTTCACGATGAAAAGGAGACCTCAAATTCTCGATTTTCTTTTTTATTTCATCTAATGAACATTTGTACTTAGCAAGTAGTATTAATTTGTCACTTTTCGCTTCCCTGTCTTTACATGATGCACTTTGTTATTCCACAACTCCGGTGAAGTATAATAATCTTCAATAAATAAGGTTGTTTTCTGCACATTCCACACCATGTCGCCCGTTTTCTGTCGCACTCATCCACCACCGCTTGGATACTGGCAACATCGTGCGACACGCTATATTTTTGTCGCACAGTGGTTCATACGACCGGCGACACAGCCTAACCTGTAGCATGCGTCATTGTTGTTTGCTACATGTCACAGCGTGTTGCTTCGCTTGAAATACACCTTGTCGCATGCGTCAGTGCCGCATGCCACATGTTGCCCAGAAGTTGCCTCAGTGGCAATGCACCTTAACACTCTGGTGCCTATTCCCTAATTCATCCATTTACCCCTTTTTTATATACATATTTTTTTGGAAATTTTCTTTTATAATTTGAATGTTAAATTCCTCCCCCATTTATTATTATGATTTACAAATTTTAATTCCAAATTCCTTAAGCATTTTTGGAAAATTATTCATCACTACTCGTTGTAATTTGTTCCAATCCCTGACACCCTTACCAACAAAAGAAAATTTTTCCACTCCCTTATGCATGAATTTTCTTTACAAAGTAACTGTTGATGATTCTTCCTGCATTTTTTTTTTTTACTGTTTTTCTAATATTTCCTTCGCAGATTATTAAAAGTCTCATTGCTGCAGGAGCAGATGTTAATCAAAATGACTGTGGAGGACAGCGCCCTCTATCCCTAGCTCTGAATTGCAAAGATGTTAGTGCACAGGTAAGAAAAAAGTAGAATTTTATTCTGATTTGTAGCGTTTCTACAGATGCTTTTGTCACAGTATAACTGAAGTTTTTAGAGATAAATTATCAGAATAGGAGGCAGTTAAAAAATTCTTTTCAGTACTAATGAAGTTATTTTTAGTGAAGTTCCCTTGATATGTATCTAATTGCTCAGTGTATTATCACCAAGTAGTAGAAAAGTAAAGGCAGAGTTTGCAATTAAGCCCAGAGGAACCACTTGAAACTCATGGAGGTGTCCCATCTGTCAACTTGCAGCTGTGAGTGTGGAATTATTACACTTTTTTACGAAAATAAACTTTTTTCTTTCACAAGAACAAAAACATGAGATTCCAGAAGTATTTTTCTTGTTGAATTCAAATATCATATTAGTTTTTCCTCATCAGGCAGGATTTTTTATATTTATTTGATTTTTTATAATTTGTGATAAAATCAGTAACTAACTATTGAGGGCTCAGGTGGTAGAACATCAGAGTGTGACTCGGACAACTGGGGTTCGATCCCTGACGGAGCCAAGGATATATCCTTGAAGCTGAATATCTGGAATGGCTCCCCAGGCCAAATCAGCCTGCTATACAATGAGTACTGTGGGGGAAACTTTGTGGGAAGGTAAAGAATGGCCAGAGCATGATGATGAACCCGTCACATCCATTCTTGTGCCAACAGTTGTAATAGGAATGTGGAGCTCTCTACCTGTGTGAATCCTATGAGAAGCAGCAGGACCTATAGGAACCCCACGACCTTTACCTTTACTAACTATCTAACTCTAAATGTCACACTACTTATTTTGACTAGACTAGAAACTGGTATATAGTGATTTTTGGGCATATTTTGCACCCGGAACATCTCTCTTCCTGGTCCAACAGCAGTCAGCCAGCTTATTAGAATTCCACTTGCCTTGGTATCTCTTCTCCAGTAGAAATGCTGATGAAAATGCTCTCTTTGCTCATCACTGACAACCCCAAGATTTTCTGGGATGAAGTTTAAGTGAGAGTCCAAGAAATGAATTTTTAAGGATGTGCTGCATCCCATAACTTCATAAGAATGCTAAAGATCACCAATACTATTCTGCTTTATGGTTTCCAAGGAAATTGCAACATACTTTTTTGAAATACTGCCAGGCTGCTTTTTCTAGTGGATTTAACAGTCCTCCAGAATATTCATCAGCAATTAATGACTGTATCTGTGGTCCTATACAAATTCCTTCCTTCAGTTTAGCATCACTGACTTGAAGATCTTTGGATTTCAAGTACAAGAATTCATCAGAAAGTTTATCCGTAGCCTTTATGAAATTTTTCATTAGTTCTAATTTAATATGCAATGGAGCTAAATATATTTTTTCATTATTGACTAAAGGGTCTTGTGACACATTTATCTAGCCAGGGATAAGAGATTTCACATTTAGGCCATGATTTATAACATACGGAGACTTAACTCTCTCTGCTTTCCCATTCACACACACACACACAAAAACAGCAAAATTTTGTGAACCCAAGTTGCAAACCAAGCAATAAAGCAATGACCTTTAAGTCACCACAGATATACCATTTATATTTTTCATACTGGATTTTTTCTAAAACTATTTTCATATGGAGGCTATGATAACTACGTATTCTTACGTCTTATTGGAACAGATTGCAGCCTTTGGAAGTTAAAACTTCAGCTTTCTATTTATACAGTTTTCATATGTATATCAGTGACAAGTGCTACAGGTATTGATGGAAGTTCATTGCCAATATGTAGCAGCACAGCCTTCAAACTAACTTTAAGTGAGTCTATGAACAATCGCAACTCATCTGGTCGGTGTTAATGTTCAAGAGTTTCCATAACGGAACAATACCATTTTCTTCAGAAAAGCAGTCTTTAAAATCACTATGGCGGCTACAATAACTACATATTCTTACATCTTATTGGGATAGATTCCAGCCTTTGAATCTGGAAGTTAAAACTTCAGCTTGCTATTTAGACAGGTTTAAATCCCTAATCAGGTCATTAAAATCTTGTTGATTGGGATGTAGATTCTGATGAACAGCTACTGCCTTTTTATGTAGGATCATTTGTATAATCATGATCATTTGAATCATTTTCAGATGGAGCTAGGTCAGCAGAGTAACTAGTTATGGACTTATCTGCATATTCTGGTACAGGGAAATATTCATTGTGTAAGACAGGACTCATTGTAGATGGCAAATTCGGATACTTAACTGTATATTTTGATTTAGATGTGATTCCTTTAATATTTGTTAAACAAAAATAACAATCAGTTAGATGATTCTTCGGTTCTCTCCAAATAGTGGGAATTGTAAATGATATGTACAATTTTTCCACCCAGTCGAGAGTGTCAACAGGCATAGGTGAAAGATCTGATACTGCTGCCTTGCAGCCATCTACGCAGCAAAGTAAAGCTACAATGTTAATTAATCAGCTAATACCGATACTAAATCAACTTTAAATAATAAAATTCAAGATTTAATCATACAGAAACAGCTGTAGTAGAGCAAAATCCATCATAGCAAATGCAATGTTTTTTTACAGCATAATTTCACTATATTGCAACACTTTTTGACACTTTAAAGGTTTATCATAATAATAAACAGCCTAAAGTTAATAAATCTTGTTCTAAAGAAACCATAGGAAAAAGTTTAAAACCATTTAAAGCATAAAACACTGGTATTGTAATCCATCACATTAAGTTGCCCTATACATTTCATGAAACCATGGGTTTGAAGCAATTTTAGAAGTCAGCTGGTAGTGTTAGGCCAACTTAACAGACTTCTACATAACATAATAAAATTCTAGAGGGACTTATACAATCAGACAGTTGAAAGATTGTTTTCAGAGGAAATGCATTAAAGTCTCCTCATGGTTATAGACACTTTTTTAAAATTACAAGCCCATTACGTAAAGTCAGTGGAAGAAATAATCGTCAAATAATAAAATAGTAACCTCTAAACCGAATTCCATAAGCCTTTTTGAGTAACATGTAATACTTTAATTATAATAATAGAAAATATTGAATTTTGCTAATGACGGCTGTGTTAGAATGGTACCTGGAAATAAGAAATTTTCATAAGTTAATTACAAAGCAAATACAGCAACTATAGGTAAGATTATAAAACCTGGATTTTAAAGCCACCAGATTAAGATTTCCGCACTCGAAACGTCATTATGACGTCATACACAGCATGATGTATAACTTTATATATATATATATATATATATGTATATATATATATATATATATACAGATGAATAAACATTTTGGTCAGGCTATGTATACGGCTGGTGGGAACTACTTGGTGTCTTTTGCTGGTTATCATTGGAGCAGGAAGGTTGTCAGTTTGCGCTGTACTTGGTGTGAAACAGGAGGATGCGGGCAGCTATCTTAAAAACTTTATAGTGCAGCTGAACAGTTCAAAATAATTTCAATGTTGCTATTAAATTTCTACGACGGGGTTTGGTCTGGTCTGATAGCTTTTCATAACTTGCAGTCTACAAATTTTCCAATAACCGATCGATTGTTTGGACTTGTACCATTTTTTTGAGAATATAGTCAAACTTTGAATTTTAATGAATGTTTCACGGGGTCCAGCCGGATGGAGTCAACGAATTACAATGTTTCAACAACCTGCTTGGTTGTCTTCATCAGGTCTATTTAGGATAGTTACTTCTCGAAATCACCAACAGACTGGCTTAGCTGCCGCCGAAAATTCTAAGGTCGTGTATCAAGGGTTGCCAGGACGCCCAATCAGTGCACAGGACTTGAGGGTATCGATGTTGCGGAATGCGTATGGAGCCAACCGGTCACCCATCCAGGCACTCACCATGCTCAGCATTGCTAAGCCATCAATTGAGGGTATCGATGTTGCAGACTGCGTATGGAGCCATAACAGGTCACCGATCCAGGTACTCACCATGCTGAACGTCGCTTAACTTGAAGCCGTAAGTGCTGGTGAACTTAATCCATGGTTTCAGTTTGCATCCATTTGGCCTTGTTGAGAAGATTTTGTCAGGCCAAAAAGGCTGCACGGGGGTTTGCAACACCTTCACCTGAACTATGAACAATTAAGTTCGTGACCATGTATAGCCCTCTGGTACCTTTGATATTAAACAACCTGGTTGCCATGCATTCGTATTAATAAACCCCAAATTCATAGGGTAAACAAGATAAAGTCATTTAACACAGTTTGAGAATAACACAGTACTTATATTCTTGATAATAGTTTACTTGTACATTTTCGGTACCAGAATCTTGAATAAAGCATCGAACCACAGTTTCTTTGAAGACTGCAGATTAAGTACAATTCTATGAGAATTAGTGAGTACTACGGCATGTTGAAATTTGCCTAAACCGCTACCCTAATTTGCGCCGCTAACTAGTGCGAAGTTGCGCGATCACTTTCCAGCGAAAGAATGAGACAACGTGAGCTTACCGCAAGGTCTTTTATAGACTTATCCGAGCCTGTGACCTTGACGATTCTTTCTTTAATTAATATCTCCAAAAGTACATAATGGTTTAACTTGGAATTTTTACAGGGACTTTCTATTGTCATGTTCGATCTGTTTAATTTAATTTAACATTCCAAAGGGGTTCTAAAGTCTTAAAACTAAAGTTATCACATGACCAACAATCGGCGACAATTTGTTTTTCAAAAACTTAATTACCGGACAAATGCTTAAACTTTTTACCAAAACCATGATATCTCCATAATCGTCTCAATTAGTTCTATCTACTGATATAAATTTCAAATTAATATTCCTTTTAATTAAAATGTTCATTTTTTCTCTTAATTATGACTACTAATTAAACTTTTCCAAATTATTTA
>CM061918.1:45314919-45342925 GCA_031002005.1 Vandiemenella viatica | reverse complement strand
CCCTAAGTTGGTCATGTGATGACTTTAGTTTTAAGACACTAGAAACCCTTTGCAATAATAAATTAAATTAAAACAAATAGAATATGATAATAGAAAGTTCCTGTAAAAATTTCAAGTTAAACTGTTTTGTACTTTTGGAGATATTAATTAAAGAAAGATTTGCCAAGGTCATAGGCTATGAGCAGCCTATATACAATCGTGCAGTAAGATCACATTGTCTCACTCGTATGCCGGAAAGTAATTGCGCAACTCCACGCATGATTTTCTCAGTGATGTCCAAAGTAGTAACTTCATAATATGTAGTCTTTTCTTTCTTTTGGTTTCGTCTTGTCTTTTTCCGTGGAGTGCTATGTGAAGTTAACCTGCACAAGTCTTGTATTGGAGCGGGTAGGAAGACGGTTGAAAGTTGGCGCTACAGAGTCGGCCATGTTGGTACTTAGGCATGATAGCCTGCGAGAATAATGTCTGCTAGAACTTCGAAATTCTGAAAAGGGGTTTTGGTTGGTAATTTCTCTCCACAATCTGCAATATTTTATAAACGAGTGTTCGATTTGCCTACTCAACTGTTTATTGCATTTTAGTAAATGTGACTTTGAAAATAAAACTTTAAATTCTCCTGAAGTGAACTGTTGTAATTTCGTAGACTGAGAACCTTTTCTAGATTTGTGGTTTAGAAACAGATCTAGTGGCGACCTTCAAGCATTTAAGATAAGTTGCTATTAGGCTACATGATCAAATTCAAATTGTTTTATGAAAATTCCACAGAACTTTCCATCCACGTGATCTGTTAGTTAAGTCAGCAAGGTGATACTACAGCCCCGGTATCAGCTTTGGGTCTTACAATGTACATTCCATCATCAGCACTTCAATAGATTTAACTACCACCTGCGCTACATATGAGACTAAATATAAAGTTTTAAAAAAACTTTAAAATATTATTACAAATTACTATTGCCCTTTATAAATTTTAAATTCTTTCAATATTTCTAATAAACTTTTTATAAAATCTCTTAGCAATTTGTTCCAATCCCTGACTTCCTTGCCTTCAAAAGAAACTTTTTCCACACCCTGTAATATATCTATAACCTTTTTAAAACCATTTAGAAATAGG
The DNA here is from genome assembly GCA_031002005.1 of Vandiemenella viatica. Classification (NCBI taxonomy): domain Eukaryota; kingdom Metazoa; phylum Arthropoda; class Insecta; order Orthoptera; family Morabidae; genus Vandiemenella; species Vandiemenella viatica. The sequence goes on along the minus strand of CM061918.1, from coordinate 45,341,814 downwards.
TTTATTCCAAAGAACTAGTACAGCAAATTATTTCTATCAGCTATTCTGTAACACATCTTAGAATTTCAGATAATGAAATTAGTTTCCAAAATAGCAAGATCAATTGAAGTATATGGTACCACCATTTTAAAGCCATTGTTACAGTTAATTATAATAATAATTCCAAGTAATATGTCCTAAATAAGCATTAATTCAAGTATGAAAAATAAATTCAAGAGTTAGATTCATTGAAACAGCTGTTAAGAAACATAACCTCAGATTTGAATAGGTAATATTTTACTTTCATATCGCTTCGCTAAATCAGTAAATTTCTTTTGTACAAAAGATGTTTAGGTTAATAAATAGCGAGAAGATGAGAAAGCTTGTTGTTAGAAAATCTTACTTAGAGTTTAAATATGTTTAAAAGTGATTTGCCGGTAAAGAATTTTGTCACATAATTTTCCACTCTAAAACCGAAGTATTCAATCATTAGAAAACAGTTAAGAAGTCAATTGATAGATAGAAAGTAGTGTAATTTTGGTTTTAACAACATATTAAAATTCTGGAAAGTTTCATGGGTTTTAAAGATCTTTATATATATATATATATATATATATAATTTGGTATAGCAAGACATGTGCCTCATGAAAAAGTTAAATATTTCAGTTTTATTCGGGAATTCATAAAAAGAAATTATGTTCAGAGTAAAGTTTATTTAAATATAAAGATTTTTTAGCAAGTTTTATTTCAAAATATTAAAGCATTTAATTGTAATAAAGTGAAATAGGTTTTGGCGCCAGAAATGCTTGGACAGTGGAGCTCAAAATCGGACCGCATTTGGGAGGAATGATATTTCTAAAATTCGTAATAAATCAGGGAATGTACTTAGAGATTCGAAATTTTTACAGGAACCGTTTTTCAATATGGAAATTTGTTTGAAGCTATTCCCAAGTCGATACTTTGAATAATTTAAGTAGTCAAATTTTGTTTTCAAACTTTATACCACTTTCAAAATTAGGTAAAACACTTTATTTGATATCAGATAATAAAAGAGAAATAGGAGAATAGAATGAAATTTGTTTCAGTTCGATAGGAGTAATATTTCGAGAGTTATGTTAATCACATCTAAATGACTCTTTTCAGGCAAAACTATTGAAGTTACAAAAAAATTTATAATATCCTAATTTGGCATTTGTAATGATATCTTGCAACTACCAAAATTTTAGAGAAATAGGATTATTTTTGTTGTCAAGGTCAAAATTGTTTGGCGGAATATCATCAAAAACTTATCAGTTTTCTGATGCAATTCGTGGGAACTACCAGAAAATTTAGTTCCCAGGCACAAGCAGCAACGATGCTATAAATACCGCCTCCAGAACCTTGCTCCCTGCCCAGTCGTCAAACAGCAGTCTAGTCATGCAGAGCAGTAGCTAGTTTCGACTTGTGGCCAAGCTCTTCTGTCCAGTCTACTGGGCTACTAAATAAGATGTTAGTCATGTTTAGTTTAACACCAGCTGATTAATAGGTTCAGCAACCCGGGATAAAGAAGACTAGCTCATGTTAAGTTGCTAGTTGCGAATCCATCTTGATAAATCATAAAAGACATCTAACAGTTTACAGACTACCCTTTAATGACCATTGAAGACTATACACAATCTAGTGGAGCCAGCAATGCCTTCTTAGTGGCCAGTCCCGTCCTAATTTTCATTGAGTTTATTTCATGACTGGTGTGTTGAGCAATGCCAGTCTAGTGTTTGGTATGAATCAGGAGTGTGCTTTGGTATGCCCCCATAGTATCCTCATCCTAGTAAGGGAACAAGAATGAACGTGATTAACCTGCTTTCTTCATGTGGTACTGATAGTCCAACACTGGTATCGAAATCTGTTAAGGAACTTTCAACAGAACATAATTTTTTTGAAGTGAAAACTTGTGGATAGTGTTTAAATACCTTTCACTGTAGAGGTACAATCAATGGTGTGGCAGCCAGAAAATTAAATCTTATAGGTGCCAGTTACAATCACGATCATTACTAAGGTCGATCAGTGCTGAAGCAAACCCCTAGCACCATGCTCACTTGACATACCTTATACCTGATTACAAGTGCCAGCTTGTGGTCATTGTTATCTTCTCTTATTCTTGTATTACTCCTATTCTTCTACCAAACATTAATGGGTGAAGTGAAGTGTTGCAATCTGTCTGTGAGACATGTAATTTTATTCAGTGTAAGATAAGTATTTTTTAACTATGTACATTCCCACAGTGGCAATGTTGTATAAAAACTTTTCACGTCAAGCCATGTCAAAATTGACATTTCGGAAGCTTACACTGCTTCTATTGTCAAGCCCCGCTTAACATCACTGAAGTCTACCGCACGGTAGTCTATTATATAGCACCAGCAGCCAGGAGCAGAGAGGAAAGCGAGTGGAGGGCCGGTCTAGTTGGGCCCTGCTCACTTGGTGACATCATGATGTCCTAAAGTCCTATGCCCTAATATGGCTCAATCCCATGTGGCTTGTAATAACCCAATTACTGGCTTGAAAGTTTGGCTTAAATTGAGGCCCTAATCATGATTAATAACATTATTACTAAGCCTAATCTTAATTGCCTCCTTCTCAACACAGTTCCAAAATTTATTTGCATAACAAAGGCGACTCGTTTTGTCAAAGCATGGCTTGTGCCCATTCTCAATGACATGTTTGGCTATGGCAGATTTTTCTTTTAGTCTAAGTTTAAAATGTCTGTTGTGTTCTTTGCATCTTTCATCAATCATTCTTAAAGTTTGCTCTATATTGGAAGAAACAACAGAACCAATACAGATGATAGATATTGAGACAACCTGTGTGCCTTTTTACCTTTCTGTGGAGCAGTAACATCAAAAATAGTGAGGTTGCTCAACAAACAGGGCATCGATTTTTCAACCTCCACCAAAAACTGGACAGCTGTTGCTAACTCCAAAGGATGGTCTTATTCTTTGGGCTCCTGGAGTCTACAAAATTCCATGTGAATGGGGCACTTCTTATATAGGGCAAACCTTAAGGATGATTGAAGAAAGACACATAGAACACATCAGATATTTTAAACTTGGACAAAAAGAAAAAAACTGCCATGGCCAAACATGCCATTGACAACAGGCATGAGCCATGCTTCATCAAAATGACATGCCTTTGTTATGCAAATAACTTTTGAGACAGTGTTGTGAAGGAGGCGATTGAGATTAGGCTTAGCAATAATGTTATTAATCATGGCCAGGGCCTCAATCTAAGCCAAACTTTGAAGCCAGTAATTGGGTTATTACAAGCCACAGGGGATTGAGCCATATTATGGCATAGGAATGACCCGATCATGACATCACCAAGCGAACAGGGCCCAACTAGACTGTCCCTCCACACACTTTCCTCTCCACTGCCGTCTTCTGGCTCTAAATAATAGATTACCGTGTGGCAGACTTCAGTGATTTTAAGCAGGGCATGACAATGGAAGTAGTGAAAGCTTCCAAAACATCCTGATCCATTGTGTGGCACATCAGCACAATAACCCACACTGTAAGATTCCTGTATGTTATATTTACCAACCAATAATGGCATAGCACATGCATTATTGTAACACTTACATGCCGCGACTGCGGGCGCTGGTTTCACTGGGGGTGCAGCGATGTATCTAACAGTGACTCTTGTGTCAGTACTTCCTGGAACGGTCACTCCTGCAGAATTAGTGATCAGGAGCAGCGGATTCTGAAACTCCAGTCAGATTTGGCATCTGCAGAGAGGGATCTAAAGGCCCTGAAGGCAGAAAACTCTGTTCTTAGGCATAGGCGGAACAGTGAATGGAAGGAAGTCAGCTCTGGCAGGAGAGGTAGGAGACGCTGTCTGTCTGATGGTTTCCAGCTGGAGACATCCAATGTGTTTCGGCCATTGGAGGATCTAGATGGTGACTCTGAGGACCGTCAGGTTGGACTGAACGATCTGGGTTCTTGCAAAGTAAAAGGGAAAAGTTTTCAGGGTGTATCTAAAAGTAAACGCAGGAAGGTACTGTTACTTGGGAGCAGTCACGGGAGGGGAATCAGTGAGATGGTTCAGTCTGACTTGGGGCCAGATTATGAAGTCTGCAGTATTTTCAAAACAAATGCAGATCTTGGAAGTGTGGTAGCAAATGTGAAAGACTTAGTTAAAGATTTTTCAAATGAGGATTGTGTTGTAATTGTTGGGGGACCAGGAAATAGCCTTGATAAAGACCTCAATTACTCAATTGAGGGAGACATTGCCCACATTTCCAGGAACACACGTCAGACAAGTGTGAGATTTGTTGGTTTGCTTGAGTGTTACGATAAACCCTGGATGTGGCATAACATCAGGCATACAAATGCATCCTTGGAAAGGGTTCTCTGGCAGCCGGCTAATTCACACATTGGTTTGATTGATGTGACCTGCATTGGTAGGGACAGTTATACTCGCCATGGACTCCATCTGAATGTCAAAGGTAAGAGGAAGCTTTCGCTTCTTATTGCTGATGAGGTCAGAGGATGCCAGGTGAGTGAAAGAGGTATTCCTGTGATAAATGGTGTTAAGTCGCGGCCTTTTTTAGGGTAAATAAAATAGATTTATTAAGATGTCTAAAGGAAATTAATGTCTCTGATGATCATAATTTGTTGAAATTAAAAATTCCAACTGATATATCAGTAGACCCTATGTAATAATAAAATAAACAATTCAAAGTCAATGCGTCAAAGTGTTCAGACCAGTATTTTCCACCAAAATATAAGAGGAATATTTAGTAAAACTGATGACATTACCTTAAGCCTAGAAGAGATTCAAAATTCCAGAAATTTTAATGTAGATGTTTCGTGTATATCTGATCATCATTTGTCTGATACAGGAATATCTCAGCTGTCCATCCCAAATTATAAATTAAGCTCTCATTTCTGCAGATGTAAAATGGAGAAAGGGGGAGTTGCCATTTTTGTTAAAAATAATATTGAATGCAGTAGTGTAGTTGTAAGTAAGTATTGTATAGAACAACACTTTGAATGTTGTGTTACTAAACTAGAATATGATAAGGAAGAGCTGATAGTGATAGCAATTTACAGGGCCCCCTCAGGTAATTTCAGACTGTTTTTATCTCATTTAGAGTCTTTGCTACTAAGTTTTACAAATAGCAAACAAATAGTATTATGTGGAGATTTCAATGTTGACTTTCTGAATCACAGCAATGATAGATTAGATATGGAAGCCTTGATGTTGTCTTTTAACTTAACAGCACTTGTAAATTTTCCTACGAGAATACAAAATAATAGCAGGACTGCAATTGATAATGTTTTTATGGATATTCCTCAGTGCAGTAATTACAGCATACTTCCAGTAATAAATGGTATCTCAGATCATGATGCCCAGCTATTATGTATCGAGTCCAGGAACACTGTTAAACAGATAAAGAAAAGCTGGGTTTATAGAAGAAATATTAGTGAAAATAATATAAAACACTTCATAGATACCTTAAACAATGAAAACTGGTTCGAAGTATATAATGCGCAGGGTGTTAATGCGAAATTTGATTCCTTTCTGTTTTTTTTTTTTTTTTTTTTTTTTGTAACAGTTTAACGTCCCTTTTTAACAACGTGGTCTTTTAGAGACGGGAAAGGATGGGGGCAAGGAATGGGAAGGAATTCGGCCATGGCCTTTTGAAGGAAGCATCCCGGCATTCACCTGGAGTGATTTGGGGAAACCATGGAAAACCCAAATCTGGATGCCCGGACGGGGATTCGAACCGCCCTCCTCCCGAATGCGAGGCCAGAACGCTATCCGTTACACCACCACGCTCGGTGATTCCTTTCTGAATATATTTCTAACACTTTTTGAAGGTAGTTTCAAAAAAAGGAAAATTCTCAACACTCCAAACAATGAACTGGGCATGGGATGGATAACAAAGGGTATTAGAATCTCTAGTAAAACAAAGAGGGACCTTTATTTAAAAATGAGAGAATCAGATAACTATGCGCTGAAAGTTCACTATAAACTTTATTCTAAAATACTAAGAAATGTAATAAGGAAGGCCAAGAACAGGTACATATCGGCGAAAATTGAAAATTCAGACAATAAAATGAGAACAATATGGAATATAATAAAGACTGAAACAGGAAAAACTGTAAATCACTCTAAAGACATAAAAATAGAACAAAATGGATATGTGTATAGCGAAGTAGGGGAAGTTTGTGAAATATTTAACAAAAATTTTACGTCAGTAGTAGATAAATTAGGCATAGAAAAGCAATCCCCACATAGTGCTCTAAGGCTTCTTGAGACTGCTTTCCCAAATAGCTTTGTGGAGATGAAATTGCCACCAGTAACAGTCTCAGAAATAAATAAACTCATTAAACAATTAAAACCTAAAAATTCTTCCAGCTATGACAATATTTCAAGTAAATTACTGAAAAGATGTTCAGACTGTATCAGTCATGTACTTGCTCACATTTGTAATGAATCCTTAATACAAGGTGTTTTTCCCGATAGACTAAAATATGCTGTTGTAAAACCAGTATTTAAAAAAGCAGAAGTAACATGTGTAGACAACTATCGTCCCATTTCATTACTTTCAACATTCTCAAAGGTTTTTGAAAAAGTCATGTATAGTAGAGTAATAAAACATGTTACACACTATAATATCCTCACAAATTCACAATTTGGGTTCAAAAAAGGATCATCCATAGAAATGGCTATATATTCATTTTTAAATAACACATTTGAGGAACTGAATAATAAAATGAATCCTGTAGGAATATTTTGTGATCTTGCAAAAGCATTTGACTGTGTAAATCATGAATTACTTTTGAAAAAAATGGAATACTATGGTATTTTTGGGACCGCAGGTAAATGGTTTAAATCATACATTGAAAGCCGAATGCAAAAAGTTTCAATTTTTGATTCTAAAATAAGTAAAGATGCTTCATCAGACTGGGAGAAAATAAAACATGGAATTCCACAAGGCTCTGTCTTAGGTCCCCTCCTCTTTCTGTTATACATCAATGACCTTCCTGGAAATTTATCCGACAAAGTTAAGAGTGTTTTATTTGCAGATGACACTAACCTGACTGTGCGTAAAACACCAAACAGTACTATAGAATTTAATGTAAATGAAGTACTTAGAGTAGTAGCAAATTGGTTTAAGGCAAATTCATTAAAATTAAATTTTGAAAAAACACATTATATTAGGTTTAAAACAAAAAACTATGCACAGCCAGATATATGTATAAACTATAAAAACAACACAATCTTAGAAACAGAGAGTATAAAATTTCTTGGTATTAAAATAGATCAGAAACTCTGTTGGCATGATCATATCACTACACTACTGACAAAGTTAAGTAGTGCCACCTTCGCAATACGAACACTTTCTCTAACAGCAGATCTAGAATTAATGAAACAGGTGTACTCCTCTTATTTTCATTCAGTAATGTCATATGGCATAATTTTTTGGGGAAACTCTTCACAAAGTAAAAAAGTTTTCATAGCACAGAAAAGAGCTATTAGGTTTCTGTGTAGGGTAAAACCAAGAACTTCTTGCAGACAACTCTTTAAGAAACTCGATATTCTTACAATGTATTCTCAGTATATATATTCTCTCATGAGCTTTGTCATAGAAAATTTTAACCTGTTTACACCTAATTCACAGGTACACAGTTTCAATACAAGAAACAGAAATAACTTGCATAAAACACAAACATCTCTGTCATTAGTACAAAGAGGAGTTAATTATTCTGGGATACATCTGTTTAATAAACTACCTAATTGTATAAAACAGCTTTCAGATAATAAAGATGTATTCAAACAAAAACTTAGAGATTATCTTATTGGCAACTCCTTCTACTCCATTCAAGAATTTGAAGAAAATAATTAATTGTACTCATTATGACGTTTGCAAAACTCAGTTGCAAAAATGTATGTTTATTATTATTTCTTGTATTTGTAAAATACGTATATATATATATTATTCAAACAGTATTTCAGAAGCATTAATATCTCGGAACTACCCTCCAGCTTTGGTTAACAAACAGCTTTCACGTGCCACAGCACAACTGAATCAGCCAATCAATCATACCAGACCCGCAAAAACCAACCACAATCCAGTCTTGGTCACACAGTACTACCCAGGCCTCGAATCCATCAACAGAGTCCTCCGGCAGGGCTATGATTTCTTACAAACATGCCCTGAAATGAGATCCATTCTTCCTAAAATCCTCCCTGCCCCTCCTAGAACTTGTTTCAGCAGACCTCCTAACCTCAGCGAACTTCTAGTCCACAAACACAGTCTTCCTCTTCCTAACAGTCAACCCCAAGGCTCTTTCCCATGTAATAGACCACGCTGCAAGATGTGTGACATACACCATGCTTCCACCACTTTCATCAACCCGGTCACAGGGGAAAGCTTCCCTATCATAGGACACGCCACCTGTGAAACCACGCATGTAATATACCAGTTAACATGCAACCACTGCCTGGCTTCATATATAGGTTTGACCACAAATGCACTCTCCATAAGAATGAATGGCCACCGTCAGACGGTATTCACACAGAACCCAAAGCACCCAGTTGCTGCCCATGCCATAACCCACGACTTGAATAATTTCAACTCTTGTTACACAGTCCGTGCTATCAGAGTTCTCCCTAATAGCAGCAGTTTCTCTGAACTCAGAAGGTGGGAACTTGCCTACCAGTACAAACTTGGCACTAGGCAACCACCTGGTCTCAACCTAAGATAATACCCGGTCACCTTTTTTTTCTTTCTCCCTCTCCTTTCCACTACCTATATTGAACCACCACTAACCTGAGGTGATGTTTAATTCATAATTATTATTATTATTATATATATATTTTTATTTGTATAATATTTTAATTTTTTCAATATATATTATATTTTGATCTTCCTACCAACCAGATATTAGTTTGGATATTAATTTTTGCTCGGGTATGAGCTCTGATTCACTGCCCCTCTACTTTTCCGATGTTTGAATTTACCCCCACCATTTTGTCGACCGGCGGTCTTTCCGTGAGGCAGTCTCCGGGTGCACCCACCTCTCATAATGTTCTCTTGTTGAAGAAGGGTTTTTTCCCGAAAATTACTTTATTATTTGTGTTTGTGTCTTTTCTGTGTGTTCGCGCCCCACATCCATCATCTAAAGGTAAGTGGTGGCTCATTTCCCTATCCTAATTTGATTCCTTTCCGCTACTTAGCGTCTTTTTTTCATTGTTATTATATATATATTTACTATGATATGACTCATATTATGTGTATATGTATCAACTATGACATGTTTCACATCCCAGAGGTACTTCCTCAGCAGGGATCCATGGAACAAGATTGATAAATAAATAAATAAATAAAATACTCATCTGTCTAAACAGTAAACATCACATCCTACCTTTCTAAAGTTATTATAATTTGTTTATGTATTTAGGGTCACAGCATTCTGTACATGATACCATCCCCTATTCCCACACAGCCAATAGTACTTTGTGTTCAGTTTCAGTGATCGAGCAAACACATTCTTATGTGTGAAGTAGAAGTTTTGATTTTCAAGCAGTGATATTAGTGTATTATTTCCTTGAAATTCAGCCTAAATCAGAATTTCAACTTGCATTCCATGTTACAGCAGTGGCTTTAATATTTGTTTTATGAGTACCATATTTCTGATGTTATTACTTTATGTGGCTATTTTATTATTTAAATGATCTATGCTGCCTGGAGAAGAATGATAACTAACTTTATGTGGTGCAGATAACTTATTAGAATTTTGGCATTTATTCTTAATTAGTATTCATGAGAGTTGTATTACTGATAACATTGACTCAGCTACATTTTAGTAGTTCCAACTGTATTGTGATCCTTAATTATCGCATTTAGACTCTCTTTGACTCATACCCACTGTGTATCACATTCTTACACTGATAAAAAGTTTATACCTGAAATTTTGTTGCATTTAATATCTCTATCAATGTATGTTTCTGTACTTCCCTGTCACTCTCTGTGTGGGATCATGGTTCCTTTCTCAATCCTTATTTGAATATATACCTCTCTCACAATATTCCTCATCAAAGATGTTAATATAATGGTACAAAGACTGCACAAATCATAAAAAGACATACTGCTGGCAATTTTTTTTTCTTATAATATCTCAAAATTTTGGTTTACCTTACCTCAACATTCCCCACTTTGACAGCTTTGCAAATTGGACTCTCATAGCTAATCTTAGCATTCACATCCACTCCAGCTCTGATCATCAGCTCCACAATCTGCAAATGTTGATAAATTAATTGTTTTAGTTGTTTATCATGTATATAGTGGTTCCAGCACAAACAATTGTTCTATTTGTCTACTTTTGTCCACTACTTCTTTCATATTTCATTTATTAATATTTATATTACTGTTAACTACCATTCCTCCTCAATCAGAGCAAATATTATGGAAATGGTTATCATTACAAAAGAAGTACAAAGATGTTAATGAGGATGGAAATAAGAATTCAGACAGAACAAAAACAAAAGTAATACATCAGTGAACACCACAGAAGATATTACATCTAATATGATTATAAAAATTATTCAAGACATAAGGGCGATGGTAGAGAAATTTCCTGGCTAAATTAGAGAGAGTAATGAAGTAATATACGAGGAAATAAAGTTCCAGCAGAACACAATCAATATGATAAATGAACTGGAATGACAACCTTGAGAAGAAAGGAGGCAACTAAAAAAAGTGTGCATAAAGCATTCACTGGTGATGAGTGATTGATATTGGATAAAAAATTATTGGTAGTATGTGGCAGAAGATGACTGTGACCATTAACCCAGCATTTGTTTCCAAACATAGGGATGTTGGAAAGTTATCATTTCTAAATAAGATAGTCAATGATAATTTAAAACACAAATCTTTGGGTTATAATCTTCTTAACAAACAGAATTACATTATTTCAGGCAGTTTTGAAGTTCAGCATGTCTGAAAACTTCTTCCATACAAATTGAAGTAATGATATGTAAGCATGACCATCTAAATTACTGTTTACATTATTATTTACATAGTATTCAAAAGTTACTGTTTATCTAATGGATATAATTTAATAATTCATCAGCTTATTCACTCAATATGGTCCACATGTCTTGTTGTTTTGAGCCAAATGCTGGCATTTGATTTTAGACATAAGGGAAGAACAAAATTTTCATTTCTAGATAAGGGAAACCAAGCTTCCACAATTTCTTGATCCAGCTACAAAAATTTTATGTTGTAGTCACAGATAGCTTCAGTTTTACACAGTACTGAAAATTTCAGGTTCATTCATTGTGAGAGGTCAAATAATAAAGAATCAAGTACAGGAGTTAATGAAGTTCATAGGAGGGCAGCTAAATTTGTGTGTAAAAATTCTTTCTAAATGCAATCAGAAACTGACAAAAAATGGAGTTGGGAAGAGAAACAATGGAAAACAGTGGATGGGTGAAGAGTGGGTAAAGGTCTATAATGATGATGAGCCTAGATGTATATAGTATGAGAATTAGGAGCAAATGCATGGAAGGGAAGACATGACCATGGCCACAAACTAGAACTTTAGCATGAGGGATTGTGAAAATTCTCTTTTTTGGGTTGTGGAGTAAAATAAATTACCAAGATAAATTCTGAACAATTTATCTGAAACATTGAAATACTTTAAGACAAAAACTGATTAAATGCTTAAGTAGGTGAACAGGAAAATTGCCACCAGAGCCTGTGCTCTACTGTAATTAAATTAAATCTAATTTTTGGTAATAACTGAACACCATGATTTCAATTTTCTTGTTCTACCATTTTGTGTTAAAATATAGTTCAGTTACCAAGATAAAATTTCTTAGCATACCTTTAAGTATCCCATATATATACATGCAACATACCTCTTTCTTATTCTTCTCAATGGCATTATGAAGGAAGGCAGTTACAAATTTCTGCTCAAAGTCCGACCAGTGCTCTTGTCTAACTGCCAATGTAGCTTTTAGGCCCTATGGCAGGAAAGAGTTACAACACTAAATGATTAAGACAATCACTTAGTATGTGAAATTCTGAACTGTCAGAAAATGTCAAAAGATTCAAATGATTTTGGATTAAATCTGTCAAATTGAGATTTAATTACTGAATAATGTACCACATCATATTAAGTAACTATTAAAATAGAATTATATCTGTATAATACTACTATATAAGAAAAGAATGTCTCAGTACCTGAACAATAAACAATCTTAATTTATGAGAACACTGGAAGAATATGATATTTGTATGTGCAACCAATTTATAAAGAGCTGGCAGGATCGAAATCATAATAGCATATATTGTATTAAGGCAGAACACAAGGGTTCAAACATGTTGCACATATTCCTAATAAAGTCTGATAAAAGTTTTTTTTTCTTTATGTAAAGATGTCAGGGATAGGAATGAATTACCAAGGGAAATGATGAATATCTTACCGAAAACGTTAAAAGAATTTAAAGTTAAAATTTGTAGAGGGCAAATGTAGGTGGGTGCAGGATAGGTGAAAGTTGGGTGTGTAGAGAAAGTGCCACCAGAGCGTGTAATTAAATTAAATTAAATTAAAACCTTGTGGGGTCTCAAGTAACCGAATGAATAAATGATCACAATGCAGTTCTGAGGATATTAGAGTAATTAGCAAACCAGTGGTTAAAAGGAAGAAATAGGTACAATTATAAAAAACAAACTGAAAGAAAAGAACTGAAGAAATATTTCAGGGGATGGTTCTGCAAATGGAAGGAAGTCAACAAGTACAGTGGAGTCAAAGTGGAAAGAGTTCAAGGAGATAATAAAAATGATGAGTATTATTTGTTCCAAAACAAAAAATAAAGAGAAGTACAGAACATTCATACCACAACAGGGAGGTGAGGTTATTAAAGAGGCTGGTAAGAAGAGGACATAACAAAGTTAATAGACGGGAAGACAGTAGGGTACACTTGAAACAGCTAAACAAGGTATGAATAGCAGAAGGGAAAGAAGCAAAATAGGTTTATGAGGAATATTATTGGTTCAGGGGCACTGATTAATGGTGTATCAAGAAATTTCTATTGCTACATTAAAAACTGATGGAAATGGAAGGTATTCAAACTATTACAGACAAGGATGGAGAAAAAGTTACTGAGGATATGAAAATGAAGAGATATTAAGCAAATAGTTTGATGCAGCTATTAAAGACTATGATTCAGCAATTGAAGGGTGTAAATCAGAAAAAAAGTTTGTCAGTACAATTAGATATGAGAGACTAAAAAAATTTAAATTACTCCATAGAATATTATAAAAGAATCACAAAAGCTAAAAAAGAGCATAAAAGGACTAGTGTAGATAATATCAAACATAGCAGGTTGTGACAGTGTATCTCTTCTTGAAACATTATCTAGGTTAAGACTAGATTCTTGCGAGGACTGGAAAAGCATGATAGTAGTAACGGTTCATAAAGGAGAATTAGATCCAAAATTACAGGCTGATTAGTTTGACATAAGTGCTAGGTAAATTAATGAATAGATTGGTATATAGCCACATCAGAAATGACTGTAAGGAAAGAAACTTATTTTCAAATTGATGGCCTGGCTTTAGACAAGGATATTCATGCAAATTTCAGTTATTGCACTATATGTAATTCATTTTTCAATCGAGCATTCAACTACTACAGCAATTCAGTTTTTATCTGTCAATGGTGGCAAAACATCATTCTTTTAAGGTTCTCTTCAGCCTTGGGAATAAAAAGGTCACAGGGAGCCATGTCTGGCGAATACAGTCAAAACAGCGGTTTTGTTTTTTACCAAAAAATCATGAATAACCAGTGAGGTGTGTACAGGAGCATTTTCATGGTGCAATTTTCATGAATGGTTTGGCCACAATTCTGGGTGCTTTTGATGGATGGCTTCACACAAATGGTGCATAACTTCCGGATGGTTTTCCTTATTGACAGTATGCCCATTTGGAAGGAACTCATGATGCACAATACCATTGAAATCAAAGAAAACAATGAGGAGAACATGTAGTACAACAGATTACTTAAAGAAAAGAATAATAATTACTCTGAGAAAGAAATTGGTAGCTATGGTAACATTTAGAAAAGAGATAGCAATAAGATTGCAAAGCACCTGCAAAGGACCTATAACTTCAGATCTTTAAATATCAGATAACATGTTAATAAATGGAATCAAGTCATAGAAGTTTTACTATTTATTTCAGATATAAAAAATGAAACTGATAAGCACTAAGCTGAAAGTTCATTCCGAATGACTTTAAAACAATTTGGTACTCTTGCCAACAGTTGAATCATTTCAAATCCTTAAAAATACAACTGAAAATTATATAAAAGTACAAGAAGGCTTTATAAAACACAAAAAACATTCACATTTAATCGAAGTTGTTGAACTTTTTTTGATCTTGGCCCTTCAGGCAGCTTCCATTCAAACGATTGGGCCTTGCTTTCTACATCATACACATAAATGCATGTTTTGTCAACTGTTATGACCATTTTAAGAAGTTCTGTATTGTTATTGACTTTATTCAGCAATCCCTTAGCAATGTCAGCACACCATTGTTTTTGATCAAAATTTGGCAATTTTGGAACAAACTTTGCTGCCACAAGCTTCATACGCAAAACATCGAGAACAAAATAGCTTTGCATAAGCCAGAATCTATTAATTACATCACCAGCGACCTCTCTAATAGTGATAACAGTGATTTTACAGAATCATTTTTCACTTGTTCGATGTTGTTGTCAGTTGATTAGTTAGGGTGTTCAGGGTGGACATTATCAGGAGCATCTTCATGGCCCTCTTTTTAACATTTGTATCACTCATAAACTCTTGTTTTATTCATAATGGATTCACCAAAGGCTAATTTTGAATGTGGTACTGCACTTTATTCCATTTATCACAAAAAATTAATACAAGTTTTGCTCCATTTGTTTAGAAAGAACAAAACCGCCAAGGAGACCAAAACACACTTAACCTTTTCAACTGCTGAAAATAAAATAAACATTCAAAATGGCTGCTAATTGCAATGTACTTCAGGAATATATAATTTTTTTAAAAAAAATACCTCATACTTTGATTTAATAATTCACAATACCATCATCATCATTATCCTTTGAACATTTCCACGTTTGTAGCTCAGCCAGCACATCCTTTTCAGAAAGATGTTCTCATTTTAAATGCAAGATTTTGTCACTTCCAGCTAGCCCAGTTGTAGGATTGTAACGAAGGTCATCTTTAAGGATGAGGATGCGGATGCGGATGTCAGTGTTTGACATCTGTAGATGAGGATGTTTTGTGGAAGTGGATGCGGAGGTGGAAAAATAAATTTATAATTATTTAGTTTTTAATATTTTATCAAAAATAAATTTAAAATAAGTATATTTTTATTCAAAATTCTACATTTTTCATAACTATGATACTGCAATATTGATTTATTTTGTGCCTCATCTTTCCATAACAAAAAACGTGGCATGATTCCACAAGTGAATTAAATTATTTACATAACTACGTAAGTGTCAAAAAAAAAAAAAGTACGTCATATGAACTTTGCGGAGTTTGCAGGTCATCTAATTCAAGTGTTAAGCACGAGGCCACGCCGTCGCACATCTCCGTGCTCATCACCTGCCTTTCCTTCAATATAGCAGCCCATTCACAGTCCAACATGTAGGACCTATGATGATCTGTTTTTCCAATAAAGGAAAGGTGTTGCAGGACTACATGAAGGACATGTTGGATACTGTTGGACTCCCAGACAATCAACATGGGTCCTTGCTGTCCAACTCGCTATGGGGATTGGATCATGTTGGAGGACACATCCTACAAGTGATAAGGACACATGTTGTGCCGCAAGAAAGTACAAATGGGAAGGACTGCTGGGATCTTTTGTTGGACCCCTTCTATTAGCATGAATGGGTGACTACATCCTACGGTAGTTCTTCATGGATGTCCTGCAAGTTGGGCAATGAATATGCCACTTTACTTTACATGGAAGTTCAAATTAGTAAATTCATTGCTTAGGTAGTTAACATCATTCAGTTCACTGATACTTTTATTGCGAGATCGTCAGAAAAAAATCAACCATGTTGTTGTTAGCTAAGCAACGATGGGCAAAATCTCTTATATAGAGAAAATATATTGCAATGTAAAAATAATAATAATAATATATATTGCAATGTAATAAAAAATTGTGGATGTGGATATGAAAGCAGATGTAGGATTTCATGCAAAAGTTCTGCACTTGTAGATGTGGAACTCCATTACATCCCTACCTTGATGCAGTTTTGATGTGGATGTGTTGCCATCTGTCTATAAAACGTGTTAATTTGTGTTATATATGATAAGTGTATATTTGCTCTCATGGCTGTCCAGATAGCATCACATGTGGCTTTCTACACATCGACATTTCATCACCCAAGCAACCAAGACTTAGGCTGTCAAAGCCTACGGTTACAAGTATACTTTTGTTTGTGAAATGTGCAGTTTATGAGGTGGATGCTGGAGTCTGTATCAGCATTTGCCTAGGTGAGTGAGGAAAACTTCCTTAGAACTACAATAAGGATGGCTGGTATGCGGAGTCTGGGGTTTGATCCTAGGCTTATGCAATGTGGTGGCATTATAACAAATGCAGGCACAATGGCAGGTTCAACAGTTGACTTTAATTTGATATAAACCTAAGGTTCTCTTCAACCCAAAGACAGGTTGATATGCCACCAAATGGTTTCTCATTGCCAATGTGAAATTCTTCATGAGTGTTACCGTATGTGTGGATGAGTATATTCGTGCATGGATGATATAAGAGAGAAGGAGAAACCTGCTGTTTGCCCATTGAAGCCTATTCTAAGGAAAGACACAAGGGACTGGATTAATGAGCCTAACTCACCTTCAACTGTACTGAATTCCTAACAGAACAAGAACTACAAAGAGATCTGGCTTTCTTGATAAATCACCAAGTGAAAATTACTTAAGCCAACATGCCCCAGCTCAACTAATTCCTTGTCAAGTGCCTGATGCTGAGACAGTGTCTTAGTCACTTCTTCCAATGAAGTGAGGTGATCAGACGATTGCTTGGAAATTCAGCACAATCTGCATGTTATTTCGGAATGGTGCCATAAATGGCAGCTTACACTTAACTGCAAAAAGTGCAAGCCAATGAAAATAAGTAATAAAAAAGGCCCCACTTTCTAATAAGTACAAAGTTAACAATTCAGTTGCTGACATGGTGGATTTCCCTGAAGTATCTAGGCATAACAGTACAAAGCAACATGAAATAGGACTTGCACATAACTTCCATCATAGGCAAAGCTAATTCTAAACTGTGATTCATAGGGTGTATTTTGAGAGGTTGTAATGCTCAAACAAAGGAAATAGTATACAAAACACTAGTTGAGCCGTGCTCGGCTCGCATTGTTTATTTTCCCCGCCCTCGATTGTCTTCTGATGCTGGTTCCTGCAGAGCCCGCGTGCGAGTTTCGCCCATGAGAGCACTCTGTGGCTCCGGTGGTGCCCTCTACCGGTTTATGGAGTTGATTTTCGAGGACACGAAACCAGGAAGTGAGTCGGTCGGCAGCAGCGGATTGGTTCGTTGGGCCTAATATTTTCCCTAATTGACTGCGATGTTAGAGGTCTGCTGGTATAAGTGAGCACTTGTAATTTCACCAGGCACCCTGGAAGTACCGCATGATGTGGATTTGTGACACGACCGAGACCGTTCCTCGCTCGCATTAATCGAGGGAATTCCTCCGCTGCGCTCTATGTTCGTGAGCAGTTTTCCGGCAATTGGGGAGCACGGCAGCGGGCGGGGCTGGCGGTGGCTTCGAGGTGATAAATTGCCATTTTCTAACACTGTCAGGTATTTGAGGTAGAATACCTCATGATCCCAACTACAAAGTGCGTCGCTTACTGCATTCCTGTTAGTTGTGTTTAGTAATCTTGTTACGGGAATGCACAAAATTCCCTGATATGTGGTGCTAATCGTTCCCGCCACCTTATCAGTGTGTGTGGGTGGTAACGACTTATGCGACGGGGTATACACACTACAATTTTGTCAGAACCTTTTGATAAGAACTTTATTCTTAAGGTTAAACTGAAGGACGCTAAGGTAAACTGAATCCTGTTTGTTTAAAATAATTGCTGTATTTTGCCTCCTTTGTACAAATTTGTGTTTTGTACTAGCTGTAAATTTGTTATATGATGGTAAATTGGTAAGAGCCTGCCCTGTTATATTATGTTTCCAAGCACGCAAGGATTTTCTGTTTGGATGTTTAATACAAGTGGAGATATTGTGATTACGGATATTCTCATGGCTTAACAAGCTTGTCATCGCATTAACATATATTTGTATTGGTACAGGATTTATTAAGATCATAATCAGCAAGATTGAACCTTTCTTATGTATTATATTGTATTATATTATTTGTGAATTCTGTATAAGTTTAATCGTTGACCATGATTCTTGTAATAAAATGTTTGAACAAGGTTTGCACTTTATAACCATGTTCCCACATGCTTCCCACTGAGTCCTTAGTTGCAACCTCACATAACAAATGGTAGCAGAGCGTGGTTATATTGGGTAAGTTTCAAGCCTTGTCATTGGTTGTTTTGTTGTTGTCATACATTTGTATATTGTATTTACAGATTCGTAATGGAAGGCCCGCGCTTTGTAGGGTGGAGTTATCTTAAGAAAGAGCAGCTGCAGTATCAACTCAGAATTAGGGGAGCGTCAGACGATGGTAGTGTGTCTGATCTCACTGATTAATTGTGTGCCACTGATCCTGCTCCGGTTTCCATCCCGGAGCGGATTGTGGAGGTAGGTGATGCTATTTCCGCCCTGTTCAGTGGGGTTGAAGGAGCTTGGGAAAAATATTGCCTTCTTGAAAGAAAGCAGGCCAACTAGGAGCCAGATTTATAGGATTCAGGCTCAGCTTAACCATTTTAATGATCGTCTTACCGATTTGCAAATTTTGAACTTGGATAAAGATCAACTTTCCTCTGTAGACCAGTTGAGAGTTGAATTACAGACCTTGTTACTGCTGGTTAATTCCTTGGGTTTAGAAAATGACACTTGTAGTGAGTCAGTAGAAGGGGTAACGGTGAGAACTGATCATCATCAGATACACCCAGTAGTTCCCGAGTGTCAGGCCATTTCAAATCAGTTTGCCAAATTACCTAATCCTTTGGGGGTATTGTTAAGGGATGTCAAGGAACTTTCAGTGGGAGGTATGAGACAAATTGAACATATGTTGTGTCTCACCGTTTGTTTTGAAAAACACGCAGATGTGCTTCAGGTTCTTCAACATAGTATTTTGGCTTTGTTATATCCTTTAGCTAAGGGTTGTTTGGCAGATTATCTTGCGGAGATTATGCAGGTAAGGGAGACCTTAGAAGATTTAATACAGAAGGTGATTCGAGAGAAAATGCCAATACGTATATTGGGAGAGTTAGAAAGAGTTCATTTTTGGAGAGTACAATCTATGATGGAATCGTTGGGGGAATTTGTGGAGAGGGTTCATATGGCTGTAGCGGCATTACAAAGGGATATTTCTGAAAAGGATATCATTGCCAATATTGTCGAAGGTCTTCATCCGGAGGATAGGGCTAGGGCCATGTTTAATATAAGACCAGTATCTTTTGTTCAGCTTAATCAGTTAATTACTTCTATTGAGGCCTTGCAACTTGTTGATCAGCAGAGAGCAGAAGGTAGGGCACAAGTCACTAAGAAAGATGAGGGGAAGCCTGATTATTCACATGCTAATAATTACTATGTTAAAGGCAAGTGTTTTCGCTATGACGCTGGTGACCATTCCGTTAAACAGTGCCGAGCGCCTCGTGCACAACGACCTTATAGCTAACGCCGGGGGTTTCAGCGGGCAAGTTCCGCTGGATAATATTTATTGGTGTAGTAGTGTTCTTGCAGGTAGGGTGGTTAAGCGGTGTTTCTGTTGTGGTTCTGATCTTCATTTTGTCAGGAGATGTCCGTTAGCCAAGGGTCAACCTGGTAACCGTCGAGAAACGAGGCGTTTGATACTTAAAGGTTTTCGTAACCGCATTTTGAATCCTAAGACTTCTCATCTGCCTTTTGTTTGTACCAACATCAATCATGAGCCTGTTTGTGCCCTCATTGACTTAGGGAGTTCTCTCTCCTTTGTCGATTATAACTGGTATTTGGAGTTTCGTAACATCTGTCACTTGCCCGTACTCAAACCCCCCGCGCAGGGATGTTCTACTGTTGCTGGTCAGAAGTTGCCTCTCGTGGGAGTGTGATGAGTTTGGGTAAGAGTGTGTAATTATACCTGGCCCCTTAATCTGGTCGTCGCTAAAGGATTATCAATACCCGTTATATTGGGTATAGATTTTATCAAAGGTACTGGACTGGTCAAGGACTGTAGTTTGAGCACCTTTTATTTTAAGTTTGATCCTCAGAATCAAATTGCCCTTTGCTCTTGTCGCATCTCATCACGAGCAAAAGCGGTCCTTACACAAGTGGGTGATTATAAGACGGGTCATCTGTCTCAGAGTCAACCTCTTCAACTTCTGGAAATGTTAGAGCAGTTTAAAGATGTCTTGTTGGATAAATTAGGAGTAACTCACCTTATTGAATATAAAATTCGCCTGTCTCATGATATTCCGGTGAGGCAGGGTCCCTACCGTTTGTCCCCCCCGAAGATGAACTTTCTTCGTAAAAAAATCGATCAGATGCTTAAGGATGGAGTTATTAGACCCTCCATTTCACCTTACACTTCTCCAATATTTTCAGTATCTAAACCTGAGAGAGGGGAATACAGACCTGTAGTTGATTACAGGGCATTAAATAAAAAGGTCGTATTAGAATCAGTTCCCCTTCCTGATCTTCACAATGCCTTTACTTGGATTGCTGGTGCCAAATATTTTACTGTGTTAGACCTTAATCAGGTGTATCATCAAATTCCCCTTACTGAGGATTCTAAGGCGGTTACAGGCATTTTGCACGGATTGGTATTTGTTCGAGTTTAATCGTGTTCCGTTTGGTTTATCTACTGGGGCCGCGGTGTTATCCCGCCTCCTTGATAGAGTACTGGGGGATCTTAAGTTTCGCTTTGTGTGTAATTATCTGGATGATGTGGTGGTCTATAGCGAGTCCTTTGAGCAACATCTGCATCATCTTGGTCAAGTTCTAACCAGATTTAAGGGAAGCTGGCCTGACGGTTAAGCCTTCAAAAATTACCTTGGCCTGTCAACAAGTCTCCTTTCTTGGACACCTCATGTCAGGTGATGGTGTTAGAGTAGATCCTGAGCGTACTAAAGGTCTTCGAAAGTTTCCACCCCCTACTAATGCTAAAGGGGTTGCTCGGTTTATTGGTATGGCCAATTATTTTCACTGTTTTGTGCCTAACTTTTCTTATATTGCCGCCCCTTTAAATGATCTTCGTAAGAAAGGGCGAAAATTTGTGTGAGGGTCTAGCCAACAAACTGCCTTCGACACGCTGAAATCTGCACTTACGAATCCCGTCTTAGCAATTCCTGATTTTAATAAACCCTTTGTGGTACAAACGGATGCATCTAGTGCTGGTATTGCGGCCGTTCTCTTGCAAGAAGGTGATCGGGGAAGATGTCCTTTGGCTTACATTTCCAGGAGGTTAGCTGGCCCCGAATGTAAATACTCTGTTTACGAGTGTGAGGCTCTCACAGTTCTCTTTGCTCTAGAGAAATTTTGTTTTTATCTGGAGCACCATGAGTTTGTTCTTCAAACTGATAATCAAGCTTTAAGCTGGATTCTGGTGCGCCCCTGTAAAACAGGGCGCGTAACTAGGTGGGCTGTCCGAATCTCCGCCTTCTGATTTTCGGTTCGACATATTCGGGAATTTGATAACAACATTTCTGATGCGCTTAGTCACATGTTTGAAGGTCCTGGAGAGCCCTCGGAAGGTAGCGATTAGGGTTTTGGCCAGGTGGGGGGTATTTTAACTGAGGTTCCCCTATTGTTTACTGATCTCAGGGCTAAACAGAGGTCTGATCCCTTGCTGTGCCCCATCTACCAACAACTTTGTAATGGTGAACCGTCTCCAGGGTTCGTATTGCATAAAGGTATATTGTGTCGTGTGGTAGGAAAGAAAAAACAACTTAGAATACGTCTTTCAAGTGAATTAATCTCTTCTGTCTTTTATTACTTTCATCATTCTTTGGCTGGGGGCCATTTAGGTGTTCATAAAACCAAACACAAAATTAAGGAACATATCACGTGGCCTAGGTTAGTAAAGGATGTCCGCAAAATGGTGGGGGAGTGTCGTATTTGTAACATGTCTAAACCTGATACTGGTCCCAAGAAAGGTTATTTGTGCTCCCTTCGGGAACAGAACCCCATGGATAAACTTTTCGTTGATCATGTCGGTCCCCTTCCCCGTACAAAGCTAGGAAATAGGTACATCCTAATGCTGTAGATGCTTTTTACTCACTTTTGTTGGCTTGTTCCTGTTCGTACTACCTCCACCCCGAGTACTGTAGGGCATCTCCAAAAGATATTTGCTTTGTTTGGACCTCCTAAGGTTATTGTTAGTGACAATGCTTTGACATTTCTTTCTCATCTGTTTAAAAGGTTTTTTTTTCTTAAGGCATCAAACATGTGACAACTACTTCCTATCATCCCGAATGTTCATTTGCAGAACGAGTAAGCCGTAATTTAAAGGCCGCATTGATTGCTTATCACGCTAATTCACGTACCAAATGGGATGAGTCTCTTTCATGGATTAATTTAGTTTTTAATGCCGCTCGTCATGAAGTTTTGAAGGCCTCACCAGCTAGTCTGATGCTTTCCTACCCATTGAATTCACCATTATCCAATTTGTGGGACATTAAGGAACTCTTGCCTGATAAAGTTAATTCTCATACCATCAAGCAGAATTGGAATAGAGCTCGTAAGAACATTAAGTTAGCCCACAAGCGTTTACACAAAAGTTATAATAGTGGCAGAGTCCCCTTTAACCACAAGGTCGGGGACGAGATTTTCGTTTGTAATCTGAATCCACAAGGTGCTGCTGAGGGCGGGCAAATCTGGTCAATTAGCCTATAGGTTTATGGGCCCTTGTATTATATGTAAAATACTATCGCCAGTTAATCTGTTAGTCCAAACTCCCAATTCCAAAAAACTTATGAGGGTCCATCTATCTCAGGTTAAATGTAAGACTAAGCCTTGACATCTTGATCTCCCTGGTTGTGGCTTTGGTGGGGGAGGTTGAACCGTGCTCGGCTCGCATTGTTTATTTTCCCTGCACTCGATTGTCTTCTGATGCTGGTTCCTGCAGAGCCCGCACGCGAGTTTCGCCTGTGAGAGCGCGCTGTGGCTCCAGTGGTGCCCTCTACCGGCTTATGGAGTTGATTTTCGGGGACACGAAACCGGGAAGTGAGTCGGTCGGCAGCAGCGGATTGGTTCGTTGGGCCTAATATTTTCCCTAATTGAATGCGACGTTAGAGGTCTGCTGGTATAAGCGAGCACTTGTAATTTCACCAGGCGCTCTGGAAGTACCGCATGATGTGGATTTGTGACACGACCGAGACCGTTCCTCGCTCGCATTAATCGAGGGAATTCCTCCGCTGCACTCTATGTTCGTGAGCAGTTTTCCGCCGATTGGGGAGCACGGCCGCGGGCAGGGCTGGCGGTGGCTTCGAGGTGATAAATTGCCATTTTCTAACACTGTCGGGTATTTGAGGTAGAATACCTCATGATCCCAACTACAAAGTGCGTCGCTTACTGCATTCTTGTTAATTGTGTTTAGTAATTTTGTTACGGGAATGGACAAAATTCCCTGATATGTGGTGCTAATCGTTCCCGCCACCTTATCAGTGTGTGTGGGTGGTAAAGACTTATGCAACGGGGTATACACACTACAATTTTGTCAGAACCTTTTGATAAGAACTTTATTCTTAAGGTTAAACTGAAGGACGCTAAGGTAAACTGATTCCTGTTTGTTTAAAATAATTGCTGTATTTTGCCTCCTTTGTACAAATTTGTGTTTTGTACTAGCTGTAAATTTGTTATATGATGGTAAATTGGTAAGAGCCTGCCCTGTTATATTAAGTTTCCAATTACGTAAGGATTTTCTGTTTGGATGTTTAATACAAGTGGAGATATTGTGATTACGGATATTCTCATGGCTTAACAAGCTTGTCATCGCATTAACATATATTTGTATTGGTACAGGATTTATTAAGATCATAATCAGCAAGATCGAAGCTTTCTTATGTATTATATTGTATTTTATTATTTGTGATATTCTTGAACAAGGTTTGCACTTTATAACCATGCTCCCACATGCTTCCCACTGAGTCCTTAGTTGCAACCTCACATGACACTAGTGTGTCTGCATTTGGATTATTGTTGTGGAATTTGGGATCCGTATCGCAGTGGATTGATTGACACGTTGGAGAGGGTACAGAAGAGAGCCGCCCGATTCGTGACTGCTAGTTAATGTCCTTACGTAAGTGTCACAGAGCTGATAAGCAGGTTGGGCTGGGATTGTTTGGCGGACAGACGACATCATTTTCGTTTGAATTTGTTGGAGAATATGAGAAAATCTTTAATTTATGAGTGCAATGAAATACTTCTTCCGCCAACGTATTTAGCTCGCAATGACAGGAGGGATAAGATTAGAGAAATAAGATGCTGCACTGATACTTTTATGTATTCTTTCTTTTCTCGTTCTGTTCAGGATTGGAATACACAGAATTAGGATTTGTGCTTAGCACCCTCTGCCACCCACAATATTTGTTAACTGCAGAGTGTAGATGTAGATATAGAAGCAGATATAATTAAATATGAAAAAAAATTGGCTACAGATTATTATATGTTAAAATTAAATATTATCATCCCTTCTGTGATTTTCTTAAATAGATTAATATATCTGAGATGTTGAATATAACCAATAACAAAATGTAAGATTCCAAAATTATGTATTAGAATCCTAATTAATACTGCAGTCTGCTGCAATTGAATACCTCTAAATTTCTGTCAGTATCTGATGCCAACTTCGATGCTAGTGTCCATGCGTCATAAAGATGGTCTATATTTGCACCAGCTTTCAACAACACGTCAAACAATGGTTTACATGCCAACCATCCATGATGAGTGATTGCCAACATGAGTACAGAGTGTCTGTTGACTGGGATTTTCTGCAAACCCAGCAAGAACTTCAGAATTTCTACATCTCCACGGATAGCAGCATAGTGTAGTACATTGCAATTAGAATTATCAGTTTCCAGTGGATCTGCACCAGCTGCTAACAGTACTTTCAAAACCTGTTTAAAATAATGTTTTGTTAATATATTTGAATGAAAATAGGTTAAAATAGAATTACATTTACAGATAATACAATTTCTAGAAAGTTTAAACTACTGATGAAAGCTATCACAAGAATTTGAAAATCTAAACAAGAACTTCAGGGAAGGAAATGGTAGAAAGACAATTCAAAATTCTGCCTTTATTGAAGATGGTAATGGAGAAATGTACCAGAGAAGTGTAAGAAATGGGTTCCAAAACTCTGGTGCTGTTAGTGTGGGGACCACATGTTGGAAACTGATTAAAGGAGTTGGAGGGGGTGCAAAGGATTGCAGCTAGATTTATTTGCCTGTGGAGGAGGGTGAAGAGAGTTGTGGGATTGTATAAGGTATATATTGGTGGAATAATTAAGAGTGCATGGATGGATAAAGACAACCTTGACTGCAAGCTGGCACTCGATTTCAGGCAATATGGTGTGGGAAAGTTTTCTTTGTAGGTGATGGAATCAGGGACTGATTAATTTAATAAAAATAATTAAACAATTTAAAAACAAAATTCTTAAAGGACAAAACAAGGCAGGTGGGGATAGTTACACTTGAATAAGTTAATATAAAAAAAAAGATGAAATGAGGGTGAAGGGAAATTTCTACTCGAGCATATGCTGCATTAAAACTGAATTAAACTAGATACTAAACAAAATTGCCTGAAGTGGGGTTTGTTTCAGAACATGTCTAAACTGTAACCATGAAGTGTGTCAGGGTCAAAGAAGGCCGTAGGGGGTTGGTATCTGCTTCTTCACCTGAACCAGTTGTCTTCCGAAAATATTCTAAGTCTTGAAAAAGTTATGTTACCGTGTTGTACTAATGGTTTGCTAACTGTTAAAAAGACCACAGTCGCCACTTACAGTTTTAAACCTACTGCAAGAAAGGTACTATTATAGAAATGAAAGTCACATGTTGAATCACTGGATTATATTCTCAAAATTTTTCACGTAAATAATACAGTTCACAGTTAGCAAGGCAATCGGATATTAAACGTTCACCAAAGATCCCAGATTGAGAAACAGAGCAAGAACCGCACAAATCCCCCAAGACTGAGTTGGAAATTGAAGTCACATTGATGAAACTGTTCGTCTAAATGTTAACGTTGCCGAAATCTAACATGGCGCTGATCCGACCGGTAATGCATCAGGCCATGACGTCACCGTTCCCAACAGCCACCGCGCCCATAAACCGCTACCGTTGAACTCGCTCCGCGAGAGATTACATGCTATCACCACGAGATGTTTTGGCCGAGTGACCTTGAAATGGCCGACTTGTTCCTTTTATCAAACTGCCGTACTGGCTGAGACAATTGTCCATCTGTAAAAAGAATCTGTCAACTGTGTACTACCAGAAATTCACCGAATGAAGAGCGTAACGAGACAAGGGTTTTGAAATGTTTAGTTAAAGTTTTAAAGCTTCCAGACCAGTGAAAATGAATTTTTAAGTTTGGTTAATTTAAAAGCATATTTGAGTCGTGTGCTGCTGACGTCATGAAACGTCATAGGAAAAATTCTTCCCCTCGAAACCTTGAAATCTGAAGTTAATACTATTTTTAAATCGTTCTCTGTCCTCTGCTGAGCACAACCGTGTAAAAAACTTCCAAAT